>CM031236.1:458979129-460184129 GCA_018340775.1 Taxus wallichiana var. yunnanensis | reverse complement strand
TGCAAAAGGAAAAAGGAACCCATAGGCCCATCTTAAAAGTAGATCTCCCACGTGGATGGTCCAAATTCAAAATAGAAATCAATGATAGTTGTGCATCTGTATCTGATTTTTCCACCATTTTCACTCTAGAGCTCCTAGGGATGCGTATTCTTATGGTTTTTTATCATTTCTTGGAGTCTCCTGCACACCAAATGAAGAGGAACATTAATCTGGTAGCTTGGTTTGGTGGGGAAGGTCTGTAAACATATCTCACCATTAAATATGCAATATGACTGTCGGATTCGACCTGATTTTTCTTTCCTTGGCACGTGAAAGACCTGTTGATATCTTGGTTTGGTGAGGAAAATCCAGGGATGTCTTTTACCATTAAGATGAGATCTAGACCTTTGGGCTTGATCTGATCTTCCATTTTTCTTCCCGGGCACGCAAAGAACTAGATTGGACATAATAGGGGTGGAAGTGGTTGGCGAGTAAAAGGAAGAGTGATCTACCAGAGAAAGGAGTTGAATGCAAGAGATGTTCGAAGAGATGTACCTCTTGAGCACCTGACAACTTTTTTACAGATTTGATTCTCGAATCGTGATTGGGATCATGGCGAGCACTGGTGCACTCAATGTTTGGATTTTTTGGGGGAAAATCATGTTGCAAAATGTTATAAATGGCATGATTTTTTCCATGAAAGGGTTGGAGGTTGGAAGGTTGGAGTGTTAGAGGTCAGAACTAATTTTCTAAGAAAAATCTTGATAGAACCCGTCTTTCTAAGAAACTATCTGAAGAAACCTGTTTATCTCTTTTGTGTTAAATTTGATCATGTCAAGGTGGTTGCGAGTGTACAGCCATTGACAAGCTCTGAGATTGTTCGAGAAACTTTCCCCTGCTGATAAATTTAATCAAACTTGAGTTAATCTGTGTTATTTTTGGGAAAAATTTGTGTTTTCTTCGTTTCTAAATGTCTGCAAGTAGTTTTTCTTGTTCCCATTGCATTCTTACATTGAAATTTGTGTGAATCACACAAGATCTTATCCTTGTGATAGTTTGGTGGCATTTGCAATTTCATTTATCAGAAGAGCTTTCATTTGATAGTGAAATAAACAAATTTAAAATCACTTTGTGACTCCTAGCATGACTATAAGATTGTTTGTTAGCCTTTGAGGGTATCTTAGGTGTGATGAAATAGATATTGATAATGTTCAGTTAAGTTTTCCAATTTGAGCCTTCATTTTGGATCCTTGAAGTTTGTGTGAAAAGTGTTGATCTGGGCCTCCATTGAAGCACATATTCTGGTTAAAGGAACATCCTGGCTACTTTGAAAGCATTATGTTGTTCGAGCTCTCCATTTTTGTAAAATTTCTCAAAGATTTGGTATAATCAAATTTATCCTGCTTCACCTCCCACCCAAAATCATTCAAAAACAATTAATCCTACCCATACTACCCCTGTTTGTCCTGTGTGTATACAAATGCACAATTTCTATTACCAAAACATGCAGAAACACTCAAGTTTTCATTGTCTTTAGTGGCCTGAACCTTTCTTATAAAATATCTCCATTATCTAGAGTGACAACTCGTGAGAATTAGGTTTTGTTGTATTGATTATATTTTCTTCAAGGTCTTCTTAAACACTTCACAAGGAAGGAATTTCCCATCTCCTCCATAAACAATAGGCTACGAAAGGGTTCTCTCACCCTGGTTGAAAGGCACAACCATAAAGTAAAGAGGATAGGTCAAATCCTCTTAATGGTGTTATCCATTTCTCCACATCTGAGTGACAGAGGGCTAGTTAGATCCCATCCCCAGCTACAAAATGACTCACTATGATCTATCTGTCTCTAAGCTTCCTGCCAAACCTGTGATGCTGCTCAAACTTTGAAGGAGAATCAATTTGGGTACCAACACCTTACTGGCATCGTTGCCGGGGACATAGTGATTGCAGTTCATATTCAGACCTTGGTAAACACTTCTTGTATGCTCAAAGTGCTAATACATCTTTTCAGGCATCATCCTGTGTTCAAGCCTGTAAGAAGTGTTCAAAGTTACAAGTGCTATGTGCAATATTTCCATTTTCTACAGTTATTGCACTAAGTTTCATTGATAAATCTGGATAAAGAAGAGTCAGGTCTTTCCATTTCTAGTTGCTAGTATTGACAAACATTTGACATATCATATTTTAGTGCATTTACACAACTAAGGTGGAAATCCTTAGTGGCGACTCCCTGTTGATCGATTCTTGATAAATACCAATGTCTTAACCTCTGTCAAGTGAGTTTTGTTACTAATATTTACAAAGCTGGAAGGAAGAAGATCTTTCTTTGCTAGAGATCCTACTAGGACATTATTTCCAGAGCTAGGAAAAACAAAGTCAGAAGGAAGAAAATCTTGGAGAGTTGTTGGAGATCAAGAGAAAGAAAATAATTCCCCATTGATGAAAGTGACCAGCCTATCATTGAAGATTTCCATTCAAGTGATTTTGAATCAGATATTCTTTTTGTGGAATTAAATTCTCCATCTAGAGAGGGGCCCTCATTTGATTTTGAAAATTTTATTTCTCATACTGCTCCTTTCTTTTCAGAAGTTCACAAGGCCAAGATATGTTTACAAATCACCAAATATCTAATGACATAGGAAAGGGACCTATTGGATTTGGAAATAGATAGTCCCAAGCTAGGGAAAATAGAATGGTACCTGATCCTTTGGCTTCCGAGTTACTATTGTGGAGGAGATGTCATTGATTGGTGTGATAGATGTTTCATGCCCCATGCTCCATGTGAGGAAGATCAACAAGAAGAAGAAGAAGAAGCTGATGATGATAATGATGATGATGTCTACATGATGGGTTGTTCCACGAGCTCACAACAAGGGGAAACTTCAACTGAAGTGATAAGTGCTAGAACTACTACTAATTTTTTGGACTACATCCACTGGGTACCTATTCTTCCTCCCTCTCATACTTTAGAAGTTGATACTATACAAGATTTTGAACTGCCCAATAATGACTTTGAATATCTAAGAGCTTTAATGATAAAGAAGTATGATGGAGGAATCCCATCTGAGGAGGACAAGAAGTTATTGATGAATGTTGTTGTGGCTCAAGAAAAGGAACACAACACAAGAAGTAGGGTTGTCAAAGGTATAGGGCCTCAGGCCAAGCCAAAAACTCCATTACTTTCAAACATTCCTAAAGAGGCTCCTAAGAAATATGCATCTGCTAATGGCCTTGCTATCCTAAACAAAACACATACCCTTCGTCATGCCCAAGTTGTAAAACGTTTTGTGCTATCTAATGAGTGTATCAGCCTTCCTTCCAATGTTGCCTTGCCAAAGTCTTCCCCTTATGATATTGCCCAAGTCTTGAGTCAGATCAAGATCTTAGTTCCAATTGTTGAGTTGCTTAGGATTCCTGAGCACAAGAAAAGGGATTTTGAATATTTGGGGCTGAAAGAGGAGAAGACTACCCTAGGTAGGAATATAAACATTGTGGAAACTCCCCCAGTCATTAAAGAGTTAGAAACACCACCAGTGTTGGAGGAACTAGGTGAACCACCTGAGGTTTATTTGGGGACATCCTTGGTGGACTCTCAGCTAAATGTGGATCCATTCTTCACCACTCTAATCATTAAGGACAAACTATTGCACAACTGCATGTTTGACTCAGGGGCATCATGCAATGTCATGCCTTTGGAAGTCATGAATGAGCTATGAAAAATGCATTACCATGGATTCCAGAGAGGTTTCAGTGGTGGGATGTGTGAAAGATCTGGTGGTACAACTTGCAGCCTATCCAGGCAGGAACTTGAAGCTTGATGTAGTTATTGTTGACTACCTAGCCAAGTGGGGTATGTTGTCTAGAAAATTGGCTGCAAGTGTTGGTGGGAGTGTTCAAATGGATATGTCCTATGCCACCATCCCAATTGAGGGAAGCCTTGTCAAGTTGTATGGGAAAAAATATGTTGCACCTTATTGAGGATCCCAACAATGCATCCTATGAGGTATTGTAAACAAGTGTTGATGCTAATAAATTTGTAGGATTTGCTTTGTGAAAAAGAGCACAAGATTGAAGAATGCAAGTGTCTTGAGTAGGAGGATCTCCTTGGAATTTATTGTTTGATGGAGCTTCCTCCGAGTTCGGAAATGGTGCTGGTGTTGTTCTGATCTCTCCAAGACAAAGCAAGATTTTGTCTTTTCTTTCAAACTCAACTTTGAGTACAATAATAACATTGCTGAGTATGAGGCATTGTTATTAGGTCTGAGGATTTCTTGAAAATATGGTGTTAAAGACATCATTGTCAAAGGGGATTCAAAATTAATTGTCAATCAAGTCAAAAAATTGTATGCCACAAAAAAACAATGAATGAAACAATACAAACATGGAGTTTGGGATTTCATTGAGATGTTTGATTCATTCAATATTGTGCATCATGATAGGAGGTTCAATGATTTTGTAGACAAGCTTGTTGTGTTGGGATCTCGGTTTGATAATTGTGAAATTTCCCCATATTGTGAATATGATGTTGAAGTATTGACAAGGCCATCTGTCCTTGACAACATTAAACATTGCAAGCTTTTGATGATGATGCTCAAGTCAAAATATTTCTGCAAAACAAAGGGGAGTTTGTTGACCAATGTATTGATTGGGAGCCAATGGTGTGTGTAGCAGAGGAAAAGAAACCTTGTTTGGAAAAGGCATCATCCAACTAAAAACTAATACCATTCCTAGAGGGTTGGTTTCTCTTGAGTCCAACTTTGATAATGTTGATTACATTATTAATAGATGCATGGCAGCCTCAAGGGATATTGAGGAGCATGACCTTGGCACAAAGGAGAAACCAAGGAAGATTTGGTTGGGAAGCAATCTCAACAAGGAGGAGAAACAGTCCTATGTCTAATTGCTAAAAAAGTATCAAGATTGCATGGCTTGGAATTATTCTGAACTAAAGGCATATAGAGAGGATTTGTTTCAACATGAGATTCCCTTGAATCTAATGAAAAACCATTCAGTAGAAACAAAGACCAATCAATCCACTCCTATCTCTCAAAATGCAAGAAGAACTGAAGAAAATGAGAGATGGAGGGATTATTCAGCCCACAAGGTATTCTTCCTAGGTTGCAAATCTAGTACCAGACAGAAAGAAGAATGGTGACATCAAGCTATGTGTGGATTTCAAAAATTTGAACAGAGCATCAATGAAGGATAATTATCCTTTACCAAACATGGAAAACATGTTGCAGCTAGTGACTGGTTCTGAGCTACTTTCTACCCTGGATGGTTTCTCTGGTTATAACGAAGTTGTGGTGAAAGAATCAGAAAGAATTAAAACATCCTTTACCACTCCTTGGGGGACTTATGTGTATGTCAGGATGCCCTTTGGTCTAATGAATGCTGGAGAAACCTTTCAAAGAGAAATGGATGTTGCTTTTTCCAGTTACATCAATGATTTTATTGTTGTTTACCAAGATGATGTGACTGTGTTCTCCAGAAAGCGAGGTGATCACTTGTTGCACTTGGAAAAGATGCTTTGATAAGATGTAGAGAGTATGGAATTTCACTCAATCCAAAGAAGTGCCATTTTGGAGTGCAGAAGGAAAATTTTCTTGGTCACATTATGTCACAAGAGGGAGTAATGATTGATCCAGAAAGGGTAGAGGCCATCAACAAAGTCCCAATTCCAAGAACCAAGAAAGGAATTCAATATTTCTTTGGGTAGATAAACTTCATCAGAAGGTTCATATCAAACTTTTCGAGTTGACCATTCCAATTACTTCCATGCTAAAGAAGGACTAGGTTATTAAATGGGAGGAGGATGCCATTCAAGATTTCAATGGGATCAAGGAGGAATTAAAGCATGCCCCTGTTTTGGCAGCTCCAGATTATAAGAAGCCTTTCCAACTATTTTCCTTTGCTTCAGAAAACACTATTGCATTTGTCCTGTTGCAGAAGGATGATGAAGGGGCTGAGAGGCCAATTGCCTTTTTTAGTAAGGCATTACAGGGGCTGAGCTGAAATACACTATTATGGAGAAACAAGCATTTTCCTTGGTGAAAGAAACAAAGGTTTTCAAACCTTATATTCTGAGTTCCAAAATTGTTGCTTATGTTCCCCACACCATGGTCAAAGACATCTTATCAGAGATGGAGGTCTCAAGCAAGAGATGCAGATGGGTGAACAAGTTGTAATAATATGACATGGATATCCAAACCACGAAGTTGGTGAGAGGTTTGGGCTTGGCTAAGCTTATGGCTGAGAGCAACTTGCAAACTATTGAGGTGAATGAGGTAGAAGAAAGAAGGGTAGATGTCTTTGAAAAATTGATGAGTTCTGAGTGGTACAAGGATGTGATTTTTTATCTCAGACATTTATACTGCCCTGAGTATTTCAGTAAGAACCAGAAAAGGGCCCTTAATTTGGCTTCCTGAAATATGTCATTACTAACTATGGGGAACCCTGAGGGAGTCCTCTTGAGGTGCATTACTGAAGATGAAGCCCCCAAGATAATTTTTGATCTCCATGGAGGAGTTTTTGGGGGGCATTTTTCTAGAAAAGTCACAGCACACAAAATCCTGAGGGTTGGTTATTGGTGGCCAACTCTCTTCAAGGATGTAACTCTTTTGGTTAGAAGATGTGATAGTTGCCAACGCTTCTCCGGAAGACTGAAAGCTTCGGGCTCCCCCTTTGCATCTGATCAATTAAAGCCCCATTTAAGCAACGGGGAATGGATTTCATTGGTGAGATTTTAGATCATTCAAATGTTGGCCATAGGTGGATTCTTGTAGCCACTGATTACTTCACCAAGTGGGTGGAGGCCATCCCCACCAAGAGAGCAACACACCAAATTTTCATGGACTTCATGTTGAACCATATCATCTACAGTTTGGGGTGCCAGTCAAAATTGTTGCTGACAATGCCATGAGCTTCAGAGCTAAACCCTTGGTGGCAATGTGCAAAGAATATGGGATAAATTTGACATATTCCTCTAATTATAATCCCTAAGGAAATGGACAAGCTGAGTCTAGTAATAAAAATTTGCTAAATATTATCAGAAGAACCTTGGAGCTTAACAAGAGAAAATGGGGTGAGCAGTTGAAGTTTGTTGTTTGGGCTGACCGAATTACTATTAAAAGAGCAACTGAAAGAGTCCATTTGAGTTGGTGTATGGAACTCAGCCCTGCTACCCCTACATATGTAATTATCCTCATATCAATTCATGCAACAACTAGAAGATCAAGAAGTAAGTCCATATGATGCCCACATTAACCAGATTGTTGAACTTGATGAAGAAAGGAGGGCATCCCACCAAAGGCATGTAAAGTTCAAAGAAAAGATGAAGAAGTTATTTGACAAGAAGGTCACTCCCAGAGCTTTCAATGTTGGAGATCTTGTGTTGCTATGGGATAACATGCATGAAGATAAGGGAAAACATGGAAAATTTGACGCATTATGGATGGGCCCTTATTCCATTGATATTAGGATTGGTGAACATACCTTCTTCCTGAAGGAATTAGATGGGGAATTTCTTGAACTTCCTGTTAATGGAAGGCATCTGAAACATTTCCTGGATTGATTCCCTAGAATCAAGATGAGCATCATCTGTACAGTGTATAGTTTGTTGGTTTGTTTTCTATTTTTTGTGTTTTTGCTCGTTCTAGTCCTTGGTGACCTATTTTTGCTGGTTTCTCTATTCATTTTTGGGAGATGGCTCTATTTCTCTGCTTTGCAAGCTGACTCCTTTACCCAATGGATATTTTTAGCACTTGGTCTACCTTTGTTCTTGTGGCACTCACAGGGAGTGCCCATCCCCGAGTCGGAGCCAATGTTGGTGCTCAAAATAGTCTTGCCCCATTTTTCCATTGAAAATCTATCAATTTACGGCCTCTGCCATAAATTATCTCCCGTGTTGTGCCTGAAAAGTCTCTGCCTTCCTTTTGTTGTTGTAATCAATCCATTCTGGGTCGAGGATCACGTATGGATCCATGGTTGTTTCCTTGTTTCTTTGTTTGTCTGGAAAGGGTCTGTAATTTGGGTCTCCCATTCTCTATTCATCTAAAACTTGGGCTCTCCTGTTCTTTTCGCTTTCCACAATCGGGATTTGTTGTCCTTGTCATTTTTTCCCTAAATACTTGAGGAAAAATGAATGGATGTAGCTTGGAGGAATGTATTTGAGCCTTGTAACATTTCTAAATTCTCTGTCCTTGAGAAAATTTCATCTCCAGGCTCAAATGGTCATTTTTCTACATTTTACGGTTTGACGGGTGTTTCTCCCGATCAAATTTACATCCTTGCATCAATAGGAAACGTGGCCTCTTTTGGTTGGACACGGCTCGGCAGGTACTTCAAAATTTTATGAATCGCCTCAACTTGAAAACCTATCTATGTGGAAGAACGACGCTCATTTGAAGATTTGATTTTTGGTTGGCCTTGAGTTGTGCCGAGAGAAGACACGTGGAGTTTTCCACTACTTTTCTCGACTTAGATAATTTTTAATGCAACCAATACTATTTGGTAGATGGGGACATGTGGTGAGTCCACGCTCGATCGTGGTCTCCACTTTAGGAACCATTTTGAAATTACGCCATGAAGACACGTGGAGGCTTCCATCGGGTCTTCCCATACTTAGTCTTTTTTCAAAATATTTTGAGAGGCCTGGGACACGTGGAGGGACTGCGCATGTTTGAGGACCATCTCGTGAATTTTGTTTTAAAGAAGTGCCAGGAAGACACTTGGAGGCCTCCACTCACTTTGCATTTTTCTTGGACTTTTCAACGGCCAAAGGAGATTGCCTCGACCCTGACACATGGCACCTTCCATTGAGATCTAAGCCTTCAAACAAATTTTACCGGGCCAGGACACATGGTGAGTCCGCGCTCATTCAAGGTCTCAACTTTTGAGGGACCATCTCAAGATGCGCCATTATGACATGTGGCAGTTTGAAAAGTCAAAAGGGTGGGGAAGCGGACCATCGGAGGCAACTTGGATTTTTCCTCTTGTCACCAAAAGGATTAAAGCATCAAAATGGCCCATAGACTCGACAGAGAATAGTTAAAATTTTCCACGGTCAACGAGAGGAGTCCCGGACTTTCGGGGAAATTTGGAAAATTTTCCTTTTGTCGAGAAAAGAGTTAAAAGTGTAAAATGAAGCGTGGTTCTGCTAGGACCCACATCAGAGGCTAGAAGAAGAAGGGTGGAGCTGTGGGGGAAACTTGGAAAATTTTTTTTTTTCCAAAAAGCGGTGAAATAGCATAATTTGGCCGTGGCTCCTCTGGGACCCACTTTAGGACACGTGTCAGGCTCATTTCTCAAGGGTGGAGGTGCGGAGTAAAATGTGAAAAATTTACTTTTTTCCAAAAGATGCAAAAGAAAAAAGGAACCCGTAGGCCCATCTTAAAAGTAGATCTTCCATATGGATAGTCCAAATTCAAAATAGAAATCAATGATAGTTGTGCATCTGTATCTAATTTTTTTGCCATTTTCACTCTAGAGCTCCTGGGGATGCGTATTCTTGTGGTTTTTTATCATTTCTTGGAGTCTCCTGCACACGCAAAATGAAGAGGAACATTAATCTGGTAGCTTGGTTTAGTGGGGAAGGTCTGTAAACATATCTCACCATTAAATATGTAATCTGACTGTCGGATTTGACCCGATTTTTCTTTCCTTGGCACGCAAAGACCTATTGATATCTTGGTTTGGTGAGGAAAATCCAGGGACGTCTTTTACCATTAAGATGAGATCTGACCTTTGGGCTCGATCTGATCTTCCATTTTTCTTCCCGGGCATGCAAAGAACCAGATTGGATAGATTAGGGGTGGAAGTGGTTGGCGAGTAAAAGGAAGAGTGATCTACTAGAGGAAGGAGTTGAATGTGAGAGATGTTCAAAGAGATCTACCCCCTGAGCACCTGACAACTTTTTACAGATTTGATTCTGGGAATCGTGATCGGGATCATGGCGAGCACTGTACACTCAATGTTTGGATTTTTAGGGGGAAAACTGTGTTGCAAAATGTTATAAATGGCATGATTTTTGTTGTGAAATGGGTTGGAGGTTGAAAGGTTGGAGTGTTAGAGGTCATAACTAATTTTATATGAAAAATATTGATGGAATTCATCTTTCTGAGAAACTATCTGAAGAAACTTGTTTATCTCTTTTGTGTTAAATTTGATCGTGTCAAGGTGGTTGCAAGTGTACAACCATTGACGAGCTCTAAGATTGTTTAAGAAACTTTCCCCTGCTGATAAATTTAATCAAACTTGAGCTAATCTATGTTATTTTTGGGAAAAATTTGTCTTTTTTCGTTTTTTAATGTCGGCAAGTAGTTTTTCTTGTTCTCATTGCATTCTTACATTGAAATCTGTGTGAATCACACAAGATCTTATCCTTGTAATAGTTTGGTGGCATTTACAATTTCATTTATCAGAAGAGATTTCATTTGATAGTGAAATAAACAAATTTAAAATCACCGTGACTCCTAACATGACTATAAGATTGCTTGTTATCCTTTGAGGGTATCTTAGGCATGATGAAATAGAGATTGATAATGTTCAATTAAGTTTTCTAATTTGAGCCTTCATTTTGGATCCTTGAAGTTTGTGTGAAAAGTGCTGATCTGGGCCTCCATTGAAGCACATATTCTAGTTAAAAGAACATCCTGGCTACTCTGAAAGAATTCTGTTGTTTGAGCTCTCCATTTTTGTAAAATTCCATGTCTGGATATATCAATTGATTGCCCTCTTGATATATTAATCTCGGTGGTGTTTATATTATGTTTCTTTTATAAAACTATAACACTTGGTTGTAAAGTCCATGTCCTGGATAGATCAGTTGATTGCCCTCTTGAAGTTGATGCTATCTAATGGGAATGTGGTGCCCTTGGAGTAAAATTTTCATTGCCATCTTGTTGCTTGGTTGGTGGTATTTTGTGGGAATATGAGTTTTGATTTGAAAAATTTCCTTGTCTTTTTATGTGTGTAAAATGTTTTAGCCTAAACTACAAACATTGTTAAACCTTAGTAGATTCGTAAAAGTAATTAGGCCTCTTTAATGGGCCTTCCTTGTAACTTCTTTTGAGACTTGTAGAGACCCTCTAGGAATATTTAATGATGCTTGTAATTATTTGGTAAACCCTTGAAATATTGTTGTGATCCATGTTGGTTGATAGATTCCTAGTTCTTACAAAAGTAATGATGTGTTTGCTATGTTGAATGTCTCTTATTCCTTTAGAATTAAAAAAATGTGATATGTTGTTTCCCATAAAAGTAATAATGTGATATGTTTGACTCTTCCTTCTCATTAAACATTAATTTATAAGATGATTCACCCAAACACCATAAAAATACAATTGAGGGGAGTTGAATTTGAAACTTAAAAAATAAAATGGAACATAGAAAAAGGAAATGGTCCTTGCTTTAACCTAGGTAGATTAATAGGAAAAAAACAAGTAGAAGAATAGGAAGGAAACTTTGTCCATCTACCTTCCCTAGGAGTAAAATAAATATATTTTTTATTTTCCTCCTATACAAAATGACGAGATATCTTGCCCACCTTAGTGGTGCTCCTTATAACGCAAACATGTATTATCATAATAAAAGGAAGATTTTAATTAAGAAAATATGTAAGGAATGTGCTTAGGAAATGAAACTATAAATTTTTTGACTCAATAAGTTGATTTATAAAATGGGTAAGATTTATGTTTTGAGTGCAATGTATAGTTGAACCTATAGTTTTGTCACCTACCCGAATTGTGAAAACACCTTGTGGATAGTGATGTGTTCTAATTGCGAAGTACTCCCTTGTTCATAGGCATATGTGATTTTCCCTTGCAGGAGTTTGGGTTGTCGTACCCTTGTTGCCTCTTAGTTCGACGAGTGTGAGTTGTGGCCCTTTTGGAGCAGGCCTTATCTCTTGTCTTGAGAAAAACAACCTCCTTGCGTGTTGTCTTATCCTTGGTGACCTAAGTTATTGTAATTTTAAGGCAACATATGTTAAGGATATGAAATAACTTTGGGAAGTCTTCTTTTCTTCTTGTTTTTCTTGAGACACATTGTTGTTGTTGCCTCTCTTGCCATTGGGAAGGAAAGTGCAAGTTGTTTTTGTAAGTCTGTTACTCACTTTTGATATGATGCACCTTTGGATTGCAGTTGGATCCCCTTGTTACTTGTTCTTCTCCCTAACTACCTTGAGTGCTCTTTGGTGTTACGATTTATGCATGTGCTCTCTTTATGGTTATTCCGAGCTTGAGTAGGAAGTAAGATAAATGAATCCCATTGTGTCATAGTGAATGGTGCTCCTTGTATTGATATGTTAGTTGCTAGTGGAGATTTTTTTGCTAAACATTTGACATCTCTAAATTTGGTTAGTGTGGTGTGCTCAATTTTTTTAGTGTAAAATCAGATTATAGGAAACCTTGTGGTCATGAATTTTCTTAGTATTACCATGAAAAGTTAATTGTACCCTCTCGAGATTATAAAAGTGCTTCTCATGAATAGTTGTCTTGATTGTAAAGGTTTTTCTAATTCAAGGGTCCTTCCTTCTTGTTAAACCTCATCTTGTGTGATCTCAAATTGTGAGACCTTTGAGTAGACATGTTCTCATACAAAATTTTGGGTATGGTTGATTATGTTATCCTTGTCTAAACAACGAATTTTGAAAGCGTGACTTAACCTTAGTGGAAACCTTAATTTTTTTATTATAGTATGTAGTATTCCATGGGAAACTGGGTGGTCATTCTCGAACTCACAGAATTCTCCCTATTATTCCTCTACTTGGTGGTTATTCTTGAGACTCCTTTGACCTCTTCATGACATAATGTTATGTGGTGTATCTTGGTTGATCACGTAAAGTTACTCCTTAGAATTAAATGTTCGCAACCTTGCATGAAGAAATTTTGAACTCAACCCTTGCAATCTTCCTTCTTCTTGTCGAATTGCATTGGACCAAACTTGGGTTCTATAGACCCACACTTGTTTGAAGTAAAACAATTCCATAAAGGGTGTGGTCCTTTTTCTTTTGCATTATTTCCTACCTCTCCTTTCGTGACTTCCGAGAGGAAGTCAAGTCTAAGGGGGATGTAGTTCTCACTTCCCTTCGACACATTTTGTTATTGATTATGATACTTTGACAAAACTTGTGGATATTAGTGTAGCTTTTGATGTAGTGTGATGTTAGATGTTAGAGAGAATGGATTGTTCTTGATTTAAATTCATATATGATGCGTGTGGATTATTAGAAACATTTTATACTGATGATGATATGTTGATTGACATGGTTATGTGTGTGTGTGTGTGTGTGTGTGTGTGTGTGTGTGTTTGTTTCGGACATGTGATATTTCATCATATTGAGTAGACCTAGAAAATTGAACTAATCTTATGATCATATGGTTATTGAGGAAATTGTAAATGATATTGTTACTTGCCTAGATGATGTTTTTACTCATATATAGATGATTTTGGAGTTATATTATGTATTTATTTTGGATGATTTGATGCAGCCACGAGGCCAAGGAAGTTTTTGTGTTTTATAGTGAAACATGTCACAACAAACATTGGGGATTGGAGATCTACCACATTGGAATTCTATGTGAATTCAACAAGGGTCACCATGGCAACGTGTTTTTGTTATGTGTGTTTGTTTGTGCTTGTTATTAGGGGTTTCATGGGGAAATCACCTTTAAATGTGACCAAGGGGTTATGTGTATTATTTTATTTAGTTCCTTTGTTTAAGTTTAGTATGTGAGTTTAGTGATGTATTTCCCCTTTATTATTTAGTTAATTTGTGTCTATATTTATGAGTAATCATGTTGTTAAATTTATTAAATTGGGTCAAAAGAAAATTCATTTATTAGTGTTGATGGCTCTTTGAATAGGTGTTGTAAGTAATGTGTAAGTAATTTTTAGTGTGAAAACTCCACCTTCCTTTTGAAATTCGGATTTGTTCTTAGGGGCTGATTTTTTAGGCTTGTGGGACAAGTTAAACTTGTCCCACACCTCTTAAATTTGTATACCAACCCTACATATGGGTTGGGAGTAAAATTAGCCCTTTTATGTATTTTGGGAAGACAAGTTGTAAGTTTTAATTGCACCTTATTACATGTAATTAATTTTGGTCCTTGGGGTGTGGACTTGGATTGTGTGTGTAAGTAAAAAGGTCATTTATTCACCCACCTTTTTAATTGTGCCTTGGAGTTTTAAGTTGACTTGTGAGGTGGAGTTGAGGATGTGTGATGTGGAATCCTACATGGATCCACCTCATCCTCCTCTCTCCCTCTTCTATTTATTCAAATTCATTGGCTTGTTTTGGGGTTACTTCATTCGGTTACTTCATTTTTGGTGATTTCAGTTTGGTTACTTCTTTTGGTTTTGAGCTCCTGTAATTTTGGAGAGAGTTAGAGATTTTTGTTGAATTTTTGTGGATTCTTTGGAGCTTTTACACTGATTGTTTGAATTGGAAAAATCTTGTTGTTGAACTTTTGGAGCAAACTCTACCATGGAGAGGTAGGAGCTTGGCTCTTTAAAATGTTATTCTTCTTTTTATACATATGTGAATTCTTTGAATATTTTGGTATGTTGTTGGCTGGTTGGGTAGGTTGCCTAGGTATGTTGTAGGAGAAGACTATGGGATCTCTCAGTGGGGCGAATAAGAGTTTTGGGGAGGTATAAGCATTATTATGAAGGGAATTTGGAATTGGGTTCTACCTTGTAAAAGAAATAGCTTGCATTTATTTACTTGTTATGGGGTTCCATAAGAGTGTGGCGAGGCATAAGAGCATGGTAGGTATAAGGGGTACTTGGGGAGACATAAGGGCATGCCGGTGTTTTGAAATTTTATATGTATATGTATATGTATATGTACATGTATTGGTGGGTTTATTTTAAGGTGGACACCCATTTCCCCATTGGGAGGTATAAGAAGCTTCCCCATAGGTATTTCTCCTTTGGCTTGTGCATGATGAAGCTTGAGTATTGTTTGTTGTTCTTCATGTGGTTGCAAACTGCAGTATGTATTTGGACTATGTTCTATATGTGAAAATTGTTTTTGTGTTGTGGAAGCCTATTTGTTGCCATGAGTTGAAATACATCTCTTATTGCTTTGTGGTTGGGGCTCGGGGGCCAATGAGGAGGATGAATTCTCCTCTTCATTGAAATTCTTGGTTGGGTGGAGAGCGTTTCCTCTCCTCCTTTTTTTTGTGGTCAAAAGATATATGGTGGATCTTCTTCTTGTTGTTCTAGAGCTGAGGATGAAGACAAATTTTGTAGTTTCTCCTTGGGTTCCTTATTGTGAAATTTTCCCACTTCAAGTGGATGGCATTGTAATAATATTTTTGGTGGAAAGTTGCTCTGTTTGGGAAATGGAACCTACATTTGAATGTGAGAGATGTATATGTTGAAAGTTGTATTTGTATGTGAAAAAGGAATGAGAAAGAGTTATTTGGCATATTTTGGCAAGCAGAAAAGAAGTGTAAAAGGAATTATTTCATTTAATTGAATGTTGAATCACCTTTCATCAAATGGTGTTACTCTTGTTTAAAACTTGTTGTTGTATGTATATTGTAAACTCTCTATTGAAGGCTAGAAATGCCTGTGTTATAATTATTACATTCCTCTGTATTATTTGAAGGGAACATTTTGAAAATAGAATTACATTCTTGCTTTTCACATATTGATTGAAGGAAATTTGAACATTGTAAATTTAGATTGGAACAAACTAAGGATGATCAAAACACATTCCAAAATAGTTTGTATTGCCCTTGCAATTTACACAATTCATCTTTAATCGGACAAGAGGCAAAATAGTACAATTTCACGAAAAGAGAAGGAAATTCGTATTGAATCTAAACCATTAATATTTTATCCTTGCAATCCATTTGAAATCTTTCAAGTGCAACTCTCCATGTCTACTTGGCATGTTGAAGAAGAAAGAATGGCGGATCGAATCAATTCTGGTAGTTGAAAAGTTTAATTCACATGTTAATGTCAGGAAAGACATTTTATTAAAATTAACCCACCTAATTTTTTCAAAATTAAAATTTTATTATTCTCGTGTAAAGAGTAGGTCGGGACCTTTTCAAAAGTCCTCATTTTCCCAAAACTGAGTTTCCAATCAAAAGTTATGGTCTTCTGAAGTTTTTACTTCATTTCGGGTAAAAAAAACTGTCAAAAAGGAAAAAATTTCTAAGCGGACATGCGGGGCCGAAAGATAATTTGTGCTATTTTTCAAAAGGAAAAATACACGCAATTCCCCACTTCTCTGCTTGCTATAATTTTTCTCTCTTCGGTAAAAAAAAAAGTTCTAAGTTTGAAAAATTAACTTGGTCAAAAATTCCTCTCATGATCCACACCCGCCTTTCCGCCTAGACTCGAACTTTTGGACAAGTGTCCTTGCATGGACCTCAAGCTTAAAAATTTTCTTCTTGGGGTGCGAAGCCCCACCGCGGACTCGTGGGTGTAAATTGTGTTTTTCCCAAAAGGGAAAATCGCTAAGTTTCTTCCCCATGCCCGTAGGCTCGCCTTTGGGAAAACTTTCTTCCCCAAGCCCGCTTGCGCTTGCTTTTGGAAAAATTTCCTTCCCGGGCCTCGCCCGTAACTTAAGAAATATGAGGAGTTAGGAGGACTTCCTTATATCATTGGAAAGGGGAAGAAATTTTCTATCTAATGGAATTGTTTTTAGGAAAAGTTAAGTGCATTAAATGCATGGAAAATAAAGTTAAAGTTCAAGATGAGCCTGAGAGTGGGTAAGTGGGAATTTACCCCTTTCTAACTTAAATGTTTATTTCTAAAGCTTGGGTTGACCTTTTTAAGGGGTCACATTAAGGGATAAGAGAATGTTTTCTATCCCATATAAATAAGAACCTTGGTTATTGTTTTGACCTAGTGAAATTAAAAACCTTGGGCATTTAATTGCTTGGGCCCCTTTGACCCTCTAAAATTAATTAAGGAACATTTAGCATAGTGTTAATTTAATTATCTATTAAATTAACACCTAAGAAAAATTTAACTATATTTGGATTAATTATACTCGTTAATTTTGTAATGTGGATCTAATGGTTGTTACAACGGGAAAATTTCTTTTATTAAATTATAATTGACTTTGAATCTTTGCAGGGACAACTATAGTTTTCGAACCTGTTCAAGTACTCACCTTTCAAAAAAAATTATTCCCTATTTTTTTCTATCTAAACCTAGGTTGTTCTTGGGTCTTGAGTGGTCATTTTAGCGGGTGTCACAGTGAGCTCCTCTCGTACCCCTATTCACTTCTGTTTAGTGAGTTGAGGATCATTAATAGAAAACCCAAGAGGAGAGAGCCTATCAATATAAATATTCAACTTCTAAAGGAGAGTATTAATTCTTGCATACCAACAAGATTTGCAACCCTTTTTGGCAAGTTTTACAAAGATTGAAGTGCCAAATATGGATACCTATTTTGGCTAGAAAATGAATCTGTCATGCATTGAAGCCTATGCAACATAGTGATAACATTGAAAATCAAAGAGATAGAGAGAGGTCATACCCCAAACTCAACAAGAATAATTGAGTGAGGAACTGTTCTTTTGGCTTGAATATTCTTTGATAACATGGAAATGAAAACTCTTTCCATACGATTGAAATAATTTTGTCTCAAATATGGACCCCAAACATCACATCCATATAAAAATTTCACAAAGAATACAAATATAAATATTTAGGTGAAGTTTTGCATCCACATGATATAGTCTTTTACTATGCTACCCAATTGCGTTCAACTTTTCAATTAATTCTTTTCCCTTTTCCGAGTTATTTTACGCCACATGGAATTTGTGGTCATCAGGACTATAATTCTTACATATTAATAATTTTTAGAAATTTTAAAAACATATATCTTTCACATATTGTAAACTATAATTTTTCTATTTTTTTAATAAATTTATATATTTTCATATATTTATAGAGGACTATTTATTTATTTTAAAAATAGTTTTGTAAAATTCGAGGTTGTCATTCTTTATAGCTACCAATTTTGTAAACTAGTAATAAACAGTAAAATCATTATTTATAGAGGACTAGTTATTTATTTTAAAAATAGTTTTGTAAAATTCGAGGTTGTCATTCTTTATAGCTACCAATTTTTAAACCAAGATCAAACTAAATATTAAAAGAAAAGGCCCCGTGAGCTTTGTCAATTTCAGAGCTTGTATGATAATGTGAATTGATTGGACAATAATCTCAATTTCTCTACCAAGATACCATATATTCTTCTCAAAGGAGACAAATCAATCACAATATAAACTATTACCTTTAAAGCTACTTCACATTTATTGGGTCTAGACAAATTTCATCTTCAAAGTGACATCAACACGAAATATCGTCCTTGGCCTTCTTGCGGGAATTTGAGGTTAAATTTGATAGCTACCTATTCCTGTCAAATAGTTGTTAGTGAGCGTAATTTTTCAACACTGCCCCTCAATTATTTATACCACATTTCATATTTATTTAATTGTTTTTATTTTTAATATATTTATTACAATTTATATATAAATCTATATAAAATTTTGACATCAATTACAAATTATAGTAAATTACGGCTAAAATCAACCAAAACAACACGTCTAAATGGACATCAAATTTAACCCATGCTTTGGAAATTATATCTTGCATTCGTATCGGTGATTTGATCTCGATTTAGCGACATTGAATGAGGACTAATTGGGAGGCTAGGGAAATATCTAGAATGCGAAGGTTTGAGGATAATTTACGTAGAGTTTTTCGCTTCCGTCGTGGTACATTTGTTGGTTAGCTTAACAAACCAAAAAAATCTATGCAACATTTTGTTAGCTTTCCATGATAAAAGGAGGATTTTGTTTTTCACCCCCTAACTCGCCTTTTATCGACATGATAAAATCGTGTTTGTGTATTTTTGAGGTCTAATGTTTGAACACCCTACTTCATTTTTAGTTAAGTTAAGGAAGTGGTGCTCCTAAATTTTCTTAAGTGGTGTGGAAAGTAATTTTAGGAGTATTTATAGTAAATTGGGTCTCATGGTATAAAATTTTTTTGAGAGTACTCTCCAATTTTTTAGGTAAGATATTTAAAAATATTATATTTTAATTTGCTATACAATTTGAAATTAAATATGTTCATTTATAAATTGACATTTTGCATAGTATGTTTCTACTGAAAATAGAAGTGGGTGGTAGAAATATAACACCCACAAAAACGACGTTATAGGAACACATTAAAACCTTAAACACTTAACCCGAAAGTTGCGGCAATTTTTTTTTTTTAAAATTAAGTTAAAAGGTTACAAGGGTGTCAACCCCTAAAGTGCATTAAGTTAATTTTCACCAATAATATTTACTTTACAAGGGATGGACCAGGTCTAGGTTAAATGATTAAATATTCTTAATTTATCTCTAAGGTCAAATAATTAACATTCAACTAGGGAGGTGCCATAATTTAATTTACTTGGTTAAATGTTTTTCTCCTCCTTACTTACTATTCAAACCCAAAATAATTAACCTTATACTTAGTTATTTTAGTTTCATTATCCTAATAGCTTTAATGTCCATTTCATTAATTTCCTAAAACATACTAGAACTAAATAATGACTTTGCACCCCAAGGTATTTAAATGGCCCCATTCACCCATCTACACATACCTTTAAATTTATTTAAAACATCTATAATATACATTCCTACCAAACAAATGTAGGGTTGATCCTCAACCCTTGGATCAATTTAATTGTGGCCACTAGATCCTAGGGTTCCAAACTAACCATAAATATCCTTATGAATTTCTATTAAATCATTTTCTTCACCCTAGTCTCCTCATTTGGTCACTTTGCTTTTGTTTAATTTACAGGTTGGGGAAATGGAAGGCATGGGAGCAACAAAAGAAGAACTATGGAGGAGTCTACAAAAAAATCAAGCTTAGTTTAGTCTAGATTGTAGATTTATCATTGTAATTTCTTTCATTCAAGGATTGAAGGGATTTCCTTTCCAAATCTGGTGTTATTACAAAACTATTTGTATTTGGAGTTCTCCATTTGGGGAAAACCCTACTCCCATTAATATGTATGATATTTAGCACTTTATAATTATCCATTTGAAGTTTTACTTGCTTGAACAATGAAATTTTACCCTTATTTTCTTGATGGAGGTTTCCTCTTAATTTTTACATGCTTAAATTTTAGTTAGACCAAGTTAAAAATTACACAGGCACGGATCTGTGTTTTTCTATCGTAAGTGATGAACCGCCACCCAGGAGCAGTTAGAGGTCTTGGGACCTCCGCCCCACCTGGGTGACGATTCACGAACTTCCGCCTTGCCGGAGCGGCGGTTCTGATACCACCACCTTGCCTGAGCGGCGGTTACGATACCGCCTCTTTGCCTTTAGACCGGGCGACGATCCTGTTTCTTAGAAATAGAACATTCATTTCTTAGATTTCTCAAAAATAAAAGTCACTAAAATGTTACAAAATTCATTCTGAACTTGAATTTATATGCCTAAAGTTTCCAGTTGTAAGATTTAACTCATCTATTCATTCCATAGTAAAATTAATCCTTTTAAAGCATTTTCTATTTTAATAACAACAACTACAAGATCATTTTCATTTTGTTCAACAAATTTTCTTTCAATTCCAAAAGTAAAAGGAACTAAATCTACTTCTAATATTGTTATTTTTCCTTACTACAAAATGCAACATTTCAACATAACAATATACTTCAAATTTGTTTCCTCTTTCCATTTTCACTACAACTTATTTATTCAAATAACTACTAACAACTTTATTCCACATTCAAGTTTGCCATGCATACACTATTAGCATCTTACAACTTCTATATTTATTCTTTCTCATTTACAATAATACAACTTCAACAATGAAAGTAAACTTTTTTTTTCTTGAGCATAGCTCATTCCTTTTAATGCAAAGAACTTACTTTCTCACAAAACAAGTTTTAACTAAAATTTTAAACATGATTTCCATTTTGATTCATTTCTTTACATACTACCATTTTAAGAGAAAGAAATTTATACAACTCTTCAATGAGCTTCCTTCAAATAATATTACAACTTACAATACAACATTTCCTTTTAAAAAATACAATATTACAAGTCTTCCACCTTAAGTGGGAATAACAAGAAGGTTTTCTCACAAGGAAGGATTTCTTTTGGACACCAAAAATGCTCCAAGTTTCACATCACCAACAAGAGCTCCACCATATGTTCACTTGATCACAACAAAAAGGGGGAGAGGCAACACTCTCCACCCAACCAATAATCCAATGAGGAGAAGAAGCTATCCTCCTCATTGGCCCCCGAGCCCCAACCACATTGCAATGAAAAATGGATCAAGCTCATGGAAATAAAAAAATCTTCCACATAAAAATAAAAGGATTTCACAATCATGTCAAAAAAACAAACAACTCAAACTACAATCACAAGAAGAACTAACAAAAATACAAGGCTTCAAAATGCAAAATCCAAAGGAGAAAGGATCTATGGGGAGATCACTTATGCCTCCCAATGGGAATTAGGTGCCCACCTTAAATCCCTCTCAATAAATATCTCAAAACCCCTACACAACTCTTATGCCTCCCTCAAGATCCTCTTATGCCTCCCACATTCTCTTATGTCTCCCTACAATATTTTATGTCTCCCTCATAAAAACAACCAAGTAAGAAATGCAAGCATTTTCTTGTCCAAGGTGGGGCACCCAACCCAACTCCCTCCAAAACATGAAATAAACTCTTATGCCTCTCTACATGTAATATTCCCATAGTCCCCTCCTACACCACACTTAGGCAATCTACCCAAGCACCCAACAAGAATACCAAAACATTCAAAAACATACACATATACACAATATAAAGGAAAACATTTAACAAGAGTTCAACTCCTACCTTTTCATGGTAGAGCTTGATCCAAGAATCACACACCAAGCTCTTCAAGCCAAAACAATCACCAACAAGATCCACAAGCACTCTAAAATCCTCCAACTCCAAAATGTAAGAGCACAAAAAGAAAACCCCAAACAAGCAAAAGAACTTGAATAAATAGAAAAGGGAGAGATGAGGGTGAGATGGATCCATGTAGGATGTCACATCACACATCCTCAACTCCACCTCACAAGTCAAACCTCAACCCCAATGCACAATAAATTGGTGGGTGAGAGGAATGAAAAACTTCTTACACACACAATCCAAGCCCACACCCCCTAAGGAAAAACTTTAATACCTTTGTAAGAAAAGTGCAATAAATGTCACTTTTTGACTTACAAAACACATAATGGGGTCTATTTTTGACCCCCAATCCATAGGTAGGGTTGGTATAGTAATTTAAGAGGTGTGTGACAAGGTTAACTAGTCCCACAAGCCTCAAAATTAGCCCTTAAGGCCAAATCTGAATTTCCATGAAGGGGTAGAGTGTACAACACTCAAGATCACATACACTCTACTTACAACACATAACCCAAAAACCATCAAATCTAATAAATGAAATATTTTGACCCATCCAATTAGTTTAGTAAAATGATTAATTTACTAATCTAGACACAAATCAAGTAATTAATAAAAGGAGAATACATCATTATAAAATCACATACTAAAATAAAATAAAGGAAACTAAATAAAAGGAGTAACACACAAACCCCTTGGTCACAATTGGAGGTGATCCCCCCATAGGGACCCCCTAACAACAATTCAACATATACACCACAAGATACATGTTACCATGATGACCCTTATTGAATTCATCTAGCATTCCAATGTGGTTGGTCTCCAATCCCCCCAGTTGTTTGTTGTGATAAGTTTACCTGCAAAACACATAATACCTCCTTCAGCCTCGTGGCCGCATCAAAACATCCAAAATAAAATATACAATATAAATCCAAAATCATCTATATATGAATCAAATCATCATCTAGGAAAGTAACGATATCATTTACAATTTCTAACAACATCTCGATTCTACATTTCATCAATATCAATAGGATCACAAGATTAGTTCAATTGTTAAGGTCTACTCAAAATGACGAAAATATCGCATGTCAGAAATATGTAACTATGTCAACAACATATCATCATCAATATAAAATGTCTCTAATAATCCACACACAACATACTATGAATCGAAACCAACAATAGATCGAGTATCTCTATCATCTAACATCCTGCTAAGTCAAAATGCTACAATAATGTCCATAAGTATAGTCAACAGATATTGAAATCAATAGCAAAAGTGTTGAAGGGAAGTGGGCACTACAAGAAAATTTTAGCTGCAATGTTTACCTTCCCCTTAGAGCATGGTCCCATTGAGGGGCTTGGGCTCCTATTTTCTTACAGTGGAAGGTCCCATGTTAAATTTTAAATCTAACTATGAGAAATAATAGAATCTATGCCTAAAAATAGGAGCTCCACTTTTTTATCTCCCTAAACTTAAGAGGTGGGTTTGGAGAGAGGGGGTTGGGAGTTTCCACCAACAATTTAGGGCTGATAGAATCTAATATGCATTCCCACTTTCTTGTGATTTTAGAGGGAAATATGATTTTATTTACCTACAAATAACCATAAAAATCCAATGGGATCCTATAATATCTCAGTTTGGGTATTATTAAGGAAACTAATAAAAAATCATGGGACCTTAAAACTACTAAAATGATCCTAATTTTCTCAAAGAACACTTGGTAAGATATTATAGGATCATGCCCTTAAACTCTCCTCCTACAAAAGTGATGCTCCTTGTTTTTAGGAAAAGATTCTACAATTTTTGGTTTCCCTAAATTTATATTGTCATGGGACATGTTGGTATTCAAATTGATTCTCCCTCAAAGTCTGAGCAACATCACTGGTTTGACAGGAAGCTTAGAGAAAAATTAGATCATGATGAGTCATTTTGTAGCCAAGGATGAGTTCTAACTGGCCCTCTATCACTCAAATGTGGAGAAATGGATAGCACCCTCAAGAGGATTTGATCTATCCTCACTATTTTAGGTTGTGCCTTTCAACCAAGGTAAGAGAACCTATTTTGTAACCTCTATTATTGAAGAATGTTGGTAGATCATTCTTTTGCATAAATTTTATAGAGAAGACTTTGGGAAAATATGATCAACACACTAATCTAACTCTTACGAATTGTCACTTCCAAATCATGGAGATATTTTCACAACAAGGCAAAGGTTACTAAAGACATTTGGGACCCCGATTGCTTCCGCATTTTCGGTAACACGATTATGCATTTATATGCACACAGACAAACGGGGTAGTACGGGTAGAATTGGTTGTTTTTGAATAAATTTTTGGTGGGAGGTGGGGCAGGATGAACTTGATTCACCAGATCCTTGAGGAATCTTACAAAATGGAAGGTTAAACCAACATAATGCCACAGAATAGCTAAAATGTTTCTTTAACTAGAATATGGGCTTCAATGAAGGCCCAAATTAGCACTTTTCACACAATCTTTGAGATTCTATCATGAAGGCTCAAGTTAGAAAATCAAAAAAGCATCAAGATCTGAGTCAAATCACGCCTAAGGTACACCCAGAGGTTTACAGACAATCTCTGTCAACAGATGAAAGAAAAATGATTTTAAATCATTTATTCCAATCCCAAATGAAATCTCTTTTGAGAAATGAAATTGCAGATGCCACTAAACTATCACAAGGATTGAGGCCTGTGTGATTGAATCAGATTTTGATACAAGATTGCAACATAAATAAGAAAAACTACTCGCATACATTCAGAAATAAAACAAACACATTTTGCTCAAGACAACACAAAATAACTTGAATTTGATTAAATCTATCAACAAGGAAAAGTTTCTAGAATAGTCTCAGAGCTTGTCAATGGTTGTACACTTACAACCACCTTGACATGATTAGATTTAATACAAAAGAGATATACAAGCTTCTCAAAATGCTTCTCAAAAAGATGGGCTCTATCAAGCTTTCTATTAGAAAAATCAGTCCTGACCCCTAACACTCCAACCATTTACACGAAAAATTTGTGTCATTTATAACATTTATAATAGAGCCCCTTTCCCCCAAAAATCCAGACCTTGAGTGCTACCAATGCTTGCCATGATCACGATCGTGATTCCCATAATCAGATTTGTAAAAAAATTCAAGTACTTGAGGGGAAAATCTCATCGAATATCTCTCACATTCAACTCCTTTCTCTGGTAGATCACTTTTTCTTCAATTCGCCAACCACTTCTACCCCTAATCTATCAAATCTGGTTCCTTGCATGCTTGGGAGAATAAAAATGGAAAATCTAATTGAGCATGATATTCAGACCATTTTAATGGTGAAAGACATCTTCCAGATCTCCCCACAAAACTCAGATATCAACATTAACTCCCCTCTCTACCTGGTGTGTAGGAGATACCAAGAAATCATGAAGACTTGCACTTCCAGGTGTGTTTCAATAAAAATGGGGAAAAATCAGATTCAGACTCTCGATTGTTGTTGATCTTTACTTTGAATTTGGGCTATCCACGTGGAAGATTCAAACTTAAAAACAGACCCGGGGGTTTCCTCTAACTTTTTACAACTTTTGGAAAAACAGAAAAAATTCACATTTTTTATGCATCTCTGCCCTCGAGAAATGAGCCTGACACGTGTCCTAAGGTGGGTACCAAAGGAATCACGGATAAATTCTACCATTTGAACCTCTTTTTGGAAAAAGGAAAATTTTCCAAGTTTTCCCTGCAGCTCTGCCCTTCCGCTTCAAGTTTCCAATGTGGGTCCCAGTGGAACCACACTTCCTTTTTTACTTTTAACTCTTTTTCCCATAAAGGGAAATTTTTCCAAATTTCCTCCAAAGGCCCGCACCTCCACCATTGACTAGAGCAAGCTTTGACCTTTCTTCCATCGGGTTGCGGGCCATTTTTGATATCTTAACCCTTTTGAGCATAAGAGGCAAAAATTCTAAGTTTCCTCCAATGGTCTGCTTCCCTCTCCTTTTGACTTGTCAAACTACCATGTGTCACTATGGCGCACCTTGAGATGGTCCCCAAAAATTGAGACCTTGAATGAGCATGGGCTCACCACGTGTCTTGGCCTAGTAAAATTTGTTTGAAGGCTCGAAGCTCAGTAGAAGGCACCAAGTGTCATGCTCCGGGGCAGTCTCCTTTGGCCGTTGAAAATTCCAAGCAAAATGCAAAGTGAGCGGAGGCCTCCAAGTGTCCTCCTGGTGCTTCTTTAAAAGACTCTGAGTGAGTGTGGGCTCACCACATGTCCTTGTTCTCCGCCAAACTATTTTAGCAAAATAAAATTTATCTAAGTTTGTGCAAAGCAACGGAAACCTCCACGTGTCCTCCCGGCGCTACTCCAAGGCCAAACCAAAAGTAGATCTTCAAACGAGCATCGTTCCTCCACGTGGACACATTTTTAAGTTGAGGCGATTCATAGAAATTTTGAAGTACCCAACTGAGCCGCATCCAACCAAAAGGTGCCATGTCCCCTATCGATGCAAGGATGTAAATTTGACTGGGAGAAACACTCGTCAAAACCGTAAAATACAAAAAAATGATCATTTGAGCTGAAAATGAAAATTTCTCCAAGGACAGAGAATTTAGAAATGTTACAAGGCTCAAATACGTCCATCAGAGACACATCCATTCATTTTTCTTCAAGTATTTAGGGTAGAAATAACGAGGAAGACAAATCTTGGCCGTGGAGAACGGAAAATATGGGAGAACCCAAGTTTTTAGATGAATAGAGAATGAGAGACCCAAATTACAGACCTTTTCCAGAGGAAAAAAGAAACAAGGAGAAAACCATGGACCCATAAGTGATCTACAACCCATGAACAGATTAAAAATGGAAAAAAAGATTAACCAAGCACAACACGGGAAAAAAGAAAGTGACAGAGGCCAGTAAATCGATAGATTTTCAAAGGAAAACTAGGGCGAGAATATTTTGAGCACCAATAGGACCACCCGCTGAATTAAAACAGAGCAATAACTACCTCCATCAAACCCCTACGTAAGAAATGACCATTGACTACGAGGGTGTATGCGGATTATTTGAAAGCTATTGACAATGTGAATGATATTTGTTAGTTGTATTAGAGTGAATCATTTACAATGGATGAAGACGAGGAGGAAGATTTTGGCAATGAAGAAGAAAATATTATGACTATGTTGAAAATTCCGGTGATGATAAGTACGCCAAAAATATCCCTATTTTTCGTCTTCCTAGTAGGTTTTGCTAAGTATTTTGACAAGTTTAGTGTAAATAATTTAATCTTAGTATATATATTAATTTCAAGGAATAAATAATTTGACGAAGTGTATGTTTATACGCCACTTTTGAGAAAATCGTTCGATACTTGCTAAATTCTATTATATTATGCGGATATTTAGGTCTTCTTTTGTGGATAATTATTGATGGCCAAATTTTTGGTTTTTTACATCATGGTTTTATAGATATCGAATACGCATAATCGAACAAGGAGGAATTGACTATGGATGGGCTACTGAGACTTATTTGATGCATTATCCTTATGTGGTGATTTATTTTGTTTAATTATCATTTTTTAGATAAGTTAAAAAAGATTTTAAAAATTGATATTTTGATTAATTATCATTATTTATTGATATTGTTCCACATATTGTCGACTTTGGAATAACTAGTAAAAACATCCATAGGTGCTTGTGAGAGGCCGATAGGCATATAGAAGGATTTATTAGAAGTATTACATTGCTAATAATTGTACTTTATTAAATCAAAATTTAAATTCAATTTTATTGTAAACAAATAATAGTAGCTACTATGGATTGATTCATTCATTTGTGACAATGGATTTACATGTAGAAAAATAATTATTTATTCATAACAACATCATCCATGAGTGCTTGTGGTAGGTGAATACAAAAATATTTATTAATGTAAAATAAATAATACACAAAAAATAACACACTTAATGATATAGATCATGAATGAATTTATGAAAATATGTTAATAATAATAGTAGTGTTCTTGACAATTTAGATTCTATAAAACAAGATTATGTCATAAAAGTGGATTTAAAGGTAGTTAATAATAAATAACTATTTCCTTGATTTTATAAACATAAAGAATTGTGAAGTATTAATGGAGAGTAAATATTACTTTTAAATTCCTTTTATTTATATGTTTCCACATTTTCCATGCACCCCTAACATGGCACTTGCAACTTCACAATATTAAAGAAATATAGTGTGATGCATGATTATACATTTTTGTAGAGTTTCCAATTTTTCATATATTGGTAAACTTTTAAGAGACAACAATCCATGAGAAATACATTTTTATTAAGGATAAAGGTTTTTTGACAGGACCCTACCCTGGTACAACCAAAATAAAGGGTCTTACCACCCAGATATAACAATAAGAACAATATAGGAAAACCTTGAGACAAAACAAGTAATCGCCAAAAAGAGTAGTAGAAACACAACATTACCACATGAGAAAAATTGGAGCAAAACCACATCTTAAATGCAAAAAAATGACAAAGGCTTGCCCTAAAAGAAAAATAAAACAACAAAAACTAATCCCCCTCATGGCTTTCATATGTATTGTTGATCTAATTGTTACATGGTAGGTGGAATATTGCTTAATAAATACTCTTATATTATATATTAAATGTGTGTCCTCTTTTTCCAATCTTCAATCTACTTGTCTTTCACCTACATATCATTTTATAATAAAATATTTATGTATCTACACCTCTCATTTACTACATATTAAAACACATCTAAATCTCCCATCCACCTATCAAGCATATATACAAATAGAGTACTCTCTCATTTCCAATAATAGAAATAAAATTAGTGTATTATCACCGTGTTCATGAATAAATTAGATATGCTATGGAAATGAAGCTAAAACATATAAGCTCGAGCATGACTCTAATCTACACTAAACCATCATGATAAGAGACAAAAAGACTAACATCTATCATTGTATGAACTAGATTAACTCTAAACTAACATGATAAAGTTACTCTCTACTCTTTAGATCACTAATTAAACATTAAACCTTAGAATATCAACTTAGAAATCAAAGGTGTGATTAGTTGTTTATGGTTCTCAAGAATGGAGTCTCACCATTAATGGCTTCAAGGCCAATGGTTCTCTCCATATTACTTAAAATTGGATTATGGATGCAAATGGAGGCTATTAGCTCAACAATGGTGGAAGAAAAATTTTAGATCAAATGTCTAATTAGTTTAAAGTTAATACAAATGAGATCCAAGATTTCTTAAGCTTGTTTTGGTTTTGTGTTATGTAAATTTGTAAGTTTGAATGGGTAGGCCTAGCCTTGTATTTATAGTTTTCCACTTGGGAGAGTTTGGAATTTGGGTGCATGTGGGACTAAAAGTAAAACAAAAATCACTTTTATATGAGATTAGGATAAACATGTTTTAGGCTTAGTTAAGCTAGGTTTAGGCTAGTTAAACTCACTTATTAAATGATTAGAGACTCATTGAGAGTTGGGAGGAGTTTAATTAACCATTTGTAACTGATATATAACCTAGGAAGCTTATAGAAGTGGTTCAAAGAGAACTAGGAGGTTTTGAATGGTCAAAAGGAGGAATGTTTAGCTAATAAGAGAGATATTAACCAAATGGGTTGAATATAGGAGGAATATGACCAAAAGAGGGTCGTGAATGGGCATCTAAGAATGGAGTGAAGAATGGGGAATTAACGAAGTGTTGTTAATCGGTTGAATTGGAGGAAATGCTAAGTGTAAGTATATTTTAGGTGTCTACATTTTCCCCTCTTTGGGGTGGCGTAAGTGATGTCACTTCAAAAAAGTAGACAAGTATAAACAAGTAGAAATTATTTAAGGCATAGAAGAAAAATGAGTAGAACGTATTCAAAGAAAGGTTGCAAAAGATATGAAATGGGGTAAGAACACTTAAGAACCCCAAAGCTTTGTGTAAAACCAATCAATGGACCATCAGATAAGAAATAAACAAGGATTCCTACTTTACATGCATTAATCTTGAAGCAAACAAACAAACTTAACAAATATAATTACCCTCTATTCTTGAAAGCTTAAATAAGTGAGCCTAATAAGGATCTAAGCAATTAATTTGTGCTTAAGAGAATGAGAGCTCACCATTAATGGCTTCAAGGCCAATGGTTCTTCCCATTTACTCAATGGTGTGTGGTGTGTTGCAAAGGATAAAACAAATAGCTCAATAAAATGAAATAAAACTCCTAATCCTAGCAATAATACTATAGTTTATGTTAGAGGGAAGAAGTGTTCTTAGAAATGAGATTTGACTAGGTTTAGAAGAGGTTGACCATAGTTAGGGCTAATTAACCTAGGTTAGGCTAGTTAATCTTGTTTTAGAGAGAAATTAGGGTTTTGAAAGAGTTTTGAGAGGTCTAATCAATCTAATGAAATGGATTGATAGTCTAGGAAGCTAATAGAAGTAGTCTAGAAGAGGATTTAGCCAAGAAGAGGCTTATATTAGCATGTTTAATTGATTTATAAGAGGAATACGACCAAAAGAGTGTCGTAAGAGGGGAGTTAGATAGGTCTAACTGACGGTATGTCGTCAATTTGCGAGGAGGAGAATAGTTAGTGCAATATTAAGAATAATAGTGATTTGATCAAACTACAGGTGTCTACAATCACTTTGGTAAGTAACGCAACTCACTTGCACACATTTTACCGGTGTTGGGAGCTTTCAAAAAAATTAAACCTCACCCACACCTTGTATGCCTTTTTATCATTATTTCCTTGATATGAAAATGAAATTTTAGGGTTTATAGGTTATAGATATTTTATATTTATCCTCATCCTATACGTCATTATCAATATTTTCTTAATAAGAAAAGTTTAATATAGGAAATTTAGGATTTACAGAGTTAGGAAACATTTAAGATTTTTTCTTAAGGGCATTTGATATAGACATTCCTTAGAGTGATAAGATTTTGATTGAAAAGATGTTATATGAATTGTATAGCTTCAAAAGTATCATATTTGCTATTTTTTTCTCCATGTATTAAACAACAAAATAAAATTTGAGTGGGAAAAATAGACCCATGTCAAACAAACCCACCAACCGGGTTAAGCACTCTTTAAAACCAAAAGAAGAACATGGAGAGTGACACATCCAAAACAACCTTTCGGATCTATCATTTTCTTTTCATAATAATAGAAGAGCTTTATTTGAGATCTAGAGGTGTTAATCCCACGTCGAAATCCAAGTTAACGTTGTAAATTTAGTAGAAATTGGATAGTTGCAGCTAGTATAAAAGTCAAAGCTTTGTTTTACTAATAATGGTAAAGCAGGGTTTTGTACTCTCATAATTAAATAAACAGAATGCTACAGGAATTGTGCTAATTTGAGAAGAAAATACTTCCTAGCTTTATTTTGTTTGTTGTATGCAGAATAAGAAAAATAAGATTGATGATAAGGAGGTGTTTCATTCGAGTGTAATGTCTAGCTGTATTGATTTTTCTTCTTTTGCTTTTGAGCACCTATGTTATGTGCATTATAAACTTTGCAGCACCATTCTCAAAGTATACGATGGCTACCACTTCGTTTTCCTTCTCTTTATCTTTTATGTTGATTTGTTGCTATATTGATTAAGACATTGAAAGTGCCCTTTCCTGTTATCCCACTTATGTCTCTACAAGATTTGTACCTTTCACTCTTCCTCCGATAGAGCTCCAAATAGATTGAATATATTGCTATGTATCAGAATACAGAGAGACGCCTTTATATAGGCAGCGAGAGGGGGAGCCGCGGCAGAAACAGTTACATAACTGTTTATTAAACAAATACAAACAAAATGTATTAATGCGCTAACATTCCCCCCCTTAATACATTGCTCTTACAAATGTACCCCCTAAACAAATCAAACTTCACCTTGCCGAGAGGCTTGGTGAGAATATCTGCAACCTGAAAATCAGTAGGGCAGTACTGGAGCTGAATTTGGTGGTTCAAGACCTATTCACGAATGTAGTGACATTCGACCTCAATATGCTTTGTTCGTTCATGGAAAATAGGATTCTTCACAAGCTTCAACACACCTTGATTGTCGCAGTGAATGATGGGAGGTTTCTCTTCAGGAATCCCTATATCTGCAAGAATGCGACGTAACCAAATTGCTTCACACACAGAGCTCCTCGTGCGGCGTGGTATTCACCTCAGTGGATGAGAGAGCAACAACAGTTTTCTTCTTGCTGATCCACGAGATAGGTCCGAGATCCGAGATGAAAAACATATCACGAAGTGGATTTCCTGTCATCAACGGATCCTGCATAGTCCGAGTCTGTATATCCCTGTAAGAAGAACTGAGTGTTCTTCTGATACTCCAGACCAAAGTCAATTGTACCTCGGACATATCTCAACACATGCTTTGCTGCTATCCAATGACATTTCTTTGGCTCCTGCATAAATCTGGCGAGATAGCTCACTGCAAAGCAAAGATGCAGTGCAGTATAAGTCAAGTAAATGAGACTCCCCACAAGCTTCGCTGTAGTGAGTGCCATCTACCTGTGGTGAATCCTGGAATCTAGATAGTTGCAAACCTTTTTCCATAGGTGTGGACATTGGTTTACAATCTGACATCCCATACTTTTCCAGGAGTGTCTTGGCATATTTCATCTGGGAGACGAAGATATGATTCTTCTTCTGCCATATCTCTAAGCCAAGACAATAGTGAAGTAGCCCCAAATCAGTCATGTCGAAGGATTTCTTCAGATCATTCTTTACATCATCTACAAGATTGTCAGAACTTCATGTGATCACAAGATCATCTATGTACAAAACCAGAATGACAATCTTTGTTCCTACCTTCTTGATATACAAATTTGTATATGAGGGGCTACGAGTGAATCCATGCTGCAATAGGTGATCATCAATTTTTATATACCATGCCCTAGGTGCTTGTTTGAGTCCATAAAGAGACTTTATCAGACGACATACCTTCTGTGGTTGATGCTCATCTACAAACCCTTCAAGTTGGGCCATGTACACTTCTTCTTGTAGATCACCATTTAGAAAAGCACTCTTGACATCCATCTACTGAAGTTTCCATCCATTTTGTGCTGCCAGTGCACATACAACTTTGATGGTTTTGATCTTCGCAGTGGGTGCAAAGGTCTCGTCATAGTCAATTCCTTCTTGCTTGAGCATAACCCTTTGCAACAAGTTGTGCTTTGTGTTTGTCGATTGAACCATCTGCCTTATATTTTGTTTTGAAAATCCATTTGCAGCCAATGGATTTCTTACCTGGAGGCAGATCGAAAAGTTCCCACGTCCGATTACTCATCGGGAATCATATTCAACATCCATACTCTGTTTCCACTTGTGGTTGGTCTAATGCCTCACGAATAGTGTCAGGTTCGGTGCTCTCAACAACTGAACTCATGAGTGCAAAATTTACCTCATGTCTAGCTTGACTTCGTGTTCTAACTCCCGTAGAAGTACCAGGAAGTGAGTTTAGGTGTGCATCCCTGATAGTACTCTGGACCCATTTCGGACGTTGGTGCTGCTGATGTGAAGATGTGTTTTCCAGTGTGCCAAGATCAACGAACAAGTCTCCACTCAGCTCTTCTTCTCTCTGAGAAGAATCATCTTGCTCATCATCTGGATGTGTGAGCAATCTATGTGACGAGGTCGGTACTGGATCTCCATTGTGTGGCAGGGAGTCAAAGGACGACTCATCACATACCACATCTCGACTCTCGTAGATCTTCTTCGTCTCAGGATCCATGAGATGATATGCCTTTGAGGTAGTACTATACCCCAAGAAAAGACATGGCAGTGTCTTTGGATCGATCTTCTTCCTTCTCTTATCTGGAACATGCATATATGCAGTACAACCAAAAACTCTCAAATGATGAATAGAAGGTTTACGACCAGTCCATACCTCTTCTGGTGTCTTGTTCTACAAGATCTTCGTGGGTGCCCGGTTGAGTAGATACACTGCTTTATGGGTACTTACACAAAACCCGATCCTCAACTTGGTGGTCGAGAGCATACAATGAGCCATCTCCATGACAGTCCTGTTGTGGCGCTCGAAATCCCGTTCTTGGGGCGTGTAGGGTGCATTCAAATGTTGTTGAATGCCATGCTGCTTCAGGTATGCTAAGAACTTCTTTGACACAAATTCCCCCTCGATCTGAGCGGAGGAGGAGAAGAGGCTTCCCGGAGAGTACTGGTGGCTTCTTTGGTAGAAGGTTTGGAAATTTGCAAGTGCCTCACTCTTCTTTCGAAGGAAATATACCCACATTTTCATGAGTAATCATCAATGATGAGCTGAAAATACATGAAAACCTTGAAGCTAGGCTGGCGGGGGTCCACTGGATCGATGTGAACGACCTAAAGATGCTGTAGAATGATAAGAGCTTTGTTTGAATGGACCTCTATGTTGTTTGCCCATGAAGACATCCCGAGCAAACGGGTAAGGAATGGGAGAGTGGAGGAAGCCCTCTTACCATTTCCTTCGCCTTTGAGTGATGACGAGCCCGTGAAAAGATGACCATATCGAAAGTGCCAAAGTGCAGTGGACTCTGCCGTTGATGCAGAGAGAGCAATGCTAGATGAAGTGACCGCATCCAGTGCAAATAGATGGCCCTTCAGAAATGCTTGAGCAATGACTGACTCTCCCTGAGAAATGATGCAGGACTTGACCCCTTTCTCAACAAAGAATTCAACCTGCATTCGATGGTTAAGAAGTTGACTTACAGACAAAAGATTTGAAGTCAAACCTGGAACATATAGCACCTTTGTGAGTGTACATCTTCGTGTTCCAAGAGGAATGATGACATCACCAATCCCTGCTGCAATATACTCTTGATTGTCTGCAATGGTGATCCGATCTCCAGTGGGCCGGTCACTCAGAGTATGGAACAACTTCTTGTTGCCAGTCATGTGTTTGCTGGCGCCTGAATCAATCAACCAGACATCTTCTGACGGCTGCGAAGTCTGTGAGACTAGAACAATGTCAGAATGAGTCGTATCTGGTACCTCTTCATCGGAGGTGGCATCCTGCTGAGCAGCAATGTGGCCCTTCTGCCTCTGATTACGAGCATGCCATCGGGATTTCTTGGAATATCCTCGGCCAGAAGTGCTCTCTTCACCAGAATTTCCATACTTGCGACCATTGTAATAACAGTTCGCAGTCGTGTGCGTATCCGTGGAGCAAATGTGGCACCACCGATCCGCCTTGTGATTATGTTGCTTCTGGGGTGGCCGCTGTGAAGATGGCTGCTGAGCATGTTGCTTCTGATTCTGGGGGGGATTGCCCTTTCCGAGGCTTATGTTTTTGCCTCGTGATGAGAGCCTTGTCTTCGAAGGCTTCTTGTACATTTTGCATGGCTTCTTCCTGCTGGAGATAATTCACCAGGGTTGCAAAACTCACCTCCTGTTGAGTGATTGTCAACGTGGTGATCAATGTCCGAAACCGGGAAGGAAGAGCTCACAGGGTGAGCGGGACTAGCAACTTGTCATCCACTGGTTCACCGAGTGCAGAGAGTTCTACACGTAACTCAGCTACACGCCGCAAGAAGGCTTCTACTGATTCGCCATCATGCATACTCATCGTATGAAGCTTTGTCTGAAGTTGCAACTTTGTCGTCAGATTCTTAGCTTCGTAGATGGTACACAATGCGCTCCATGCCTGAGAAGAAGCGGTTGCTTCCCGAATGTATGGCTGCACCTCATCAGAAAGACTCAGGGTGATGAGCATTAGTGCTTTCACATCAGCCTTTTCATATTTTTCCAATAGATCATCATCATACATGGGAGGGCGTCTTTGCTGAGAGGCGATCCCCAAAGATCTTTGAATTGAAGAATCATCCGCATTTTGGTTTTCCATGTGGTGAAATTTGGCCCTTTCAAGAGTTGGGCATCGGATAGCAATATTTTTGGAGCAGACATTTTCAAAAACTCAAAAATGTATTTTATTTATTTATTTATTTTCAAAAATGGCTACAATGCTTACTGAAGGAATCTGTCCCGAAGATGGGCTCTATAGGCTCGTGCAGTGAGACGCCGACGCTCCTGTGGGCGTTCTATTTCACGTTCATCATCTACATCATAACCACGTTCAAGTTCTACACGAATCCGCCGTGCTTGACATCGAACGTCGAACCAAAAATATTCCAACAGTCCTCGCGCACAATCTCGTCAAAGAGAATGTTCCCAATGTTGTGTAGCTCGTTGACCAAGGCAAAGAACAGCCCAGTGGTGTCTTCGTTATCACTCAATGCCCAAATATTTGGTGCATTGCTCGCGGTGCTTTGTGCATCGAAATTTGAGACATACGCACACACACGCTTTTTTGTAATTTCCCAGATTTGCTTACACATACAGGGGTTTGGATGGTATTTCACGTGGTTCTACGAGCGTATATGGCGATCACAAGCACGACTCTTGCTCAAGATGTCTCCTTTCGTGGTCGCTGTCCACGCACGTAATTCTTCTTCCACACAAAGTGTGCTGCCTTAAAATGCCAACATCTACACTTTCTCAAAGCACAACAAATTCTCCACGCCAAAGACAACAAATTCACACAGTTCCTCTACTCGAATCTCCACGCACAAAGTTCACCTCCATGCCGGCAAGTGTACGAGTCTCCCTTGGTCGTTCCATCGCCACAAGAAAAAAGATTTTGCTCCCAAGCGTTTCTCAAAGCGGGCAGAGGACACACCAGCAAAGAACAAAAAACGGCACTGAGAATACAGGCTGAGTCTCCTCTCCACACACCTACCTCCTTCAGAAACAGACAAGACAACCAAAATGGATAGGGAATCTGAGTCTCCTCTCCACGCACAACACGCAAACTGTTCCTCCACACGCAGGTTCTTCTTCAGTCTCCACACTCCACGCTCTGATACCAATGATAGAGCTCCAAATAGATTGAATATATTGCTATGTATCTGAATATAGAGAGACGCCTTTATATACGCTGCGAGAGAGGGAGGCTGCGGCGAAAGCGATTACATAACTGTTTATTAAACAAATACAAACAAAATGTATTAATGCGCTAACATCCTCTACGTGAAACCCTTTGTTTATCCATTCTCAACCCAATTTTTAATTCAACAAATTTTGTGCTCCTCGAATTCCTCAAAAATTAAGTGTCACCTAATTTTTGTGTTGTTGGAAAAATGCGGTATTCTGGAGATGAAAAGACATAATAGAACAAAAACAATATATGAAAAAATAACTACGACAAAAATAACGGTTACTCAATAATTTTAAATTTAAAAAGGCATATTGATCGATTACTCATGGGTTTCGCTTCCACCATAGTGGTGAGAACTGAGTAAAAGTAACACGAGAAAATGTGAAATAGATGTGAGCAAGGAATATAGGTAGAGATGATACTAATTATAAGTTTGGGGATTTTGAGTTACGTTTTATGTATTTGGAAACATTGATAGCCTTTTCTTCATAGACGATATTTTGTATCTTCTCATTAATTATGGTATCTGTGATATCTTTTTCCTATCCGGTAAAGGGAAAATAAGCATGATATGCATAGGTGACATTTTTTTATTGTTTTGTTTTGTTATATATATATATATTTATATATATATATATATATATATATATATTGATGAAATTTGTATAATATAATACGATGGTTTTCATTATTGGGGCAACATGGGTAAATTCATTTCAAATTTATAAATATTATATAAATTAGCATAAAATTTTAGTTTCTTTTTAAACAAATTTTGATGCGTTATAACATAATAAGAATACAAAATTAATATTAATTGTGACCAAAATATTGAGTGGCGACATTGATGAATTTTCAAATTATATATAGTTGATTCATATTTTAAAACATCAAATCTTATGTAGGGTTTATATTTGACGGCCACCTACGTCTCTTAAACAATTTTTAAGTGATAGTAATACTTCAATATTGCCCTTCAAAATACAAAATAATATTATTCATACACTACTAACAAAATAAATAAAACGAAGAAAAATCAAGTGTCAAAAATGTAAATTTTAATGTAAATGGAAACATCAAAATGTAAATGTGCCTTGTGCCATGACACGCTTAGAAATTCAACTTGCAATTTATGGTAATGTTTGATGTCTCACTCAACTAGCGATTTGTGGAAGGGAATTTGATCTAAGACTTATTCTTGGCCTTGGAACTTGTTGTTGAGTAATGGGCAATGAATAACAGTAATCCTTTCTCGTTAAAGCCACACTTAAATGATGATGTTATTCTCGAAATACAATTTGATTATCAATCGGCACTACATTGTGATGGAAATAAGGTATTTGTAAGATATTTTTCTTCGTATTTCAATCAAATAGCCATCTACCTTCAAATCCAACTATACATAATAATTAATAAGATTTTGTTCTATGAATTAGTGGGAAAAGTTGAATTAAAGGTTAAGAGCGCAATAGGCAATAATCAAGTGAACGTCCATCATAAAATTTTAGTTAATAATGTTTTTCCATCAAATAAATAAATAAAAGTTACATACATTATCATATTTTAAAATTTGCATAAGGATCATAATAAATCATTAATTTAGAGAAATTGGTATACAAAAAGGTTTAAAATATCCTATAAAATTATCAAATAAGGACAAACAATAATCCATGGATGGAGAGAATTAATCACAGGATGTGCTTAGAATGGAACAAATACAATTTTTTATACAAGCTTGGTTACTTGTCTTATTTACCAATATCAAGTAGGTAATGGGACTCAAAACTGAACAAAGCACTTCTTTAATTTTGCAAAAATAAAAAATCTTAGGTGGTTCACATTATTTTGAAAAGAGTGGCATTTGAACCAAGCCTACTAATCTCTCAATAAAAAGAGACATTTACCCTAAAACATTAGAAATAGAGAATTAAATAATCATCTCCTTCGCTTATACTTGCCTCTACCAACTACACCAATGCCATTATAAAACATACATGAGCCTTTCATGAGAAAAAATTACAGACTTGAATTATCTAGAGTTACATCATTAGAGAATGTGTAATAATACCAACAAAATTGGATGAGCTTATAAATATGCATATTTATTTTTATTTACAAAAATATTATAATACATGTAATGCCTACTAAAAATCCCACTCGAGACCCAAGAACAACCTAGGTTTAGATAGAAAAAATATGGAATAATTTTTTTTTAAAAGTGTGACCACTATCAGGCTTCAAAGCAATAGTTGTCACGGTAAAGATTTAAACTCAATTATAATTTAATAAATGAATTTTTCCCGTTATAAAAACATTAGATCCACATTACCAAAATTAATGAGGGTAATTAATCCAAACATAGTTAAGTTTCTCTTAGGTGTTAATTTAATAAATAATTAAATTAACACTATAGTTAAATATTCCTTAATTAATTTTAGAGGGTCAAGGGGGCCAAAACAATTAAATGCCCAAGTTTTTAATTTCACAAGGTCTAAACAATAACCAAGGTTCTTATTTACATGGGTTAGAAAAACATTCCCTTACCCCCATAAGGTGACCCCTTAAAAGTCACCCCATGCCTTTGAAACCAAACATTTAAATTAAGGAGGTAATTAATTTATATTTCACGTACTTAACACTTTCTGAAAAAATTTCCATTAGATAGGAAATTTCTTCCCCTTTCCAATGATATAAAGAAGTCCTCCTAACTCCTCATATTTCTCAAGTTACGGGCCGGTGGGCCTTGGGAGGATTTTTTTCCCAAAAGTGGGCCTGCGGGCCTAGGGAAGAAATTTCACCTAGGAAAGGTTTCGGACCAGCAGACTTGGGGAGACATTTGGCACTTTGCGCTTTTAGCTAAAAAAACAAAATTTTCATTTGCGAGCCCGCAGCGGAGCTTTACGCCGAGGGAAGAAAATTTGCCCCAAGCCGCAAGGGACATGTGGCATGTTTTTAAGCCAACGCGGGAAGGTGGGTCGTCGAGGCAACTAGGATTTTTAGGTTTTTTTGTTGAAAAAGAAAAAAGGTTTAAAAACATCTGTACCTCCGTCGACGCCTAGAGAGGCCACGTGTCATGCCCAAAATCACAAGTGGGGAAACGGACCGATGGGGAAACTTAAGAATTTAGAATTTTGTGTTAAAAAAATGCAAAGGTTAAAAACAACCCACGCCTCCGCCGATGCCTAAGCGAAGCCACGTGTCGATCCTAACAGCTGATCTACGGGAAGGCGGACCAGCGGAAAACTTAGAAAAAATTTCCAATATTTTCACAAAAGTGATAAGGTCTATAACAATGCAGTGCCTCCACCGACACCTAAAGAAGCCATGTGGCAGACCATCATTGGTTGTGGGGTGGCGGGCGTCGGGAAACTTAGAATTTTTTTCCATTTTTCAAAAGGTAAAGTTGGAATGCACGGGCCCGTAAACCCGTGGAAGTGTTTTTCCAAAAGCGGCGAAGCGGCGGGAATGTGGGGCATGCGGAGGAATCTTAGCAAAAGTAACTTTTGAACTTAATTTTTTTTTTGAAACAAAAATGATACAAAACTTCAGATAGCCATAACTTTCAACTGGAAGCTCGGATTTGATCAAATAAGGACTTTTGGAAAGGGCTCAAACTTCTCTTTACACAGAAAGCATAAAATATTATTTTTGACAAACTTAGATGGGTGAAATTTAATAAAATGTCTTTCCTTCCATAAAAATGTGAACTAAACATTTTCAACTACCATAATTGTTCTAATCTACCATTCTTTCTTCTCCAACATGCCAAACCGACATGGAGAATCGCACTTGATAGAAATTGGATGGATTTGCAAGGATTAATTGATTATGGTTGGGATTTCAAATCAGATTTAATTCTCCTTTTTCGCAAAGGCATTTTTCTACCTCTTACCCGATTAATAAAGTTCTAAGTAAATTTCTTTAGCAATATAATCGATTTTGGGATGTGTTTTGATCATCCTTAGTTCATTTTAATGTTTCTACTTGTCTTTCATTGTTGTAGATTGTTACAACATTTTTCTGATGTTTATTGCAGGTTTACAGTGATCTAAAAGAAATCTACGTATTTTAAACTGGAAATTAATCTATTTCATTTTCCATACTTTAAATATTTAAGTTCATTCCATTCCAATTTTACAATGTTTAACTTTCCTTTAATCAATGCGTGAAGAGCAAGAATGTAGTTCTATTTTCAAAACGTGCCTTTCAAATAATACAGAGGAATGTAATATTTCTAACACAGACATTTCCATCCTTCAAATAGAGAGTTTACAATATATTTCCAACAACAAATTTTAAACAAGAGTAACACCATTTGTAGAAAATAAAACAACTTCTATTAAATTGAAATAATTCCTTTTATACAACTTCTTTTCTGTTCACCAAAAGACAACTTACAAAATAAATCTTTCTCATTTGAATGTAACTTTCACATCAAAAATAGAGCATCTTTTCACCACAAATAATATTACAATGTCATCCACTTAAAGTGGGAAATTTTTACAATAAGGAACCCAAAGAGGACTGTGAAATTTGTCTTCATACACAACTCCAAGAAACAACAACAAGAGAGATCCGCCAGATTTCATTTGGTCACAACAAAAAAAGGGGAGAGGCAACACTCTCCACCCAACCAAGAATTCTAATGAAGAGGAGAAGTCGTCCTCCTCATTGGCCCCCAAGCCCCAACCACATTACAATAGGAAATGGATTCAACTCATGGCAACAAGACAATATTCCACAACACAAAACAGATTTCACAATCATATCACAGTCCAAATAATGTAGTTATAACCATAGGAAGAACAACAACAAAATACACAAGCTTCATCATGCAAAAGCCAAAGGAGTGAGATCTATGGGGGAAGCTGCTTATACCTCCCAATGGGAAATGGGTGTCCACCTTAAAACCCACCAATATATTCATCTCAAAACCCCTACATACTCTTATGCCTCCCCAAGTACCTCTTATACCTCCCCCTCTTATGGCTCCCCCATAACAAGTAAGAAATGCAAGCTATTTCTTTTCCAAGGTGGAAACCCATCCCAAACTCCCTCCACAAAATAACTCTTATGCCTCCCCACATTCTCTTATGCCTCCCCACAAGAAAGATCCCCATAGTCTCCTCCTACACCACACTTAGGCAATCTACCCAACCAACCCATAAACATACCAAACACTCAACAACATTCACATATGCATAAAATAAAAAGAACACATTTTAAAAGAGTCAAGCTCCTACCTCTCCATGATAGAGCTTGATCCAAAAGTTCAACAATAAGCTTCTTCAAATCCAAACAGTCCCAAAGCACCAACAAATCCACAAGCATCCAAAATCCTCTAACTCTCTCCAATTGCAAGAGCACCAACCAAAATGAAGTAACCCCAAACAAACCAAAGAATTTGAATAAATAGAAAAGGGAGAGAGGAGGATGAGGTGGCTCCATGTAGGATGCCACATCACTCATCCTCAACTCCACCTCATAAGTCAACTTCAAACTCCAAGGCACAATTAATAAGTGGGTGAATAAAATGACATTTTACTTACACACACAATCCAAGCCCACACCCTTAAGGACCAAAATTAATTTCATGTAAGAAGGTGCAATAAGAACTTACAACTTGTCTTCCCAAAATGCATAATAAGGACTAATTTTGACTTCTTAACCCATAGGTAGGGTTGGTGTAACAATTTAAGGACTAATTTTGATTTTTCCCACAAGCCTCCAAAATCAGCCCCTAAGGACAGATCCAAATTTTAAAAGGAAGGTGGAGTGTTTCACACTCAAAGTTATTTACACATTACTTACAACACATAATTCAAGAGCTATCAGCTCTAATAATGCATTCTTTTAACCCATTTTAATTTATTTAACAACATGATTACTCAATAATCTAAACACAAATAAAATAAATAATAAATGGGAAATACATCACTAAAAATCACATACTAAAATTAAACAAAAGAAACTAAATAAAAAACACATAACCCCTTGGTCACATTCGAAGGTGATCCTCCATTGGAACCCCTAACAACACTTCAAACACACACACACATAACAAATACACGTCAACATGGTGACCCTTGTTGAATTCATCTAGATTCCAATGTGGTTGGTCTCCAATCCCCGATGTTTGTTGTTGTAACACCCGTAGGAACTACTCGCATGAGGCCAAAACAAAACAGGTTTAGAGAGAGAAAATTATGAAATATTTTTTTTTTTATTAGGTTCAGGTTACAAGAGGACAGTTGCGAGGCGTCGGAGAAGATTATCGATCTATTAAAACCGCCTCAAATTTCAAATTCAATTACATCTTTGTTACCTTCCTCAACAAGGTCCTAGAGTTTTAATTAAGAGACTTCGTTAGCTTTTCCACAAGGCTCCATTAATCCCGGTTGGATTAAATTATTTAAGGACCCTTAATTAAATATTAAAATTTAATAATGCAAAGGCCTAAAGTCTTGTAGTCCAAGGTCATACAAATAAAATAGTTAATTACTTGCTTGGAGGATCAAGTGTGCACAACTTTTGCTAAATTCTCTCCCCCTTTTATTTCTATTTATCATTCTAACTCCCACCAAAAGAAGCCCTCACTTAAGTGGTGTAGGATATAACCTCCACCATTGGATCTATTTTCTCCCCACCCTTAGATCTAGGTTGGGCAAGAAAACCCTAGAAATCCTTATGGATTTCCTTATGTATATTTTTTTTTATCCCTTTTTGTTTTATTTCCTTCCTACACCCAAGGCTCTCATTTCATTTTTATTTTATTTTCACTTGCAGGTTAAGGGAGAAGGAGGAAGAAGCTCCATCTATGGAGGCCATTACAGCCATGGGAGCTTGACTCACAAATTTCGGTTCGAGATCTTTAATGGAGGGTCTTTTTTTGTAAGGATCTGCTCTGGTCTACATTGTTTTGGATTTCCCAAACCACAAGGCGTGCGGATTCGGCATATACATATATATATATATATATATATATATATATATATATATACATATATACATATATATACATATATACACATATATATATACATATATACACATATATATATACATACACACACACACACACACACACACACACACACACACATATACACATGTATATATATATATATATATATATATATATATATATATATGTATATATATATATATATATATGAAACGACGGTGTTTGCATGGCCGTGGAAAGGCCGTGGGAGGGGCGTTTTATATACAGAAGCCATGCATTTGTGCCGCAATGCATGGCCGCGTTTAATTTCTTGTTTAGTTTTTTTTTTGTTTGTTGTAGTATAGTATGCGCAGTAATGTAAATCGGGGGGGCGCGCTCCCCATCCCCACCCCATATGGTATATGGGGTGCGGATGGGGCGCGCCTTCCCCACCCCCAATCCGTGGGACAATGAGCAGCCGTAGCCCTTCTTTCTTTTTTTTTTTTTTTTATATATTATTTCATACGCTTATTAAATTCTTATTTCTTTTGTTATTTTTTCATATACAAATTATTTATTATATATATATATATTATATATATATATATATATATATATATATATATATATATATATATATATATATATATATATATATATATATGCCCACATGAGAGAATGGCACATTAAATTTTTATTTTTTTTTTTGAAATAGATAAAAGGAATTTATAGTTTGTTAAAGTAAATATATTGTAATAATGACTTATCTTACCATTATTAAAATATTTTCATTATTGTGGGTATTAAATATTACTTTTTTATCAAGATAATAATGAACCTAGAAGGAAATATTGACAATTTATACACTTGTTTTAATCCTCCTTTCTCTTAGGGAATGATAATTGTTGTATGTAATGTAGAACAAGTAAATTTCATTTCTTTAATCCATGTTGAAATCATTTGCAATGAGAACCAAATAAGAAATTCTTACTACCATTTAATATTTAGTCTACTTGTTGTCCAAATGGGAGAAATTGTGTTTTCAAATTTCTATCTATCAACAAGAAAGAAACTAGCTTTTACTACACATATAATTTGATTAATACAATGAAATAAAACCAACATTTCACAAGAAGGTATTTACAACCAATCTCTCTATTAGTACATTCACAAAATTATCACAAGCCTTTTTGTACACATCATTTCTTTATTATCTTACAATCCTTTCAATAATGTAAACATCTTGCAAGTAAAATTTTGCATTCAACCATGTGACTTTTGGTGCAATATAAATTACAATGTCCATTATTTTTGAATGAAAACAAGATGATACAACTCTCTTTCTCCTACAAATTTACAACAAAATAAAGTATATAAGGTAAATGGAAAGAGTCTTCACAAGCTCCAATGTGCTCTTCATCCATGCTCCAAGTTCCAAGTAGCTCAAATCACAACCAAGATAGGGGGAGAGGCAACACTCTCCTCCCAACCAAACTCAATGGAGAAGAGAAGCAATCTCCTCCATTGACCCCCGAGCCCCAAACACAACACAATGAAAGGATGGTCTCCAACTCAAGGCAACAATACTTGCTTCCACAATACAATTTCTTCACAACATTCAAAGCTAAAATAGAAGAAACAAAGAGACACACAAATAACACCAAACATTTCACAACAAGGCTTTCATCCAAGCCAACAAGAGAAGGAACTATGGGAAAGTTTTCCTTATGCCTCCCCATTGAGATGAGATGCCCATCCAAAACCCTCCACAATAAAACTCAAGCCCCTATGACTCTTATGCCTCCCTCAAGTACCCCTTTTTCCTCCCATACTCTTATGCCTCCCTCCTCTTATGGCTCCCTCAAGAACAAGGTAAGAATGTGAACATTCTTACCCAAGATGGGCATCCCTCTCAAACTCCCTCCACAATATCCTATTCTACTCTTATGCCTCCCTCATGAGTTTTCCCATAGACCTCTCCTACACTACACATTAAGCACTCTATCCATTTTCACAATACACAAAAGTAACATGCATTATCCACAAATTTAGCATAGAACCAACCACAATATGAAAACAAAACAACAAAGAAGGTTTCCTACCTCTCCATTGGAGAAGCCTAAACCAAGAAGCTTTGTCCAAGCTCCCTCCAAAACAATCCAAGCATGCAAGTCCAAGCTCCTTCTTTTTCTTTCTCCCAATTCTTTCCTCTCCCAAAATAACAAAAGGAACTTTCAACAAAAAAAAACCTCCAACCCCCTCAACAAGAGAGGAAGTTTCAATAAATAGACAAAAGGGAAGAGTGAGGGTGATGTGGCTCCATGTAGGATGCCACATCACACATCCTCAAACCACCTCCCAAAGTCAACTCAAATCCCAAAACACCATAAATGGGTGGTTGGGTTGAATGACATCTCTTCCCATGTGTCTTAAGGCACAAATAAATGCAAAATGAAGAAAAGTGCACTCCAAAGTCATATTTCCCTTCCCAAAACAATAAATAATCCCCTTTTTGGCTTCCCAACCCATAGATATGGTTGGTAAGGGGTTTTGGGAAGTGTGGGACAAGTTCAACTTGTCCCACAAGTCCCCCAAAATGGCCCTAAATCTCAAATTCGAGTTTCAAAGGATTTGGAGTGGTCAACACTCAAAACAAGCATTCAATACAAGAGGCAAACACAAGGCTCAAGGAGCCAACCATCAAAATTAATTACACCCACTAGACTTCCCTCCAAAACTTAAAAATTAAAACAAGATGTTAATTTAATCTAAACACACTTAGCAAAAGAAATTAAAAAAAAAGAAAACACAAATAAAATCACCTACTAAAGTAAGTTAAAACAAGTAAATAAAATTCTTACCCCCTTGGTCACATTAGAAAATTTTCCCTCATGGAAATTTTTCTTACCACATAAAAGAACAAAGGTAACACAATACAATTCACTAGTTGCCTTGACGACCAAATGTTGTAACCACCCGGCATTCTGTTGTGTTTGGTTCCCAATCCCCCTTTAGGTTGTGATCATGTTGTGTTTCCTGCAAAATACAAAATACCTCCTTCGGCCTTGCGGCCATGTCAAAATATCCAAAATAACCATATGCATGAAATTTATTAACATCTATACGTAATTCAATCAATCATTATTTCTAGGTCTAAATCACAACTTAATTATGCATTTCATCATTATCCAAAATTATAGTAATGTAAATTCAACAACTACATTCTACTCATCATGGCGAAGAAATCCAATGTTAGAACACATACAATATATCCATATAAAAATAGTACCCTAGATCCAATAGTTTGTCCATGAGTCAGTGTAGATCATACTGAAAACAAAATCCAATCCTAATCCAAATGCATCTAGTCACAAAACATCATGCTAATCAACATAAGTATAAGTCATGTCCATATCCAAAGTCTGCATAACTCAAAATGATAATCAACTAAGTGTCATAGGGAAGTGGGCATTACGGTTGTGACATGTTTACTCGCAAAACACAAATACCTCCTTTGGCCTTGTGGCTGCATCAAATAATCCAAAATAAATATGTAATATAACTTCAAATTCATCTAGATATAAATCAAAACATCATCAAACAAGTAATGACATCATTTACAATTTCATCAATAACCATATGATCATAAAATTAGTTCAATTATTTAGGTCTACTCAATATGACGAAATAACACATGTCCACACACACACACACACACACACACACACACACACACACACACACACACACACACACATAACCATGTCAACATCATAACAACATCAATATAAAATGTCTCCAATACCACATGCACCATATATGAATCAAAATCAACAACTAGTCCATGATCTCTAATATCTAACATCATGCCAAATCAAAAGCTACAATAACGTCCATAAGTATAGTCGATAGTATCATAATCAATAACAAAAGGTGTCGAAGGGAAGTGTGCACTACAATACATGCATGAAATTTATATTACTCTATAATAATATCAATAAAAAAGTCAATTAGTATTGAATTTAGGTAACAAAATATTAATATTAAGTTTCAATATAGCCAAAAGTAATGATTTTTTTAGATTTAGGCGTACCCTTAATGTTGGTGCCCTAGATAGTTGGCGCCTAGTGCAATTGCCTAGTCTTCCTAGGGCTTAATACCCCAAGTGTTTGTGGGAGGTAAAGAATATTGAATTGAAAAATGTTTGACTTTGAAAAATATATGAAATAACTTATCAGGGTATATAAATTAAAATTATTTAGCAAAAGTTTTTCACAAAATAAAAAATAAATTCAATTGAAAGGATTGTAGTCTAATTGATTAGGATTATGGTTATCGATATCCATCTACTAGTATACAAATCTCTCTAGATTCCTAACATGAGAAGTGAAATCGATAGGCTAGGGTCGTGCCTAAGTTATTTTGACGGATGGGATCCCCCTAGTCGTGACTTCTTAAGGTGAAGGAGCTCACTAGTTTAGATTGAAGCTTACTCAATATTATAACTCACTATATGTTAATCTATAACATGGACTTGGATGTTGACATCCCAAATGCCAATCAAACAAGTTTTTCCCACCCTTTAAAATTCCTCATTTTTCTCTTTTGGTTTCTTCACACCACTTCCACTAGCCCGTAGCACATGCATTATTTGTCTCGGGTCTTTCTTGTTTGTTAACATGTTGCATTTAAATGATGAATGTATTTTTGATAAAAATATTTTATATTGAAATGAAGGCTATATCATTATATCCTTTTCACCATATTTTTTTCTTTCAATATAATTTAAATCTATAAGTTGTAAGAAAAAAATAAAATTTACAATCAAGACAATAACCAAAAAATAGAAGAACATTTGAAAATATATTTTTGAGAAAGTTCGTCATACACTGGTCTATCCACCAAATTAGTCTATTATAGAATTGTTTTTTAGTAAAGATTGTATAGCATTTAGTTATTTCTCCCAAAAATATGTTCGTTGTAATCGCAAAATAACATTTCTAGACATATATCAAAGAGTTTATTAATAGAGTAAGGACATTATTAATCATGTAACTAGTGAAATTGTTTTGACTCACCAAAAAACCCACCAAAGATATCAATTCTTAACATTAAAATAAGAAAAACAGTTTTTATACACTTAAATCTATACAATTATAATGCAATTGAATTACACCTCTATCGCAATTGCAAATATAGGCAGTGAATTGAAAAACCGTTGTGAAAGAGTTATTTGGCATGTTTGATATTGTGTAATGAAAAATTGAGCATTAAAGTTGAAAGAAAATTTCTCCAGTATGCAGAGCATTTCAAGCTGCAGCAAATTAAGCATTTGGTATTGAAAAACTCTTTGGCCGATGTAGTTTTACGAGACTCACTTTGTGGTGAATCCGGGCAGAATGAAGTGGAATTTTGGCTTTTCAAAAAAACTAAAAATAAAAACTCATCCGTTCCGTTCCATCACTACATTTGGCTATTTTAATGAAACTACTACTTTTACACAATTCACAATATTGTTAAGAGCTTCCCGTCATATCCTTGTACAGAAAAAAAAATTAAAAAGTGACGACCAAAATACAATAGATGTAAGATTTAACGAGTGAGGAAAAAGAGTATCAAATCCTTTTTGGTACTTCAGCAGAGTTGAGTGTAAACACCACGCACAAACTTTGTGGTCGATTATTTGAAGTTGAAGTCGAAAACCAAAATTTTATGCAGGTTCCTAACTGGAATTCAACCCTGAGACCACTCCACCTGCACGCGCTATATAAAAGTATATTGACTACAGTTCATTTTAAACTATACCATGTCGACCGCCAGAAAAAGTTTGTCATTTCTACCTGGGCAGTAAGGGCATTACTTTGTGCGTGTTGAATAGAGCTTTCCTTGCTTGCTACTTGGTATGCATAGTGAGATCTGATACACATTAAAACTACTTGCAAAGAAGTTTATACTCCATGCAAAATAGTATTACCGTACAAATTAAAACAACTTAAAACATTAGATCTGATACACATTAAAACAACTTGCAAAGAAATTTGTACGTCATGTAAAATAGTATTACCGTACCGAAGTTATTAATGGAGAACTAAATTCATTGGAACTTACACACATTAAAACGACTTCAAAGAAGTTTGTAAACAGGCCTGGAAATTGACCTTAAATTACAGGTGAATTTTAACCGTATATTACAGGTGAATTTTTTTAAAAACTGTGGACAATGATAGGCTGCAAATTATGAAAACCATAATTTTTTTAAGTTGTTTATATAAAAACATAATTCAGCTTGTTTATTTTTATATGGACAGATTATAAATAGATCTATAAAAATCACTGGAATTTACAGCCTCTTGGAAAAGCCAAGCCATCATCAGCGAATTTTGATTTGACAGGCAAAAGATAATTTGAAATTCCAGGCCTGTTGTACTCCATGTAAAATAGTATTACCGTACGGAAGTTAGTAGTGGAGGACTAAATTCATTAATACCGAGGAAACTTCAATTTGATGTGTGAAGTTTGAAATACAAAAAAAAAAATATTAGCATTATTTATCTCACATGTCTTTATTGTGGGAATAAATTCTCAAAAAATGTCCAGAAAATTGTTTCAGATCGGAAAACCTTCAAAAACAACTGTAAAATGTCTCACGACAAGAAACTGCTTTCACCTCATCAGAAGTCTCACATCAAAAAAACGCTTTCACCCCATCAGAATCCTCTACCCAAAAGATTTACCGGAAAACATCTGCCGGGTATAAAACACCACGAAATAACATTCTTTCTTAACACTTAGATGGTTTTGCTCACTGAAATGACTATCAACTCGACAGTTTCAAAGGCTAAAAAACCACGGCTCTTAGAAATACAATCGAGGCAGATTCTCATAATATATGCAAATATTAATTTTGTTTAACATCGTAAAATTGAATAAAGTAAATAAACGGCGATCATGCTTTCAAAAACGACGCAAAATAACTAGTAATAGAGTATTTTCTATATACCAAAAAATACTTAATATGAGTACATAGCGTGAGCTTGATATAACCACTTGTGGGTAAATATGGTTTTCGAAATACATCGTCGTGAACGATCTTAACTACAAAAACACATAATATTACAGTAAAATTATCACTGGAAGATAAGAGTTCTTAAGTTCCCACATCCATTTCATGGCGGAGGGCAACCTCTATTGTCATAATTGGCATTGCACACTTTATATCCCTCAGTATGGCTTTAGTGGGTTCATCCTCATATATCGCTACCGCCATAAGCACCACAAGCTTCAATTTCTTAACATCATCCAGCTCGTTGTCATGGAAGTCATTGTGTAGCAGCATTGGCACTTTGCAGGCATACCCACAATTAACCAGGCTCACTGAGTCGTTATCAATACAACTTATAATCCTCTTCACGTTGTTCGACGTTTCCCTCCGGAAAATATATTGCACGTAGTCCGACTTCTCATTTTTCTTTGATGCCATTATCTTCCACATTTGCCCTGCTCATCCAAAATCATAGCATGCCTTATTAACAAGAAATACTGTAAAATAATTCTCTATATCATGGATTAAGCAGCTACTGAGACCCGAACAATAATTGATAATTATATTACTTAGAATATCTTCAAATATGGATGGTTCCAGCTTCAGCAGTGAATGTTGGAAGAGTCTGCTTGCTGCTGTGGCATTTGGGTTCATTTGTTTTGACACTATTCGATGAGGTGCGCTTCTTTCTTGCAAGATCCCTGAACAGCAGTCAAAGCTGCAAATTTCTTTCAATAACGCTGACAAAACCTGCAACCAATTTTGCTCATTAACCGCGGTTTTAATAATGAGAGAATAACAAAAGTGAGAAACTCCTCGGCTCCACTATTAAGAAGTTTTGGGTATAATTGTTCATATTCCATACCTATTCATGAGCTTACTGTAGACAAAAAAAAGGTGAAGTGCAAGAATATAAAGCGAAACAGAGTAAAGAGAAGTGACCTGTTTTGAATGGAAACAAGTTGCAGGAGAAGAAAGTGTGGAAGGCAGAGGAAACTCTACAATTATATCCACCGTTTTCCCAGCTTGTGGCCATCCACCAGTTTCATTTTATTAACATCCACAACGAATTTACTATCATCGTCCACTGTTACTTTTTTTTTCCAAGTGCAATTGCCTCGATGATTTGCTTAGCAATTCCAGAAGAATAACGGCGCAAGTTTCCCTGTACATTAGTGCACTTGTGGTGCAGCTTCAGAACTTTCCTCTTCCTATTCATTCACCGGCATACAGAGATGTCATGTACATTGAAACTATTACTCAATTATATAGCAATGAAAAACAATACCTGAGAGAAATATATACCTCGGAGCTTCCATCCAAACTCTCTGACATTTCTTGGCTTTGGGATGAATTATCATGTGGATCAACGACATGAATATCTCTCCTGTATCCCGAGCTTACATTGTATTGCTGCATCGAAGTAACGTCTGCTATGTAGCCGTGGCCATTTGGATGAACGGTGGAGCGTATGATACCAAGATCCACAGTTCGACCTCCGCTGGCTATGCTGTTCTTAATAGCTCTAGCATTTGCATCCTCGTATAAAACCCATTGTGCGTCGTCTCTCCACCATACACCCTCTGTGCTGGGATTCGGACACTCCTTCGTGATGCACATTTTCTCTATCTTTTCCGCTTCAAATTACTGAATAATCGACGATGACTAGTTCGCCCTAATATATAGTAAGAAATGCGTTGCTTTTGCATTCTCTGCAGCCTAATTAAATTTTAGAATCCGATTGATGAATTCGATATCCTTATTATTTCAATTTTCAATGCAACTACGTGTGATGTGGTGTGGTGTAAATTCGTACCACCGCAATAATCGGTACTAAGTGTGTTAACATAATTATGAATCAATGCAATTTTTCATTTTTCATTTCTGAACAAATTTAATGAGGCGCAATCCAAGTTAGATTTGACGGCTTTTAGACGTTTTTCGTAATTTTAGCCGTGAAATACTTGCAAATATTTGAAATAACAGTCGCGTGATTTGCCTATTTTCAAAATGACATCATTTTTTATATATCAATATATAATATACATTAATACAATTAAATAAATATAAATTAATAATGTTGAAATAACTACTACTATTTCATAAAATTAATGTCATTAAATTTTTTTGACAAGATAAATAGTCTTCAAATTTAACCCCTCCAAGCCATATATTATTCACTTATTACGCCGAAGGCGTATACTTATTTCACCGAAGGCGAATACTTATTTCGTCGGAGGCATATACTCAGTCATACTCTTATATGGGTGAAGCCTTGCCAAGTCTGACAGAGTGCAGGAAATCAACGGTGCAGAGGAGCTTACAACATATGTTGAAATCCTATGGTTATTTGAGTCGTTGGTATTTTGTGTAGTCCGAAAATTTCATATTCCCGGCAATGTTTTATTGATGCATTTCCTGGTGCATATTTTCTGGCAATAGGATGACTTGTTAACAGCAACGTACAACTCATGTATGTTCATTTTTCAAGCAATCATTTTTGTCGTCTGCACCTACATCTTCCCACAGCGTACAGGGTTTGGCAATGACACGACAGAATTAGAAGCATTTGCGTTATGCGGACTGGTCAGTTGCAAGTGAATTAGCGTGCTACCAGCCTGTGCAAAAATTGTGGTTTCAAAACAAAAAAATGGGCTTTCGAAATGGAGAAGGGACTGGGCAGATGTTTAGTTACAAGTGCCCTGACAGATATGTCTGCAAAATGTGGAAGCAAAACTGGTTGAGGTTCCCAACTTACTTTTGTCTTAAAACCGCTATCCTGCCCGACCATTATCTGACTTTATTTTTAGGTCTTTTGTATAATCTTTGGATAAATTAGAGGATTTTGTTGTGGCAGCATGAGAGTTTTAGAATTTTTGGGTTTTTAGTCCAATGTAAGGTGATTTTTTTTTGTTGCAACACAAGAATCAGAGGAATACAGTGCACATGAAGGTGAGTTTACATCAATATCTATACTTTGTTGCTTGAACTATGTGAAAACACCAAGGGTGGTTGAATCTTATTTACAAAGATCTTTGTTCATTGTAATTGTTCTATTTTTTGTATTGTTTATTCTTCCATTAATATTCCACATTAACCAATTTACTACAAAAATTTCAGAAGTTGCCTTGCAAGTACTTGTGATGGAAAAAACTATTTCATAAACTGCATAAGGAAAAACTATTCAGGATGCATGACCCTAGCTTTTGCTAGAATGTAAGATTTCAGATAGTGCAAGCTCGTTTTTTATCAAAATAGTTCTTGTAAAAACCAACACTGCATACCAAGTGTTTGACAAAATGACGTTAAAAATTCAAAAACTTCCTTTAAACTTTTCTGGCAGAAAGACGGACAGTAACACAATATAGTTTGTGGCATCACACGAAAAAAACTCATGTGCACTAACCGATTGCGAAACTGAAATTAATGAATCATGAAAACTAACGACATATTTGGTAAAATGAGTGCATGTCAAGTGTTTGGTAAAATAAATTTATGGTAAAATCCTTTAACAAGAACCTACCAGAAGACCTCAATACAAATATGTTGGACCGTGAAAGTGCGAAAAATCTATCCAGAAACAAAAGATGCATGCTAAGTGTTTGAAAAATACAATGAATGTTTCAAGGTTGCAAAGCTACATTTTATCATTAAGTAGAGTTATAAAAGTGATTGATTTTCAAAAGCTATGGGAGAGAACATTTACCAAATGAGAGCGGAGTATAATCTTAGCACCATTGTCTATTAAGTAAGTAATGGTGGGAATAGTGGCCCTTATGCATCCGTAATTTTTCTTTTCATATCCAGCACCAAATTCAGATCAACGCAAACCAACACGTGCTTTCCATTTAAATCATTGTCCCCAATTCACACACGTTCTCCTTTCTGCCTATCATATCTGCATCTTAAAATCCATGTTTCTATTTATGAATACACAAAATCATGCACTTTGGGTATTATTTAGTCCCAATCTCAAACTACTATTCATATGGTTTTTGAGTAAAGAAAGTACTAAGTAATTTACGTCCTTTGGCTATTTTACTTTGTTTTCTGTCATCATTGTCGACCTTCAAGACATATATGCCTGCACTCGTTTTTTGTCATTTTTCATCATTCTACCTCCGATCAGGGCATCCACCATTCCCCGTACTAGGGTGCCCAGTGCGCCTTGTCCCATTCGGGGTGCCCTAAGCCTTTTTTTTATTTTACCTCCATCTTTTGGGCACTTTCTATATTTTTGGTGATCAACCTCTTCGGGGTTAATTACGAAATTAGAACAAGAGAACCATATAAATATAAATTTATGAGACAATAATGATGGACCAAGCACTAGGCACTACTATCATCACCTAAGGTTGCATTTCATCTAAGACATCTAGAGCTCATTTGCATCCATCTAGCTCCATCACAAGGGACAAGGCTGGTTCATCTGCATCACACTACATATGAGGGAAGTTTATTCTATTCCATCCACCATTTTATTACATTTATACATCTAGTTATAGCTTGTTACTTCACAAAGTGTGACTAACACAAGAGCACCTATGGCATGAGTTTCACACACACACCTAGAACTACATTTAGGTTTGAAATGTAGTGCGCAATAAGCTCATTTAGTAAGTCCACCACTTTGGCCACCGAGGATAGTTTGACCCCTTCGCTTGCATCTTTTTTTTAGGGTTTTGATGCTTGGATTGGGGTTTTACAGTCTCTCCTTCATCATTGATTAGCAATGACAACCATCGCATTGCAAAATAAATACACATGATAGGCAACGAAGACTTCATATCATCTAAAGAACCTTATAAGTTTAGTTTCGGACCTCTTGCACGAGACCCGGGGCACCCATATTTCGATGAAGGTTCCCTGTGCGCTCTTATCCTCTCAAACATCTTGGATCTATCCTTTTATGAGCCCTCAAATGATCATTCCTACATTTTGTTCTTTCAATCATCTCTCACGACACAATCCCGAAGCATCGTTGAATTAGCTAAGTTTTTCTAACTCTACTTAAACATTGGGGTTTTACATTTCTACTTTCCTAGTTGCTTGGGTAATTTACTTTATGTATTTAGCTATTATTTATCAAGTTTTCCATAACATCTAGATTAAACTAAATTAGGTCTCACATTTCCATTTTAGTTTAATCATTTTGGTGAGCCCAAATGCTTCCACGCTTAGGATCCTCATTCTTTCTCTATCATGGCTCCTAAAGTTCCTCAAGTTTCTTTATCTGATTTACTTAAGATGCATCCCAATTGTCAAGTTGCTCTTCAAAATCCCTAGACACCATATATTGTCCTAAAAACACACCGCCACATGAAATAAGTCCTATATTTGATTATTCTATGATGATCCCAGTCTAGTGCTTCTTCATCTAATCAATCCATATTAGACTCAATTCAAGATCTACATGTTTTATTTTAAGACAAATGTAAGGACATGGAATCCACGAGTACATCCCTCAAATCTGAAATTCAACAGCTTAAGGATGCTTCTCAAGCACATTTTTGTTCTCCTTCTACATCTCATCCTCATTCTATGTCTTCTACATGTGCTCATGTTACCGAACCTCAAATCTTGTTGCTTCCCACACCTCTCAAGTTTGCAATAAATGCTAAGCCACAATATATTCTTCTGAAGCTCATTACTCATAATTTAATCAACTTGTCATCTACTCATGGTTATCCTCCTTATCAGCAAAATATCAAGGTCTTCCATATTGCAATTATCATCAAATCAATGGACATAATGACAATGATTGTTATGCTTTGCAATGAAGAATCAAGCATCTTGAGCATCAAGGTTTCATCTCATTTTGTTACATGGTCCTCTCCACTTGTTACATCTCAATGGGTTCTTAAATCTGATTCATCTAATAAGGAAAGTCAAGAGCCACCTAAGCAACCACCTACGGCATCACCAAGTCAACATAAGTAACCTCATGTCACAATCAATTCAACCATATTTATCTTAAGTCAACAACAACATTACCAAGTCAAATTACGCAAGCTCCTCTTGATTTGAGCTCACTTCATCAAAGCTATCTCAACATCACCAGTGCTATGCTCAACAACCACCTTCTAAAGTTAAACTTGTAATTTTGCCATCTGCTATAGACCATACCTATGTCGATGATTGGGACCCTGGATGAAGCTTATTATGATGATGAACCATTTGATGGTCTCACTCCTTTATCACCTCCACATCCCATCACTTTTGTTAAGGCAACTACTCCTTACATTGATCCACTTAGTGTCTTTTGACCAGGTTTTCATTGCTTACATACTGGGGGCATATCATTCACACATTCCCCCCATTTTAACATTAACACATCTCTCATTTATGCATTATCATACATCAACCTCATCGAATAGGCATATTCATCTATAATTTAGTGTCGACCATTACTTGATGACACACTCTTGTGTTTCGGTTCACACTTGACCATCAAGGCATACTACACATGAACCCCACATACTTGCATAATAGGTACTAACCAATATGTTTATTCATGCATCATGTTTTGTACATCTTACATTCTACATTTAGTTTATATCATTCGTATTTCGACATTTTCACATCTACACATTGTACACATTCTACAAATTATACTATTAAGCAACCTTCACATCTCGCATCACATACTCCTCGTCACACATCATACACATATAACACTCTCATGGCCTATGAGTCTAGAATTACATATTCATCATTTTACATATTGTATCGTGCACACCTTACACTTTTATTTTACATGCACATCTTGCAATGCATTTTACGCATCGAGGTTCGCCTACTCATCACGTATGTTACATCTTCTATGCGATGCACTCTAGTTCCTCGGTCCATACTCACCGCCGAGGGTTTACACACTACTACAAGGGGGTGTTTTGAGACAATACTTGACCAAATTGTCTCAAATAGAGACAATAAAAAAGTTGTATATTGTCTCTATTATTGTCTCAAAGCGGGTGTCTCTAATATTGTCTCTAATTATTGTCTCTTTAGAGACAATATAGGTTGATACATATTGTCTCTTGAGAGACAATATCGTTTTTGTCTCTCTAGAGACAATATCATTATTGTCTCGCTAGAGACAATACAAAATACTAATTTTGTCTCTCTAGAGACAATACTAATTTCAATTTTATTGTCTCTCTAGAGATGATACGAATTTAAAGAATGAAAAATCTGAATTTCAAGAATAAATAATAACCAAATATCATATAGTGCAATCGACGGCTACATATCGTTTATGATGTCAAAGTAGACTGGTAAGGAATATTATAAATTAAAAACAATTTGATTTGAATCTTGTGCCTAACAAGTGGGTCAACAAACACTTTATTAATATCAAATAAGATAAAATACAAAAGGGTGTCTAAATACTGTTAACCCTTTAAATACAATAATAAAATACAAAAGGGTGCCTAAATGCCGTTAACCCTTTGCATACAATATGAACACCTCTCCACCCCCAACTTCAAGTGATCTATCTGCTTCTCTGGTGCTACTTTGAGGTTCTTTTTCTTAACTTTAATTTTGAGTCAGTGTCTCTCTGTCGGCAGTTGTCATTTCATGTTCTTCGCTTTGATTGTCTCAACTTTGATACAATTCTCTACTATCAATAGCACCAAGCAACTCATCTTTAATCTACATGAAAACAAAGATTATAATGACTTGTTGCATTTATCAACTGTCACTTGAAAATTTATAACAGACAAACATCTCATTAAAATACTGAGGTTGAATTAAACATATAACAAGAAACCATCAACCTTTCATAAAAAAGGCCATCTTTAATAACAAGGCATGCCTATGCTGAGCCTTTGCATAATGTGACGGGTAACTTGAAAATATAATACATAATAACATTGCTCTTATATTTTAAGTTATTTTGATGATACAAGCTCACATAACAAAGAGTATAGTCACCTCCAAGCATAACTTGACCACAAGCTTTTGTAGGCCAGGATGAGAAAAGTTTGTATTGAAGTAAACAATTTGGAGAGCTTGAAAAACTTCAGCGAAAAGGTATAAAGAGGGTAAAACAGTTTGTAGCCAACCTTCAGAGAAGCCCCTCCGACTAGAAATCCATCAACATTAAGATGTGCTACCAACTCAACACAATTTCCAGCATTTACTAAACCTGCAATATGCAAAACAAGTAATGGTGTATTTATTCCAGTCAAACAAGAAGCTGACTGGCACATATTAAAGTGATTATGCACAGCGTGAGTAAGAACATGTTATCCTACATGAACATAGACAATTTATCCACTCTTTACAATGACCTTAAAATTTCAGCAATATTCAAGTTTCCTCCTCCATCGTTGACCCAAAAGAAGATGGCAGTGATGATAAGAATAAAAAATCATTCAAATTGTAAGGAGAGAAATATTGAGAGAAGCTAATTACCACCATAGATAATTCAGATTGACTCTGCTACTTCAAGACTGACATTTACTTTAAGCCAATTCCATAACATACATTATTAACATGTCCTTAAGGAAACTCTTGTTCAACTGTTGCAGTAGTGCAGACTATGCAGACTTGTTTGAACATGCTGTTGTAAGACGAATATGGATGACATTAAAAATGGTTTTGCATATTGTTCACTGTTCTACAGATGTTTTTTTGTCATCACCCAAAAGGTCTAAAATAGTACATATGGAGTACATAATTAATTGGTATTTTCCTCGATCGGTTCAATTCTCCAAGGTGTTTTGTTAATATAATAAATCCTAAATGTTAAATGCTATATGCCTCAAAAAAGTTTGTATATCTAAAATCGTCAATAGTTATTAACACATTCAGTTTCTGTTTGTTTATCAAATAAATACTGAAATAGATATGGATGATCATGAACTGTAAGGTGTAACTTACAGTAAAGACTAATCAATAATTCCACTAAACTTAATATGGTACATACCGCATAACACTCAAAGTCAGAATCAACTTACGCAACACGAAGAGCCCAAGTGTGAATCCATTCCAACCCTTTAGCAATCTCAGCATCACCACCACTTAAATATTTTGCTATAAATGATGGATGGAGAGCTATCAATATGCGAGATGCTGAAAAAAGAGACGATCTTCTAACATATGCTTCTAGGTGATTAGATATCTCCCTGCACATAGAAAAAAACAATTAACATATAATTCATAACAAAGAACATCTACAATCACAGAATTTATAGTAGCCAAAGCAAAATATTTTTTACCGAGAATGCAACATATCTATTAGAGCATATAACAATTACAAATGTGGGAGGAAGAAGAAAAATATTAATGCGAGAGACGTAAGACATGGTAATTTTCCAATTACAATTACAATTATTACTGCAAGTTTAGAAAAGAAATAATAACACACCAATACCATGTACTTTGTTGAAACTAAGAAGAGTGGTTTCAGATGGTAGATATTGGAAGGTGTGCACAGTAGAATGAAGCGTTGAATCTTTTTATACTACTATTAACAAAAGAGGGGCTCAATTTATGTTGTACCAGATCTACGCATGTATTGAAATCCACATAGAAGAGATCTTTCAAAATACACATTGCAAACCCACTTAAAAGAAAACCACTTCACAACAGCGGATGGCACATGCATGCACGTGTTTGCATGGCAATAGATAGCAAGTAAAAAAACTGCATACAAGTGAAGAGGAGCCAATGAACTTGTACGATAGTGAAGGGATTTGATTGCTGGATGTTGAGGTTAGACTATCCAGATACACAGATGTATGCATATAATTATAGTCTAGTGACATCTGCATCAACTATATAGGTATAGCGCAAATCTATCGCCCATCAAAGTAATCGACAATGAATTCTTGCCTATCAAATCATAGTGGTAAGAGCTCCACACAATGACTATATCATCACAGCAAGAACAATACAAATATGAACATACAAGGAAATGACATACATGTCAATGGCAGATATGGATGCCAAAACCGTCGATGTGGAGAATTATGATCTTCAAATTCCAAGCTTTAAAACTATTGTCTACTAGACTGACACAGTTCTATCGTGGATAGAGCTGCGTTCAAATGGATATAGATGTGAGGCAAGACGTCTTCCTGGTATGGCTCGGCTGTGGTAAAACCAAATGACTTGCATGTACAGGAGTAATAAACGAATCACTTCCCCTCCACAATAATTTCAAACTTTTATCTAGCAAAAATTAAGGTTATATCCTCCGTGGGAAAACAATGTAGTCGTAAATCTTATTTGACTGTGTTATATCTAGCTTCAATTATGTTTTTACAAACTAGTATTATGTTTTCAAGAGAAAAATACTTGAACTTAGATAATTATAGTGGTTGAAATTCAAACAAAAACATACAAAATTTGAGTGGGGGAGAGATTAAATTTGTACCTGGTCTTCTGAGGAAGAGAGTGATTTTGGTTCCTCTTCCAAGCGACTCCAAACGTGTCCCTTGTGACTGCAAAATATCCATTCTTCATTATCATGTTCAGAAGTTATTTTCAGTATTGGATTTCAACAAACTTCCCCAATGTCTATTTATTATGAAGCCATAGACATTCTACCTATTGCTTCGCAATTACAGTTTGAAGATGGTCCCCAGTCATGCATTTTAAATTACTGTTTGAAGTGGATCGTGGCTCATTAAACAATTATTGGCTACAATCTTTCAGGGAACACAACCCTAATTCAAATAATATGCAAGACTACTTTTAACCTTTATCCTCAAAATTTTGGGACAATTAAGGCTGAAAACTCCATTTATTTTAGTGACTGGTTATTGAACGTCTTGAAAAGATTACCTGGAATGTTTGCTGCAAATTCACAACTCCAATAAATCAGAAGATGATATTGTCCTCGATACAATTTTGAAGGCTCTGAAAAATGGATAAATGACAACTTGTAAATCAAACAGCATTTCTGGTCAAAGAAATAGATAGGAAAATGTGAACAAAACACTAGACCGAAATCTGATTAATACAATCCAATTAAAAAAACAGAATACCATAGATAATGTAGAGATAAACTAGATTGAAATCGAACAAATACAAACGCCAAGTTGAAGTTGCGCTCGTTGAGACTACCAGAAATTTTCTCTAATGACTGATCAGATCTAACATTGAATAAGAAAACCTTATGCAATGTGGATTCAATACATTGCAGCATTTGACCAACAAAAAAACAAAAACCCTATTGCCATGAGCGCCTTGGCAATTCATGTAACGTCACCACTCTTACCTTGAGCACCTTGGCAATTCATGCAAAGTCACCATCGTGCAGTCCCTCACACCACCAAGATACACCCTATGCAGCTCAATAGACGACATTGGGGTTGAGCGTTTGCACTTGCATGATTGAGGGGTGTAAGGCAAGACCCCGTGAGCTAGATTTTAGTGCAACTCCACAAACAACACAATATTGCATCAGCACATTCTGTGTAACCTACACAATAATGTGCTAGTTTGTGGCATGTGCACAGCATCAGCCATCTACACAGCACCTGCAGGCTGCAGACAAACTGTGTAGCTTAGTCCCAATGCATAAGTAGAACATCCAAAATCCACAACACCCATGTGAAAACTCTGCACCATGCAAAAAATAAATAACCATGCATCTCCCTCAGGAGTAATGTCATGAAAATAACACACTAATTATTTAAAAATTGCTCCTGATCCATTATTTTCTCTATTCTAAATATTGTTTAATATTGGTTTCTCATTTAAAGTTTTGTTTCATTGGTATTTGTTCATCTTGTTTGTCCCGACGAACAAGGTCAGGAGTATCTAAAGCTCTGGAACAAGTGGAAGAGAACTATTGTGAAACCGTGCAACTGTGTTTAGCAGTGGTGTGATGGGGATGGTCCCACTAGGTTTAAAATCTATATCCAATTATGTTTTTACCAACTAATATTTTGTATTTCTAGTGAAAGAACTGAACTCACATTTATATTATTAGTGAAAGAACTGAACTCGTATTTACGTTATTCAAATAAAAGCACACAAAATTCATATGTGATAGGAGGAGATACAATTTGTACCTGGTCTTCTTCGATTTTGGTTCCTCTTCCAAGATCCCCAGCCCGTGACTTCCATATATACTGTTCTTCATTATCACTATCGCTATCTCTGTTACACTGAAAGATGGTGATGATAGTAAGACACCCAGATTTCAGTCAAAGCAAGAAAGAAACAGAATGTGAGATATTATTACCCATAGTGCAGAGGGCATCAGAGTCTCTTTATATAAAAAATTACAGACATTTGCCATTCGTATACTTCTCTGCCACAATAAGCAGAAGCCCTCATTCTCTGTCTCATACTATGTTTCAGACACTGTATTTGCTATTACGAAAACTGTATTTAGAAAATACGAATCTACCCTCATTCTCTGTCTCATACTCTGTTTCAGACACTGTACCACTGAAATTGTTAGTAACACACAACAGTACTCAGCAAACAACAATCATTATGGATTTGTCTATTTTCAAGAAGCTTGGAAAGTTCCACTTATGGGGTGTTGACAACTTTCCATTTAAGCCCTATCCATCGTATTCTTGTTTAATTCTATGGTGAGGCAGAGTGTCTGAATATGACGTTGGGGAACAGGAAATTGATCTATAAATTCTTTATATATTATATTTGAAGGCAAGTACTACTACCTTTCTAATTTTAGTATGATAATAGTAGTCTTACACGTCTGGTCGGCTACAAATGGTTTTATAAGTTCCTTGTTCCCCTTACTATGTTCTTGCTAGTTATGGATTCTCATGTTCTTCCTTGCTTAATGTATTATTGTTCAAGACTATGATGAGTACACAACAACAGTCATTTTCATCTTCAGCTACTATGTAATTTGCTTCATATTAATACATTCAAATATTTATTGCTGTAATGTCCCCTATTTGGGACAATCTCTGGCTTAAGGGAATTCAGGCACTTCCTTTATTGATGTGACTGTCCAACGAAGAAATCACAACAAAATTAACTGCAGACTAGATTTATTGATGGAAAAGTGACTAGAAGAAGTTAGGAAAATTTATGTAACAATGTGGATACTTTCAACTATCAGCTCAGCTGTGAATTTTCCGATTTCTAGAACTCCAACTCAGCCCTTAGAATGGTATATTTGATCCTACAGGGGTCAACTTATACTGATGCAACTATAACCAATAATGGCGACAAGGTGTTGGACATGTATTCATTCGAAATCAGAGGAGCTGGCACCTAACATCCAAATTGAACAAAAAACCAAAATATAGCCAAAGGGATGGAGCCATTCATCAAAAACCACCCAAAAATGAGCCAAAGCATAGGGTCTGGCACCTACCATCAAAAGTGAACAGAAAATAAAAATGGGTAAAATATATCAGACAAAGTAAAGCGCAAAAGAACTCTGAAACATACTTGAAAACACTACAGTTTCTTTTGACACCAAACAGAGGTCTATGGATTCTTACTTTCTTTTATATTGATCAACCAAATATGACTTCTCGCAATAATCAGCCGCATGGTAAAATTGTGGCCTTAAATTCTTCAGCTCCTGCATTGCATTACACAACATAAACATTGGTTGAGAAGTTCTTTAAAAAAAAACAGTTGAAAAAACAGAAGAAAGCAGGCCATGAAACCTGCAGAGCATTGAAGAAATCGCTGCTTCGTTTCATGGACAGTTCATCACTGGCCATGCCCTCCATCTGCTGCTGTTGCTCCTCCTGCATGTGACCACCTGCTACAACATACATAGCAACTATTGTTTTGTAGATTATCAAGGAATATATGCGAATGGTAATAAGCCAAAAGGAACAGGTGCATTGCAAGGACTGCACAACAGCTTTGTGACAGACATAATGTATGGTTTAGTTTGCATGTTTAGGTGGTTTCAAGGCCAAATGCTTGGCTGGTGGACTTCTGAATTACTGATTGTTTAGAGTAAAAATTCACTTGCTACAGGAGAGATGTTGTTAATCATAAGACAGTTGACAAGGAATTTGGGATGTGGGTTGTTGACAAATAAAAACAGAAGCAACATGGTCCCCACCTGGCCAGGTTTATAAGTTGATTGCGACATGTCTCCTCGTGAATGCAATCTATTTTGAAAAAGAATGTATGCCAAAAGCTGACCAGGGCAGCTGATCCCAGCTAATCAATATTCAATAAACTTGTATATCTTTGTTCAATTTCATTTTTCCATATTTGCCTCAACCTTGATGTGTTGTTCACTACATTCTCTGTATGATATGGAAGTTGGACTGATTGGAAAACATTGCAAACCAATGGTATCATCCATAAAATGAGTATAAGAAAGGAAGGAAAAATCATTCAAGTAGCTGCATTGCTCTATAGTTTTTTCTGTAGCATCAATTTTATATTTTAACAAATAGATGTGGAAATGACATTCTGGCACATAAGAAATAATGTAAGCACTACAATACAACTCAATATAAATGCTACAAAAGGAGTTAAATCATTTGCTAGAACATTATGCCCAAATGATCATAAAGGCAGATCTTACAGCTGATTCAAAGGGGAATCCTACAACTAATTGGGGTTGAGAATACGACTTATTGATTAGCTTCTGAAGTACAATATACAATGAGCATGCTTTACAAAAATGAATGCCAAGATACACAAAAGTTTCAAGTAGATGGACATCCTAAAATGTAAAATGAAATTTGACAAAAGAAATGACAGGAAGCACAAAGGCAGGGAAAAAAATAATGCAACATCTGAGCCTTCCTCGTTGGATACCATGCATCTTATTTTCATTCTTAAAATACTAGCCATCTAAAGATGTGGAATAGAATTCGAGTAAAGGGATAGGGATGTCATTTTGAAACAGGGGACGAGAGATATGAATATGGGTAATATGTTAATGAAGATGGTTCCTAGACTGCGTCAAACAATTGACACCATTCCTTGTAAGAAATCAAGTCCTCAAACATGAGGATTAATCGATGATATGCAAAAGATACAACTAGGTAAATATTGATCAACCGATTTCAAAAGATAGAATTCAGATGAGGAGACCACTGTGTCAATTGAGGATACTCCATCCCACATCTCTAGGTGATAATGGGCTTACCCTAATTAGGCTTACCTAACCTCAGAAATAACTGGGGCATTTCCTACCTGTGTCGTAATATCAAACCAAAATTCTAGCCAAACTAATATGCACTGTATAATTAGTTTCCCATTTGATTACGTACTGCATTAGTTTCTGCATTAGTTTCATGATACACAAAGCCTTTCAAGGAAGATTCTTCTATAAGAGGTGAGAGCATTTTCAGTTTGAGGTGCCCACACTTGAACTTGGTCACCAAATTATTCTTCAGCATCTTCAGAAGACAAGACACTATGTTTCTACTTGAAAGTTTTAAACAATGCATCCTTTATCAGATGTATGCTGGGTACATGGTCTGCCCAATGGGCCACATGTGTGTGTGTGCGCACACACTGCACACACAAGCATGCACAGACACACACAAAGTATAATCATTCCCAAGCTCCCAATTCAGAAACATCACCGCCTTCAAGACTTTTGTAAAGCTTTTGTAATAGTTTGATGTTAGTTTCCAATTTGGGCGTTCCAGGCTATATTGGGGCCAAATCTTACATAACCTATCATTTCACATTATTACAACAACTTTTCCCTCACAATGGTTGTTTGTGATACTTAAGACCCTTACATTTTGTCATTTTCTAGATTTCAAGGGAAAAAGTGTATGTTTCCATATGCTCTCTAAGTAAGTATCCTCTCCTAGGCACTCCGGGCATTTTCCAGTAGTATGCCAACTTGTAGGGTGCTAATCTAACTTAGAGATTTTACCTCTTAAGGCCAATATTCTTATGCAGGCATTCATTTGATAATCCTTTGCCGCTTTTAAGGAATTCAAACATACAATTTCAGATTTCTAAAGAAGCAAAAATATTGTAGCATCCCTCATTTGAGGTTCTCATTGCTACGTGTCTAAAATTATTCACCCTCAGACAGTTTTTACATAAATTTTTCTTTAATCTTGACTTGTAAGTCTTCAAGAATCCCCGGTGAGCTTCAATCATAGTAAGCATCTATATTTGCAAAGGCCCTTTTATTGACATTATCAAGAAGAGTTGTGGTTTTGTAAAAGGTCTAGTAAAATGCAGTTAGAACACTTTCGTCCTTAAAACAGATCCTATATGGGGAGTTTCTCAGGTGTGACCAATAACATAATGAGCTCAATCTTTGGGATGCCCATCTGCCCAAGTCTACATATTGATTTGTGTATTATCTGAAGTAAAAATTGCCAGCATTTGCACATACTCCATTCCGGTTTCAAGCTCTCAATATCTGTCTGGTATGTTGAATACATTTCCTTATCTACTTGAAATTCGATATAACTCAAGATGACATTGGAGAGAATAACTTTTGGGTTCAACAAGATCAACCAACAATCCTCAAGCCAATGACCAACGTACAGTAGTAACTGGCAGCATCGGCACAAGCCAAGGAACTCTTGTCAGACATGCCTTACAATCTACATCAACTCCAACATGAGTTCAACAACTTTGGGAGTCAAGAAAGGGTATATCCAGTGCCCTAGAACGGCATCACTGGTTAACCTTAGCATGGGCCATTCTCCTAATGACATTCTTAGACTCTCACGGAGACAATCTTCAAATTGGCAATGTGAATGTTGCGCCTACATTTTTCAAAATACTATAAATACTGCATTTTTCCTTGGAAACAAAATAGCCGTTTCAAAGGAAGATGTAGTCAAAGGAGTTTGATCTACTATGACATTCAAGGGAGGTATTTTGCCTCTTCAAGTGTGTTGTAGCCTTGTAGGTAACTTTCTGCGTTTTTTCGCTATCCTGACAAGAGATGTTTGCGTCCCCTTTTTTTAGAGATGACATCTCTTAAGACACAGACTTTTCAACAACTATCTAGGCCAATCTGATAGACCATTTCCTTGTTTAAACCTCCTTGATGCAAATGGTACAAAACGTAAAGCAATTTCTTTTTGTAGATGGGAGATATGGCTAGGACAGGACAAGATGTATTGTATTGGCTACCAGATCAACCAACAGTCCTCGAGCCAATGATCAAAGTACGGAGAATCAAAGATCGGCACAAGCCAAGGAAATCACATCGACGTGCCTTACCGTAACGCCGTTAAAAGACGACGCTCGCTTTTACATCGAGCGATGACGACGACGCCGCAACAAACAAGTGACCCGAAAATGCGACAAACTTTTTTTTTTTTTTTTTTGTTGTATGGCGAATTAATTACCTACGAGTTTCTTCCACCTGGCTCGATGAGTATTAATTACATCGGGCGAGTTCGGAACAGGGTTGAAAACCACCTCGGTCACGAAGGTGCTTCGAAGGCAGAGATATTTGGATCTATCTCATTCGACGCCCCACAGAGATTTGCAGGGTCATCATGCGAGTTAGATTGACTAATGTCAGGTACTATCGTGTTGACAAAATACCGGAAGGGTAACCCGAGGGTAAGATACAATTTGTTTTGAAGTGAATACATTAACCACTTTCAATTTGCATTTTTATTTATTTTCATATATATATATATATATATATATATATATATATTTACATACCTATATAGATGTTTACTTTATTATTCAATAAGTTACGTTACTTCGAAATTTAATACATTAATATATATATATATATATATATACTTATGAATAATGGAAGGAGTCACATTAAACAATAAGCGTACTTGACACCATACTATTTCATCGCATTTTAAGAATTCCTATGCTTGGGCAACGCTTACTCTACTTGCATTAGAGTAATTAAAATGTGAAATCCCCTTTTTTTTTTATACACTGAACTACTATTACCTAGAGTAGCATCTATTACACAGCTGCCTATCTAAAACTCTCCAATTACAAAATCTTTGCAAAAAAAGCATTTCGAGCTACCACCACAAACTACGGTTGGGGGCGGTGGAAGATCCAACGACCACCTGACAGCCATTTAACCTGCTTACCTTTCATCTTTCGTGCAAGTCAAACTCCATTTAATTTACTTGATCCTTGCAAATCAATACACTTCCACCTACGGCCTGTCATGATTGTTCTCTCTGCCTATCAAAAGGTCTGCGCACAGGATGGATCTAATGATTCCATGTTGATTTTGTTGACTTGCGCCCGAGGAGGAATTTCGTTAGTGAGGTCTGAAAATATCAGAGGTGTCGAGGAAGGTAATGCCTTTGGAGACTGCATGGCGAATGAGAGCAATCATTCGTCTTCAGGCTTGGGAAAGCCGTAGGCTCCAGACATGCCCATAGAGCCCAAACCCTGTGTAGATACTTCAAACTCTAAACGCCCCAAACTGAAGAGTTTTGTCTGTCAAAACATCCACCCGCAACCTTCGCTGTTGAAGCTCTACCGCTGGAGCAAGATTAAAACGCTTCTCAAATACCGTTTCCAAAAGAAAAGCGGACAGAGAAGACGTCCCCAATATAATATGTTTCTTACTGTTTTTATTACTATTCTGTCTTTATTAAAAATTCCACCACGTATCTCAGCCGTTCGGACGCCTTGACAGGTCCGTGCATGGCGGGTTGAGGTTGGGCGGGCGGCAGGACCGCGTGGAGACACAAGGAGGCAAGAGGACGCACCGGAACATCAGAAGTTACAGGCCGCGTAGACAGCAAGGGAGGTAGGAACAAAATACAATTCCCTGCGCGTGAGGAGGAAGTTGCTCTAGCTTTTAATGGGTGCTGCAAGGAGAAGACGGGGCAGCAAGCTGTCCAACTATGTTGTTATCTGGTTCAGTACGTTTTTGCAAGCATTGCACAATTTAAATATTCTCTGTGACAGTCGGCCTCTGTATATCAAGTTGTCTATCAGGCGTATCTACTGGAACGTATCATCATCTTTTTATTTTTTTATATTTAGCAGTTATTCTCTTAGGCACGATTTAAGGATGACAGATCGCCTTGATTTTGAGATAACTTCACATTTTTTTTTTGGCAATTGAGGCCATCCATCACAGTTGAGGAAGCTAAGACCATTCGCAGTGTTCAAATTTCAAAATCTGTTGTCCTAATCTCTGTCAGAAATTAGTATTTTCAAGGAGCTAATGGTGTTAGTTCTGGCACAGAGATTATGGCATTGCCACAAGTTTGCTTTGTTATAGTTCTATTTGCCATTAAGCACTCAAACTAAAGGATAAACAGCAGGCAAAATAAAAACATGAGAGCAGAGAGCTTAAATTGGCTTGCCATGGAAACTCACTTGCTCTTCACAGTGCTTCACCTGCTGGCACACGGATGGAAACGAGAATCTACACAAGAGACACTCAAAAACTGTCAAAGCGACCTGCTCTATACATGGCAGTCGATGCATACTTGTTTCATAATTGCCCCACTAATGGTACAGTTTCTAATAAGGGACAAACTTAATTTTCCCAGACATGTTTAGTAATTAAAAATATTAGTTTCCTTTTTAATTGAAAAGTGGTGGTGACTTATTAAGCTGGAAATTTTACCTGATTTCTTTCTTCACAAATCAATAACATAACGTGGGTTTTCAAAGAATTTGATTTCATTTCCCTTCATTAATTTGTAATGGATTCTTGTAGTAGATTCATAAATGAAGAAAGCATAAAAGAACTAGACCTTACAAAGTTTCATTGTCATACTAAAAACTATTTGAAAACTTGAGTCCTTTCTTCAATAGCACAAGAATGGGAGATACACTACATGCCACTTATAAATACACCTCCTTTTAAACAACAAAATGAGATCTAACATGCATTTTCTTTTGTAGTTCACTTCCAACATTCCACAAGAATTCAACAACAATTTCAATGAATTTTTAGAGTAAGAAATACTATCATTTCAATGTAACTTTTTCTTCAAATCCTATACAACATGTCCTACTTCATGTAGGAAACATATCTACAATAATGGAAGCTAGAGAAAACAAGGCAATATTACATTTCTTTCACTTGCAAGTTTTACAACAACAATAATATATGTAAAGAAATGGAAAGAGTCTCCACAAGCTCCATAGTGTTCTTCATCCATGCTCCAAGTTCCAAGTAGTTCAATCACAACCAAAATAGGGGGAGAGGCAACACTCTCCTCCCAACCAAATCTCAATGGAGAAGAGAAGCAATCTCCTCCATTGACCCCCGAGCCCCAAACACAACACAATGGAGGGTGGTCTCCAACTCAAGGCAACTATACATGCTTCCACAATACAAGTTCTTCACAACATTCAAGCAAAAATAGAAGAACAAGAGACACACAATAACATTAAACATTACACAACAAGGCTTGCATCCAAGCCAACAAGAGAAGGAACTATGGGAATGTTTCCCTTATGCCTCCCAAATGAGATGAGATGCCCATCCAAAACCCTCCACAAAATAACACAAGCCCCTATAACTCTTATGCCTCCCTCAAGTACCCCTTTTTCCTCCTATACTCTTATGCCTCCCTCCTCTTATGGCTCCCTCAAAGACAAGGTAGAATGTAAACATTCCTACCCAAGATGGGCATCCCTCTCAAACTCCCTCCACAATATCCTAATCTACTCTTTTGCCTCCCTCATGTGTATTCCCATAGACCTCTCCTATACTACACAAAAAGCATTCAATCCATCTTTCACAATACACCAAAGTAGACATGCATTTCTTACAATTTAGCATAGAAGCAATAATAATATGAAAGCAAAAACAAAGGAGAGGGTTCCCTACCTCTCCATTGGAGTAGCCTAAACCAAGAACTTGTCCAAGCTCCTTCCCAAATCAATCCAAGCATGCAAGTCCAAAAACTCTCTCTATCTCTTTCTCCCAATTCCTCTCTCTCCAAATAACAAAGAACTCTTCAACAACACAAAAACAAAGCTCTAACCCCCTCAACAAGAGAGGAAGTTTCAATAAATAGATCCAAGGTAAGGGTGAGGGTGATGTGGCTCCATGTAGGATGCCACATCACACATCCTCAAACCATCTCCCAAGGTCAACTCAAATCCCAAAACACCATAAATGGGTGGTTGGGTTGAATGACAACTCTCTTCCACAACCATCCCTTTCCCATGTGCCTTAAGGCACAAATAAATGCAAAATGAAGAAAAAGTGCACTCCAAGACAAAATCACTTCCCAAAACAATAACTAATCCCTTTTTGGGCTTCCCAACCCATAGATATGGTTGGTAAGGGGTTTTGGGAAGTGTGGGACAAGTTTAACTTGTCCCATAAGTCCCCCAAAATTGCCCTCAAACTCAAATTCGAGTTTTCAAGAGATTTGGAGTGGTCAACACTCAAGATAAGCATTCAATACAAGAAACAACACATGGCTCAAGGAGCCAACCAACAAAATTTATTACACCCACATGACTAAAACAAAATATTAAATTAATCTAAACATACTTAGCAAAAGTAATAAAAGAAGGCATCCCAAATGAAATCACCTACTAAAGTAAATAAAACAATTAAATAAAATTCTCAACCCCATGGTCACATTAGAACATTACCCCCTCAAGAAAATTTTCTCAACACATACAAGGACAAGCTAACACAATACAGTTTACAAGTTGCCTTGACGACCAATGTTGTAACCACCCGACATTCTGTTGTGTTTGGTCCCCAATCCCCCTCATGGTTGTGGTCATGCTGTGTTTCCTGCAAAGATGCAAAATACCCTCTTCGGCCTTGCGGCCATGTCAAAATATCCAAAATAATCATATGCATGAAATTTATTAACATCTCTACGTAATTCAAGCAATCATTATTTCTAGGTCTAATTCACAATTTAATCATGCATTTCATCATTTTCCAAAATCATAGTAATGTAAATTCAACAACTACGTTCTACTCATCAGGGCGAAGAAATCCAATGTTAGAACACATGCAATATATCTATAAAAAAATAATATCAATATCCAATAGTCTTCCCATGAGTCAGCAGATCATACACGAAAACAATCCAACCATAATCCAAATGCGTCTAGTCACAAAACATCATGCTAATCAACATAAGTATAAGCCATGTCCATATCTAAAGTCTGCATAACTCAAAATGATAATCACTAAGCGTCGTAGGGAAGTGGGCATTACACTTACAATCTACAGCAACTCCAACATTAGTTCAACAACTTTGGGAGTTAAGAATGGTATATCCAGTGCCCCAGATTAGCATCACTAGTTACCCTTAGCATGGGCCATTCTCCTCTTGACATTCTTAGACTGTCATGGAGACAATCTTCAAATAGGTAGCGTGACTGATGCTTCTGATTCTATTGGCGAATGATCAATATTGAGTTGTAATATTTTCCATTTGTATATTCCTAACTAGTTATGCTTTTACAGTCCCATTGACCTCTTTGGTCACTTGTGGACATTCATATACTGTCTTTCTTTCTTTCTTCTGCGACTTGCTTCAGACAATACACTAATGAATCTAAGCAGGGAACATTTCGAAAAATGAAAATATTTATACCCATAGAAAAGTCTGCTAATCTTTCCATCAAAAATTAAGAAATATAAGCATCACACGCTACCGTTTAAGGAAAACGATGATTTTTTTAATCTAGCCTGAATCTTTAATATAAAATCTTGGCAAATAGTTTTTCGGAAAACTTGGTAATTAACAAATCCATTGATTGAAAATTTTCACAGAAACTAGCCAAACAGCACAAAAATAAAATAAAACCCCACGATTTTCCTTAATTGTAAGATTGTTTATACACAGTCCTAAGGGCCACTAGAAAGTGAAAGCATTTAAAAATTGAAATTGGGCTTATGGTAAATAGTTTTGCTGAATTATGGCAGTAACTGGCTTAATTACTTACAATTGCAATTCATCCGAAAATCCATCACATATAATCTCAAAAGCAAGACAGTTATAAAAAAAAAAAAGCAAAATTGGGTTTTACCATCTCTACAATGAATGTACCAATGAGGCCAATCATGCATGCTCTAGAATTCCAGATTTCAGTGGTTCTTGTAAACCCCAAAAAGGAAACTGGAAGCTTTGGCTCTTCTTTGGGACCCCCTACCTGCATTATAAATTCTACAGTTCAATAACTACAGTACAGACATTTTCGGACAAAATTTAACCGTGCAATTTATGTTTTACTTACTCCTGCTGGGAGCTTTGCTGCACGAATTTTAAACGAGGTTCTTGAGAAGATAAGCTTAAAAGAAGTCCTGCTTCCATTGGGTGTCCTGCTTGTACTGTTTTGACAATTCTTTTGCATTTACGTCATCTTGCATTTTATCCAAAAAGTTGGTGTGATCTCTTTTTTTCCCCTTTGACTGCGAGAACCCTGCATCTCCTTTATTGCTCCAAAAGAACAGAGAATGTGGTCCACTATCACTAAATACCAGCTAACGGAAGAAATCCCCACCAAGTTTAGTTTTATGGAGGAAATTGAGAGGTTTCTTTGCATTATCATTGGCTTTAGCAAATGAATATTCTAAATCCTAGAAGCAACAATGACCATCCAGCTTCCTAGCAATTAGTAATTAAACTTTACAAATTCCCTATTAACCGCAAAAATATAACATTGAAATCTCTGAATTTCTCAACTATCAGTACTCCTTGCTGACCAAACCAGATACAACACAAAGTTTGTCTCAGAGTTTGATGAAGTTTCCAGATCCAAGTGGTCTGGACAGCACGTGGATTCCTATGATGACCCCTGCATCCAACGATAATCTTAGGATGGTCGTCTTCGTCGACGATCTCGATCGATGTCAGGAAAATGTCATTCTTCAGGTATAATGTTTTATCTAAAGCTCTAACAATAGATTTATGTAATATTATTAATATTATCTTTTGATTTTAATTTATGCTTTGCAGATATTATCTGCGATCAATCTGGTTTTGGCTGCTTGCGAGATTAATGTTGTTTTAGGTATGGACAAACAGATGATCGAAAGAGCTATAATAAGAATGTTTGGGGACAAGAACAATAAACCCAATGAGTCTAGTCAGGACTTAGCAGACAAATATTTAAGGAAAATAATACAGCTGCCATTAGATCTACCCGACCCTAGCCCTTCCGAGTCCAAGCTTTTTTTGGAGGGACAGCTAGGTATGTCGGACACGAAAAAAAGGGCTTCTGGTTCACAAACAGAGACACAAACGCAAACTGTTGCTGCTCATAAGAAATTGAATCCGAAGTTCAGAAGAGTACCTTCTGAAGATTCTAGACGAGGTGAATATATCCAGCTTAACCCTTTGTCATTTCAACAAATTTATACGCATGCATTGGTAGCGGTGAGTGCAGCTCGTTAGCATCTGTGAAAAACAATTTATTAATATCTCATTCTCCAATATTGTGGTAGGAATAACAGAAAATGGAGTTATAAATAGAAACGATTCAGTTGCAACAGGAAATTGATTATCATCATGTTTCATTGTCTTCCAAGCTTAGGTTATTATTTTTAATGGTTTCTAGGTACAGCTACTCCTAGAGGAGTAGTGAATCCACATTTAAGCAAAAAGCTGGAGCGCATGGACACATTAATAGAATCTCTTGATCAAGATACTGAAATTAAAGAAGAAAAAGACCACATTTCAGGTTTAAAATTTGCAATTGTTATTCGAAATCGATCATAAATACATTTTGATTCAATTGAAGATGGCTTTCAACTGTTTCTACCCGCAGATGCCACTGGAGAAAGAATAATTTCACATTTATCCACTAAAAAGAAGCACAAAGAAACCATTCAAGAATCAGGTGAGTAAATTGAAGTTGAAACACATTCGTGCATTTTGTAAGATGATATGACTTGCTGGATTTACTGATGTCATTAATTGGAACTGTAATTTGTTAGGAAAAGAAACAAAGATTATCATACAGGACTCTGAAGTAACCGACTTGAAAGGAACCCCAAAGGAGGAAGAACAAGTGCAAGGTTCGAACATTCTCAAGCTGGCCATCTTATTTTAGTTTTTAATTTTGGTAAGAAAGGGCTTATTATATGTTTGTAATACAAGTGAGCACGTTCCAGCCTGTAGAACTTATGTGAATCTGGAGGCATCCTACACCAAGAAATTCATGATATCGTTGTGGTCCTACATCATGAAACTGATGTCATCCCTGCGGTCTAAGCAGGCAGAAAACACAGAGATTGGGGAACAGCTTATGGCAATGTCGCATATAACTCATGAAATGATCATACCTAAATATAGTGAAGGCGAAAGGGACGCATTTTACTTCCTCCAGACTCACACCACAGGCAGTACGAAACTTCCACGAGAGTGGAAACGATTACTGACCTACCATCGGCTAGCGTGGAATATCTTGTCCAAGAGCGAGCCAGTGAAGAAATTGGTAGGATGGCAGGTTCAACTTATATCATGGGTGTTTGTCTGCTGGCAATGGAAGAGACTAATAAACACTATAATACAGGTATGCTCCCAATATTATTAGTACCAGTTTTTCTTTATATTTATTTTTCAATACCTGCAGATTGTAAGACGTTAAACTAACAGCCAGAATTTCTATTTATAAATGTGCAGGAATGGCAAGAGCTTAATGTTCTTAAAAATTGGATGGCCGTGCATGATGATCGGCAAGATGATATGGTACATGAGATAACTAATGGGCCTTCGCTGAGAGAGATTGTGGAGCATTACATCGATGACAGGTGGCCTAAACACACGAATAGTAGCTCTGTATTTGTTTCTGAACAGGTTAATCTTGCAAAACCTAAAGAGCAGAGCATCTGCATTGGGGTGGAAAATCCTGTTAATGGAATACTGCAGGAGAAAAGTATAATAAGAAGCACTTCCACTTCTAGTTCTGGTTTCACTTCCACTTCCACTTCCAAAGAGGAGGATTTGAAGGAATTGGTAAGACAGGTTGTGAAAGAAGAGAGGGAGCAGGAACGACGTGAGTATTTGCTAAAACACGGAGAGCATCAAGGTAGGAGGAACAAAAAGGGAAAACGAAAGCCTATATACCTTCAATTTTTTGTTAAGGTTTACATCGCTCTAAATATGATGCTTCAAATGTCGTCAAGCCATGCCTATTTTCTCCTAAGATAAATGTTACAATTTGGAGGTGGCGCACAAAATAGAAAGCAAATTACCAAACAAAAAAGAGTGTATAAATACATCATATACTAACACATATACATAAAAATGCCTAAATGGATCAACTCCAGAAAAAGAAAATTAGATCACAGTGATTCACAAGGATGTTTCCCTTTCTTCTGGGTAAGAATCTGATGCAAATTAGATCACATTTTTATTCCATCTGAAAATTATTGTTTACTAGACAAATTAATGTTGTTTAATTTGCAAATCAATTTTACAGTTTCTTTTCTTGCCTTTATAGATGCCTTCAAGTTAGTTTAACCATTTCTCACCACTGTAGATGTGTATTGTGTACACATTAGAACAGCAATAGGGTAGAAAGGTACATCCTGGAGTCCACAACATTTGTGAAGACAACTGTAAATTGCATGTCTGATTTTTCTAGAGCCAAATTCGCTCTGCAGAAACTTCATGAGACATGCATATTCCGAGAAGTAGTTGCAATGCATATTTCAAAAACTTGCAGCATTAGTCAGAGGTAGACATTTCAGTGAATGATATGCCAACATGCCTCAAAATGCAAATCTCATTTGGGAAGTTGTTCGGAGCTAATTTTCCCTTAGCACCGGACTATTATAATTACAATCTTTAGATAGTTCAGTACTCGGAATCGTATAGAAATGATAGGATATACTGGAAAGCAACAAAAATAATTTTTTCTGTTTAACTCCCAAAATCTCAAAAACTCCACAGACAACTATTATAATGCACATAACTTTCACATTAATCATTAGAGCACAGAGGGTAGACAATGCAGAAATTACAGCACAGTTTATAAGACTGAAGTCCAAAAAGCACCCAATGAAAACACTTCCACTATAAAGCATGGACAGATCTGCCAGCTTTTAGATTTAAAGGGCTGGCACTTTTTCTTTCCAGGTTGTCTTCTTGCTTGTGGTCAGGTTTCCTGAAGGTGTCCTATTTGAGTTCATTTACCAACTTGGACACAATAGAAATAATCTTCTAAACATGTAAACATCCAATCTCAAACAATATAAATAATATTCTAAACTTGGACACCATAGAAATAATATTGTTGAGCATATCACAGCAATATTATTCTCGTATTTTTTGGAGGTTTACAGAAATGGCACAAAGTGTGTATTCCCTTGTGGGCATGACTGTATTGTTTTTATTTTATAGTTTTCCTGGAAACGCTCAGTTTTTTGACATAACTACTGTTCAAATGAGGAGGTGAAATCTGCGCTTGTCTTGCCGCCGGCCTTGTACGGATGCTCTTCCACGACTGCATTGTCAGGGTATATGCATTGAATATATATTGGTTGTAGAGTCAGTAACATTACAGATCCCATCATTCAAACAGTGGGATATGTGCATACCCAAGAAGAGGGATATGGTTTACACTCTGATTTGGGCAATGGTTCACAAAATACAGTCCAGTCACCAACAGTGGGATATGTGCATACCCAAGAAGAGGGTTTGCACTCTGATTTGGGCAATGGTTTACAAAATACAGTCCAGTCACCAACAACACACAAACTACAACTCCATAGCCTTCTATTATTTAATATAGCTTATATGGCCTGAGTGGGAAACAAAAGGGACAGGAAATAAGATGAAATAAAATTAGGCATTCCAACATTTTAATCATATAAAAATATATAAATATCATTAAACTCTAAGCGGAAAATGCCAGTTTATGGTCAGATTATGGATACTTGCGAGGAAGATAGTCCCTTGGGTACGGTCTTCTATGCTTGCGCAGACCCAAAACAAAAATTAACACAAAAAATACATAAATCCCACAAATATATCATGCAGGGAGCACACTTTTTTCACAGTATTATTTATAGATTTAATATGCAGAGCAAAATTTATGAAAATTTTAGTTCACCCTTTATCATAGTACTCAGTAGTAGTCAGTCAGTATTTTACTCCAAACTTGATATACATTATAGAAAAAAAAGGGGTTACAAAAATATAAAAAGAGGAGTAAACAATCAAGGAAAAAAAACTTGGCTGCATAATTCTGTAAGTGCGGAAGACAACATACATTCAGTCAAACGTACTTGAATGCTTGAGAGTATTGAAGAGCTCCAGGGCCCTTCTCCAGGCGGGAAAAATGGAGGATTTGCAAGACTTCATCAAACACATAACTAAAACACAACTAAAATTAAACCATCCTTGGTACACAAAAATATGCAAATCTTTCAACTTTAGATTAGTATAAAAGATATTTCACTCTTGAGAGATAATAAACAACGCAATGTTGGCAAGGGACAACCACCATTATTACCACATATTTTCAGTTTCACCAGATGGGCATCCTTCAGCGGGATTATAAAATGTGAAATATGGAGCAGAAAATCTGTGAAACACCACAACTGATCAAAAGCTCATCTAAATGGAGAGGTAGGGTGATAGTGAAAAGACAGAATTAAGACAGATAAATGTGGATAGCTCCCTGCGTATATAAGAGAAGAGTAATGTATTTGCTGCAGGGGATATCATTAATGTCAAGGTAAGCAGAACAAAATTTATGTTGTTCCTGTTTGCACCAAAAAAAAACACAATGGCAGGCATTTGAAACGCCACAAATGAATGCCAAATAATCAAAAGCTCATCTAAATGGAGAGGTCAGGGTGATAGTGAAAAGACAGAATTAATATGGACAGATGCTGAAAAGACAATGACCAATGACCAATGAACAAGGTCAGGGTGATGGTGTTTATTATCTCTCAGTTTCACTGTTGAGAGATAATGAACAATGACCAATGTTGGCACGGGGCAACCACATTGATTACCACATATTCAGTTTCACCAGATGGGCATCCTTCAGTGGGAATATAAAATGTGAAATATAGAGCAGAAAATCTGTGAAACGCCACAGCTGAATGCCAATTAATCAAAACTTCATCTAAATGTAGAGGTCAGGGTGATAGTGAAAAGACAGAATTAATATGGACAGATGCTGAAAAGACAAAATTAGTTTTCATTTCTAGATTCTTTCGCATCGGTGTTTGGGTATACCCACCTTGTGTGCTCCCTCTAGCTCTGGTATTGGTCTGAGCCAGGGCTTAGGCTGGAATACTTTGTCCCTATGGTACTAGGATGTATCCTCAGAGTCCCATTGACCTATTTTGTTAACCCGTGAGCATTTATATAATTTCTTTTATTAATGATTTTTCGCTGATTTGGCTACTCATCTACCTGCTTCTGCTAACATAGTTTTAGATGATTCCAGTGAAATCAGGGAGTTGCAGTGCTAGTCTTACCAAAAAAATCAATTACAATAAAAAGAATAATAATCCTAAATAATTATCTGTCATACCAATAAAATATTAAAAACCAACACAGCTAAATTTTGAAGCAATTTACAGTGCCACATCAAAAAGCCAATAGTCTACCCTGGCATACCTGCAGAAGTGCCAATGAAAGCACTGCAATTGCAGTCCATCATGGTGAGCTTATGTTGGGTTCCATTTAGCTACCCGATTTTGCGGCGCTTCTTCAGGGTCTTAATTTAGGGCTTCATTTTATTTTTTCTTCCTCGGCTCCTTCCCTGAAACACATAACTAAAATTAATTGTAAGAACACAAAAGAATCAAAGATCAACAGCTATGAAGCCTACCATCTATTTAAAACCAAACTCAAAAAATGTCTGTAAACCCCTATTAGGAGGATGCAGACCACATTATTACACACAAAAAAAGCCCAAAAAATACACAAAAAATACCCCATGTTCTCTGCTCTGTTCTACATACAACAAACAAAACAACGGCAGGCATTTGAACCCACTGGCAGAGGTGTATAAGGTCCTCCAATGCAAATCCTCAATGTCATCCGCCTCACAGATCATAAGAGAGATGGAAATGGGAGAAGTAAATTCTATTTATTGACAACACATAACTGATTCAACTCCTAACCTGAAACACATAACTATCGGCCCTCGAGCCCCGTGAATGGACAAAGCACAAATCCATTATCCCGAGCAGAACACCCCTCGCCACCAGAAAACGGCAATGAAACAAGCCAAAATGTGTATTCGACGACCTTCCAAAAGGCAACGACAGGTGAATGCGTTAAAGATGGGAGGCACTGTTCACGGTTCTCAGGCGCCCAATGGTCTTGCAAGCCCTGATAATCACTCCCTGCCATTGATTGCACGAGTGCAGATATGCCTATCGGCGTAACGAGAATGTGCGGATTTTTGGTCGCCATTACCCATTCTTTCGTGATCTGTTGTGAGGAGAGGGAAAACAAAAGCATCCGGAAAAACGAAAACCCCTGTGCACGATTAACAATGCGAAAATATTATTTATTAATTTTTTAAAAATAGAAAAAGGGGGAAATTTGAGACGAAACTTAAAATTTGAGACAAAACTTTAATATTGTCTCTAAGTTTTGTCTCAAAATGACCCCATATGTAGTAGTGACTTACATACATTCATCATTTGACCTTTTATCATGCGACATTCTAAGGTTAGTGACATATGTTATAGGTTAAATGGTCACCTATTCCTTCATCTTGTAGTGGTATACGCTTTCGGCTACATTCCCTCTATTTATCTTGTAGTGCTATACATTTTAGGATTCATTACCACTCCTTCTATTCATCTTGTAGTGATATACGTTTTAGGCTACATCATCATACATTCATGTCTAGGTCGCATAGCATCACTATGTATATACAATCATCATAGTGCGTTAGACACAACACACACTTCGACCATTTCCCGATGACGGACTCTCATTTACGGTTCATTCTTGATTGCTGAGAGGAAAACCAAATGAACCTCATTGCATACAAATTCATTCACTCGAGGGCACGCACCTCCTATCACACATCTTGCATTCCATTCCATCTATCCACAACATGTTGCATATCTTGGTTGCTTTTACTCTTGCTTGCATTTGTTTGTATATGGTAGTCTTATTACACATGCTAGTTACATCTCTTGTATGTCATTACTTTTATCATACACACATGCACGTTCACACCTTTCTCTAGTTGTGATCATAGATACATGTTTATTTCACGAAACTTGGATGCTCGCCTTCTACCACTCCTACAATGGTCGTTGGGGGCATCCACATTTTTCTCTCTTACAGGTGTTATTGTTTTATTTTGTACTTAGCAATTTTCATTACTTGGTTATACATTTTTTTGAAATACTTGGTTATCTTTCTAACATGCTAATGGGTGCTTCATGTGCAACATTTGTTTTGCAAGATTACTTACTTCCATGGCTATTTGTTTGTTTGCCTACTATTGTTTGTCTCTTGTTTACTATTATATGTGGGCCTTGCCCTTTGTTTGGTATGCACACTTATTTATTATATGCTTCTATTATGGCCTTAAGTGTCTTGCGACACCGTGATTGGTGTCCCATGTTTGCAACCCTCTTTGGCGGTTTATATTGGAGAAGCCATCCTCTCCATTGGCCCCGAGCCCCAACCACATCACAATGGAAGGTGATTTCAACTCATGGAAAAAACAAGCTTCCACAACACACACAAGTATTTTACAACCATTTTATCCACATTCAAATAATAATAACACACGCAAGAAGAATCCACAAAACAACAATATAATAAGGCTTATCAAGAAGCCAAAAGAGCAAGACCTATGGGGAGGCCACTTATGCCTCCCAATGGTAATGAATGCCCACCTTAAAGCCTCCAATGCATATCTCAAATCCCCTAAAAACTCTTATGCCTCCCTCAAGTACCCCTTATACCTCCATATACTCTTATGTCTCCTCATAACAAGAACAAGAAGAAATGCAAGCATTCCTTGTACAAGGTGGGGCGTCCAACCCAAACTCCCTCCACACTAAAGGTAAATTCTTATGCCTCCCTACATGAAATCTCCACATAGTCTCCTCCTACTCCAAAACTTAGGTGATCTACTCACACTCAAAAGCATTCTAAATAAAACAATACTCAACACAAGCATATAAACACAAAAATAAAGCATAACATACACAAGGGAAAGCTCCTACCTTTCCATAGTAGATTTTTTTCCAAGAGTAAGTCTCCAAGCTCTTCAAAACCAAGCAAGAATCCACAAGCTCCAACAATCCACAAGCTTTCTCAAAAATCCTCTAACTCTCCCAAAAATATAAGAGCACCCAAAATAATGAAGTAACCCCCAAACAAGAAAAATGATTTCAATAAATAGAAAAATGAGAGAGGAGGATGATGTGGCTCTACGTAAGATGCCAACTCATTTCCTCTCCACTCCACATCACCTTGGTCAACCTCATATTCCAATGCAAAATTAATAAGTGGTTGAAGGAATGAAAAGTTACTTACATACACCATCTAAGCCCACACCCCCTAAGGACAAAATTAATTACTTGAAAGAAAGTGTAATAAACATTTCACATTTTTCTCTTCCCAAAACACCTAATGGGGTCTAATTTTGACCCCCCACCCCATGTAGTAGGGTTGAAATACACATTTAAGAGGTGTGGGACAAGTTTGACTTGTCCCACAAGATTCCAAATTTGGCCTCTAAGGCCAAATTCCAGTTTCCCATGAAGGGTAGAGTGTACTACACTCAAAAACTCAAGCATTCAACACACAACACAAAATCCAAGAGTAAATCAAGTCTAATAAATGAACTCCTTTTTTATCACATCTTTAATTAGTTTAGGACAAGGTTAAATTAGCTTAATTAAGACACTACAACCCACTAATAATAAAGGGGTAAAACATACATCAAAATCTAAATAATTAAAACAAGTAAATTACATTACTAAAAGAACACATGCTAACATAAATAACAGGGAGCTAATAAAAAGACAACACATGACCCCTTGGTCACAATTTTCCCCTAACCAAGTAATTCTAACACACGCATAATAACATGTTTCTATGGTGACCCTAGTTGAATTCACCTAAAATTCCAATGTGGTTGGTCTCCAATCCCCCCAATGTTGTTGTGAATATAAATATACATGCAAAACAGAGGATACCTCCTTTAGCCTCGTGGCCGCATTAAAACATCCATTCCAAAACATACGATATAAATCTAAAATCATCTATATACGAATTAATATCATATATGTAATTACGATATCACTTACAATTTCTAACAAAATTTCTATTCCACATTTCATCCATGTCAAAATGATCACAACATTAATCCAATTATCAAAGGTCTACTCAATATGACTAAATATATCACATGTCAGAAATATATATAAATAACCATGTCAACGCAGTATCAACATCAACTCCAAATGTCTCTAATGGTCCACATGCATCATATACAAATTGAATCAACAACAGTCCATTATTTCTAACATCTAACATCATACTAAATCAAAATCCATAATATATCCATAAGTGTAGTCGACAATATCGAAAACAATAATAAAAAAGGTGTCAAGGGAAGTGGGCACTACATCCCCTCCCCTTAGACTCGACTTCCTCCTGGAAGTCACTAGAACATGTGTGGAAACTACACTTGTAGTACAAAGTAGCATCCTCCCATGTAGCCGTAGTCTCATCATATTTGTCCCACTGGACCCGAACCTAGTCAATCTCTCTGCCGCAAAGGCCCAGGGTCCTACACTCTATAATGCATATGGGCTCCACCATCACCTAGCCTCGATCCTACACCTACAAGGCAGTCCAATCTAGCACATGAGAAGGATCATAAATATATCTCCTAAGCACAGAAACGTGAAACACATCATGGACGTGAGACAAGCTAGGTGGAAACACTAGATGATAGGCCAAGGGACCGATGCGCTCCAAGATCTCAAAGGTACCCACAAACCTAGGAGCAAGCTTAGAACCTTTTCAGTAACAGATAGGGCTCTTATGTGATCTGACATGAAGAAAAACCTTCATGCCTACCTCAAAAATATGATATGTTGTTTCTATGCTCGTCTGCGTACTTCTTCTACATGTCCTGCACCTCTTGTAATCTCTATCTGATCAAGGTAACCTACTGCTCCATATCTTATAGTAATGCAGACCCAAGAGAAAACCTATCCTCTATCATGTCCCAACTAAGAGGTGTCATGCACTCTCTCTGCCATAAAGTTCTGAAAAGGAGCCATGCCTAAGCAAACTCTGAAAACTATTATTGTAGGCAAACTCCACCAAATACAGATACTCCTCCCATCTCGACTGGTGATCCATAACATACATCCTAAGCATGTCCTCTAGGATCTGATTCACCCGCTCAATCTTTCCATCTATCTTAGGGTGATATGTTGTGCTGAAATTGATCCTCGTCTTGAGAGCATGCTACATGGTGGTCCAGAAATGGGAAGTGTACAAAGGATCGTGGTCACAAATGATCTTTCGTAGAATCCCGTGTAATATGACAATCTCATCAAGATATACCCGTGCCACTATGACTGGCTATATAGGTGGTCTTCATCAGAGAAAAATGAGCCACTTTCATCAATTTATCCACTGTGACCATGATGGCATCGTGGTGGTATCTCAACGTCGGTAACCCAATGATGAAGTCCATGGAAATGGTGTCCCACTTCTACTTTGGTATGGCATGAGGAAAGAGAAAACCAATTGGATGTTGATGCTCGGTCTTCACCCTCTGACACTCTAAAAGTGTGACACAAACATAGCCATGTCTCTCCGAAGCCCTCTCCAATGGTATAACTGTCTCAAAGTGGCATGCATCTTCTTCACCCCGGGATGAGCTGAATAAGGTGCACTATGAGCCTTTGTCAAAAAGTCCTACCTCGAGGTCTCCATCTCTAAGAATATATATCTGACCTCTCGTGTCTCGAGAAGGCCATCTAACTCTAATGAAAATCCATCAAATCTCCGGTCAAGGGGTCTCTGGGACTCATCTCTGCTCTGGCTATGAGGTAGAAACTATCCCGAGGAAGTTGCTACAAAATCTTGCTCTGTAAATATGTGCCCACCGAAATAGCCATAGCCACATGTCTTTGTCTACTCAAAGAGTTTGCAACCACATTCTCCTTCCCCTTCACATTATCTATCTCCATATCATACTCACAAAGAAACTCCATCCAACATCACTGACGAGCATTGAGAATGGGTTACGTGAAAAGGTGGCAAATATTCAAGTGATCAGTCATGAATGTAAATCTCCGGCTAAGAAGAAAATGTATCCACCGCAATAAGGTGTGTATAACTACTACAATATCAATTTCATGAGTTGGATAGTTGAGCTCATAATCTTTGAGTTTGCGAGACTCAAAAGCAACTACTCTGCCCTCTTGCATCAACACACCTCCAATTCCTGCCAATGAAGCATCTGTGAAAACGTAGAACTCACCTTGAGGATTTAGAACTGCTAGAATAGGTGTTATCATGAGGCATTCCTTCATTGTCCTGAAGGCCTACTCACATCTTTCTGACCAAAAACTTCTTCCCTTTCCGCTGAAGGGAAGTGATGGGGTGCATAATCTAAGAAAAGTCCTGAACAAATATTTGTAATATCCTATCAAACCCATGAAGCTGCACACCTCGGTCACACTGGTGGGTGCTGGCCAATCCATGATAGCTCAAATCTTGGAAGGATCAACTGTGATACCTTCCTAGAAATGATGTGGCCCAAATATTGTACCTCTGTCTGAAAGAACACACTTCTCCAAGTTCTCGTAAAGATGTTGCTCACAAAGACACTGAAGAACCTGGCGAAGGTGTTCCTCATGCTCCTCACACGTACATGAGTAAATCAGAATGTCATTGAGGAAGATGATCACAAAACAATCCAAAAATGTCCCAACATCCCATTCATCAAGCTCATAAACATTGCGAGGGCATTCGTCGGACAAAAGGTACCATTGTGAACTCGTAGTGGTCATATCTCATACGAAAGGAATTCTTATGAATATATGCCTCCGTGATCCTGAGCTGATGATACCCTGACTTAAGATCTATCTTGGAGAAAATTGTGTCCCCCTTCATCTAATCAAATAAATCATCAATGCGTGGAAGGGGTAATGATTCTTGATCGTTACTTTGTTCAGCTGATGGTAATCAATACACAACCATAAAGATCCATCCTTCTTCTTCATGAAGATCACCGGTGCACCCCAAGGGGATACACTAGGATGGATTAGGCCTTTCTCCAAAAGGCCCTCAAGTTGTAACTTGAGCTCACATAGCTCGAAGTAATCATCTGATAAGGTGTTTGTGAGATAGGCTTTGCGCCGGAACCAAATCTATGTGGAAATCTATCTCACGTGGGGGAGGTAACCCCGGTAGCTCCCCTAGAAAAACATCAGCAAAATCTCTCAAGATGGGATGGTCATCAAGGGATGGTCCACTAGACTCATCCTCAGATCTATCACTAATCATAACAACATACATTTGACAACCCCGTCACACACACCGCTTAAGCCGTATAGTAGAGATAGTGCAAATGGAAACGAGCCTCCTAACTCCTAATATCATTGACTCCACTCAAAAATCATCTATGCAAGCAATAGTCTTTTGGTAACAGTCCACTCTAGCTCTATGAGCAGACAGCTAGTACATGCCCAAAATGACACCATAAGGTCTTAATGGAAGGATTCGAAGATCCGAGGTAGTGGTGAAGGGTCCCAAATCCACTACACACTCCTTAACTAAGGAGTCTATAGAAATTTTGGCTCCATAAGCCATCTCAACGTCCCAACTACAACCCTGCCTAACTTCCACCAGCCTACAACACCCTACTAAGGATGGTGCAATAAATGAATCAGAAGAGTCAGAATCAAACAATATAGAGGAAAAATACCACCAATACTACCTATCGTCTCTATCACGGTACTCTGGTGCTCAACTTTGCACTGCGAGTTCTTAAGCACATTGCATAGATCCGATGGTTCGTGCCATATCTCCAACAAAGGTAGGCTCGAGATCTGTGTCTTACTTACCCTTATTCTAGGCTTCGTGGGAAATCTCTCCAATGATGCCCCATAACACCACAACCATAATAGCTTCATGGTCCTCTCATGTGGGATGCAGCTCTATCCAAGACTCTAGAGTGAGGTCTCGAGTGGATCTTGATGATCCGGCTATAGGCATCGCTAAGGTCTCTCGATGACAGGATCCTACTAACTGAGCTCTCGGTGCACCTGTGTCATGATGGGACCTCTAGGAGGATGCCCCATACTCCACCCTCTTTGTGAATCAAATCTCCGAGGTCTTTAAGGTTGGCGGGTATGCGGTGCGGTTGTTCTTCTTTGTTGAGGTGTCCCGAATGAAGCCTATCTGAACTCTATCCACCACGTGGAGGAGGAACTGACCCCCTCGATCTGTCATCCTACATATCTTTGGATGCGGCTCTAAACTCTGTCTCTAGTCTATTGTGTCTTCCCTCATGTATCCTCTATAATATAGGCCTTCTCCACAGCCTCTACTAATGTCTATGGGCAGTGAATGTGCACCACGCCACCCAAATCCAAATTCAAGCCGGGATGAACTCGTGAATCTGCACTGCTCATCTTGCATATAGTCTACGTCTTAGAGTAGGTCCAAAATCAACTCTCATACTTAGCTATAGTCATCAATGCCTGATGGAGGTCATGAAATCCGTCTATCCAATGCTTTGAATAAACCTCCTGGGTAAATACCTGCTCTTGAAACACTCCTCAAATAGCTCTCATGTAATTGTTTTCGAGTAAACATGGAGCTTCTACTCCTCAGTCCTCCAACAGACTCCTGCTCCATCCCTCAGAAGATGGATCGCAACACTAGATTTCATGTTTCTAGTGCAAGGGCAAAGCTTAAAGCATCCGCTCAAGCTCACCAACCATCCCTCTACACGAAAACCACCCGTATCTCCCAAGTAGTGAGATGGTTGTAGCTTTAGGATCTCCCTAATATGGTCTGCAACTGACGTCTGACGACCCCTAGGTCTCTCTTCATGCTCCTCCCTCTGTCTAGGACTCCGAGACCTGTCCTTATGACCCGAGATCCTATCCCCATGTCCTCTCTATGGTGACTCTGCCCTAGCCGACTATGTGCAAAAGTTCTCTACCCTATACTCCTCATTGTGTTGAGGGGATACATGGGCCTCCACTGACGGATCCATGTCATGTCTAGCAAATCATCCCCCAAGGGCTCTCCGCGTATAGCGGCATTGACGTCTTGAAGCGTCTGTAAAATCTAAGGTAGAATGGTCGCTACATACTTGATCTGGTAGTGGTATATCTAGGTCTATGTGAAAAGACCCCTCGTCTGATCCACGCCTCTTGCATAGATCAAGACGAGAGTTAGTTCATTGTTCTAGGTCTTGTTTCAGTTTTCTATGTTTTTTAAATTATACAATTATCAGACATTGTGGTTTTCTAGATTAAAAGAAACCAATTTTGTACTAGGTTAATAGTTCGTGTCTCATGTTTTCTAGGTGTGCCCAAGGGTCCAAGCTTTGAACCCACGGCTCTGATACCAAGTGTAACGTCTACAAAAATGACGTTCTAAGAACACGCTACAACCCAATACTTAACCTAAAAATTGCAACTATATATTTTTTAAGTTATATGAAGGTTAAAAGGGTGTTTAACCTTTAGGGTTCATTGAATCGAATTACACTACTTAACTCAGCTTTACGATTGAAGAACCAAGTCTAGTTAAAAGTTAACATGTTTTCAAATTTATCTCTAGGGTCCATTAATCAATTATTCAATAGGAAGGTAACAAGGATTAATTTACTTAATTAAATATTTTCTTCTCTTTAAATAATGTTCAACTTTAATATGGTTAACCTCATGCTTAATTACTCTAGTTTCATTATCCTAATAGTTTAAAGGTCCTTTTATTAAATTCCTACAACATACTAAGGATTAATAAGGACATTACACCCCTAGGCAATTAAATGGCCCCACTCACCCATCTACACATACCTTAAGGGATTTTTAAAATTAAACATTTAAAATACATTTCTACCTAATAAAAGTAGGGTCAATCCTCCACCCTTAGATCAAATCCATCTTGGCCACTAGATCCTAGGGTTCCAAACTTAGCCCTAAAATCCTTAAGAAATTCTATTAAAATATTTTCTCATTCTATTCTTCTCATTTGGTCTATTTTCTTTTGTTGAATTTGAAGGTTGGAGAGAAGGAAGCCATGGAAGCACAAGAGGAAAAACCATGGAGGATTCTACATGGAGATCTAGTCTAGGCTTAGTTTAGTTTTAGTTTTAACCATGTTATCTATTTCATTCAAGGATTGGGAGGGATTTCCTCTACCAATCTGGTTTTTGTTTCAAGTTATTTGTATATTGGGTTTTTAATTTGGGGCAAACCCTACCCCCATTGTTATAGAGGCAAATGAATGTTTTAGATCCACCATTTGTATGTGTTTATCACTTATATCCAAGGAAATTACTCATTGATTACTTAATGGTAATTATAGGTTAAATTTTACAACTTATAAATTGGAGTAAAGCGGATAAATTTCACGCACATGCGCGAGATCCGCGGAGTTCGTCATAAGTGAACGGCAACCGTTGCCCTACCGGGGTGACAAACTACGGACCACCACCCTACAAAGAGGTAGTTTTGAGACCGCCACCTTAGCTGAGCGGGCAAGCGGGACCACCGCTCTGCCTTGCACAGGCGGCGGTCCTGTTTGAGAAAACAGAACCTAAAACCCGAGAATTTCCCAAAAACTAAAAGTTACCAAAAGGTTTAAAAATGCATTCTGAGTTTGTTTTTGTTCATTTAGAGTTCCAGATTTGAGATTTATTGCTCTTTTATTCATTTCTTAGTTAAATCTACTCATATTTAAAAGTTATCTAATCCAATGAAAACACATCTACTTACAAAATCATTCTATTATGTTCATCTAGTTTTCTTTCCATTTCAAGAGCAAGGTATTTAAATCTATTACTTTACATTGTCATTTTCTTGCTATAAAAATCAACATTTCTAAATACAATATATTCAAACTTGTTCTCTCTTTCATTTTCACTATAATGTACATACATTCAAAATAGCTAAAATAACTTTATTTTCCCCCTCAAGTTTACTATGCATGCAAGTTCAATTTCTTACAACTACATTTCCTTCTCTCGCATTTACAATACAACTACACAATGAAAGTAAACTTTCTTTTCCATTGATATAACTTAAATCTTTTAACACAAGGAACTACTTTTCTCACAATACATCCAAGATTTCAACAAGGAGAAATACTTTCTTTTCTATTTGCAAAACTAACTCTACAATACCATTCTTTCTTCTTTCTTTTCTTATTTGTTTCTTTCCACATACAATACAATATCAATAACTATTTGAATACAAATTTCCTTTACAAGATCACTACAATGTCCTCCACTTGAAGTGGGAAAGATCATACAATAATACAAGCTAAAATAGAATATTATATTACAAGTTTCCTCCACTCTAAGTGGGAAAAATACTAAGGAAGTTTCACAAGGTCTCCAACAAGACTCCAAGCTTCACAACTCCAACAAAATGGCTCCTCCAATATTTGCTTGATTCACAACAAAATGGGGGAGAGGCAATGCTCTCCACCCAACCAAGATATCCAATGAAGAGGAGAAGCCATCCTCTCCATTGGCCCCTGAGCCCCAACCACATCACAATGGAAGATGATTTCAACTCATGGAAACAACAAGATTCCACAACATACACAAGTATTTTACAACCATTTTATCCACATTCAAAACAATAACAACACAAGCAAGAAGAATCCACAAAATAACAATATAACAAGGCTTATCAAGAAAGCCAAAAGAGCAAGACCTATGGGGAGGCCACTTATGCCTTCCAATGGGAATGGATGCCCACCTTAAAGCCTCCAATGCATATCTCAAATCCCATACAAACTCTTATGCCTCCCTCAAGTACCCCTTATACCTCCATATACTCTTATGCCTCCCTCAATCTCTTATGTCTCCCTCATAACAAGAACAAGAAGAAATGCAAGCATTCCTTGTACAAGGTGGGGAATCCAACCCAAAATCCCTCCACAAAAAGGGTAAACTCTTATGCCTCCCTACATGAAATCTCCCCATAGTCTCCTCCTACTCCAAAACTTAGGCAATCTACCCACACCCAACAAGCATTCCAAAGAAAACAATACTCAACACAAGCATATAAACACAAAAATAAAGCATAACATAAACAAGGGAAAGCTCCTACCTTTCCATAGTAGAGCTTGTTCCAAGAGTAAGTCTCCAAGCTCCTCAAAACCAAGCAAGCATCCACAAGCTCCAACAATCCACAAGCTCTCTCAAAAATCCTCTAACTCTCCCAAAAATACAAGAGCACAAAATAATGAAGTAACCCCCAAACAAGCAAAATGATTTCAATAAATAGAAAAAGGAGAGAGGAGGATGATGTGGATTCAAATAGGATGCCACCTCATTTCATCTCCACTCCACATCACCTTGGTCAATCTCATATTCCAATTCACAATTAATAAGTGGTTGAAGGAATGAAAAGTTACTTACATACACCATCTAAGCCCACACCCCTAAGGACAAAATTAATTACTTGAAAGAAATTGTAATAAACATTTCACCTTTTTCTCTTCCCAAAACACCTAATGGGGTATAATTTTGACCCTCCAACCCATAGGTAGGGTTGGAATACACATTTAAAAGGTGTGGCACAAGTTTGACTTTTCCCACAAGATTCCAAATTTGGCCTCTAAGGCAAAATTCCAGCTTTCCCATGAAGGGTAGAGTGTACTACACTCAAAAACTCAAGCATTCAACACACAACACAAAATCCAAGAGTAAATCAAGTCTAATAAATGAACTCCTTTTTGGTCACATCTTTAATTAGTTTAGGAAAAGGTTAAATTAGCTTAACTAAGACACTATAACCCACTAATAATAAAGGGGTAAAACATACATCAAAATCTAAATAATTAAAACAAGTAAATTACATTACCAAAAGAAACATACTAACATAAATAAAAGGGAGTTAATAAGAAAGACAACACATGACCCCTTGGTCATAATTCTCCCCTAACCAAATAATTCTAATACACACACAATTACATGTTTCCACGGCGACCCTAGTTGAATTCACCTAAAATTTCAATGTGGTTGGTCTCCAATCTCCCCAATGTTGTTGTGAATATAAATATACCTACAAAATAGAGAATACCTCCTTTGGCCTCGTGGCCGCATTAAAACCTCCATGCCAAAATATGTGATATAAATCTAACATCATCTATATATGAATTAATATCATATATGTAATTATGATATCACTTACAATTTCTAGCAACATTTCTATTCCACATTTCATCCATGTCAAAACAATCACAACATTAATCCAATTATCAAAGGTCTACTCAATATGACAAAATATATCACATGTCAGAAATATATATAAATAACCATGTCAACAGTATATCAACATTAACATCAAATGTCTCTAATGGTCCACATGCATCATATACAAATCGAATCAACAACAATCTAGTATTTCTAACATCTAACTTTTATCCATATTTAGCCCCTGGCCAAATATTGGAACTCAACAATGGAGTAGCGGGGCCGAGAGAGACTAAAGGACCCTATGCAAAAGAAACGACTCTATCGAGTCGTTTCCATGTCTTAAATCCATTTTCCAAGTTGCAGAAGGACCCAACAATGGAATAGCAAGGTCAGAAAAGAAGGGGTAGTGCCGCAGAGGAACCAAGAGAAAGAAAGGGGAAGAAATAGTGAAGATCCGAAGTCCTTGGGTTAAAAACAATTCAGGAAAGGTCCAAATCAACTAAGTATGGAGGAGGTAGCGGAAAGAACCATGTGTCCTAATGGCACTTCTCCAAAGATGAATCCAAAAAGGGAAGCCCAAATGAGCGCCAGGCTGCCGTGTCCCAGGTCAAGAGATATGCCCCACCAAGCAAAATATTTAGCTAAAAAGTTACAAAATGGGCATGACTCCCAAAGGAAAAAGTCAGCATTTGGGCCCAAGTCAAGGCCAAAGCGGGGTGTCGAAGGAAAAGGTGAAAATTTTCCTTTTGACAAAAAGGCACAAAGAAAAAATTGAAGTCGCATCTCCCCAACCAACCAAAGGGCACCATGTGTCCAGGGAAGAGCTTCGGGGCCGTGGGAGTTTTCTGAGTTTTGCATTTTTTGTGAAAAGGGGCAAAAAGATAAATTACAGACCCACAAGCCCGATTTTTGCTCTAATTTGGCTGCCACATGTCCCATATCAAAAGGGACCCATTTTTCAAACTATTTTCCCACCCATTTGTATGGATTCGATATAAAACTTTGAAGGGGCATATCTTTTGACTCAGGGCTCAAAATATTGCAAATCTGACACCGTTGGAAGCATCTTGACGTCTTCTACACCATGGAAAGATAAAAATTCATTTTTCTCAGGCCCTAGTAGGTGAAAAATGGAAACATCTTCAGGCCTTTAATGCAGGATCTCCTTGCCTCAACAACCAGATCGATTCGATCTATTCCGTCGTTTCCTCTTCCTTCAAGGTGTCGAACCAAGGATTGATGCAATAAAGATGATTTGGGGGAAGATTTTGTCAGAGGCATTAACAATAGTGGTTGAGCTTCAACCTTGCTTTTCCCACTTCTCCCTCTCTTTCTCCTCTCTGATTGAATCTATAAATACATGGGTGGGATTCATTGTAAAGGGTTGGACATTCTTTGTTTTGTAGGCTCCCCTTTTCTTCTAGAAAAGAAACTCATGGGGTTTCAAACCTTCCACTAGACTATAATACATTTCTACCTTTTGGCCACTTTGTAATGCATTGTATCAATCTGCAGAGCAATAAAACACGTCTGTGATCGACTTTAGATCCTTTCTTGTCCCTTTTTCTTTCATCTGATCTTTCATTATAGATCTGATTATCTATGCTTGGTTATCATATGCATTTGGTTGGTTTGTGTCTATTGGAAAAACTAGTGTTCATCATTCCTTTGGTGCATCACCTTGTAGCTTAGTTATTTCTTATTTCTTATATCCCTTTTCCCTGTCTCCTTGGCAAGTTTTAGATTAGGTATAGAGAGAAATCCTCTGCAAGCTCTCACGTATGCACCTAAACAGAGGAATAGGAACCAACCTTTAATCTGGAGAGCTTTCCCACTTTTGCAAGGTCCCACACCTTGGGAAAGTTCAATGTTATGCAATCACACCAGATGATTCTGCCTTAGAAAAGTAGATTTTAGAACTCATTTAGGGGTGCTGTGATTTTGCACTAACAGTTTTGGCACGCTTGGTGGGACAGAGAAGTCTCCATCTTATTACAGTAAGATTGATGTGCACTTGTTGTGATTCTAACTTTTAAGAAGTTTTAAAATTGTACATCTGGCGACTCCAAAAGAAACAAATCCACTAGTTTCAGCAGTCCAAGCAAGTTCATGAGAAGGATACAAACAAGGTCTAGAACAAGAGAGGAAGGACAATTTGTACACATACACTTGTCTCCAGATAAAGAAGGAAAAGAAGAAGAGCCTAGAGGTCTCCATCTCCCCCAAACAGAGCCTTATCAACACCTCCTCCTAGTAGGTCATTCTTTCAAACAAGAAGGGTACTCAAGCTGATCAGAATGGCTCAACCAAATCCTTATGTCAACTTCACTGGCAGTAGCCCACTTGCCCTGAATGCACAAAATCCAATCCCGATTACAGCATTAAAGAGCATCCCATATTTCACTGGGGAAAACCAGACTTCTCCTAGTGATCATGTCCAAGATATTGCAAAAATGTCTACAATCCACAAATCCATGAGATGGACATTGCAGTCAAGTTGCTAGCCTCTTCACTCAAAGGTAAAGCTTCACAATGGTTCAGAGCCTTGAAGCAGGCTCTATTCAAAACTGGAACTAGTTGTGCACAACTCTTCACAACCAATTTGGAGAAAAAGGTGATAACTTGTCTTTGTTGGAGCAATTGACAACAATCAAGAGAGCCCCGAATGAGCAACTAATGGATTTCAACCTCGATTTCAACGGACCTGGGACAGATTCCAACAGCAATAAAGCCCACTAATGAAGGTGCCTTCTTATACTTTCTTAGGGCTTTAAATTCTGATATTTCTTTGATGATTCAGTCAATGGGGGCACAACCTTACCTGCAGCCTATAGCCTTTCCATAGGAGCTAAGAACCATTTGATTCAGGCTGGCAAACTTACCCCTAGGCCATCCATGCCCCTTTACCCCAAGTTAGGAAACCCAGGTACCAGCCAAACACCCACATTAGCTCCTATACCCACCCCAGGGTCAAAGTTCAGCTGAAGCCTCCACTTCATCATCTAACACCTCAAAGGAGCTTCAGGAAGTGATGAAACAACTACAAAACCTAGGAAATGAGCTAGTAACCATCAAAAGATAACAAGCTCAGAGTTCTAGGCCATATCAGCCCCAGGCTCAATATCAGGCCAAACCCCATATCAACAAAATAGACCACCAACCCAGGCTGTAAATCAAATTCAACACCAAGGGAAACCTCAAGCTGCTAGACCTTTCAGGTCATATGACCCAAACATAGTTTCAACATCAAGGGGATTGGTTCCAACATAGAATAACATGGCACAAGAGTATGAATGGTGTTTCCCATGTAATCAGCCACATAATCAGTCGATGTGCTTCAATGGTGCATTAAATCAGGCTCTGATGGTGCAAACCATTGGTGTGTCACAAGAACCTAGCCACGAAGAAAGTTCAGCAAAGGAGCTCAATAAGAGGGACCCCCAAATGAAACTATGCTTGTCAATTGGCAAGCTGAAGACTTCTGTGGAATGAATCAGACTCCTTCTCAAAGTATAGCTACCAATACATGGTCTAAGAAGAGAAATATTGAGAAGGACATTCACCAAGCTTAGGTGATCCTCAACCCTCCATCACTCAGTAAGGTATTGGCATTCAAAATACAACTCCCAATGTGCAAAGTCAATCCAAGCCACCTTCCAGACCTACTCAAGCACCGGTTGTAACAGCCCAGGTGTAAGAGAAAAATGTGCTTAGGAAGGGGCAGTAAAAAGGATAGCTCATTCAACATCATCGAGCAAATGAAGAGGACAAGTGTGAACATTTCACTATGGGAGTCACTGGCCATTCCAGGGCAGAGGGATCTGTTGCAGACTGCCATACAAAATTGGTCGAGCTCAAATCAACCCCCTGACCAACAAGAGAGAGTGTTTGCTAATGCAGTTCAACTTGGGAGGAACCATGGAGAACAACAAGGTAAGATCCTGAGACCTCCTCCATTCTATGTCTCATTGATTATTGGAGACAAATTGGTGCACAATTGTATGATTGATTAAGGGCTAGTAGTTCTGTGATGCCCAAACAAATAGCTGACCAACTGGGTCTCCAATATGAAGTCATCTCTAGAGGGGTAGTGCAATTAGATGGGACAAGTAGTGACAACTGTTGGAATCATCAAAGATCTAAACCTCACTCTACATGCCTACCCCAATGTGATTGTTTTGCAAAATGTATCCATCATAGATTTTCCACCACATTTTTCTTTGTGCTTGTCCAGGGACTTCACTGCCAAAATTGGAGGCTATCTGTCTGTTGATTGGTCACATATGCTCTTTAGAACAAGGTATGGGGCAAAGGCCACAATCAGATATCTGAACCCATTTCTGATTATCATATTGAATCTTATGTGCCTAGCCCAATCAATGCCAATTGCTCATCTTTTGATCAAGAAGACCTCCTAAGCACTTGTGAAGCAGATACCAAGGTGGGATGTATCCCAAACTTGACTCTCGATGAGTGGGCCAACAAAAGACATGCTTTTGACCCCTATAAGGAGATGGAAGAATCTAAGCTAGGTGTCTACTTGTCTACATGAAGAGAATCATCCTCTTCCTAACCTAATTAAGCCAAAATATAAAGATGACAATGAGGTATGGCAATTGTTCTTTGATGGCTCAAGGAGTAGACAAGGAGCTGGAGGAGGAGCTATGATTGTGTCCCCCAAAGGTATGAAATATTATTCAGCCTTCAAATTTCAGTTTTCCTACTCAAACAACACTGTTGAATATGAAGCTTTGGTCCATGGTCTTCATTGGGCAAGGAAGCTAGGAATCAAGAACTTGCAAGTGTTTGGTGACAGTGAACTGGTTTCCAATCAAGTCAGAGGACTTAATGTTGTCAAGAATGACCTACTCAAGAACTACAAGAGTAGGGTATGGGATCTCATGGAGGATTTTGAGGCCTTCAACATTGTGTCCATACCCAGGAAGGAGAACAAAGCTGTTGATAGGCTTGCAGCAGTTGGAGCAACATTTGATGTGGTCGAAAACATCAAAAGAGACAAAGAAAACCACACATATCCATATAGTTGTGAGGCCAACAGTGCCAGATAACAACACATGCTGGTAAGTGTTCGAGAATGATCAGCAGATCATTAATTTTTTGTAAGAAGAAGTTGAATTCTCAGCTAGAAATCAAAGCAAAATAGAGAAGCAATATGGGAATCAAATAGTATAGTTACATACAAACAAGCTTCCCAAAGGCTTAGTGACATTGGAGTCTATCTTCAATCCTAATGATCAGTTTAGAAAAGAAAAGGCTAACATACAGATCAAAGGAGAAGATTCAGAGTCAATCCCAGTTGGAGAAGACAAAACACTTCAAATTGGCAAAGTGGCCACCAAGCAAGAAAGGTATGAATTCATACAACTTTGCCAAGAATTTCCAGATGTGTTTTCTTGGAGCTATGAAGACCTAAAAGGGTTCAATCCAAAGCTAGCACAACACACAATCAAACTAGATCCAGTTTCTCAGCCCATCAGGAAAAAAATAGAGACCAGTCAACCCACACATTGAGCCTCTGATGAAGAAAGAGTTGAACAAGCTGATAGAGGCAAGTATCATATTTCCAATCAAACACTCAAGTTGGGTTACAAACCTGGTCCCAGTCAGGAAGAAAAATGGAGAGATTAGGTTGTGTGTAGATTTTCGAGACTTGAACAGAGCCTCCCTCAAAGATCACTACCCACTCCCTTCAATGGAGCAGATCTTGCAAGTGGTGTCTGGATCAGAGAGATTCTCCCTCCTAGATGGCTACTCAGGTACAACCAGATCATGGTGAAAGAAGATGATTAGTTCAAAATAGCTTTCACCACCAAATGGGGCACCTATGCCTACAAAAAATGCCATTTGGATTGTCCAATGCCGAGCCACTTTTCAAAGGGAAATGGATATGGCATTCAAAGGATGATGATCAACAAAATAGTACTAATCTATCTGGATGACATTACGGTGTTTTCCAAAAATGCAACAGACCACCTTTTCCACCTAAGGCAGGTGTTTCAAGATGCAGGAGTTTTGGGGTATCATTGAACCCTAAAAAATGCATATTCTTGGCCCATGAGGGTAGGATTCTAGGCCATATTGTATCAAAGGAAGGATTGGCAATTGACCGAGAGAGTTGAAGCAATAAGAGCATTTTCATTGCCAAGCCACAAGAAATCTCTTCAAAGCTTCCTAGGAAAAATCAATTTTGTCTACGTAGGTTTGTACCAAACTTTGTTGCCCTTGTTAAGCCAATAACGTTGATGTTGAAGAAGAGCTTAGCATTCATGTGGACAAGCTAAAGGAAAGGTGAGCTTTGAGGCCATCAAAGAAGCTATATCACAAGCCCCAACTCTCGTGAATCCATATTTCTCTAAAGACTTCATATTGTATGCCTTTGGTGGCAGTGACACGATTTCTACAATCTTAGTTCAGCAGAACAAAGAAGGTACAAAACAACCAATTGCTTTCTTCAGTCAAGGTCTGAAGACTATGAAGTGAGATACTCCTTCATCAAAAGCAAGTCCTGGCAGTAATCAGGGGATTAAAGAAGTTTAAGCATCTGGTGTCAAATAATAAAATCCAATTGTTGGTCTCCCATGCGGGAGTTAAATAATTCCTTCTCAGTAAGGATCTGAATGAGAAACATGCAGGATGGATCACTCGTGTCATGGAATATGACATTGAGATCAAGGTCACCAAGCTGGTCCATGGGAAGGGGTTGTGTGAACAACTAGCCTCAGGTCAACAAGATGAAGCAAACAATGAAAAGGAGGTTGTTTTTGTTCTACAAAATAATCAAGAGGAAGGAAATGATGATGTACCTACTCCTTGTTGGACTCAAGACATGGCACACTTCCTTCGACAGGCATGTGTCCCCATGGGATGAATAAAGAAAAAAGGAGACATTTCAGACTACAAGGCCATCCCATATGTTCTCATTGATGGTGTCTTGTTCAAGAGACATCAATGGCATTCTGCTGAGATGCATTGAGACAAATCAAGTTCAGAGAGTGTTACAAGAATTCCATGTTGAAGTAGCTTTAGAGGCCATTTTGCTCCAAGGGTGACAACACTCAAGATCATGAAGGTGGGTTATTATTGGCCTAGAGTGTTTAGTGACTATTATGCATGGATCAAAAGGTGCAAGAATTGTGCATTCTTCAAAGGCAAAGAAAGGCTAGCAACACTTCCATTGCACCCAATCTCAGTCGACCAACCTTTCATGCAATGGGGATTGGACTTCATTGGAGTCATCAATCCAAATTCAAGCCAAGGCCACAAATGGATTCTGGAAACAAATTATTTCACCAAGTGGACCGAGGCAATGGCACTCAAGGAAGCTAATGAGTCTAGTATACTAGATTTCTATGAAGGGATAATGACCAAATTTGGAGTGCCAACCACCATCATATCGAAAATGCATTGCATTCATAGGTTCCAAGATCACAGGATGGGCTGTTAAAAATGGGACTTACTTGAGCACTTCATCAAACTATTACCCTCAAGGTAATGGCCAAGATGAGTCCACAAACAAGAACCTACTAAAGATCATCAGAAGAACTCTTGATGAGAATCAGAGAACCTGGCACACAAAGCTCAAATCAGCCTTATGGGCTGATAGGATAACACCCAAGAGATCTACAGGTAACTCTCCATTCAAGCTTGTCTATGGGAAAGAGGCAGTGTTGCCTATATCACTTGAGTTGCCAGCATTGGAGCTCGTGAAGCAGCTAGAGATGTCTGAATTTGAACCAATGGAGGCTAGGTATGTGGAGCTGATAGAATTAGAAGAAACCAAGAGAGCATGCACTCCAAGCAATAGAGAAGGATCAAGCCTCAATCAAGAGATGCTTTGACAAAAGGGAAAAAGCAAGGACCTTCCAGAAAGAGACCTGTTTTGAAATGGGATGCAGATCGAGCAAAACTAGGAAGGCATTCCAAGTTTGATGCCATTTGGAGTGGCCCTTACATGGTCACAAAATGTAAGAGTAGAAATGCTTTCCAATTGTCTACATTGGAGGGTGAAGAGTTGCAGATTCTAGTGAATGGGATCTATCTTAAGCACTGCTACTAAAGGGGAAGTTCTCACCTGTATATATTAGTTTAGTCTCTCTTTCCTCTAAGTGCTTGTGCACATCACATTGTTGTAGTTTAGGTTGTTTTTCTCCTAAGTGCTTTGCATGCTCTGCATGTTCTATTTGGAGCATGTATGATTTCAAATTTTGTATATAGTTGTGGTGTTGTTTTGTTGCTCTTGTGCAGTCCATTCGAGAGAGATAGATGAAGCCCTAGGTCAAAACAATTTTCTACTCTCAGAAACCTTCATTTCGAGATTTCTTATAAAAATTGAGAGTGCAAACAACCGGGCTCATGAGTCGAAAGGTAAATCAATATCAAACCATCATTCTCGACTCCATGCCCAATGGATATGACAAGGTAATTAGTCTTTTCATCTAGCAGGTAGATACCCTTGTGAGTCGCCAAATTGTTATCCATATTTTGCCCCTGGGCCAAATATCGGATCAGCTATGACCCCGCATAGAAAGAACCTGAGAAAACTCATTCAGATCTGTAAATAGGTCACAGAGGGACTCAACAATGGAGTAGCGGGGGCCGAGAGAGACTAAAGGACCCTATGCAAAAGAAATGACTCTGTCGAGCCGTTTCCATGTCTTAAATCCATTTTCCAAGTTGCAGAAGGACCCAACAATGGAATAACAGGGTCAAAAAAGAAGGGGCAGTGCCGTAGAGGAACCAGGAGCAAGAAAGGGGAAGAAACGAAGATCCAAGTCCTCGGGTTCAAAATAGTTTAGGAAAGGTCCAAATCGACTAAGTATGGAGGAGGCAGCGGAAAGAACCACGTGTCCTAACGGCACTTCTCCAAAGATGAATCCAAAAAGGGAAGCCCAAATGAGCACCAGGATGCCACGTGTCCCAGTCAAGAGATATGCCCCGCCAAGCAAAATATTTAGCTAAAAAGTTGCAAAATGGGCCGCAACTCCGCCCAAAGGAAAAAAGTCAGCGTTTGGGCCAGTCAAGGCCAAAGCGGGGTGTCGGAGGAAAAGGTGAAAATTTTCCTTTTGACAAAAAGGCACAGAGACAAAATTGAAGCGCATCTCCCCAACCAACCAAAGGGCGCCACGTGTCCAGGCGGAGCTTCGGGCCGGGAGTTTTCTGAGTTTTGCATTTTTGAAAAGGGGCAAAAAGATAAATTGTGGACCCACAAGCCCAATTTTTTCTCTAATCTGGCTGCCACGTGTCCCATATCAAAAGGGGACCCATTTTTCAAACTATTTTCCCACCCATTTGTACGATTCGATACAAACTTTAAAGGGCATATCTTTTGACTCAGGGCTCAAAATATTGCAAATCTGACACCGTTGGAAGCGTCTCGACGTCTTCTACACCATGGAAAGATAAAAATTCATTTTTCTCAAGGCCCTGTAGGTGAAAAATGGAGAAACATCTTCAGGCCTTTAATGTAGGATCTCTTGCCTCAACAACCAAATCGGATTCAATATGTTCCGTCATTTCCTCTTCCTTCAAGTGGCCAAACCAAGGATTGATGCAATAAAGATGATTTGGGGGTAGATTTTTGTCAAAGGCATTAATAGCAGTGGTTGAGCTTCAACCTACTTTTCCCACTTCTCCCTCTCTTTCTCCTCTCTGATTGAATCTATAAATACAGGGGCGGATTCATTGTAAAGGGTTGGACATTCTTCGTTTTGGCTCCCCTTTTCTTTTGGTAAAGAAACTCATGGGGTTTCAGACCTTCCACTAGACTGTAATACGTTTCTACCTTTTGGCCACTTTGTAATGCATTGTATCAATCTGCAGAGCAATAAAACACGTCTGTGATCACTTTAGATCCTTTCTTGTCCCTTTTGCTTTCATCTGATCTTTCATTATAGATCTGATTATCTGTGCTTGGTTATCATATGCATTTGGTTGGTTTGTGTCTATTGGCAAAACTAGTGTTCATCATTCCTTCGGTGCATCACCTTGTAGCTTAGTTATTTCTTATTTCTTATATCCCTTTTTCCCTGTCTCCTTGGCAAGTTTTAGATTAGGTATAGAGAGAAATCCTCTGCAAGCTCTCACGTATGCACCTAAATAGAGGAATAGGAACCAACCTTTAATCTGGAGAGCTTTCCCACTTTTACAAGGTCCCACACCTTGGGAAAGTTCAATGTTATGCAATCACACCAGATGATTCTACCTTAGAAAAGCATATTTTTAGAACTCATTATGATACCATAATGAGGGACCAAGCACTAGGCACTACTACCATCACCTAAGGTTACATTCCATCTAAGGAATCTAAAGCTCATTTACATCCATATAGCTCCATTACAAGGGACAAGTATGGTTCATCTCGCATCACACCGCATAGGAGGGAAGTTTATTATATTCCATTAAATAGTTTATTACATTTCTACATCTAGTTATAGCTCACTACTTCACAAAATGTGACGCACAAGAGCACCTAGGGCACAACTTTCATACACACACACCTATAACTATATTTTGGTCTCGAAATGTAGTGTAGTGCTCAGTTAGTAAGTCCACCATTGTGGTTGTTGAGGACAGTCTAACCCCTTCATTTACATCTTTTTTTTTTTAGGGTTTTGATTCTTGGCTTGGGGTTTTTCAGGTCTCTCCTTCATCACTGATTACCGACACATCCTGTAGTGTATTGAAACAGACGTGATAGGTAGAAAATACTTTGAATCATCTAGCGACCCTACAAGTTTTGTTTCTGGACCTCCCGCACGTACCAAGGCGCCTGGATTTTAGACCGGGTGCCTCGGTGCCCTTATCCTCTCCCAGCGCGCCCAAATGCTGTTCGGGCACGACTCGGATCTATCCTTTTCTTATCCCTTAGATGTTTTTTCCTAAATTCTATTTATTCACCATCTATGCGAAAACAAACCCAAAGCATCACCGAATCAGCTAAGATCTTTCTAACTCGCTTACACATTAGGGTTTTATATTTCTACTTTCCTAGTTGCTTGGGTAATTTACTTTATGGATTTATCTATTATTTACTTCTTTCCATAGCATCTAGATTAAACTAAATTAGGTCCCCCATTTCCATTTTAGTTTAATCACTTGTAATATGGATGCACATAAGCTTACATGACTTATAAAAATTCAAGAGGTATTGTTATCCATATTTTACCCCAAGCTAAATATTGGATCGAATCATGACCCCGCTTAAAAGGAACCCGAGAGAACTCATTCAATCCTGCAAATTGGTTACAAAAAGATTCAACAATGAAGTGGTGGAGATGAAGAAAGAGTATGGTATCATGTATAGAAAGAAACGATTCTATCAGGTTGTTTCTATGCCTTAAATTCATTCTGCAAGTTACATGTAGACTCAACAATGGAATAACAGGGTCAGACAAAAGGGGAGATGTTACAGAGGAACCAGAAACTGGAAGAAGAAGAAACAACAAAGATTCGACGTCCTCGGGCTCGAAACGGCTCAGGAAAGGCCCAAAAACAACTAAGTATGGAGGAGGCGTGAGAAGAGACCACGTGTCCTAATGACGCTTCTCTCAAAGTGAATCCAAAGGGAGGAACCCAAATGAGTGTGAGATCGCCACATAGCCCAAATCCTAAAAATGAGAGGAACCATTAAAAATTCCACAAAGTAGTGGAGGCCGATAAGTGTCAACTCGGTGCTCCTCCAAAGGCAACTTTGGGTCGGGTTTGCAAACAAGCGCGGTGCCTCCATGTGTACCTCAAAGGGGGCAAGGTTAGTTGAATAGTCAACACATAAGTAGACCAGTGGAGGTTGTTAAGTGTCTTAAGGGCGTTGTTTCAAGGGTAAATGGAGAAAAGGTTCCCGAGCGAGCACCAGAGTGACACATGTCCCAGGGGAAAGCAGAAGTCGGGGAAAAAGTTGATTTTTTCCCCTTGTTACCTCAAAAGGGAGTAAAAGTTGTAAAATGGCCCACAAATCCTCCCAGGAAAAAAGTCAAGGCACTTAGATCGAGTCAAAGCCACGGCGGGAGTCGAGGAAAAAGTGAAAGTTTGCCTTTCGTTCAAAAGGCATAAAGGAAAAAGTTGGAGCGCATCTCCCCAGCCTACCAAAGACTACCATGTGTCCCATATTAAAGAGGGGCCCATTTTCCAAACTGGTTTTCCCACCCACTTGTATGGATTTGATACAAACTTCAAGGGGCATATCTTTCGACTCAGGGCTCGAAATATTGTGAATCTGACACCATTGGAAGGATCTCGGCCTCACCCATGCAATGGAGGTCTGAGACTTTATTTTTGAGGAGGTTAGGTAAAGGAAATGGAGGAAAACATCTTCAAGATTTCAATGCAGGATCCACCAGTCTCAACAACCAGATCGGATTCGATTTATTTCCGCGTTTCCTCTCTCTCCAAGACGCCGAACCAAGGATCGATGCAATAAAGATGGATTTGGGGGAAATTTTAGTAGAAGCATTAACAACGGTGGTTGAGCTTCGACCCATGTTTTCTTGCTTCTCTCTCTCTCTCTCTCTCTCTCTCTCTCTCTCTCTCTTCTCTCCAGCTGAATCTATAAAGTCGGAACAAGATTCATTGTAAAGGGTTGGATATTCTTAGTTTTGCAGGCTCCCTTCTCCTTCTAGCAAAGGATTTGTGGGGTTCAGGCCTTCCATTAAAATTGTAACACATTTCTACCTTTCGGCTATTTTGTAATGAACTGTATCAATCTATAGAGCAATAAAATATGTTTGTGATTGATCTTAGATCCTTCTTATTTCTTTTGCTTCTATCTGGTCTCTCATTATAAATCTGGCTATTTGTGCTTGTTTATTGTATGCATTTTATTGGTTCATGTCGAAGGCAAACTAAGTTTTCATCATTCCTTCGGTGCATCACCTCGTATTTTAGCTTTGTTTTCATTTTTGTATTCCTTCTATCCCTGTCTCCTTGGTAAATTTTAGATTAGGATTAAGAACAGACCCTCTACAAGTTTCTACATATGCACCTAAATAGAGGAATAAGGAACCAACCTTCAATCTGGAGAGCTTTCCCATTTTTGTAAGGTCCCACACCTTAGGGAAAGTTCAATGTTATGCAATCACACCAAATGAGCCTGCCTTAGAAAATCATATCTTTTAGGGCTCATTTGGGGGTGTTGTGATTCTACACTAACAATTTTGGCATGCCCGGTGGGACCAAGAAGTCTCCATCTTATTACAATAAGTATTGATGTACATTTGTTGTGATTCTGGATTTTAAGAAGCCTTAAAATTGTACATCTAGAACTCCAAAAGAAACAAATCTACTAGTTTCAACAACACTAAGCTTGGGAGATTCATGAATCTCACCCGGTCTAGAGAAAGGAAAGAAGGTATATTTGAATACTTGCGTCTATCCCCAGGAAGGAAAAGGAGGGGAAGAAGACTTCAGAGGTCTCCATCTCCACCAAGCAGAACCTTGTCAACACCTCCACCTGCAAGGCCTTTCTTTTGGTACCGTAAGGATTCTTAGGCCAATCGAATGGTAGAACCAAATCCATATGTCAACTTCATCGGCAGTAGTCCACTCACCTTGATTGCACAAAACCTAGTTCTAATTGCAGCATTAAAGAGCATCCCACATTTCACTGGGGAAAATCAAACTTCTCCTGGTGACCATGTCCAAGATATTGCAAATGTCTGTACAATCCACGAGATCCATGAGATGGAAATTGTAGTCAAGTTGCTCACCTCTTCATTCAAAGGGAAAGCTTCACAATGGTTCAGGAGTCTTGAAGCAGGCTCTATCCAGAATTGGAATTAGCTATGCACAACCCTTCATAATCAGTTTGGGGAAAAAGGTGATAACTTGTCTTTGTTAGAGCAACTAACAATAATCAAGAGAGCCCCGAACGAGCAACTGACAGACTTCAACCTCAGATTCTAGCGGACCTGGGATAGGATTCCAACAACAGTAAAGCCCACTAATGAAGGTGCCTTCTTATACTTTCTTAGGGCTTTAAATTCTGATATTTCTCTGATGATTCAGTCAATGGGGGGCACTACATTACCTACAGCCTATAGCCTCTCCATAGGGGCTAAGAACTGTTTGATTCAAGCTAGAAAAATCACTCCTAGGCCATCCATGCCTCTGTACCCTGAGTTAGGAATCCCGGATACTAGCCAAGCACCTACATTAGCGCCTATACCCACCCCCAGGAATCAAATCTTAGGTGAAGCTTCCACTTCATCCTCTAATGCCTTTAAAGAGTTTTAGGAAGCGATGATGAAGTAATTTCAGAACTTTGGGAATGAGCTAATGACCATCAAAAGACAACAAGCTCAGAGTTTCAGGCCATACCAACCCCAGGCTCAATATCAAGCTAGACCCCAATACCAGCAAAATAGGCCACCACCTTAGACTACAAATCAAAATCAAAATCAAGGACAACCTCAAGCTGCTAGACCTTTTAGGTCTTATGATCCAAGTACAGCCTCAACATCAAAGGCATTGGTCCCTGCATAGAACAATATGGCACAGAATATGATTGGTTTTTTCCATGCAGTCAACCACATAACCAATCCATGTGTTTTAATGGTGCTCTGAATCAAGCTCTAATGGTGTAAACCAATATGGTGTCATAAGATCCTAGTCAGGAAGGAGATCTGTAGCAGCAAGGAGATCAACAAGGTGAACCTCCAGGAGAGACCATGCTTGTAAATTGATAGGCTGAGGATTTCTATGGGATGAATCAGTTCCCTCCTCAAAGTGTGGTTGCTAATACACGGTCCAAAAAGAGAAGCATTGGAGAGGGCCAACCACTGAACTCAAGTAACCCTCAACCTTCCATCACTCCACAAGGTCCTAGTGTTCCAAGTGCAACTCCCAACATGTAGAACCAATCCAAGCCACCTTCCAAATCCAACCAGGCAACCGGTTGAATCGCCCATTTGCCCATTGCAAGAAAGAAATGTTTCTGGGAAGGGGTAGAAAAAAAGATAGCTCATTCAATATTATTGAGCAAATGAAGAGGACAAGTGTGAACATTTCACTATGGGAGTCATTGGCCATTCTAGGGTAGAGGGATTTGTTATAGACTGCCATGCAGAATTGGTCAAGTTCAAATCAACCCCCTAATCAGCAAGAGAGAGTGCTTGCCAATGCAGTTCAACCTGAGAAGAACCAAGGAGAACAACAAGGTAAGAACTTGAGACCCCCTCCATTCTATGTCTCATTGATTATTGGAGACAAATTAGTGCACAATTGTATGATTGATTCTGGGGCTAGTAGTTTTGTGATGCCCAAACAAATAGCCGATCAGTTGGGCCTCCAATATGAGGTCATCTCTAGAGGAGTAGTCCAATTAGATGGGACAATGGTAACCACTGTGGGAATTATCAAGGATCTGAGTCTCACTCTACACACTTGCCCCAATGTGACTATCTTGCAAAATGTGTCCATCATAGATTTGCCACCACATTTTGCTTTGTGTCTATCTAGGGACTTCACTACCAAAATTGGAGGCTACTGTCTATTGACTAGTCACATATGCTCTTTAGGACAAGATATGGGGCAAAGGCCACAGTCATATATGAACCCATTGCAGACTATCATATTGAAACTTATGTGCCTAGCCCAATTAATGCCAACTGCTCAGCTTTTGATCAAGAAGACCTCCTAGGCACTAATGAAGCAAATACCAAGTTGGAATGTATCCCAAACTTGACTCTAGATGAGTGGGCCAGAAAAAGACATGCTTTTGACCCCTATAAAGAAATGGAAGAATATGAGCTGGGGTCTACCTTCTACATGAAGAAAATCACCCTCTCCCTACCTTAATCAAGCCAGAACATAAAGATGACAATGAAGTATGGAAATTATTCTTTGATGGTTCAAGGAGTAGACAAGGAGCTGGAGGAGGAGCTATGATTGTGTCTCCCAGGGGTATGAAATATTATGCAGCCTTTAGATTCCAGTTTGCTTGTTCAAATAATACTGACTGAATATGAGGCTTTAGTCCAAGGTCTTCATTGGGCAAGAAAGCTAGGAATCAAGAATTTACAAGTGTTTGGTGATAGTGAACTGGTTGCCAATCAAGTCAGAGGACTAAATGTTATCAAAAATGACCTACTCAAAAACTATAAGAATAGAGTATGGGACCTCATGGAGGATTTCGAAGCCTTCAGCATTATGTCCATACCTAGAAAAGAAAATGAAGCCGTTGATAGACTTGCAGCAGTTGGAGCAGCCTTTGATGTGGTGGACAACATCAAAAGAGACAAAGAACAACCATATATCCATGTGGTTGTGAGGCCAACAATGCCAGATAATAATACATTCTAGCAGGTGTTTGAGAATGATTAGCAAATCATTACCTTTCTATAAGAAGAAACTAAATTCTCAGCTAGAAACTAGAAGCAGACTAGAGCATCGGTACGGGAATCGATAAGTACAACAGCATACAAACAAGTGTCCCAAAGGCTTAGTGACACTAGAATATATTTTCAATCCTAATGATCGAGTTGTAAAGGAGAAGGCTAACATGCAAATCAAAGGAGGAGATTCGGATTCAATCCCCATTGGAGAAGACAAAACACTTCAAATTGGCAAGGTGCCCACCAAGCAAGAAGGTATGAATTCATACAACTTTTCCAAGAATTCCCTGATGTGTTTGCTTGGAGTTATGAAGACCTAAGAGGGTTCAATCCAAAACTAGCACAACACACAATTGAATTGGACCCAGCTGCTCAACCTATTAGGTAGAAAGCAGAGACTAGTCAACCCACATATTGAGCCTCTGATGAAGAAGGAGTTGAAAAAACTAATAGAGGCAAGTATCATATTCCCAATCAAGCATTCAAGTTGGGTTACAAATCGGTCCCCGTCAGAAAGAAAATGGAGAAATCAGGCTGTGTGTTGACTTTAGGGATTTGAACAGAGCCTCCCTCAAAGATCACTACCCACTCCCTTCAATGGAACAGATCTTGCAAGTGGTGTCTGGGTCAGAGAGATTTTCTCTCTTGGATGGCTACTCAGGATACAATCAGATCATGGTGAAAGAAGATGATCAATTCAAAACTACTTTCACCACCAAATGGGGCACCTATGCATACAAAAAAATGCCATTTGGACTGTCCAATGCTGGTGCTACTTTCCAAAGAGCCATGGATATGGCATTCAAAGGGCTAATCAACAAGATAGTGTTGATCTATCTGGATGATATCACTGTGTTCTCCAAGAATGCAAAGCAGACCACCTTTTCATCTAAGGCAAGTGTTTCAAAGATGTAAAAGATTTGGGGTATCTTTGAACCCCAAAAAATGCATATTCTTGGCCCATGAGGGCAGGCTTTTGGGCCACATTGTGTCTAAGGAAGGTCTGGCAATTGATCCAGAAAGAGTTGAAGCAATAAGAGCACTTGTCATTGCCAAGTCACAAGAAGGCTCTTCAAAGCTTCCTGGGGAAGATCAACTTTGTTTAAAGGTTTGTCCCAAACTTTTTGCTCTAATTAAGCCAATAACACTGATGCTGAAGAAGAGATTAGCATTCAGATGGACAGCTAAAGGAAAGGCAAGATTTGAAGCTATCAAAGAGGCCATATCACAGGCCCCAACTCTTGTAAATCCATATTTTTCCAAGGACTTCATATTGTATGCCTTTGGTGGCAGTGACACTATCTCTGCAATCCTAGTTCAACAGAACAAAGAAAGCTTAGAATAACCAATTGCTTTCTTTAGTCAGAGTCTAGAAGACTATGAGGTGAGGTATTCCTTCATTGAGAAGCAAGTCCTCAAGTGATCAGGGGACTGAAGAAGTTTAAGCATTTGGTGTCAAACAAAAAAATCCAACTATTGGTCTCCCATACAAGAGTCAAAGAATTCCTCCTCAGTAAGGATCTGAATGAGAAATGTGCAGGGTGGATCACTCATGTCATGGAATATGACATTGAGATTAAGGTCACCAAGCTGGTCCATGGGAGGGGCTTGTGTGAGCAACTAGCCTCGCTCTACAAGAAGAAGTGAACAATGAAAAGGAGGTTTTTCTTATTCTACAGAATAATCAAGAAGAAGGGAGAGATGATGTACTTGCTCCTTGTTGGACCCAAGACATGGTGCATTTCCTTCAAATGGGCTTGTGTCCTCATTGGATGAGTAAAGCAAAAAGAAGGCATTTCAGACTCCAGGCCATCCCATATGTTTTCATTGATGGTGTATTATTTAAAAGGGACATCAATGGTGTTCTGCTAAGATGCATTGGGACAGATCAAGTGGAGAGAGTGCTACAAGAATTTCATGTTGAAGTAGTTGGAGGCCATTTTTCTCCAAGAGTGACAACACTCAAAATCATGAAAGCAAGATATTATTGGCCTAGAGTGTTTAGTGACTATTTCACATGGATCAAAAGGTGCAAGAGTTGTGCATTCTTCAAAGGCAAAGAGAAGCTAGCAGCACTTCCATTGCACCCAATCTCAGTAGACCAACCTTTCATGCAATGGGGATTGGACTTCATTGGAGTCATCAACCCAAACTCAAGCCAAGGTCACAAATGGATCCTGACAAAGAATCGATTATTTCACCAAGTGGACCGAGGCAGTGGCACTCAAAGAAGCAAATGAGTCTAGTATCTTGGATTTCTATGAAGGGATAGTGACCAGATTTGGAGTACCAGCCACCATCATCTCAGATAATGCATTAGCATTTATAGGTTCCAAAATTACAGGATGGGTTGTTAAAAATGGGACTTATTTGAGTACTTCATCAAACTATTACCCTCAAGGTAATGGCCAAGCTGAGTCTACAAACAAAACCTGCTAAAGATCATCAGAAGAACTCTCGATGAGAATCAGAGGACCTTGCACACAAAGCTCAAAACGGCCTTATGGGATGATAGAATAACGCCCAAGAGATCTATAGGAAGCTCCCCATTCAATCTTGTTTATGGGAAAGAAGCAATGTTTCCCATATCACTTGAATTACCAACATTAGAGCTTGTGAAGCAACTAGAGATGTTTGAATTTGAACCAATGGAGGCTAGGTACACGAGCTGATAGAATTAGAAGAGACCAAAGAGCAAGCTCTCCAAGCATTGGAGAAGAACCATGCCTCAATTAAAATATGCTTTGACAAGAAGGCTAGAGCAAGGACCTTCCAGGAAGGGGACCTGGTTTTGAAATGGGATGCAGATCAAGCAAAACCAGGGAGACATTCTAAGTTTGATGCCATCTAGAGTGGCCCCTATATGATAACAAGATGCAAAAGTAGTAATGCTTTCCAATTGTCTACATTGGAGGGTGGAGAGTTGCAGATTCCAGTAAATGGGATCTATCTTAAGCACTGCTACTAAAAGGGGAGTCTCACCCTATACATATCAGTTTAGTTTCTCTTTCCTCTAAGTGCTTCTACACATTGTCTTGTTGTAGTGTAGATTTCTTTCCTCCTAAGTGCTTTGCACACTCTGCATGTTCCATTTTGGAACATGTATGATTTCTTTTTTGTACATAGTCGTGGTGTTGTTTTGTTGCTCTTGTGCAGTTCATTCAGAAAAACAGATGAAGCCCTGTTTTAAAACAATTTTCTACTCATAAATCTTCATTTCGATATTTTCTTATAAAATCTAAGAATGCAAGCGGCCGGGCTCATGAACCGCAGGGCGAATTAGTATCAGTTATTCTTGACTCCATGCCCAACAGATATGACAAGGCAACTGATCTCCTCATCTAGCAGGTAGATGTCCCCGTGAGTCACCAAATTGTTATCCATATTTCGCCCCAAGCTAAATATTGGATCAAATCATGACCCCGCTTAAAAGGAACCCAAGAGAACTCATTCAATCCTACAAATTGGTTGCAAAAAAGATTCAGCAATGAAGTGGCGGAGATGAAGAAAGAGCAAGGGATCATGTACAGAAAGAAATGACTCTGTCGGGCCGTTTCTATGCCTTAAATTCATTCTGCAAGTTATAGGTAGACTCAACAATGGAATAACAAGGTCAGAAAAAAGGGGAGATGTTACAAAGGAACCAGAAACTAGAAGAAGAAGAAACAATGAAGATTTGACGTCCTCGGCTCGAAACGGCTCAGAAAGGCCCAAAAACAACTAAGTATGGAGGAGGCAGAGCGGAAGAGACCACATGTCCTAACGACACTTCTCTCAAAGTGAATCCAAAGGGAGGAACCCAAATGAGCACGAGCTCACCACGTAGCCCAAAGCCTAAAAATGAGAGGAACCGTTGAAAAGTCCATAGAGTAGCGGAGGCCGACAAGTGTCAACTCAGCTCCTCCAAAGGAAACTTTGGGTCGGGTTTGCAAACAAGTGCGGTGCCTCCACGTGTACCTCAAAGGGGGGCAAGGTTAGTTGAATAGTCAACGCATAAGTGGACCAATGCAGAGGCTGCCAAGTGTCTTAAGGGCGTTGTTTCAAGGGTAAAATGGAGAAAAGGTTCCCGAGTAAGCACCAGAGTGACACGTGTCCTAGGGGAAAGCGGGCAGTCGGGAAAAAGTTGATTTTTGCCCCTTGTTACCTCAAAAGGGAGTAAAAGTTACAAAATGGCCTGCAACTCCACCCAGGAAAAAGTCAGCACTTAGACCCGAGTCAAAGCCAAGGCGGGGAGTCGGGGAAAAAAGTGAAAGTTTTCCTTTCGTTCAAAAGGCATAAAGGAAAAAGTTGGAGTGCATCTCCCTAGCCTACCAAAGACTGCCACGTGTCCCATATTAAAGAGGGGCCCGTTTTCCAAACTAGTTTTCCTGCCCACTTATACGGATTCGATACAAACTTCGAAGGGGCATATCTTTCAACTCAGGGCTTGAAATATTGCGAATCTGACACCATTGGAAGGATCTCAGCCTCGCCCACACAATGGAGGTCTGAGATTTTATATTTGAGGAGGTTAGGTAAAGGGAAAGGAGGAAAACGTCTTTGATATTTTAATGCAGGATCCACCAGTCATGCAATAACCAGATTGGATTTGATTTATTTCCATTGTTTCCTCTCTCTCCAAGACATTGAACCAAGGATCGATGTAGTAAAGATGGATTCGGGGCATATTTTAGCAGAAGCATTAACAACGGTGGTTGAGCTTCGACCGAATTTTCCCGCTTCTCTCTCTCTCTTTTTCTTCTCTTCTATGAATCTATAAATTCGGGAATAGGATTCATTGTAAAGGGTTGGATATTCTTAGTTTTACAGGCTCCCTTCTCCTTCTAGCAAAAGGATTTTTGGGGTTCAGGCCTTCCATTAAAATTGTAACACATTTCTACCTTTCGGCTATTCTGTAATGAACTGTATCAATCTATAGAGCAATAAAATACGTTTGTGATCGATCTTAGATCCTTCTTGTTTCTTTTGCTTCTATCTAGTCTCTCATTACAGATCTGCTATCTAGTGTTTGTTTATTGTATGCATTTTATTGGTTCGTGTTGAAGGCAAACTAAGTGTTCATCATTCCTTTGGTGCATCACCTCGTAGTTTAGCTTTGTTTTCATTTATGTATTCCTTCTATCCCTATCTCCTTGGTAAAGTTTAGATTAGGATTAATAACAGACCCTCTGCAAGTTTCTACATATGCACCTAAACAGAGGAATAAGGAACCAACCTTCAATCTGAGAGCTTTCCCATTTTTGCAAGGTCCCACACCTTGGGGAAAGTTCAATGTTATGCAATCACACCAAATGAGCCTGCCTTAGAAAAGCATATCTTTTAGGGCTCATTTGGGGGTGCTGTGATTCTGCACTAATAGGTATCCCGAACAATCATAAACTTCTTTCATCTTAGCATTGTATCTTGTTTGGCAATGGAATGGACAGTCAACTCGAACCAACATGTGCTTTCCATTTAAATCCTTGCCCTCATTTCATCAATGCTCTTCTTTCGCTCTCCATATTGATAGCTTAAAATTCCTATTTCTACTTTCCATTTAAATCATATCCCCTACATTTCACACACACACATATCCATGACTTAAAATATCTATTTCCACTTTCCATTTAAATATTTTCCCCCATTTCAATCACGTACTTTATTTCTCGCTTATCACATCCATAAATTAAAATCCTTGTTTATCTTTTAATATGGTTGTGTACATGGCTTATAAATAATTTAATAATCATCCCAAACAATGATAAACTTCTTTAACCTCAACATTCCACTTGTGGTGGTGGAGTGGACAGTCAACTTGAACCAAGACATACTTTCCATTTAAATCCATGTCCCCGCTTCACCCATGCTCTTCTTTTTGTGCGCCATATCCACAACTTTAAATCCCTATTTCCACTTTCCATTTAAATCATTTTCACCCACACTCTTCTTTATGCTTTCCACATCCACAACTTAAAATATATGTTTCTCTTTTGATATGGATGTGCACAAGCTTATAAGACTTATAAATAATTTGAGAAGCACCTTGAACAATCATAAACTTCTTTCACCTCAACATCGCACTGGTGGCGTGGAGTGGACATGGCATAAACATTAAATATTTATTTTATGTAACCAAATATGTCTTATTTATGATAAACGGTTTGTGGAGCAATATTTTAGTTCCTAATCACTGACCAATTCAAAGCATTGCCTTTTGATGTAGTTGATGATGACATGATGAAGACTCCACGAGTGCCCTTACAACCAGGGCCATTTCTATCCATTACAATTGAACTTAATGCTTATGACTCACACTTAAAAGATAGATTTTCACATTTATTAATTGTTATATTCCAACTATGAAGTCGGTGCGGTTCACATCAAGTTTTCAAATAAAAATACAATGAAAATCACTAAGTGCAACCAGGTGTGAGGTTTTCATCTTTTTTTAATGCATTGTCTCTTATTTTTAAAATTTTCTCTTCTAGTCTTTAATTTTCTTACAAAGTGAACCCGAAAAATAAATAACGTATAATTTAATTTGGCTTCACTTTTAAATAACAAGGAATAATGACAATACAGTTCAACCGTAGTTATCAATTTTGACTCGTGGATATGTGAAGCTCTTAATTCTTTAGTAAGGGAAGTTTGAGGTTTATGTATCGTTCCTGTCGATGGAGACAACCATAGCATGAAAATAACACGAATGTATGTAAGAACAATATATATCGTATTTTTAAATACGAATTATATATGAACATAGTTGCAATTGTAACTTTTTTAGTGTCATAGTTATGTACATGTAATGTTTAATCAAGCTATATATTTTTCACAGTTACAGTGCATTTTTAACCAATAAACCATATCTCACCAACTATAATTAATCAAATATATTAAAACACTACAATAGTGCATCAAAATTGTTTAAAAATCAGGTGAACTATTTCTCCATGTTATATAAATAAAACATTATTAATGACAAACTCTTTCCAAACTTTTTAAAGGTTTCCTTATTGAATTGGGACATATGGTGGTGCCCTTTGTAGCAGAAAGCATTGTAATGGTTTACACATCACACAACCACTCGACCACTCTCCCAAATCCCATGCATGTTTGTCTTCGGGCATGATTCCTTCCATGCAATTGCATATTTGAGTATTATTTAGAGTGCACCTTCCATATGCTCCGTAGAGACCATTCAGGCATATGGATCTTTACATTCAAACCATAACATGTATGAATCAAAGTATAGTTCGTTTCCTCATACCATGTGTCCACTACAAAGCGTGAGAGTACGTTCAAGATTGTAGGCATGCCTGTATAAGTGATAGATGATCTAGGGTTAGATTTATCCATACTAAATTTATAGATATAGTTGTTGGCCATTAAAGGAATTTGATCATAGAAAATTTGTGCATTGTCACTCCAATTTCCTTTATAATAATACAAAAAGTGGAAAATGTGTCCATCAAACTGCATGGGATGGTGAAATATGTGTGCATTTTTTATGTTTCATGTCTCATAATTGGAATGCCAAGTGTTAAAAGTCCACATAACGGAAAATTCACATCTGAAGCACCAATTGCACACATGTAAGTAATACAAGCGAGATTGAAATAGTCCATGTCAAATCTCTACTATATGTTTGAGCTCATATACCGGATATTTCTTGGGGAGGAATAATCTCATCCATGGAAAAGGTGTTGTCCATGAAGGTGTTTAATTTCCCGTGTCCAATCAAAATCCACAACCACCCACGCCTACCCCTTTTTGGTGATTGTTGAATAACAATGTCATCGCAATTGTTGATGGGGAGAACTTCACATGACGTCGCCACCTCTGGATGCCACTTACACTTCACATCTTCATGTCTCTAAATGATACTGGATAAAACTACAAACACATTATTACTTCCGCAATATTTTTCTACCACTCCTTACATTCACATATATACCTATAAATTGTTTCTACAATGTCTTGAACAACACCCCTGGTCTCATTCAAAGGATTTCCATATACGACGTCATGTTGTTCTATGTTTGAGTTTCACATTGTTTCTACTTTCTATTTTTGTTGCCCCTACACTTTTCCACCCTCTAACCCCTTCATCTTCACCCCTCTTCCTCTCCCAATGTTTCTCTCCTTCCAATATGAATCCTTCAAAAGATCCCCTTCGGTGTTTCCATCGTACATTTCACGTACGATTGCTAGTTTTAATCCTAATATATAATGACAATAGGTAGTGTACTATTATACACGGTAACACGAGCACCATTTCTGGTCTAGAATATTTTATTATATGAATATAATACACCACTCAACACTAACTAGGGTTAAATTTGATGGCCACCTATATATGTAACATATTTTTCGAGTGACAAGAATTTATTTAATATTGCGCTTAAAAAGTACAAAGTAATATCATGTATATAACGATTATTCTATATTTATTTAATTATTTTAAACATATATTTTTATATTTTGCATATAAATATATTTATAAATGACGATCAAATTTTAAATACACAAGTCACAGCAACAATTATTACAAATATTTCCAAGTATAACTACAATCATCAAAAACATCTAAACGGCCGTCAAATTTAACCCATGCTCACGCTTTTACGTATGATTCGTATGTGATACATATATAAACTTCACAGTAATACATTTATTAATTAGCTTCAACTTTTCAATTAATCAGAATATTAAATGATAAGCTAATTCCAAGTAAATTCTAGGACTCTCTTGCATTCGTACCACTACCAGGCCTCTCATTGCCGAGTAAATTCACAATATCGCTTCAATAAGTCACATTGTTGGAAAGGTTCATAATAATTATTTTTAACACAGTGAAGCTCATGTATGACACTATATGGCTGACCTTACATTATTTCTGAATGAAAAGCTTAATTTTTATTTTTAATTATTGATATATGCGGAGATGTGTGCATTTGTCAATTGTTTTCCTCGCAATATTTTCAGACCTTATGTCTTCGTTATTGCTTTAGCTATTTTGCTCCAATCCATTAACTTGTGTCAAAGTTTTCCAAATTTTAAAAAATGTAGTGCTTATTTTTGAAGGGGACTTTAGTATAAATTTAGTTAATTTGTATAACAATTATATTAAATTATATTCGATTTTTATATGGGGCGAGGACGAGTCCACGACATTAAGTAGAACGAGAGTGAATTCTATGTCAAATCAAATTACAAGAAGTAATACTTCCTTTTCCAAACTACTTTTGTTATTTTTGAGCAAATCAGTGATATGATTGGCCAATAGTTTTCATCCATTGGGTTGCCAATTGGTTGCTTTTTTAAAGGAAAAATAGAAAATTAATTTTGTAAATTTGGTAATTAACAATTTTTTTTGCATAAGGTTTATTCGGGAAGAAAATTCATTTATTTGGAAAGTTTATAAATTTTGTATCTATGGTTGCCATGACCTTTTTGAATGGTTTCTAGGTAAACAACAAACATTACATTAGTTATAAATACCTGTTAAAATTTAGATGTTTGAAACTTGGTTTAGCTCCTTGTCTTGTAGTTGGCTTGAATCCATTCATCCATTCACAAGAACACATACATACAACTCCAATTTCTTGTAGTTGGAGTTGTATGTATAGATAGTTTTTACAAATAAAATTATTCATTATGAATCAAACATATTTTTATTATAAAATTGACATGCTCGAATTATTTTGATTTGCATTTTTTACATTTAATTTTCATGCTTAAATTATTTTTCTTTTTCCCTTCTCTCACAATTTCATGTTATGGGGATACAAATCTTAAGTGAATCTTTTCATTTACTTATACATGATATAATTTACAAGAATATCATGTAGTCTTCCCACATCGACCTAGTTTGATGCTTGCGTCCAACTCTAAACTCAAACTTAATTTCGTTATTGTTTTCCTCCTATCAAATTTTTCCCATGATTGAACTCTTAAATTCAACCCTTAATTATTTGTATATAAAACTGAAATTACTTTCATATTCAACTATGCTACTCTATTATTCAAATCTATACATTTTTTTGCTAGACCATGAATTTAGTGCAAATAATTAATCTATTAATATCGCTATTTGCATTCCGTTCTTAACATTATTTGTTGGAAGCTCAAGATAAAAATGCAACATTTTATATGATTTAGATGTCATCATGCAAAATTCAAAAATTATTTGCAATTAACATATGCTAACTACTACACTTTCCAAAATGCATTTTATTTTTCAAATACATATTTTCAAACAAAGGTGTTGTGGTAATCAACATGTGCGTATTTAATTTACAACAAAGATGAAGTACTAAACTACAAAATATACAATTATGATATTCTTCCATTTTTTTAAGCCACTTTAAATTTAGAATTTAAGCAATACCAAATCTTCTCTTTGCACATGTATTGTCTTGAGAACTTCTCTTTACTCTCAAAAAGGTGTTTTCTTCTAAAATCTCTTCTTGTCGTGCTTCATACTAATGCTTTCCAGATGTTCATTCTCTCTTTTAAGTGTTTATTTCAAGATTATGTTTTCGTATGAGAATATTAAATAGAAAACAATAACACTTTTATTAATTTCTTACCCAAGTATTGCGCATTTATAATTGTTGCTAAACAATGCAAAGTTGAAGATAAAACCAAATTCAACATCAATTCAATTAAATTGTTTGATTAAAACCAGTAACTTTTAAACAATACATGAAAATTTAACAATGTTATAATATTAATAATTGTGATATGAATCTATTAATGCTAATGACAAAATAAGAACAAATTAATAATTTTATTATATTAACAATTGTGTTATGGGTCAAAATTATTAGAAGGTGAGAATAATAGTTTTTATCATGTATAAACATTTACATTGAGTGAAGTAAATTGATTTAATTTATGTCTTTGTATTTAAGGGTATATTCTAAACTAATCACATGATTTTAAAATTCTTCATTTTTATTGATTGACAGAATTTGGTATTAAATTGATTGGTTATTAACTATTAAATATGATATGACAACCGATAATATATGTTTAAATTTTTTGTGAGTGTAGTGCTTAATGAGTCATTCTTGTTATCTTGCCAAGGAGGTATATTGTCTCCACCAAAACAAATACTCATTTTGTCATGAATCAATTACAGGGTGCCATTTTAATTTACATTTTTTTGAACTAAAGTTTGATTGTCGAAATTCAATTTATTTGTAAAAAAATAAAGCTTTTAATTCAATTCTATTGGATGGAGACTTTTTCTATGCGTGTATAGTTATTCTCTATTAGTTGGAAACGGTTTTTCTCATTATTAATAATAACATGGGACGCGAAAAATATTTTTCTACCCTAAAATTTTAAAATTAATTTGATATAAAAATTACTTTGGGTGTGACCCAAATTTGAAGGAAATTTGTTAGGAGATGGTTTGTGTGTTGGACAGTTGAAAATCCTGCTTAATTTCTTTGCCGTAATAATAGTTACATGCAAAGGTGCCGACATTCGAGAAGGCAATGTATTTACTTCAAGAAACTTGTACAGCTGTATATGCAGGCCTTCATGGTTGCCCCATCCACCATGCATAATTTTGTTGACTGTTTGTGGCTCAATATTAGTTCAAAGGTAAGTTGATACCGTCTATATGATTCTTACTTTGCCCTATAGTTAAACTCAGACCCCATTCATTACTATAAAAAAATTTGGCTTGTTTCTATTTTTCTTGTACTTATTTTTCATGGAATATGTTTGCAGCATGGCCGGGTTATCTTTTCATTTTTTATCAGCATTTTAATCTTTATTTATATTGTTATTCCGTTGACATTTTGTGGTGTAGAGTATGCGAAAACAAATGAAGGGTTTTAGGTAGCTCGACATATTTCTGCAGCCGGAAGCACAGAAGTAAGTTTTGATTGTGCCATCTTTTTATGCTTCATACTTTCATTGCTGGGATGTTTTCTTTTTTTTCCTGAATTTACCACCCCTCGTTTTCTTCTTCTACAGTGATACCCTTTATTTTTAGTTGTGCATAAGTAATATTCTTAGAATTTACATGTTTATTATGCTGGAAGCTGAATGTATGGCCTTTCTCCACTCGATTTTCGCCCTTTCCGTGTTCTTATATCCTTGCGCGGACCATGTCTGTCATGTTTATCAATGACGTTTTCAAATTGACTTGCGATTCATGATTACGTTTTCACATAATAGTTCCAATAGCCATAGATAGAAGATTCCCCGATAATTAAGTAACCCATCATTATACTTGTTGTGTTTGGCCGAACCTATTGCACTTGAAAGTCGGTCTGCTCTTCCTCGCAGAATATTGGATGCGCAAGACGTAGAGGCTCTGCCTATGTTTGTGTGTTCAACTTCAGCAGCACAAAGTTTCTAAGAGCAGGGGCTCCAGTGTGCAATTTGCCTCTCTCAATTCGAGGATGGCGATAAATGCAGGCGCTTGCCCAAATGCATTCACTGCTTTTAAATGTATTGTATTGATAAGTGGCTTCGTTTTTACCGTTCTATTTTCCTTGTGTAGAAAATATGTAGTACATACCATACATTAACTGGGGAACGGCTGTGCCTCTCCCTCGCGTAAGTTTGCATGAAGGGGCGATGTGGCATTCCGTCTACGCTAAGGTTGACCAGCCAACTCCGTCTCCACATGTCTCTCCGTTTGTCCTTCTTTTTCTGTCCAGAACTATTAACTGTTGTACTTAAGCTCGCCATCATATCTGTCAAATCATTCGCTGTCAGGTAATAAATTTGAATTTCAAAATTTAAAATTTCCCACTCATTCATTTCATATCTGAAACCATTCCTTTCTATCTTGCTCATAACTTCATTTTCCCCTGTTTTTCTAAAGGGTGTCCGAATATAGGTAGTCAGAATCACAGAGGAAAACAGGTTTTTGAAAGCACAGTCATTGCTGCTTCCAAGACATGTTTTTGAAGACATTAGATACTAAATCTTTTGTTTTCCCCTATTTCCACAGGTATTGATGTTCGAGGGTGGGATGTGGAACTTTCATTCAACGAAATGCCCTCAACTTTGCATCCAACTTGGACGAACTTTCCATCAATTCATAGAATATAATATAGGTTCCATATAATTCCTTACTATGAATATAATGTATAGACTCTCCTTTTTTAATGAAAAAAATGTTGTCCACTTTTAATGTGTCTCTGCTACAATATTCTGCCAATTTTACTTATTATGGTGGTGTAATGATTTTATTCAATATTATACACAAAAATATCATCTCTTTTCCAAATTTTTATTTCTTGTTTTCACTAAATTAAAATTGGTTTAGGAAAAAAATTGATATATATATACTCTTGTTTTGATTAATCTAAAGTATGAATTTATTTTATTGCAGCTTCCAAATGTTAAATTTAAGATGTTTTCTACCCTATCTTCGATTTTCAAATTTCTGCCATGTTTTCCTTGGGCATATTTAAATATATGTTAATTTTTTATGTTTAGTTTTCCTTGACCATATTTAAATTTAAAAAGGGGTTACGGTTCTATATCTATAGGGCCTCTTTCTGTTACAAATTGCGATGTCAAAGTTTCATGATCATACAAGATATATATCAAAGTAGTTTATTGTTCCACGTACTACGTTGTTACCTAAAAAACATGCATTTTCAATGTTTGTTTTTAATACATAGTTTTATGACCTTATTCAACTGATTTCATTCTATTATTTTTTAATAATTTCCAATTGATTCCCTCCTCCTTTGATTACAACAATTCAACAACGTATTTTGTTGTCACCCCTAATAACGACGATCTAACACATTACTCTTATAGAAGATACTCAATGTACTATATAAAACTACAATGTCAAATCTTAGTGTGCCTACAGGATCTATATCAAAGTAGGTTGTATCTCCATGTAATACGTTGTTTCTTCGATGACCTACATTTTTAATGTTTGTTTTGCACTGCATAATCTATTCAAAGTTGTTTCATTCAATTATTTTTGAATATTTTCCAATTCATTCCCAGCTACTTTAAAGGGTCACGAGCTTATTATGCACCACATATTAATAAGGAGTTGCAAGAAGGGGTAGAAACATTATTATTATAATAAGAATAATGTCATAATGACATGTATAGTAAGAGTAATGTCAATCTCCAATGTAATGAAGTAAAATAATTGTTAAAAGAATATATTGTGAAGTACATAAGTCAATTAGGCTTGAGAAAATGGTTATGGTTGTACTAATTTATACTAAAAATGTAATTATTACTTATAGAATTTCAAAAATATAATCAAAAGGTAAATAGATATGTTGAAATTATGGCGTGAACAAGGAAAGACACATTACTACCATAAAATTCACACATATTTCACATTTTTACAAAGCATTCTTGGAAATTTTGGGTCAATTGAAGTAAAAATGTTTTCTGTATATTCACCACATAATTTGTGTATCATAATTTATATTGTAAGATTTATTGAGTAGACAAATCACTTCATCAATTAAATCTTCACTTTTTCCTATAATTAAATACATTTGTAGTGTCATCTAATAATTTTGAAAGATATAGCATTCCTTCAACAAATGTTTCCCTTATAAAAATCATCTTGTTATGTTAGTAATGGTCACCTATAAAGACATGCTAAGAATTGTGATATCAAATTCATCATCTTGAAATATTTTATTCAACATATTGAGCTCACCTAAAATAGCAAAAAACAAAACTAGGGAGGGGACCCGGTTGTGGTGCACCCTATCTTTGCACAGTCACCGCGCCACATCACTGCCACCTGGGCGAGTAAAAACACCACCAATGGATGCAGCACCAAATTCTTGACCTCCAACATTGCACCGCCACCTCACTGCCACCTCAGCGCCACGTGGACAATCCGCGTTTGTGGAGATGTCAAAAAAGTTGGTTTTTTTGCATGGGACCAAGTGTTGTCCACTCGTTGTGCCAATTGTTGTCCGGGCTACCGCCATGCATTGAATGCTCACCCACCAGCCGTTAATGTGCACGGGTTGGTTTATGGACCCTGCCACCGCCAAATCGCGCCATGGGATTTCATGGGAAATGGAGACGGAGCTCGTTCAGTCTGGTTTTTGGCGTGTTCGGTTGTAGAGCTCGAGCGACCATTTCGTGGGATCTTGCAGACCGGTGGGTGCGTGCATTTTCTCCACTCCTGACCGACTTCGTCCTCGGCATTGGCTTGGCCTGCTACGAAGATGAGAAGAAAAGGCAAAGGTGAGAGGGTTCTCACTCAGGCAATGATCCTTAGTGTTTTTAAACACTGCACTACTATGGAAAGTTTGTTGTTTGCCATTCAGCAAAAGAAATTTGTTTTTTCACCCGTCTTATTTTACAAATCCAAGCTTAAAATCGTTGGTGTATTTGTCTTGTTTATGAGCGCCAGTCTCGGGTTTATGGGTGCCATGCGAGCTCATGTTCAGTTGCTAATTACTGTTAATGGGATTACTGTAACTTTTAATGCGTTTATGAGTGCCATGCGTTTATGCGAGCTCATGTTCAGTTGCTAATTAGAGAGCGATTTTCCTTTTAGAATTGTTATTTTTCATTTTATTTCTCCTTATATTTTTGGAGGTGCAGTTGACACTCCCTTTATACAATAAATTCAAGTAATATCTTCTTCTATCTCAATTATTCTTAACCTCTAATAAATATTTACACCGATAGGCGTTTATTTACAGTCGGGGATCCACCTACACTGTGCAAATCAACGGTGAGTGACTTCTCCATGCGCTTGCAAAACCATTGAAAACAGACCAACCGTTGATATGCCTATAGGGTTTCGACACGGTGTTGGTTAAGGTTTTCCTGGCGTCCCATTTGGCACGGAGTGCCTGCTACTTTGGATGGGAAAAACCACATACCTGTCTTTTCATACTATCACATCAAATGCCTGTCAAAATGCCCGGCTGCATGCCATGTCATTTAGGAGAGCATCATAATTCAATGGCCAAATACCGCTTCTTTTGAAACCTGCAATTATGTTAGATGGTGTTTGTGCCTTTTTAAGGCTCTACTTGCAAGCTCAAGAATGTCACTCCTTTTCACATCTGCACATTTTTTCTCTGCCATCTATTTGGACCTCTCACTCTAAAATATGTCTTGAAAGGGCTAAACACACTCACGTCGAGAGGTTGCAACTTATGACTAGTATGTCTTTGGTAGTGTTATCAAATCAATGCCCAATTTGTTTGCCTCCTCCACAGTTTGTAATGCTACATGGCTGCCATGGCCATCAAATATCAATAGGTGTCTATTATTTGGAGAAACACCGCTTGGTACTAAACGTGTAAAATGACATAGCCAATTTAAAAACAATTCCTTTGTCATCCATGCATTTGGATGTGCAGCCATACATGCTCCATGTTCACAATTTTTAATGTAATTCTTTATCATTCTCTTTCCTTGAACAAATAAAATCCCGAGATTGAAAAACCTCGCTACATTGACACAACACAATATAGTGATCCACTCCTACTCTTTGGTATTACCTTTGGGACATTACGATTTGCCCTCTTTGCAATTACACGAACTCCACAATTTCTTCCACTGCAAAACCAGGTCTCATCACAATTCTAGATTTTATGAGCACCGTATGCATAGGTTCCATAGCATTTGGCCAAATTATCATAAAATTTGGTTACTATTGCAGGGCACAAGTTTAAAGCTCTATCACGACAAAGTCCCTCGGCGATTCGGATTGCAAGGTCTGGATGACGTTTTCTGAATCTAGCCCACCATGATTTACTAGGAAACCCATCTCTGAAGGGGTTTAGTCTTGTTTCACAAATCTTAGCAACATTTTCCTTTAGCTGCATTAACTCCAAGCCATGACCCATATCAACCATTTCTTTGCACCATTCAACAATTTCCTCTTCTTCTTCTTCAGTTAGAACTGTTGGAGGACCCCTCCTCTTTGTGTGGGTGAGACCATTTAGCCAATAGTGTAATGATGTGGGTGGAATGGAATACTTCTTTCTGCTGCTCTAACTGAGAACCCATTAAACTCAACATCATCTATCACCTTTTCCATATCTTCTTTTGTCCAACCTCGGATGACACTAAGCTTCTTTGTTGCAGATGTTCTTTGAACTGAGACAGTGGGTGGGTTTCTACATTCTGGTTCATTACCAGTTGGTGCTGAATTATCCTCTTCATCACTTAAATTATGTGATAATTGTACACCTCTCACTTTGGGCCTCCTTGATCTTCTAGCAATAGCACCTTTTCTCATGGTGTAAATGAAATACCTGATTCACAACATGAAAGATGATTGTTGGAAAAGAAACTATAAATATACCAAAAATGAATGCTGGAATATGATTTTGGAATTGTTGAAGGAAAGAGGATTGCTAGAATATGAATGATTTTGTTTCATTTTTAGGAATTAATTGACTTGTAGTTTTCATTATGACAATGAAACTTGTATGGAATATGTTGAATACAGAAAGTGCTTGGATAGACAATGTATATTTGACTAAATGAGCACAATGTTGTATAGTTCAACAATGTTGTATATTGCATTTCAGAATTCACTATATTGTTCTTTTTTCATGATAGACCATTCTCAAGTGTATTCGTTGGACTCTTCCTATGTAGTTTTTTGCTGCCATGGCATAAATATCATTGCCTGTAGTGGACTTTTCCATGGTTTTGCTGCCATACCATTCTCATTCTGTATTCGTTGGACTCTTCCTATGTAGTTGTTAAAGCTAAGTTGTCGTTAGAAATATGGAAGGGAAAATTTATAATGAAAACATTAACGGCTGGTGGGTGAGCATTCAATGCATGGCGGTAGCCCGGACAACATCTGGCGCGGCGAGTGGACAACACTTGGTCCCATGCAAAAAAACCAACTTTTTTGACATCTCCACAAACGCGGATCGTCCACGTGGCGCTGAGGTGGCAGTGAGGTGGCGGTGCAATGTTGGAGGTCAAGAATTTGGTGCTGCATCCATTGGTGGTGTTTTTACTCTATAAATTTTCCCTTCCATATTTCTAACGATTGGTAACAACTTAGCTTTAAACTCTATAAATTTTCCCTTCCATATTTCTAACGACAATTCAGCAAAGGATTGGTTTCATCAAGTCACATTAGATTTTTTTGAAAAGGATTTGTCGAGAGGATTGGTAACAACTTAGCTTTAAACTCTATAAATTTTCCCTTCCATATTTTTATCTAGTTGTTTAAATGGTTAGACATGTATATTTTGCAAAGAAGATAAGAATTTTACCACTCTATATGATGAATGCAAGAGATATTATGGTACATACCTATATCTATAGAGTTTGACAATCCTTCTATTCATTTATTTACTCTTTTACCTATATCTATAGAGTACATACCTATATCTATAGTGTTTTTACTCGCCAAGGTGGCAGTGACGTGGCGTGGTGACTGTGCAAAAAGATAGGGTGCACCACAACCGGGTCCTCTCCCCTAGTTGTTAAAGCTAAGTTGTCGTTAGAAATATGGAAGGGAAAATTTATAATGAAAACATTAACGGCTGGTGGGTGAGCATTGCTAGGGGATAGGCACCGGTTGTGGTGCAGGGTCCAATAATGGAGATAGTAGGTGAAAGACATTGACTGTATTGTATTGTATTATTATTATGTAAACATGGAAGCATGAAATGTTGAATAAGACAGTTTTTAAATTGGTCAATATTCTCTTATTCATTGATAGAACTAAAAATTTTCCTTCCATATTTCTAACGAAAACTTGACAAACTACTGTATTCGTCGGACTCTTCCTATGTAGTTTTTAAAGTTATGTTTTCAATATAAAATTTTCACATATGATCATAATACTTTCCAAATTTCTATGTATACAATAAAACTTATGCTAATATCACAGTGATGATTGGAAAAATATCAGAAACTGCCTAATAAATTGCAAAAAAATGATAATTTATTATTAAGAGAATGGATTTCTACATTTTGTGATTTTGATGGCAATTGAAGTGGCTTGTGAATATGATGACTCACGGCTCATCCTTTAAGGATAATTAACTAAGACATGTCATCCTATCTGAAGACATTCTTTATATGGTAATTTCAATCCTACAGATAATTGGGACCAAAAAGGACTATTCTCCAAGCATAATTTTTAGCTTTCTAGTTATTTGCATTTTCAACTTTATTAAACTTACCTACTCCATAGCTGGCTGCTCTTGATTTGATACTCTGTCTCCTTTGGTATGAGGCATTTTACCAACTAGCCTACTTAATTTTCTGTGTATGTTACTGATAAGGTTGTTTTTCAAAAAATTTGAGTAGGTCCTTGATATTGCTAATTAGCTCCTTGATGAAAACGTTATAATTCTTTCATTTATTTTTAACCATCTTAACTCTAACAGTCTAGCCTTGGGTTCTTGAACACCTTATAGACAGTTACTTGAAGTTTATTGCTTTTAAATTGTTTCTACTTTCAATTTTAGAACTGTGACACAAATGGTGGCTTGTAGAGGCTTTTTTGTTGGTTAAAAAACTTTATGATTTTGCAACGTACAGAAGATATGGGTATCCTGATTAGGCAGTCCCACTGTTTCACCAGGAACAACAAACTGGTCCCCAACCCGATCAGTTTACATTTGGCAGAGTACTTCCAGCCTGTGCAAAACGGGGGTTTGAAACAGGGTATGAACATTCATTAAAGCAAAAAGAAATGTCTAAATTGTGTCAGATGCTGGAGTTGCAACTGCCCTGGTAAACATGTATTCAAAATGCAGGAACATGGACAAAGAAAGTTTGTTGTTTGATGGAATACCACAAAGAAATATGTTCTTCTGGACCCCAATGACTGTAGGATATGCAGAAAATGCTTTTGTTGGAAACGTAGGTGAACTGTTTGATAGAATTCCTCAAAGAAACGTGGTCTCATAGAATGCCATGATGGCAGGATATGCACAAATTAGATTTGTTGAAAAGACTTCAGAAACTTTAAAGCAAATGCAATTGGCATATACAACTCTGCTGCAATATGCAAACACTGAAAAAATAAATAGAGGGCTTGAATTATGAAATAGTTTGTAATTCATAAGTGTCTTACCTGAACTGCACTGCTCCTCACTTCTTCAACTTTGAGAGATGAAAACTGCATGAACAAATGGAATTGTAATCCATCCTTCAGCTTTTATTCTATCATCCTAAATTCTGATTGGTTGATGTTAGTTGACATGGATTCAATATGATAGTTCAATCAAATGGTTGAGATTTATTGGGATTTAATCCAATGGATAATATTTTAGTTGGTCATTTTTATTATTTTATGCAATTTGGTTACACAATTTATTGTTCATATGGTATAGTCTTGAGTTTTTAAACACTTGTGAAAGGTGAGCCCGACCATAATTTCATTTATTGTTATGCAGGTGTTTACTTGGGATTGAAGACTCTTACATCAAAAATAGTGCATTATATTTGAGATCTGGTTTGGAAAGTCTTGAGAAATGACTTGTTGAAGTGACTGTAATAGATATGATGTACATACAATGAAAATATTACTTAATGAATAGTTGACTGTATAGACTTGGTTTTTGTACACTTGTATATAAATTAATATATATTTTTAGTTCTATCAATGAATAAGAGAATATTGACCAATTTAAAAACTGTCTTATTCAACATTTCATGCTTCCATGTTTAAATAATAATGATACAATACAATACAGTTAGGTAATATTAACTTCACATATCATTCAAAATATGTTATTTAAAAGGTGAATGTCTTTTCACCTACTATCTCCACTAATGGACCCTGCACCACAACCGGGTCCTCTCCCTACACTCGAATAAATTTGTGTCTTATATATCACAATTGAAATATTTTACATAAGATTTACGAACGTTTGAATGAACTCTCCCCTAGATTATCATATAACTCTATGTGATTGTAAAATACTAATAACATCAATTTGGATGACCTTAAGTGATGACTATAATCCATAATTGTTTTTTGGATAATTGTGTACACATGAATATACATTATTTGCATCCATTTCCATGTATAGCACCTTAGGAAACCTCTTTGAAGAATTTTATGCTACCAACTCTTAGTGAGCTACAAAATGAATTATGATAGGATTTGTGGCATATGTCCTTTAATATGAAACAAACCATTTTCACGCTCTAAATTATTGATGCCCCATCTATAGAAACAAAAATCAGCCTCTTCAAGGAAAATACCTCTCTCATTTATTACTTCATGGATAATATCATATATTGTTTTCCCCTTCCCATTAGTCACATTCTAGAGTACCATAAATTGAGATAATGATGGACCACTACCTTTTGAGACTGTATATGTAACATAGTGAACAAGATGTTGTGCAAGACAATTATTTGTGCTTTCATCAAACATCAAAGAAAAGTAAGGGCTATGTAACATATTATCCTTTCACATTTTCTCCAAATTATCACTGAAACGATTCATATATGAAGGAACTTGGAATATTAGGTGTTTCTAAATACAAGATAAACTTTCAAAACTTTTCATATTTAGAGAAAGATAAATCCTTTTCACAAACATGAAACAAAATATATTATTTTTATTGTAGTGACAACTTTGTTTTTGTTGTCATGAATCTATGCAATATGCTTTGGTATAGACTTTCCTGCTTCTACTTAGCACAAAACCATGTAGCAAAAACTTTCTTATGTGCTACATATTTCTCATGAGTTAAAGAGCATCATGTTGTAATGAGGTGCATCAATTTTCTATACCTCAATGATGCTCAAAATTTTCAATACTTTACACAATATTCACACTGCATGAATGTGTTATCATTACACTATAAAATAATTAATCGTTAAAGCTTAACTACCCATCATGGAGGAAATTCCTATTTTACTAATACTATTTATTTTATTTTTCTCGTCTCTTCATCAAATTGATCTTTTGATGAATCGGAGGATGTTCTAGATATCTAATTTAATTTTTCATTTAATTCAAGATCTATTTCTTTGTTAATCTCCCTCTCCAAGGGAATATCTTAGGGACCATTTGAAGTTTGTGAATTTCCAAATCAGAAATTTGATGAAAACTATGTTACGATTTTTTTCCATGACAATTTAGAATTACTTATAGGTTGCATGTTCAAAAAATCCATAATAACATAAATTTTAAATAAACACTATAATATCCTTATGCTGTGATGCAATTGAAAGGATTTTGGGAGACGATTATCTTCTTGGTTTGAAGCATGTCGGGTTAATTCTAAGGTTGCTTTGGTTTTTGTGTCTAATCTGCTTCTCATAAAAAATAAGGCCGAATCCATGGAGATTGCTCGTTTCTTCATTTTCCCATCTCACAGAGTGGGTTTAGAAGAGGAGGTGGCTAGCTGCAACTTGTCTTCTTTCTTCCTATTCGAAGGCACAGTGGTTGAGGCTTGTTGGGTGGAGAGGGGTTTTGTGGAGCAGCTATCTGAGTGGAACAACTATCTTATTTGGTTCGTGCAGCATAGTTCATGAATTTGAATAGATTCATAACACAATGAAGTGCAAAACAAACATTAAAAATGCATGTCGTCGAGGAAACAACGTATTATGTTGAACAACAACCTATTTTGATATAGATCATGTAGGCACACTAAGATTTGACATTATCATTTTATATAGTACACAAAGCATCTTTTGTAAGAGTAATGTGTTGGATCATCATTATTAGGGGTAACAACGTAATACGTTGTTGAATTATTATACTCAAAGTAGGGGAATGAATTGGAAATTATTAAAAAATAATTGAATGAAAAAACTTTGAATAGATTTATAACACTATGTAGTGCAAAACAAACATTAAAAATGCATGTTTTTGAGGAAACAACGTATTATGTTTAACAACAACCTAATTTGATATAGATCTTGTAGGCACACTAAGAAATTAGAACATTGAATGAAATTAGAAATTATTAAGAAATAATTGAATGAATCTATTCAAAGTTGTTTCATTCAATTATTTTTAGTAATTTCTAATTCATTACCTCCTACTTTGAGTACAATAAATCCATAATGTATTACGTTGTTACCCCTAATAACAACGATCCAACACATTACTCTTACGAAAGATACTCAGTGTACTATATAAAAATACAATGTCAAATCTTAGTGTGGCTTCATGATCTATATCAAATTATGTTTTTGTTCCACCTAATACGTTGTTGCATCGATGACATGCATTTTTATGTTTTTGCACTATATAGCATTATGAATCTATTCAAAGTTGTTTCATTCAATTATTTTTGAATAATTTCCAATTCATTCCCTCCTACTTTGAGTACAATAATTCAACAACATATTATGTTGTTACCCCTAATAATGATGATCCAACACATTACTCTTACAAAATATACTCAGTGTACTATATAAACCTGCAATGTCAAATTTTAGTGTGTCTACAGGATCTATATCAAACTAGGTTGTTGTTAAATGTAATACATTGTTTCCTTGAAAACATGCATTTTTAATGTTTTTTTTTGCACTGCATACTGTTATAAATCTATGCGAAGTTTTTTCATTCAATTAATTTTTAATAATTTCCAGTTCATTCCCTCTACTTTGAGTACAATAATTCAACAATGTACTGTGTTGTTTCCCGTAATAATGATGATCCAACACATTACTCTTACAAAAGATGCTCTATGTACTATATAAAACAATAATTTCAAATATTAGTGTGCCTACATGATCTATATCAAACTAGGTTGTTGTTCAACATAATACATTGTTTCCTCGACAACATGCATTTTTAATGTTTGTTTTTGCACTTCATTGTGTTATGAATCTATTCAAAGTTGTTTCATTCAATTATTTTTGAATAATTTCAAACTCATTCCCTCCTACTTTTAAAGGACACGAGTTATTACTATTAGGAATGTCAGATGAAGACATAATTTTTTGTAGTAATAATCTAAGCCATGGAAATAGGTGTGGGACATGTAAGTATTTATTTCCCATCTTTTAGTTTCAAACTTTATTCTCATGTTTGCATCTTGGCTATCTAAGAAAATGAATGCCATCCAATCAAAAACCTTAATGGTTTAAAGGAGATATTTTTTTAGCAAAATCCCTTTATTCCCATATTTTCTCATAATTTTACATTTTTTCTACGTGTGTGATGCCCAATTATGAGTGCCATGTCATACCAGTTAACTACACTGACTAAGTAATACCTCCATATGACTAAAAAAAGATAATGTAGTGTAACCAACCTTGAGATTTGACGTATGTCTCGAGCATCTTTGACATCTCCAAACATATTTTAAGTTTGTGTTTGATTACAAACCTTCTACATGGACATTTGAATTATATTTTACCTTCCCAAAAACTCATTTTAAAATTCTTCTAACACATTATTTTTGCTACTTTAGCCATCTTCCTATAAAAGGAGGGTTAGGGAAGATTCAAGAATAATAAAACAATATTATGGTAGAGTTGTAGCTTATGCCATTAAGATTACATTAATATGTAGAAGTCAATAGTTGTGCTTGCAAATTTTAATGGACAACTTTAAAATATGTTTAAAAATGGTATATTTTCAAGAAATATTTCAAACACATTTTCCATAGGAGTAGCGAAGAAACTCAAAATATCTCATTAAATACATCTAAATAATAATTATTTGTTTTTAAACTTTATTGTATATACATTTAGTTGTTGCTTTGGGTTTACAAATTTGCTTCCTATTTGTTTTAGTTGATTAAATATATTACACATCTCACATAAGTAATCAATCATCATCAATTCATATATTGCAACCTAGAATCACTAGTATTTCATTATCAAATGAATTTTTTCAAAGAATATGGAATGATAAATTGGCCACAAAAAAAGTTGTAGAGTAATTAAGCATTTAGAGAATACATTTAGAATTTGCATTTTTCTTCTACATCAAGAGGAAAATAATTTTTGAATATCATTTTAGGTATGAATGACATTTTATTAAAAAGACATATTCATCAAGTTGTTTATCATACAAAAATAGTTTATCTATCATGATAGTATTGTAATAGTGTCCTCCTTTTGTAAATGTTGACATTGTCAATTTTTTTGTTAATTTGATTGTTAAATAATTTAAATTTTATAACGTATTATAGTGATTATTTACAATTTATGTTATTATGGATTTTTTGAACATGAACCTGTAAGTAACTCTAAATTGTCATAGAAACAAATCACAACATAGTTTTCATCGAATTTATGGATTTGTAAAATCACAAACTTCAAATAGTCCCTTAGATATTTCCTTAGAGAGGGAGATTCACAAAGAAATAGATCTTGAATTAAATGAAAAATTAATTTATATAGTTGGAACATCCTCTTATTCATCGAGAGGATCAATTTGATGAAGAGACTAGAAAAACAAAATAAATAGTAAGTAAAAGAAGAATTTCCTCCATGATGGGTAGTTAAGCTTCAATGGTTAATTATTTTATAATGTAATGATAAAACATTCATGAAGTGTGAATATTGTGTAAAGTATTAACAATTTGGAGCATGAGGTATAGCAAATGGATGCATCTCAATACAACATGATGCTCTTTAACTTGAATGAGAAATATGTAGCACATAAGGAAGTTTTTGCTACATGGTTTTGTGCTAAGTAGAATCAGGGCAAATCTATACCAGACATATTATTGCATAAATTCATGAAAACAACAGAAACAGAGTTGTCACTACAATAAAAATAATATATTTTATTTTTGAAGAGGATTTATCTTTCTCTAAATACGAAAATCTTCACAAGTTTATCTTGTATTTAGAAATCAAAATACATATAATATATATATATATATATATATATATATATATATATATATATATATATATATATATACATATGAATCCGTTTCTCTATAGTTCAATATACTAAAGATTTTTTTCCTATCTCTAAGTATTATTAAGAAGTATAAATTACAAAAATATTAGATTGTCTTGGGTTTTCATTGGTGTTATATGAAATTATTAAATGAAGTGATGCATCTTGTAGTGTATTTCAATTTTTTAGATATAAGTGGAAAAACACTATATGATGTAAATACTATTATAAAGAAGAAAGAGGCCTTTCAAATAAGATATTAATAGCATTTTCCACATATGGTGTTTCATAAAGGATTTGTAATGAAAATGGATATGATACTCTTATGAAGGGAGATGTTCCTTACATTTTAGGTGTTCATTGAAATATGATCAATTTAAGGCTCTAATTGCATTATATGCTGCAAAAAAGTATGAGAGTTGTTATTTGTTAAGAAAATAGGAAATAAAGTATATGATCTTAGGTTTAACATATTACTAAAACATATAATAAAATTGTCTCTTTAAATAAATCATACATCTTGCAAACAATCAAGCTATTTGAATTCATAGAGTTAGATTTCTTTCACGGAAATCATACAAGAGTTGTTTGTTGAGAAAACAAGAAATAAAGTATATAATCTTGGGTTCAACATAATTCCAAAAGATAAATAAAAAACTTCTCTTTTAAAAGTACTCATGCATCTTGAAAATAATCAAGCTCTTTGAATTTATGGAGTTAGTTTTTTTGCAAGTGATAATATTTTGTTAGAAAATAAGCTACTTGGGATATCGTATTGGTTTTATTTCTATTATATATTAAATGAAATTAGTTGAATAAGGTCATAAAACTATATATTAAAAAACAAGCATTGAAAATGCATGTTTTTGAGGAAACAACGTAGTACGTGGAAAAATAAACTACTTTGATATAAATTATGTATGATCATGAAACTTTGGCATCACAATATGCAACAAAAAGAGGCCCTATGGATATAGAACCAGAACCCCTTTTTAAATTTAAATACGGTCAAGGAAAACTAAACATAAAAAATTAACATATATTTAAATATGCCCAAGAAAAACGGGCAGAAATTTGAAAATATAAAGATATGGTAGAAAACATCTTAAATTTAACATTTAGAAGCTGCAATAAAATAAATTCATACTTTAGATTAATCAAAACAAGAGTATATATATCCTGAATTTTTTTCCTAAACCGATTTTAATTTAGTGAAAACAAGAAATAAAAATTTGAAAAAGAGATGATATTTTTGTGTATAATATTGAATAAAATCATTACACCACCATAATAAGTAAAATCGGCAAAATATGTAGCAGAAACACATTAAAAAGTGGACAAAATTGTTTTCATTAAAAAGGAGAGTATATACATTATATTCATAGTAAAGAACTCTATGGAGATTATATTATATTCTATGAATTGATGGGAAAATAGTCCAAGCTAGAGAATCTTTATTTTGCAAAGTTCAGGGCATTTCGTTGAATGAAAGCTCCACATCCCACCCTCGAACATCAATACCTATGGAAATAGGGGAAAACAAAATATTTAGTATCTAATGTCTTCAAAAACATGTCTTGGAAGCAACAATGATAGTGCTTTCAAAAATTTGTTTTATATTCGGACACCCTCAAGAAAAAAAGGGGAAAATGAAGTTATGAGCAAGATAGAAAGGAATGGTTTCAGATATGAAATAAATGAGTGGGAAATTTTAAAGTTTGAAATACAAATTTATTACACGATAGTGAATGATTTGTGAGATATGATGGCGAGCTTTTATGTACAACAATTAATAGTTACGGAAAAAAAAGGACAAACGGAGACAAAGACATGTTGAGACGAGGGAGATGGAGTTGGTTGGTCAACTTAGCATAGATGGACAGCCCTAGGGGAACTAGAAGCCAACAATTCCATTTCCCATATCATTATTGATATACCACAACAACAAGAAGCAAGAACATCAAAGACCATCCCATTTCACAGATTCTACTACCCTCATATTGGACCTAAGAAGAGAAGATGGTCGCTGGAAAGTATCATTATGCATGTTGTTCTATTTAATTGTTAACATATGCCACATAATTTATTGTCCCTACATAGATATTCAATAACTTGAGTTTTTGGATATTTCCTGTTGATCTGAACTCTTGTTTTTAATGTACCAATTTTATTGCGTTAGGAATTTCTTCAAAAACAGAGCTCAATGATATTTGATGCATTTGTATCATTATGCTAAATTGATAAAGTTGCTTGGGCCCTTTCTAAATTTATGTTTCTAGAGTTTCCCTACAAGAATGGAGTCTTTTCTGACATAAACTGGTTTTGTGGAACGAGATTTTGAAGTCATGTTGACATGCATTTAACTTTCCATTTTTGGCCAATCATGTTTAGGATCTTGGTCTATTAATACTTGTTTGGTCTTCATCTATAATTATTTATGATTTTTACGTAAGCCCATCCGAAGGACTTGGGCCTACAATCGATTGTTAGGTTGTCAAAAATTAGATCATATATCAACATTCATGCTAATGGAGTGAAGTGTACAAATGTTTATTTCTATGTAGTTATGTCTTGAGGTCTGTCATAAGGACTACAAAATAAGGAAATCCCATACTGCGTCTAGAGTGTCCTAAATTGCTAGTATATCCATACAAGATAATTAATCGGTGCAATTTGGCAATTTGTTCTTAATTACCTATCGAATCCGAGTACTATTCTAGCCAAAAAAACTTGCCCGCTTTGGGTGCTTCTAAGAATGAGTGTTTAGGGAAAAATTTATGGCTAATTCTTCCACCATACATTTTGGATATGAAGTTCTCGTGTGACTTGTTACATATTCTAAGAATCTTTTGATAAAATTCTTGCTTTAGATCTTCAACATCCGAACTATCAACATCCTTGATCGTCATGTGATATACGTCTTTCAAAAGCTTGTCATCATGTTTTACATAGCAATTCCAAGGCAAAGTGTTTCCCACATCATTCTTTTTTTACTATTTATGTTATCCCGATAGTGGCATTAACCTATTTTTTTCTCGGTTGAACATCCACACATCATTTCCTAGGCCATTCTTTGTTTTCACTTTTTATGTATCTTCCCAGTGGTATTAGCCTCTTTTTTTCATTGAGCATGCATTTTTATTCTCTAGATGAGTGTTTCTTTTTTGTTTCGTCAAGAGTGTCTCCCACGTCCCCCCTCTTTTTTATTGCAATGGCTCACTAACAAGTGGCATTGATAGGATGATTTGATCTCCTTCAGATTCAAGCCATCCTTCACCGACAAAATTTTCCTTTCTCTTAATAAAAAGTTAAATATTTTATTTTTACAATACTTCTATTAACAATGTCATTCATATAAACAAACGAAAAAATGAGAATGCTAACTGGTGGAAAAACGCCCTCCTGGAACATCTAGTATTTGAACCTAAGGGCACCCCTATAACTGATACTAAGGAGGAAGACATGATGGAAACGGTCCCTGAAACCCCCACAGAGAGATCACAGATCGTGAAAACAAGGAATCATTTGGGGTGGTAGTTGAGGGGGATGGATTATGCATTGAACCAATGGCATCTATAGCGGCTAAGGAGAATCCCATTCCTTGCTCAAACAATCAGCCAATAACACATCTTGAGGTTTTTATTCCTCTACAAAAGGCTTCTGAGGAATGGATTATGGTTCAAAAAAGAAAGTTGCTCACACAGAAAATAGTTGTTAAGTAACTATTTTATTGTTGTATTTTTGCTGTTCTGTTGTGGGTTGATGGTGGTTTTTGTACTTTTCATGGCAAAATTTTTTCTGCTTTTGGTTATATTGTGCTAAATCTGGATTTTGATCACTTTTATTTTGGTTCAACTGTGAAATGTGGCTTTTGAGCCTTTCTGTACAAGGGTATAGTCCCTTTCAAAAAACTATTTACCAATAATAAAAAAACAATGTCATTCATATGGGCACGCGACCAAAAACATTAGAGGGTGGCATCTTCTATTCGAAATTGATGGATATTTTGGAGCAAAGCTAATTAATGTTTTATTCCCATCATTCTATGTCTTCTTTCTCCCATGCACGAGACTTTGATATATGCTTTCTGATTCAAATATGGAACTCATATAATTTTCTTCAATACAATTTTGGATATGTAACATATCAAACAATTCAATGCATCTTGGAATATATCCTTATAATTTGTAACTTGTAAAAATTCATGGCACATGTTTCCTTTATTTTCATTCTCTTTTTAAAAACCATTAAAACTAACTTTCTTGCATTTTTATGCCTAAATAGAAAAACACATAATGGACAAAAAAATTAATCCATGGATGTAATGAAAACTTCTGCAAAAGAGTTATGGGAATTAAAGACAATACAACACTCTACACCATTTGATATCTGAATCATTCGATACGTGTTGCGCAAGCTCATACAAAGTAGAAGAATATGATAATGAGGTTATATGCATGCTACAAAGAGTTATCATTGAAATTGAAGACATACAATATGTCCTCACTGAAAAATTCTATATGCAGTATTACGAACAAAAACACAATGTTCTAACAAATATCACTAAATTTTAATTTCTCTTTTTCCTCTGTCAATGCACGTACCACACCACATGTATACGACCAACAATGTAATATTAGTATTATTTGTATTCATATGTACTATTATATGCACTCAATATAAATATAATATTTCTTAGTATATTGTTATGCCCTACTAAGTATTTTTCCTAATTTGTGTTATAATGTGTTGTATATTTTGTATATTGTATACCCAAAAGTACTCTACACCTTTTCCATTCGGAATCCCTATTTTTCCGAGAGTATAGATATGTTATTTTTATCTATACGTATATATGGGTGGTGTCATAATCCATGAATTATGGGGAACCGTTATGGGTGTTTATTAGCCCATGGTTTTGGTACCCATTGTATTGTAAAACCGCTTTGACGGTTTCTTACTATTTTGCTTACAAATAGTTGAAAATACAAAGAGGGTAAAGCGAACTTGAAACTTACATTATTGTATTGTAAACGGTTAAGTTAATGCAATAAGAGAGAGAAGTTATTGTGTTGGATTTTTTTCCGAAAGGGTTTCCCAGGATAAATCTTGTGTTTTGTCATTTGTTTTCTTTGATTATCTTGAATATTTTGTTCAATATATCTTCTTGTGTTTTGTTATTTGTTTTCTTTGATTATCTTGAATATTTTGTTCAGTATAACTTCTTGTTTATTAGTTTATCGGATTGATTCTCTTCAATTTCTTTGTTTCTTTTATGTATTACTTGTCATTAATTTACCCTCCATCCTAAAATGCATTAACTTCGGCAGAATTTGTCATTCCATGGTCTTGTCTTGTAATTATTACCAATGTGCCATTGACTTAATTACAACTCAATTATTTATTTTATATTAAGTTGGTGGCTTTAAGGAGTAATTTTCTTAGATGACACAAATTTGTGTTATTTTTCTCGTATGATTTTAGTCATTAAGCAAATGCCCTCCACGAGTAATCATTACTCTAACTATGCTAGAAATTTTTGAAAAAATTATATGTCATGTTATAATAATTGTTTAGAAATTCAATGTTGTTAGGTGAATAATAAAATATTTAAAACTAACATTGAGAGTAGTGTATAACTAACAATAGCACCTTTGGTGCTATTAACTTGTCAATAGGTTTGTTAAAAAATATTTAAAATAATTTAATTATTTCTACTATAAATTTTACACAAATATTTGTTTATTATTATTATTAATTAAAATTTTAAATATAACATGAAAAGGGTGACAATATTTTTTTATTATTAATAATAATTTTTATTATTATTAGATTTTGTTAAAATGTTATTATTATTATTATTATTATAAAATAATAATTTAATTATTATGATTATTAAAATAAATAAATTATAATTAAATAATTAAATAATGGAATATTCTTTTTTTGGATTATGGGTAAAGGAGGGTTAAGGGGACCCTACCCCATACATAGATTGGAGAGAAAGATGAAACAATGAAAAACAAATGAAGCAACCTCTACTAAAGAACATAGAAAAACCAACAAAAACAACAACCCATCCAAAACAACAACATCCCATCCAAACCAACAACACATACAAAACAACATCACCAAAAGATTGAATCATCTTGGTGCCCTCTTGAAGTGGATCTTAATTGCATCTTAAGGGGAGTGTTACTCTCCTTTTTCAAGCCACAACCATCCAATCCTTTTCCAAATTCGGATTAAAATTTTCACAATGGATTGGAATTATCACTTCTATATTCTCTTTGGGGTTTTGGTTCTCTAATGAATCAATGGGTTGGGAACATGTTCCCTTTTCCATAACACCCACAACCATAGAACCCTAAGGATCTTATGGGTAAGTGCAGGAAGTTGATGGACAAATATAGGGTCATCCGTGGACGTCATATTGCAAAAAACAACGAAATCTCAACTTGTAGGGATTATTAGTTATACACACACTCTAACTTAGAAAAATTTATATAAACATGAATCGTAGCATTCGAATCTAGTTTCTAAAATACTAATTTTAAAAAAAATGGACAAGTTTAGCTATATTAAACACTTAAAATTATATGACTTAGTTTTTTTTTTGAAAAAACTTATAAGATTGTAGTCTGTTTGCCCGCATTTTGGATGACCAAATCTTGTTATTTTTTTTTCCCTTTGGTGAAACATTAGATGTAGTTGTTTATCTTGGGATGGCTTTTATTTTGTACTTTTTTCACATATTTTTTTATGATTTTTTCCGTGAAAGTGGTCTGAAAATATTTAGAAAACGGAGCGCTTTCCGTTTGCCCGCCATAACTATATCAAAAAATATCAAAATCAAATATTTTTTTAACGTGTATATAATTTGTCCACGCTTGGGATGGTATAATTTTTATCATATTTTGATAAGCGAAACAAAATTTACAGTCTTAAACGTAGACATGAACATTCACGGAAAAAATGTCTTAAAGACCTATTGAACTAGTAAAAAATTATAAAATGATATTTATCTTATTCTATTCACTTTAAAAACAATATTTCTACGAAGCTAAGAGTCTCCCCTATGCGATGGCACCATTTTTGTGAAATTTTTCAATTTTTAGCATGGTTCAAGTCTTTGGAAGAGCATATTTGAGGTTTTTTGACCTTTTACACTTCATAATGACCTTCCATAGCTTTGGTTGGGAAAAACAAAGATTTTCCGAGGCTTAGGTTCGGCAGATAGATCCGCGATCGCGGTTTATAAAGCACGATCGTGGTTTTTAACATAAAGTGTGCTCGTGGTTCATAAATCATATTTACACACATCCCAATGTCTGAATTACCATGTGATTTTTACTCTCTGACCTTACCGTATGAATTACTACGAAATTATGTCTTTTTACGTTTTTCTTATCACCGGAAGCAAAACATCATGGGAGACAAAAAACGAAGTCAAAAAAGGAAGTCATTAAGTAAAAAACACCAAACGAATTAGAGGCCAACAAAATTCAAAATGCTAAGCGAATGCGGAAACTTCATGAATCTAGAAGAGGTTCATCTACAATCCCAACTATTGTAAGCAATGAAGAACTAGGTAATAATTTCTCATCATGTTGAAGTTGAATTAAATACTCGTGATGAAGAAGTTTTTTTGTCAATATTGAAGAAGAATTAAATACTCATGATTTAGTAAATGTTGAAATTGAAGGAGACAATGAAAATGTGAATAAGGAAATTCATGTTGAAACTGTAGACAAGCAAAATTTGACAAAAACACCTCCTAGGATTTATGTAAGAAACTTAATTTTTTTATTGAAATTGATGAAAACATTTTGAAACCAATGTCCAAAAACTTTCGAACAACAAATCGGAAGAAAAGCCATCAAATTTGGGATAATCATTTTGAAATTTTAAATGATTCCCAAAGATGTCGATTGTTGTTAGTTTAATGAAATTGATTAAAATGATACCTACATTAAACACCTTAGGATTGACAACATCTAATATACGTGGTCAAACCTCTACAATTGTTGAAAACCTTCATGATGCATATCACACTATTGGTGTCAAGAGACGCACTAGGGATAGTAATATTGTGCGTCGTGTACTTACTACTAGTGTTGTAAGTGAATCAATAAAAAAATAATGTTTGATTACGCAAACAAGTCGAATGTTGCAAGTTAATTGAAAAACTCTAATGAAAGCAATTGAAAGACGTAATATCCTTCAATCACTCAATAACACCGATTTTTGGGCATTTTCTACTAGAGCACCACGTAAGGAAAAAAATAATTCTGATGCTATAAGAGAAGTTGTTATTAAATTTTGGCATGATAACACTAGAGTTTCACCTAATACAAGAGATGTTATAAAACGGAGTGTTGGTTCTACTAATCGTGAACCACATCCAAAGCATTTCTTAGATATGACTCAAACTCAATTTTTTCGTAAGTTTGAACAAGAGAATCTGGAAATTAAATGTTTTTTTGAAAATTTGAAACCATTCTATGTGAAAATCAACCATGCTCGCACCACTTGTTGTTGTAGGCAACATGTTGAATTTGTGATGAATTATGCTAAATTTTTACGTATTCATTCTAATTTTCATTCTGAAACTATGTTATCTGAATGTGGTGTTCAAGTTCCACCAATATCTTCTAGGGATTTCATTCCTACTATATTTTGTGAAAAATAAGTTGGACAATTTTTTTATAGTCGAATTGTTTAGATGGAAGTTGTAGTACACATGCGGACTACCTAAATTGGAAAGTTGTATCCATGATAAAATTGAAGGTACAATAGGACATAATTTAGTTGAGTTTGATAAATATAAATCAGTTGCATACCAATTGAAAGATGGAAAAGAGTCGAAACGGTGTGAGCTAGTTCTGAACAAATGCCCATTTTCCAATTTATAAGAAAATTTAAGGATGAAATTGTTTATGAGTATGCGAGGCATACACATAGAGCTCAATGGTTGGATGAACAATTCAAGCTATCCAAAGAAACATTTTTATTGGTATTATTGTTTCAAAGTGGTCGATTTTACAGAGAATTACACATCGACCACAAATGGAGGTTCAATCGCAATATTACAACTCAAGTACAAGTTGTCATTTTTGTGCATATAGCATTTCTACATTCTTCCGATAAAGAGAGAATAATCGAAAATTTATTAAGAGAGTACCACTTTTATATCAGTGATGATCGTACTCATTCTACTGAATTTGTGCAAGAGTGTTTCCAGTTATTTTATGGAAGCTTGTCTGATAGGGACATCCACTTCAAACAACATTATATATGGTTAGATAATTACACATCTTAGTTTAAGAATGCACGAATGTTTTATTGGATGAGTAGAATGCACGTCAAGATGGGTGTGCAACATATTTAGAGTTTCATTAAGGCTGGACATGGAAAAGGAGAGCATGACGGTGCAAGGGCATGTGTGAAAAGAGCTCTTGCAAGAGAAGAGTTGAAGTACAAATATGGTGCTAAATTAAAAGATGCAAAGAGCATAGTGGAATGGTGTGCACGATAACATGGCCCGAGGTTCTCAAGAAAATTCCACAGTTCATAAGATATTTTTGGTTGATAGAGGAACAACATATTGCTAACTACGAGGATTATATGACACTCACTGGGTCCAATGATATGCACTCATTTTGTAGCTCAGACGCTACTTCGTGGGCCGTATGGACAAGAAAGTTGACATGTTTTTATGCATCTTGTATCGAATTTGTCACTACTGAGTGTGATTCACAAGAATGGGTGGAAGGATGGATTTGTAGGCCTCTAACTCCACTTCCTAGTTATCAACCTCCACAAGCATTACGACTTGTTTCTGCAGATGAAGTTACAACATCCAAGGACTTTGACGAAATTTCGATTTTGGTGCGACAAGGTATTTATGGTTATTTATTTAATTTTTGTATTGAGTTATGTCCATTGAAATTTTAATATGTAATTTAAATTTGAGTTGTTCAACCTTGGTTATTTTTTTGTAGGACATGTGTTTGCAGTAATTGCGACAGAAGACAATGAAGAAGGAATAGACTATTTCTTATGTCATTGCATCGAGGAAAGAAAGAAGTTGACTTCTCCTATTATAGATGGCAAAGATATTGAGTATCCTACAGGGTCAATGGTAGTTACTAGAACTTGGCTTTGATAATATCCATTAAAAAACTCCTCTGTTTGGGTGTTTGAAGACTTTGAGACACACGGAAAATACTCTTATATTCACATCTAGTTCTAGCGACAAATATTCAGTTGTATAGATATCGAGGAAGGCCTAATAACAAGATTCTTTGGAAGGTTCGAGAGTCAGATCATGAAGCAATCTTGTCTGCTATTCAGAGTAGATCCGATCCTGATGGTTCATTGGAATGAATTTACAATGCTCATGTCTAGTATATATAATTTCTTTTCAATATATATATATAAATTTTAGTTTAAAGATCTAGATTTAAGTTTGAATATATTTTATTTTAAATTTGTGTATTTTGTACATATATAGATAGTATATGGTTTTGATTTGAAACTTAAATTTCTTTGACTAACACTTTTATGTTTAGGTTAGTGGTGCCAGAAAAGCTTCCACCTTCACGCGGTTGGCACTATTAGTAGAGAATTTTAAATTCTCAAAGCTAAGAGAAGCTTTCATTGTTTGAAAAAGTTGTAAATTTTGAAAAAGTTGTAAATTTTGAAAAAGTTGTAAATTTTGAAAATGTTGTAAATTTTGAAAATGTTGTAAATTTTGAAAAAGTTGTAAATTTTGAAAATGTTGTAAATTTTGAAAAAGTTGTAAATTTTGAAAATGTTGTAAATTTTGAAAACGACTCCTCCCCAAGTGTTTACAAGACCATACCTATGCGTGTGCACCGAAATGAGAAGGAAAAAACCAAGAGAGACTATTGTAGAGGGTCTCTACACCGAGGTTCCGGATCAGACGAGGCCTCTCTAGGTGCCACGGAGTCCGAGTAGTCACCCGTCAAAGTTGAATGATATTTTGGTCTCAAGGCTCTTAAGGGACTACGCCCGAATGAAGTAGCCTGAAAGCAACGACCCTTTCGCGCACCAAAACACTACCTCCTCTAGCGTTCACCTAGCCACCCAAACGTGTCGGCGCAGTCGGTTCGGTGCCACGACCCACCGTTTGCAAAATATAGTGTTTGACAACCTTACATTGGCTCCAACTGCACTATTTTGCGCGTTTGCAAACAATAGGACAGTGAGAGCACCGAAATGAGAAGGAAAAAACTTAGAGAGGCTATTGTACCAAGTCCCTACACTGAGGTGTCAAATTAGATGAGGCCTCTCTAGGTACCACGGAGTCTGAGTATTCACTCATCGAAGTTGAACAATATTTTGGTCTCAAGGCTCTTAAGGGACTACGCCCGAACGAAGTAGCCTAGAAGCAACAACCCTTTCGTGCACTAAAACACCACCTCCTCTAGCGTTCACTGCCACTGGATGTTCTAAAGACAATCGGTTCGGTGCCACAACACACTTGTTTGCAAAATATAGCGTTTGACAACCTTACACTGGCTCAAACTGCACTATTTCGTGCATTTGCAAACACATAGGACAGCAAGAGCACCGAAATGAGAAGGAAAAAACCAAGAGAGGCTATTGTAGAGAGTCCCTAATCTGAGGTTCTAGATTAGACGAGGCCTCTCTAAGTGCCACGAAATCTGAGTAGTCACCCGTCGAAGTTGAACGATATTTTGGTCTCATGGCTCTTAAGGGACTACGCCCGAACGAAGTAGCCCGGAAGCAACGACCCTTTCGCGCACCAAAACACCACCTCCTCTAGTGTTTAACTGGCCACCTAGACATTCCAATGTAGCCGATTCGGTGCCATAACCCACCGTTTGTAAAATATAGCGTTTGATAACCTTACACTGGCTCCAACTGCATTATTTCGCGCGTTTGCAAACAATAGGACAACAAGAGCACCGAAATGAGAAGGAAAAAAGAGAGAGGCTATTATAGAGGGTCCCTACATTAAGGTGTTGGATTAGACGAGGCCTCTCTAGGTTCCACGGAGTCCGAGTAGTCACCCGTCAAAATTGAACGATATTTTGGTCTCAGGGCTCTTAAGGGACTACGCCCGAACGAAGTAGCCTGGAAGCAACGACCCTTTGTGCACCAAAACACTTGCCTCCTCTAGCGTTCACCTAGCCACTGAATGTGCCAAAGACATTCAATTTGGTGCCACGACCCACCATTTGCAAAATATAGCGTTTGACAACTTACATTGGCTCCAATCGCACTATTTTGCGCGCATTTAAAAACAAGATGACAAATGAGAGCACCGAAATGAGAAGGAAAAAACCAAGAGAGGCTATTATAGAGGATCCCTACGATGAGGTTTTGGATTAGACGAGGCCTCTCTAGGTGCCATGGATTCCGATTATTCACTCATCGAAGTTGAACGATATTTTGGTCTCAGGGCTCTTAAGGGACTACGCCCGAATGAAGTAGCCCGGAAGCAACGACCCTTTCGTGCACCGAAAAACTACCTCCTCTAGCGTTCACCTAGCCACCCAGACATTCCGATGTAGTAGGTTTAGTGCCACGACACACCATTTGTAAAATATAGCGTTTGACACCTTACACCGGCTCCAACCGCACTATTTCGTGCGTTTGCAAAAAAAAGAGGATAGTGAGAGCACCGAAATGAGAAGGAAAAAATTGAGAGAGGCTATTGTATATGGTCCCTACGCCGAGGTTTTGGATCAAACTAGGCCTCTCTAGGTGCCACGAGTCTAAGTAGTCACCCGTCGAAGTTGAACGATATTTTGGTCTCATGGCTCTTAAGGGACTACGCCCGAATGAAGTAGCCCGGAAGCAACGACCCTTTCGCGCACCAAAACACCACCTCCTCTAGCATTTACCTAGCCACTGGACATGCTGACATAGTCGGTTCGGTGCCATGACCCACCGTTTGCAAAATATAGCATTTGACAACCTTACACTAGCTCCAACTGCACTATTTCACGCGTTTGCAAACAATAGGACAATGAGAGCACCAAAATGAGAAGAAAAAAAAAAGCGAGAGAGGCTATTATAGAGGGTCCCTACACCGAGGTTCCGGATCGACGAGGCCTCTCTAGGTTCCATGGAGTCTCGAGTAGTCACCGTCGAAGTTGAGCGATATTTTGGTCTCAAGGCTCTTAAGGGACTACGCCCGAACGAAGTAGCCTAGAAGCAACGACCCTTTATGCACTGAAACAATGCCTCCTCTAGTGTTCACCTAGCCACCTAGATATTCTAATGCAGTCATTCCAGTGCCACGACACACCGTTTACAAAATATAGCGTTTGTGAACCTTACACTGCTCCAATCGCACTATTTCGTGCGTTTGCAAATAGTAGGACAAGAAGAGCACCAAATGAGAAGGAAAAAAGCCGAGAGAGGCTATTATATATGGTCCCTATGCTTTGAGGTTTCAAATCGACTAGGCCTCTTTAGGTGCCATGGAGTTTGAGTAGTCACCCGTCGAAGTTGAACGATATTTTGGTCTCATGGCTCTTAAGGGACTACGCCCGAACGAAGTAGCCCGGAAGCAATGACCCTTTTGCGCACCAAAACACTACCTCCTCTAGTGTTCACCTAGCCACCCGGATGTGCCAGCATAGTTGGTTTGGTGCCACGACCCACCGTTTACAAAATATAACGTTTGACAACCTTACACTGGCTCCAACTACACTATTTCACGCGTTTGCAAATAATAGGACAGCTGAGAGCACCGAAATGAGAAGGAAAAAACTGAGAGAGGCTATTGTAGAGGGTCCCTACACCGAGGTTTTGGATCAGACGAGGCCTCTCTAGGTTCCACAGAGTTTGAGTAGTCACCCGTCGCAGTTGAACGATATTTTGGTCTCAGGGCTCTTAAGGGACTATGCTCGAACGAAGTAGCCGGAAGCAACGACCCTTTTGCGCACCAAAACACCACCTCCTCTAGCGTTCAACTGGTGTTCTCTAGATAGTGGGCTTGAGAACTTGAGTCTCATCTACATTCACCGACTTGGCCAAGAGAATGGGTTTCCTCAAGTGGTTATGGATTCCACCAATGTACTTGGAGATATTTTCCCATTTAGACAGCTTTCTTCCAAAACTCGTCGGTGTACTCTTGCACATCTTGGCCTTGTTTTTGCCTGAGATATTTTCAATACATGGACCTCTCTTCATCGTAACAAATACGATAGAATTTCTTTTTGATTGGCCTCTTAAATTCATCCCACTTAGAAATAGGTGGAAGATTCTTAACAACCAAGGAATGAACATAGCTTTCAAACTAGGTTAAAGCATGAATGGTTAATTTTAACCTTGAAAATGAAATTTATTGACTCTCATTGATTTGATGCAAATTGAAATATACCTCAATTTGAGTTAGCCAATGGTCTAACTTATCGGCATTCATGTCCCCATCATAAGGCTAAATTTATATCTTCACCTTCTCTTTGAATGGAGGAGGAGTAAGTTTGGTATGGGGTTGTTCTTCCCATGATGGACTAAATATTTCCCATAGACAAGGAAATATTTCCCACATATTTGGATAGACTTGCCACATCTGCCTCCATCTTGTAGAAATGTTCTTCTTTAGTCTCATGTGCATCTCACTACGAGCCATGTTTCGTATTCCTTGCTTCCACTTCTTGGTGGAAATATCTTCTTCAAAAGGGATGAGGATACCTTCATCACTTTCACTACCCCCCGGGTGAGGGGTATCTAACTAAAAATGTCAACACAAGTTAAACCACATAAAAACACTTGATCAAGTAAAATCTCTAATCCATAAACTGTATGTTTTAAACAATAAATGGATCTTATCTTAGTGATGATAAATGAACAATTACCAAAGTTATTATTATGGATAGTATGTTATGAAATAATCATTCATACAATACTGAAATTTAGATATGCAAGACAAGGAGACAAGAATTTTATCCTAGAGAAACCCAATGTGGGAAAAACTCTAGCTAGGTAAGAAATTTATTCACTTCACTATATAAATCTCCAATACAATACAATACAAGATCACTACCAAAAGATGTCCTTTAACAAGGATTTAAGATTCCCATTTTGGCATCGTCAAGGACAAAATCACTACTTTCTACATGAGGTGTTTGCATAATCACCGCGGTAATTATGTAACTGTTGGTGCCTACTTCGCCATTTTCCATAATGATGAACATGTTGAGGGTATATTTTCCAAGTTTCAAAAAGTTTAAATACATATAATTTGGTACTTCTAGATCTATTTTTTGGATCATACTCACGCTTTAATAATTTAATACTTTGTCAATATCAATGTTGTGTCCAAGCCTATTTGCAATGAAGAGACGATTTGGAACATATTAAGAATGTAAACTTAATCAAACTGGAAATAACACAACTTCCATGATTAAAGGATCTATTCTGAATTTATTTAAGATAGTAAGAACTGGGGACAATACTTCTAATTCTATGATCATGAAAACATAAACATACATGAATGAAAATATTGTCTAGATAATTCAAGCACATTAATACTAGAAGTAAAAAACATTAGAATAGCTGAACAAGAAATAAATAAAACTTCCATTCACATCAGAGAGGAGTGGCCCTTGCTCCTTCCCTCTGATCTGGTTACTAATGTGTACTCAAAAACACAATTTATTCTAGAATCATGTTCTTTATTTATCAATTGTTCAGTTTACAGTACTCTTATTATCTTTCTTCAATGTCCAACCATTTATTCTATAATGATATAAATAGAAGGATATTTTGCATGCAATGAAATCAAATCAAACATATATAGTTCAGATTTATCGTTATGAAAACCAACACACATGGATATATATATATATATATATATATATATATATATATATATATAAGAATCAAACAAAGTGTGCTCCAGACGCACGTCTCTGAAAATATATATGTATAAGTTCATAATGTATGTGTACATCTCGAACTAAGCACGTGTCATAATGTACATATGGGACCACATGCGGTCGCAAAAGGCTATATATATACAATGGACTATGAATCTACTCATGACCACATATGTACATCCAGGTGGACTATAAATCTACTCATGAAACATCTTCCCTCTCTTTGCCCTGCTAGAAGTAGCACGTCCACGACCTGGGGATGTAGTGGAGGGAGATGCCACTACGGATTTAATCCGTGTGGTCCTAGGTGTCTCTAAGCATACCTGCAACCTAACCTGCACATTCATAAACAACAAATTTTTAACACCCAAAATTTTAAAATACATTCAAAATTTAGAAACTTGTACAATTTAGTTAAAATGCATGTGAAATCTTACCACAATGTCATGATCCCTATCAATTTGTTGTTGACGCATCGCAGGGACAACAATAGACTCACGAGGGGTAAGCTACATACAAATAATTAATTTTCAAATTAAATATTTCACATATACATACAAAATTTGATATTGTAGATTTAAGTTTAATAAGAAATAATGAACCTCCAAAATTTAACAAATTTAAAAAATTGTACCTCAGTTAGTGGATCTGCAGATCTTGTGGCAGATCTACAAGAGACCTCCACACCGTATATATATGGAGGAGTCTCTCTAGCAGTCATAAGCTATACAAAAACATGTACAAATCAATATTAAAATCTACATGACAGAGGTCCAAAGCATGTAATCCACGTGAACTTCCAGTAATTAGAAACAAAGTGTAAAGATATTTACTAACCTACGTAAAACTCATGTGAGGCATGCCAGAAAGCCTCGGTTCACGAGCAGATGATGACCCGCTGTGCTCCTGTGTATAAAGAGAAATATTAATACATGTACAACATACACATGAAACATTATAATAATAATCTAATGCAATCAAATGAAATTAAAAATGTAAGTTTGTACAACTTGAAACTTACGTTTGAAACACGCCCAACCACAATATCTAGTATGTCGACGCCGATGTTTCCTTCACCGGCTCTTGCTATTTAAAATAAAATAAAAAAATTAGGTTTTTACATGTATGTACATGACGTATATATATATATATATATATATATATATATATATATGTATATGTATATGTATATATATATGTATATATATATATATACAATAACTATATATATATATAGTATATGTATATATATATATATATATGTATATATATATATAATATATATATATATAGTTATTGTATATATATACATATATATATATACAATAACTATATATATATATAGTTATTGTATATATATACATATATATATACATATACATATACACACACATATATATATATACACACACACATACACACACACACACACACACACACACACATATATATATTACTATCTCAAACATGTGAATTAAACTATTGTGTATATATATATATATATATAATTTAAATTTATTTTAAATTTACCCGTGAAAGACCAATATCAAGCTGCACCAGCCCAAAAACATTCCCAAAGATCTCATCTATAGAAAAGAAATCCCGTGAACCAAAGAAATGATGTCTCGCTGCAAGTGCATACGGCACCACATGATCCATAGTGGTGTGGTGCACTAGAATGGCGCCTCCACCAACATCACTAGATGTAATCTGGTCACTATGTTGGGTGAGAGTGTCAGTGAGCTCCCTCAATGCATGCAATGTATCAATCTCCACAACCTCATTCACTGTAGGAGGGATAACTGAAGGCAGTGGGGGGTTTTGGGGCATGGGGGATCCTAGGCTGACCTACGTGTGCACCAGGTTTGCTCATGCAGAGCCACCTCCTCGACCAAAAAAGTCAAAAAAGTCAAAATAATTCGGGACCTCATTGAGCACGAACTCGCAATATAATTTCTTCAAAAAATAAAGAGGAACCTCATTGTTATTGCATGGTGGATAATAAAAAACCATCCACTATCGGTCCCAAAAATTGTTTTTGATTCTGTCATCATGGCACCAATGGATTGGGAACCGTTTGCAGTAACTACGGGGGCATTAGTTCTAGGTTGGTAAATAATGCACAAATGAGGTCTTTTCCAAATTTTTGTCTTTGATGAACGCATGGGATAGTTTATCTCGCATACCACCACCTACAGTCACTTCTAAAGGTGTTCCATTTATGTATTTGGTTGGTTGAGACTCGACTTCGCCAATCAATGTTTGCAATGTATTGGCTAAAGTCATGTGGGATGGATTTGTAGCATGATTTTGTCTTATAGTTTGAATTAGGTTCTCAATGACAATTTTATTTTCTCGAATTCTTCCAATGATATTATCTTGCGTTCCTGGCTCAGTGGGGACAGAAGGAGCCACAGGAGGCGGATCTATGTTTGGAGGAGGGTTTTGAGGAATGTTTGGTGGGTTTTGAGGAATGTTTTGACAGTTTGCATGATTTCGATCTTGCCGACCAACTGATAAAACAAGAAAATTGTATACATAAACAAACATTTCAAAAAACCCATGAAAATGTAAAAAAACCTAAAATGCAAAAAAATGATTACAATCGGGGACTTACCTCCTCGTCTTGGTGGCATGGTTGAATCTATCACTATCCAAAAGTCTGATGAGCAATTTTGAGGTGGTATTGAAAGCGTGAGTGAAAAATGTTTAGGAAAAATCACGGTTTGAAATGAAAAATGAGGAAAATAAGGAGTCGCGGGACTACTAAATTTTATCTCAGAGTTCCGTGATCGCATTTATAACCGCGCTCACGGTTCTAAACCGCGATCATGTTTTAGGTTCGGTAATTATCGAACCTAGAATTCAGGAACCGCGATCATGGTATGTAAACCACGATCGCGGTTCCTTTATTTTGGGTTTTTATGTCCATGGAGTTGTCCACCAACTTCATGCACTTACCCTTATTACAAAGATTCATTTTGGCTAGGAAGAAGCCCTTCTTTCTTCTCTAATTCCATCTCAACATCCAAATCATTATCTATTGATTTCTCAACAACCAAGTGTTTAGGATTAGGGTTCTTCCACCAAGAACTTCTACCTTTAACATGTTTACTCTCCCTAATATAATCAAGCAAGATGACCAAGAGAGAAGCAAGTACGACACCTAAATGGAAATCCTTTGTAGTCTAAGTTTTGTGTCCAAATTATATCTTCCACCCTGAGTTCAATAGTGGGCTGGAAAATCTACAAAGCAAGATCCATATCAACCAAAATTCGGGCAAAAGTAGTGTGCTCAAAATCCTCTGTCTTTGGATCAATAGCCAAAAATTTTCCTAAAGTGTTACCCATGGAGGTTAAGCAACTTTCCTACCAAAATTGGAGGGGTAGATAATGCATACAAATCCACACCAGCTTGACTTGTAAAGTATTAGAAACTAGGTTGAACAATGGGAACCACAATTTCGAAGTAGCAAATGGGATTGGAACTCCCAAAATTTTCTAGAGATGATATCCCTATCTGAGGTTTTTTCAAAAACAACAATGAAAAAACCATGTTATGAAGGGTAAATATCCAACCTACCTTCCATGAAAGGCCTCCAGTGGTTTGACATCCAATCATGTAGGAGGGAAAACCTAGACATAAGTTGTTGGATCTACATATCAGGCCTTTTTGCTTATAACAGGTTTCAAATTCCACCACCTCAGCTCCAAAACTGACTGAAGGGGTAGATTTTGCATAAGCCATAGGTTTAGAATTTTACCAAATAGGAGCAGTGCACATAGAGGCCATCTTTCCCCTACTTTTTTGACTACGGGAAGGGTAATGGGTCCCGTATTCCTTTGCACAATCTCCTTAAAAGAAATATTTGTCTTCTTAGTCCGATTGCGCCTCCGAGTAAAAATCCCACCCTTAGCCCCTGGACAGTGGTATCATGAGCATGATTAATAGGGAATAAACCCTTTTCCCAAAGATCTGCAGGTCATCACACACCTTAGAGGCACCATATCCACCCTTTGTAGGGTTTCCAAAGCCTGCCCCAAATATAGCCACACCACCAACTGCATCCAAAACAAAGCCTCCCTTATGCCCCATCCCACTAGAGCTCGCATCACCAACTATCTGAATAGAGGCGAGTGAAACACCTAACGCTATATCCATCTCGCCTTTCTCTATGTTTTGGTGAGCCATCCATCTTTCTGCGTCCGGTTTCCAGCTTCTAGTCCCCGCTGAGGACACACCACCGGAGGAAGTAAAACTCTTCCCATTAGGGTTAGGGCAACTAGTAGAGTCATCACGTAGAGCCATGGCCATCGCAGATAATGGAATATTCTCTATTATTATAATTAATAAAAATTATAAATATAACATGAATTTTTATTATTAATGTTATTATAATTTTAAAAATTATCGTTAATAATAATATTATTATTGTCATATGGTTTTCTCGACGAACCCTAAACAGAGCCACGGCCCGAGGAAACCTAAACAAAATCTTGTATCAATGACGACAACATCATCTAGGGCATTTTGTTAGCGGGGGTCATGTGCAAGGCTCGGTCGTGGAAGGGGTGGCATAGGCAATGCCTCTAGTGGTCATTGTGGCTCAGTGGTCATGGAAGTGGTCTTCCCCTTACCCTATCTCCAAGAGTAACCATGTTATTGTTATAACTTCATTTTTAGGCGGTAACTCTTTAGACTTTGCCTTGAACCCTAACAAAGCTCCTACCTTGAACCCTAATGCACACTGATATTTGCTCTTGCGGTGGCTCCTCCTTTGCTCGAAATGATAGTGAGATGGTCTCAAGTGCCTCTTTTGCTTCGCAACGACCCCTATTCAGGATATTCTCCTCGCGTAGCGGATCTGTGGGCATTAGAAGCCCCAAGGTTGTGGTGGGCTCTTCCTTTACTAGAATTTACGGTGGAAAGAAGTATACCCCTATTTTATACCTAGTTCTTCCTCTTCTTCAAGAGTTGTGGTGGGTTAGAAAGTCTCCCTAGTGGAAAGGATGACCACTTCTTCTCGAGGTCTTTGCAAGGTAGGAGATCTCCCAAACGCATGACCCCTACCAACACCATCTCTAACATCACATTTGGGGATGAAGTTCTTAATTCTAAACGCTTTTACCAAGAGCACACTTTGATCAAGAGATTTAGTTGATTCTCGCCTAGCCTACCTATTCTCCATGATTGGATTTCAAGCATTAGATCCTGCTCCTCATAGGAAGGTTAGATCTTTATCCTTGTGCAAAAGGAACGTTTATTGTTGTTTTTTCTTCAATAAAGGATAAGGACACCATAGTTGAAAAAATTTGGGTTTTTCAATTTCTCTACCTAGTTTTGAAATCTTGGTTCCCATCTTTTAACCTGCTCACTGAATCCTTTTCTTGTAAACCAGTCTGGATTAGATGGCCTCATTTACCTCTACAATTTTGGGACCATGCATGTCAAATTTATATTAGCAATGTTTTGGGTCATATTTTATTTATTAATCCCCAAACCAATGATGTCACGCACACAACCTTTTCCAAAATTCTTGTTAAGCTTGACACTTCCAAAAATATTCCCACCAATATAGAGCTCAAATTTTAAAACAAAACCTAGACACAACCTTTAGATCTGTGAAGGCTTGCCCTTCAGATGCAGAAGGTATTTTGCTTTAGGACACCGCAATGTTTGTGGGATGGTAAAGCGTAAAAATGAAAAAAATAATTGGTGGAAAGATGCCCTCCCAAAACATCTGGTCTTTGATGTTAAGATAGATTTGGACTCAATTATTGATTTAGAGGAGGTTCCTGAAACTCCTCTTAGAGAGATTCCAGTGAATGGAAACAAGGAGAACTCTAATGGTGTAATTCAGACAATTGAAAGTGTGGCTCCATCCACTTGCATAGTGGCTAAGGAAAATATCCCACCTCCTTTTCCTTTAGAAAACAATACATATCTATTGATTGATGCATTGGAGGTTATTCTTCTTGTTGAGGAGGTTTCTCATGGGTGGAAAATGGTACAAAACAAGAAAAATCCTTTCCCAAGAAAACTATTGTTCCTACCTAGTTCACTCTTTTCTTTCTTTGGGAAGTTGTTTCTTGGTATGTTAATGTTTATATTTGGGCTTTCGGCCTTTTGTTCCCGGTAGGATCTCGGTCAATTTTTTTAGCATTAATAAAATATATATTATTATTATTATTCTCCCGATAATGGGGTCCTGGAAAGGATCAAATTCTGAAAGTAGATGGCAATTTCCACTTGATGGTCATGTAAAATTGCATTTCGATGGGGCCTCAAAAGTCAATCCTGGCCTTATTGGTAGCGGATGTTTAATTCGCAACTCTTTAGGCCAACCGGCTCTAATGATGGCTCTTGATTGCATTCATTCTTCTAACAATATAACATAAGGAATTTCTCTTCTTCAAGGGCTCGAGAGATTGCTTCTTACCATTGGAGTAATATATGGATTAAAGGTGACTCTCGAATAATCATTGATGCTCTCATATCTTGCTCTGCAAAGACTTAGAAGTTAAATATGATAATACAAGAGATCCTTCAATGTCTAAATGGATATGAGAAAATATATTTTTCCCACATTCTAAGGGATGGGAACTCCCCTACGATCATCTTGTTAATATGGGGTCGGTTTGTTAGACAAGCAAGGGAATTTTTTAAAAGTGTGGAAGGATAAGTCTCCAATGTCTCTTCAAAAATATTTGATTAATGATATCAATAATTAATCCACATATCAAAGGCCTTCATGCCTTCTGCAGGAGGCATATATCTCTCACTCATGTGAATGGATTCGAAGTTAGGAATAGAGTTAATGGAACATGTGCGAAGGTGGGTGGCATTCCTTCTTCGCCTCTATAAGAAATGGTGCATGCTTGCCATTTGGCACTACTTTGTGGGAAAAAATGGGAAAGCTCGAGATTTCCATTCTCTCGTAATGAAACGAAGTGGAAGTCAAGGAAGTGCTCTATCATCTCTATTCGAGCTTGTCACAGTCCCACAAAGGTGCATGTCGCTCTCCTTTTCGCGGTGTCACGGCTCGGGCATCCTTCAAAGATTGGGTGGAGGATAAAATTTGAAACCGTATAATGCATCATTGGATTTTCAAGGTTTGGTTGATTGCAAAGTACATGGATGGAATTGAGGAGGAATAAATTCGATCTCACCTGCATGGGCTAATGATTGATCCAAAATAGTCAATTGGTCGGCCCAACATCTTCGATGTGGCTCAAGGGATCAGCAGAGCCAACATTTGGTAAAATGCATCAAGCCAATTCTCACTTCATATGGATCACACCGAGATAGAGCATGAAGGTGACGAGAAGGGGGTGGAAGCTATATTTCATTCGCACACCATCCTTGGGGCTTTACAAGCGTTGGCTACTAGTCAGAAGGTAATTGTGGACCACCTTGGTCTCAAGCTTCCTCCCGAGGATTATGTCAATTTTTCATGTGATGAATCTTCTAGTGAGTCGACTGACAATGTATGTCAACTCGACATGGTATTTCTCAAGAGAAGTAGTGGAGAAGGTGCTTGGGATGGCGGTATGCCATATATCTTCATAATAATAATATATAATTATATGTATTTCCAATATGTATACAAATAGGATTTTTTTGTTGGGATAGTTTGGGTAATTGGGAAATTTCTCATTGTCATATCTTGTCACCTTCAACATGATAATATGTTCATAATATGACCGCCAAGATGAGCTATGTTATCTATTGAAACTCCTTTTTAGATTGATCTCACATGTATGATGTATCTATCGCCTGACGAATGATGCCTCGCATCTTTTAAAATAATTGCCTCCAACCCCTCCCACTTAGATGAGTTATTACCTATAGTCATCTCAAAGCACCATGTGACATCGTTGAGTTTGCAAGAAAGTTCGCTACTAAGTTGGAATCTCGCAAGGAGTGCCTAATGTTCCACTCATCCAACTTATTGAGCCAATAGAAAATGCTAGGGATGTATGAGTAAATAACCCAATGAAGGGATTTACCTTTGTAATAACATTCACTACCACATGAGAATCTCCTTCGATAATTAGGCGAGAGCTACCACTTTCCCAAGCTAGTTTGACCCCAAATAATAACACTTGTATTTCCACTATATTGGAGGTGCCATATTTCAATGACTTCGAACCATCTACTACTAAATCCCCAAATTCATTATGAATAATACACCCTGCCCCCGAAAGTTTGGGATTGCCTTTGGAGGCCCTAATTATTATTACATTAATAACAATATATAATAGTTATTATAATAAATTAAGTAAACAATAGGTTTGTTTATAAAATATTATATATAATAAGATTTGTAATTAAAATTCATAATAGTAATTGAGTTATTAACAACAATTAATATTTAATAATAATAATAATTTTCTATTTAATTATTATAACATATATGAAAATTCATTGAAAACTTTAACGCTTCATATTTTAAATTTAATTATTACAAATATAAATATTATTAGTATTATTAATTATGTTTTTAATTATAATAATTATTATAAGTATAATTATAATGTTTCTTATTATTTCACCAATGGGTTTTGGGTGGATCATTTAAGATGGATGGTTGTGTCCGGATCCACCCAGGTTCAAATCCCATCAGGCGCAACACCTTCGAGGTCGTTTACTTATGGTGGTGGGTGTTGCATCACCAAAGTGGCTACGGTGGTGGTGATTCTCGCGATGGCGGTATTTGGATCGTCGACATTGGTGTTCACGGCGGCTTGGTGGCTCTAAAAATGATGGTGGCGGAAAAAATTGCATCGTCGGTGTGGGCTCAGTGGTCGCGGTTTATGATGGATTAATTGTAATATCTTGTCTATGGACATTGTTAAGGGAGGGGACCCAAGAACCCCTCGGTTCTAAACTCCGGTCAAAAGCGTTAAACTATCTAAAGAAATTATTATTAAAACTATAATAATTTTAGTCATTATTCACATTCTAATTATAACTAGCATACTTATCTTAGATAAATCTATGTAAAAATGCTAAGAGGTATTGTTGGAGCGCCTATTTCACTTATGTCAAAAAAATCCAAAATAGGCACCTGAAGAATGATACCTCTTGGCATCTTTTACATATATTTATCTAAGATAGGTATACTAGTAGCATCCACGACTATTGCATTGTATATAAGATGAGATAAAAAATACAACATTATTTATATGAATCAAAATGTGAAATGTACATCACATTAAATGACAAAATCATAGAATGAAACGTGAAAGTAGTTTTGCTTTCTTCATCTTTTCATAACGGTCATATGTAAATGGAGGAAATATTCTTAGACCTTCCAATGACTTTACTCAAGAGATAGCCACAAATGTTAACCATGTTGTTTCCCTTTGTTCAATATCAATTGTAGCCTTGGAAAGAGTCAAACCTTGTGATTTATGTATTGTCAATGCCCAAGCCAATCATAAGGGTAATTGGTGTGTACATCCCCTTTGTATTGGTGTAATTGGGATGGTATGTGACATGTTATCTTCAAATGGTATTCCAAAGTAATTATCAAATTCAACCATTACATATGTTGGTGGTTCGATGACCACTACCATGTTTGTATATTATGCTTCAAATATATCCTAGAGATCCATTTACAAGACCTGCTTCTATCCAAAGATTAGATGTTAACATGACCCTTGCATCATTAGAAATTAATAACTCAACATCAAGTTCATCATTTTAACCTCTTCTCGGTGTGTTAGCGGTACCTACTGTAGTTGGAATGCCATGTGCAATAGGTATTTTTAATGAATGCAATTTTCTTTTGTTGTGTTTATTCACATTACTCTTTGTGTAAAACAAATGAACACTTTTTTTCAAAATATTCATTGTTAGCTCTGCTTAATTCAACATTTGTTATATGTGACACCCCAAAAATATACTCATAAAACAACTAGGTTAGAGGTGGAAAATTATGGAATATTTTTGTTTAGGTTTAGAAGGAATTAATGGGAAACAAGTTTCAAGTATAAGTTTTTAGATGTGTAGTATATGTTGTTGGGCGACGCCACTAGGTTTTTTGCACTTGCGAGTTAGTTGCATTGTGCGTTCAAGCAATTAATGGTTAAATTGGCAAAGCTAATAACTGTGTGAGTGCACCGGTTTGTAATTTAGGCTACGAGCAATTGCAATAAGATCTTGTAATGACACTAGCTATAAGTCAAATAAACATTGTTATATTTTCTTATATGGTTATTTACTTTTGGTCTTATTTGAGGAACTTGACATCCTTTCAAAGGTCCAATATCAAACCATGTTATTCGTTGCTTAAAAAAATCTACAATCAATCAATGGGAACATACACCCCAACTTTTTTCTCATAACTCTAAAATATAGTTATTAAAATCCACCTTAACATTTTATCCGGTTGACGATTGCCCTCTTATTTCCCTTGTTAGTCTATTATATCTTTGAAGGGTTAAAATGATTTATTAAATTTTAATAGGATAATTATTTCACAAGGCCCTCGATACCTTGACATTATGTTATAAGGTAAATATTTAATCCACATTATATTTGAGACATCGAGCTTCTAAATTATACACCCTCTTTATAATGTATAGGGTCTATATCTCAATTAAAAACCTTAGATTAAGAATAATTAAAATATGATCAAATAGAAGGTAACATTTATTCTTTAAGAGGGTTTATTATCTCATAATAATATAATTTTTCCCAATCAAATAATTACATTATATTATAACTTATGAATAGGGCCTATTTCAAAGTAGGGTCAAAGCTAGGCAAGTATAATTAAACCTATTAACCAATAAAAGCACCTATTGAATACTTGGTCAACTTGACCCAAGTGGAAGAGGAGGAAATTTAAGCCCCGGGATTTGGTTAATCCCCACCTTAGGATCTAGGACAATTGGAAAACCTAAGTTTCTAGTTTATCTTTTTATTTATCTTTTTAATTCATTTCATACCATTTTTTTTTCTCTTCCCCTTTTCATTCCTTTGTGTAGGTTCAATGGTGGGATCTACAAGTATATGGATAATGGTTATAAAGTATGTGTGTGTATAAAGAATTTTTTTTTATATACACATATATATATTTATATGCCCAATAACCTATCATCGTGTGCAAGGTTAGGGTGTCGACCAATGGCTGCGTCAAAATGGGTTTAGGGCATGAATGTGGGGTGTGAAAGGTAAGGGAAGGTCACAGCAAGGGGGAAGTGGGTGTGGGGATGGATCGATCATCTGCCATGGGTCTCGTGTGGTGTGGCGGCATGGCCGCATGGGGTGATGACTACCCTCCACTCAATATGCACCACTAGGGTGCATCGCAGCCATCCGTTTAAACATGGACGGTTGCGATGCACCCTAGTGGTACATATTGAGTGGAGGGTAGTCAATGGCCCATATGGGAAGGGAGGAGGGTGTCAAGTGGTATTAAGGGGGAATAGGGTAGAGTTAAAGGGTAAGAGGGCAGTCGGTCATTGGTCGCCCACTGTGGGTTGGGTTTGGGGGTCGTGGCCTATGTGGTTGTGGCCCCAACACTATTTGTGTGTGTGTGTGTGTTTATTAAAACCAAGGTAATTTTAATTATAACATGTTTATTATATCAATAGTATATACATGACATCTTTAATATATATTTATATTTATATAAATATGTTCTAATATCGCATTTTATATATTTAAGTATTTATTTTTAAGGAGTTGTATACTATATTTCTCTATATAAGATGATTTCTTATATATAGCTCAAACAACATATAATTAATAATATAAATTATTACATATACGTATATTGTTATATATATTTATCGAGGATATATACACTATATATTTTTTATTATATACTAGCCTTCCCAAACTTCCAAACTAAAATTAAATTAATTTTGTATAAATGTATCATGGTATAACACACCTAAATCTCCATTTCTACGTATATCCATTTACATATATAACATATAAACGTTTGTTGTAATAATATTTTAGTATATGTTACTCGTATACGACCTTTGTTTTACATCGATATGTTTATAAGTATCTCTATATGTGTGCATATACAACATATATATACATATATAGTAGATTTTATAGCCATCTTAGTATAATTATATTACATTTCAATAACACTTATTATAACTTAGAACATTACATTTTATAACCGCATAGTTTTAAAATGGATTCTTTAACTCAAACAAACTCATATATATCAAGTTGTTAAGAACTTTAAGCTCACTGTCAAACTTGCATAAATATATTCATGAAAAACTTGTTAAAAGGGAAATATATTAATTGTAACACTTTGCCAAAATACAAGTTGTAAAAATGATCCGAGAGAAATGAGATTTCCATAATCTTTTTTTTAGTTTCACTAAGAGGGTTTTTAACAAATAAAGAATTCATTCAACAAATACCTTTCGTACTCATTTCCACTAACTTTGTTTTAGCTTATAAAGATGTAAGACAACTCCTAAAATGATCCATTTAACAATGCAAAATGAAATTCATTCTTTTAATCAATAGACACACCTAAAAAGTAAGCATTTAGAGAGATATTGAAGGATCAAAAGGAGATTCTATTTCATTTCACTAACCCTTTCAAGTACATCTTTTCAACACCAAGAATGCAAATAATAAATCTTTCATTTTTGTTCATTGCAATGTTATACACTTGTATAAATGATGCTTTCAAGAAGGTGGAGAGATAAAAATGGAATTTCACTTCATTTTCATCAACCATTGCAAGTACAACTTTCAACATAATTTTTTCACATATAGATTGTATTACAACCATACAAAAATACACTTTTCCACTTGCATTAAAATACTCGCAAGCATTCACAAGAACACAATTTTTACAACACATTACAAAGTTTCCAAATGCTTTAAGGGCGTAAGTTTCCCAATATCAACTTTTATACACAACTTCATTCATCTTCAACACACTCCATCAAGATACTCCCATTCTCAAACGAAACAATGAATCCAAAGAAATTTATCATCCAACCATGCAATGGGGAATGATCTTATCCCCATTGCCCCACAAGTTCCCTAACTCACACAGGGTTCAAGAACCAACAATCGAGATTCAAAATAAATACAAAACCCAAATCACATGTAACCATACAAATAAAGTTAACAATAACCAAGTAAACAAAGGGGACAAACAACAAGGTATGCCAATCACAAAAAAATTCAATACACATGATCAAACCAATTATGGTTTGAAGTGGGGAAGGAAGTACGACCCTATACCACTTATTACTCTACTAGGAGAGGGTAGCTATCCCTTGGTTCTTCCGCAAGAAATAAAAACAAGATTTGAATTCACACCTATACCTCACATGCCCTTAACTACTTATAGCTCCACCGGGACTAATTTCCCCTACCCTTGGTTCTGCCAAAACAATACCTAAAGAGGGAACATATCCCTCACTTTGAACACTACTTATCCCTTTAGTGATAAATCACATTCCCTTACACACAACACCGCTTGGATGTTCATAGTGGAATCATGCAAGAATTAACACAACACTTAACCAAAAATAAGCATACTCTCAAGTGGGTAATCAAAAACACAAATTTGAAATTAGTTCAAGGGATAGAATTTACATTACAAATAGGAAATCAAATGGGTAAGGCATACCTAATATATACTTGTCCCAAGATATTATTTAAGCAAGAACTCCAAGCATCCTTCTAAGTAAATACAATCCGATGTCATCTCCTAAGACCAAGTAAACTCCCTTAAACAAAGCAAAAGACTCCAATTTATAGGAAAAATTCAAAGTGGAGGATCCCTTAGGATCATGCCATGTGGTATGCTCCATCCCCAAAAATAACTCTAATCCCAAGCATGACAAGAAAAACCTTACACATTCACATGGGTCCTCCTTACAATCTATCACTTCACATCTAACATGAATTGACTCATACTCAACCCTTTTCCCAAGACCTCACACAAAAATAAATGTTAGAAAATGAAAAATAAGATAAATAGCTCACATCCACAAAACTTTATTTTCAAGCAACCCAAAATGTCAATTTATCAAATCATAATAAATAAACCCAAAAGTTAAAAAGTAAAAGAAGCACTTGCAAAATATAGTTTTGAAAAGAGAACAAGATCACAAGCAATAAATGATGTACAAAAGAGCCCTCAAGTGGCCAAAGTGCCTTAAAAAGGTACACTTACCCTATAGGTAGGTGTTTGAGAAGTTTTTTGAGTGTGGTAAAAGGTTTAATTATCCCACACACCTTATGAAATTTCCTTCAAAGGCCAAATTCGAGTTTTCCATTCATGAAAAACTTTCCAACCACAAAACATGAGTCCAACATTGATTAAACTAAAGTGGGTATAAAGGTCCTATTTTTAGTTTAATCTAAACTAGGGACAACAGTAAATAATAGTGGTAAAATATAGTAAATAGTAGCTAAATAAATATGGAAAGTGACCCACACAACTAAGCTAATAAAAATAGAAACCCTAATGTGTAAGAAGGAAGAGGAAATTACTTAGCTAATTCGCAGGTTGATCATGACAGTGTCCTGAGAATAAACCAAAAAAACAAGAAGCAAAACGAACATGCAATGGCCATTAAAAGGATGTATCCGAGTTGTATGGTTGGATTGGGGTGCCCGGAGAAGGATGGGGGTGTTTGGGGCACCTTGGTCTGCAGTTCTAGGCACCCTAGTCTATGCAGAGGTCCAAAAGTGAATTTCATAGGGTCATTGAAGTGTTTGAAACCCTCATTTTCTTTCACATCTATATCACTACATTGTCTTGGATGTCACTAGTAATCAATGATGAAGAAAAGACCTATAAAAGACCAAGACAAGTATCAAAACCCAAAATAAATGAAGATGTAAATGATTTGGTTTGATTGACCTCAACTGCCACAATGGTGGGCTTACTAAACTAAGTGTTGCACTACATTTCAGACCCAAATGTAGTTCTAAGCATGTGTGTGTGTGAACATTATGCCCTAGGTACTCTTATGTCAATCACACTTTGTGAAATAACAAGCAATAACTAGAGGTAGAATGTAAATAAATGGTGGATGGAAACGAATAGACTTCCCTCCTATGCAGTGTGATGCAGATGAACTAGCCTTGTCCCTTGTGATGGAGCTAGATGGATGCAATGGAGCTCCTAAATGCCTATAGAGTGGATGCAACCTTAGGTGGAGTAGTAATGCTTAGTGTTTGGTCCCTCATTATGGTCTCATAACTTTATATTTATAGGGTTCTCTTGATCTAATTTTGTAATTAACCCCGAAAAGGCCAACCACCAAAAATATGAAATCTCAAAATGGCTAGAAAGTGCCCAAAAAGTGGCAGAAAGTGGGAAAAGGATCATGGCACCCCGAATGGGACCATGGCACTGGGGCGCCCCAAGATTGGCCTGTGCACCCCAATCGGGGCTAAAATGATGTCAAATGACAAAAACAAATGGGGCATGTATGTGCAGAGGTTGGCAAAGTGATTTACGATAAAAGCAAAGTAAAATGGCCAAAAGATGGGGGTTAATTAGTATTTTCTTCACTCAAAAACCATATAAATAGTAGTATGAGACCGAGACTAAATAGTACCCAAAGTGTGTGATTTAGTGACTATATTTTCCCTCACTTTATCTTGCTGAGCGGAACACTCGGTAAGATAAAGTAGATAAAGATGCATACCGATGTCAATGTAGAGAGATGTAATAAATATGCCTAAGGACTAGACAAAGCGTGGAATGAGAAAATAATGAAGTGTGTAAACTAAAGATGTAAAAGTGATGAGAGTGAACCTAGGGTGGAAATGTGTGTGTAGTTGTTTCATAGTGTGGTGTACCCGCATGTAAATGTGATGTGTGTGATGTAGTATGTTTCTCACATAATGTTGTTGTTGTTTTTGTTGTTTGACTTCATATTATGGTCGATTGTTTGCTTCTCATACGGTCAGACCTGCAAGAAGAAGCCGATCAAGTAGTCAAATACGTATGTATATGTAAAAAAACATGTATATATATGTAAAAGCATGTAAATGGAAAATACGCAAATGAAAAATGGAACATGTGCACCTGATCCATAATGAGAGAGAGCGTGTAGAAGGATATCCTGTAATGCAAGTTTTTTGGGTGATCTCGTGCCACTGTTTCCAAAGAATTTTAGGGATAAAGTTGCATTATTCTCCAACATGTAACTACTTCCTTGAGAATGTGTGAAGAGATCGTTGTACTACCTAGGTTTTTGGCCGACCCGACACCACTAGACGAAGTAGTGTAGGGAGGCACACCCACCTGCAACCTCCAACCTATAACAACTCCCGTAATGATAAAGACAACCATGTCCTGTAAAATTCATTGTGTATGGAGTTCGTAGACTAGTCTAAACTCACTCATTGTATAACCCACAATGCCAAGGGTGGAAAATGAACTGAATTGTATCGGTAGAGAGCGTTGTGTACTATGTAAAACCCCAAATGATGCTCCCCTCTTTGGGGGTGCATGCAATGTCGCAGATAGGAGGATGTGGCCCCAAGAGAGGACCGACCACATAAATTGTACCCTACAGGGGAAGGGAAAGTGCTTGGTAGAAACCAAGGCATGCACAAACAAGTGGCTAGCCAAAAACAAGTTTTAGTCCACACAAACATGCATATAGAAGACAAGTGTAAACTATGGAAACAATGTACAAGCTACCGAGAAATATAGTAATGTAAACACACAAAGAGGAAAAAGTAAGCTGCATAATGTGGGTAGTAAACATGGGACACCACTCACGATGTCACAAGACACTCAAAGGCCATAGTGGCCGCATATAAATAAACAAGTGTGCACACCAAACCTAGTGCAAGAATCACATACAATAACATACAAGTACAAACAAATAGAGACAAAAAATAGTCATGGTAACATGTAATCCTGCAAAACAAAAGTTGCACACGAAGCACCCATTATCATGTTAGAAAGATAACCAATATGTCAATACTATGTATAACCAAGTAATGTAAAGTCCTAAGTACAACATGAAACAATAACACCGTAGTGGACGAATGTGGATGCCCCCACAATCATCATAGGAGTGGTAGAAGGAAAGCATATATGTTGCATGTAAGAGACATGTATCTGTGATCAAAACTAGAGAAATATGTAAATTTACATGTTTGTATGGTAATTATAATGACATATAAAATATCTATCTAACACGTGTAGTAGAGTAAACCATATACATGCAAGTGTAAGCAAAATTAAATGCAACCAGAACAATGCAATATGTTGTGGATGGATGGAATGGAATGCAAGATGGATGATATGAGCCATGTGCCCCCCAAGTGGATGGAAATTTATGCAATGAGGTTCATTTTTTCCCCCTTAGCGAAGAAATGAACCGTAAGCAAGATTGTGTCATCCGGAAATGGTCAAACTATGTGTATTATTTCTATCACATTGTGATGAGTGTGTATGTGTAGTGGTGATGACATGTGACCTAGAAATGATGTGTACGTGAAACTTATAGCCAAGTGTATATCACGACATAATGATCGAACAAGTGATGGATTAGCCCTAAGTGTATATCACTACAAGATGAATATAGAGAGTGGTGAGGTAGCCTAAAAGTGTAGACCACTACAAGATGCTAGATTCAAAGGTGATGACAAGGTGAGAGTAGATGATGATGTGGGATATTGTGTATATTGCTACCAAGTATGAATAGAAGGAGTGGTGATGTATCCTAAAGTGTATACCACTTTGCTAGATGAAGAAATAGGTGACCATTTAACCTATAGTGTATGTCACTAATTGAAGAATGTCACAAGATAGAATGTCGAATGATGAACTTGTGGATATAATAAGGTCCATTTGATTAGTAAACCCTCGACAATTGAGTATGGACCGAGGGACTCGAATGCGTCATAGGGTGGTGAGTGCAGCACGTAGAAGAAGATGTAGTATATGATATGATAAAAATGACCATATAATGTGTAGAATTTGTAATATGCGATGTATAGGATGTGATGAAAAAGGTGTAGATAGCCCATATAATGTAAAATCATATGCTTTGTAGTATGTAGGATGAATAATATGAGATGTTAATCCCGTAGACAATAGAAATGTGATAAGCATGTGATGAAATTGCTAGTGTGTATAATATGAAAGATGTGTAGATACGTAAATGTCAAAATATGAATGATATGGAATGAATTCAAGATGTAGTATACCAGATATGTAGATAGCCTCGAGTGTAAAATGTGTGATATGTAGATGTAGAATAGTCAATGTATGTAGCATATATGATGAGTATAGACACCCATGTAATGAATGCAATGGGTAATATGTAGGATGAAAATACAAAATGTGTAGACAACCCAAATATAGATGTATGTGTGATGAAGTCTAATATGGTGTGTAGAATGCAATATGTAGAAGGTAGGATCCATGATGTAAGATGTGTGAAGAGACTTGATGTGTAATGTATATTGTGTAGTATGTGGGGTTCATGTGTAGTAAGCCCTCAACAATCATGTGAACCAAAGCACAAGAGTGTGTCTTTGGGTAATGGTCAATACTAAGATGTGTGTATCATTATGGAAGATGAGTTGCATGTTAAGATGGGGGGATGTATGTGTGTTATGCTCCCCAAGTGTGTGGTGGAGAAGGTTACTATGTACCATTATCGAGGAGATCATTTTTTCGTGGTTGAATCCTACTAGAGCAACATCGAAACATGGTAAGCTATAGAGTGAGGAGGGTCGTATAAAAACCCATGATAGTGTAGTGTGTATACATTCATTACATATTCCTCATCAAGAAATGTTATTAGTGGACAGTTGTGAGCATGCCAACTATAGATATTTGAAGCGTAAGAAGGAGAAGACTCATTAGGAATAAAGATATTGCCAAATAGCATGGGAAATGTAAATGAATTATGGATAGTGTTTATCATAACACTAATATAGTTAAGCTAAGATTTTCCAAGTGTGAGTGGAGAACTCCGAGGGGTACATGCAACAAATACCATAAAAGGAAAAAAACACAGCCATAGGTGGTCGTAATGTGAAAATAACCATGATAAAGATGTGGTGAATGGAGGGTGGTAGGATATCATTACGTGTCATGCCAAGTCTAACCAAGCCCTCATGTGTGTAAATAATATCCGAACAAGTGGGGTCAATCGGGATGTGATGCCAAAAGGACCTATTGATGAATAACGTGCATGTGAAGGAGGCAACAAAGCTACAATCTGTGAAAAGAAGATGAAACATCATCTACACTTTGTTGACAAACCACTTATATAGTATCATAAAATTAGTAGAGGGAGGGGTCTTAAATTTATATTTACCCGGCCATCGCCACAAAATTTTCTTTGAAATAAGAGTCATCAACATCTATAGGATTAAATTTAAGTTGTCTTAATGCTTCATCAGTGAGTTTAATGGCATCCACTTCATCATCAGAGTCATTTGTGTGAACATTATCATGTTTAATAGCTTGGTCAAGTATGTTGCTAGGCGTTACATTAGGTGGAGGGAAAAAGGTGTTGTGATCGGAAAAGAGGAAGTAGTAGTAGGAGCTGGTATGGTAGGTGATATAATTATCGTGGTGTGAGTAGAAATAGTTGGAGTATGTGTGGTAACCGATGAACATGGTGGGGTGTCTGGGCTGACCAATATCATATGTGTCGATACTACTTGTATGGAATATGTTGTGGTGGAGGGATTGACATACCAGGTGTAAGGATCTATGTGACATACCAAAGTGTAAGGATCTATGTGACAAAACTTTAATGGTTAGGGATCAATGGTAACAATATGTTCATAATCATCATGCAAAAACTTAACACATTGGTGAATAGTACATGGAACTAATTGCATCGTGTGAATCCATGGTCTTCCTAGCAAAGACATTAAATTGAATTGAAGCATCTATAATGTAAAATTTTGTGAGAATGGTCTTGGGGCCAACCTTGATGTGTAATGAAATAGTCCCTAGGCATGTGCGAGTGGTAGAGTCATATCCACAGATGATAACAAAATTCTTAGTAATGAGATTATCACTAATACCTAGCTACTTTAAAAGGGAATAAACACATAGATTGACAACTGATCCATTATCAATAAGTACTCATTTGATGCAAGTGGTGTTGATGATGGCAAAGATAAGCAAAGGTGTGCATGGATTGTTTTTAGTAAATGGTGATATATCTTCATCAAGAAATGATATAGCATGTGGAAGATTCTGAAGAGACTATATGAGATGTGTAAAGGCTACTGCATAGTTGTCACTTTCTATATGGATAACACGAAGGGCGGATTCTTGCATATTACGACGATCGGGTGCATTACGCAAAAGTCATAAAGAGATATCTTAGCAGGCATATTTTTAAGTTGTTCAATGATGTCATAGCCTTTAGAAGTAATAGGATAATCCAATGAAGTAATACATGAGGAATGGAGGTGGGTGGAGTCGTGGGAGGATTACGGCAAGCATGACGAGCAAAGAATGAAATTAATAGAGGGGTCGACCCTAGGGGTAACAAAGCAAGGAGGATGTTGAGTACGCATACCCATGAAATCAATAGTAGTAGTAACTAAACTAGAGACCTTAGTAGATGCAAAAGTGGGATAACATGATTAATCCATGACTTGATAGGGCGAAGACATGATTAGAAGAAAGGGGTGGAATTAATTGGGTTCACCAAAATGAATGAAGTAAAGTGGGTATAGAGGGCCTATTTTTAGTTTAATCTAAACTAGGAACAACAATAAATAACAATGGTAAAATATAGTAAATATCAGCTAAATAAATATGGAAAGTTTCTAGCAACTATGCTAATAAAAATATAAACCCTAATGTGCAAGAAGGAAAAGGAAATGACTTATCTCGATTCACAAGTTGATCGGACAAAGGTGTCACAAAATAAACCGAACAAACATGAAGAAGAAACAAATATGCAAGGTCCCTAAAAAGGACATATCCAAGTTTCTGGCTAGACCGAGGCACCTTGAGAGGGATGGGGGCACCAGGGTGCCCTTGTTTGTGCAGGAGGTCCAAAATTGAATTTCACAGGGTTGTTGAAGTGTCCAAACCCTCAATGTTTGTCTCATCTATGTCGTTACATTGCAGACTCGGATGTCCTTGGTAATCAATGATGAAGAAAAGACCTGCAAAATAGCAAGACAAGTATTAAAACCCCTAAAAAAGAAAGATGCAAATAAATGGTTCAGACTAACCTCATCTTACCATAATGGTGGGCTTACTAAACTGAGTGTTGCACTACATTTCAGACCCAAATTTAGTTCTGAGTGTGTGTGTGAACATTGTGCCCTAGGTGCTCTTGTGTCAATTCCACTTTGTGAAGTAGCGAGTAATAACTAGATGTAGAATGTAAATAAATGGTGGATGGAATAGAATAAACTTCCCTCCTATGCAGTATGATGCGAGATGAACTAGTATTTTCCTTGTCATGGAGCTAGATGGATGTAATGGAGCTCCTAAATGCCTATAGAGTGGATGCAATCTTAGGTGGAGTAGTAATGCTTAGTGTTTGGTCCCTCATTATGGTCTCATAATTTTATATTTATAGGGTTCTCTTGTTCTAATTTTTTAATTAATCCCGAAAAGACCAACCAACAAAAATATGAAATCTTGAAACGGCTAGAAAGTGCTCAAAAAGTGGTAGGAAAGTGGGAAAAGGATCATGGCACCCCGAATAGGACCATGGCACTTGGGTCACCCCAAGATGGCCTGTGCACCCCAATCAGGGCTAAAATGATGTAAAATGACAAAAATAGACTGGGCATGTATGTGCAGGAGGTTGGCAGTGACAATAGAAAGCAAAGTAAAATGGCCAAAAGACGAGGGTTAATTAGTATTTTATTCACTCAAAAACCATATAAATAGTAGTATGAGACCAAGACTAAATAGTACCCAAAGTGTGTGATTTAGTGGCTACAAACATCCCAAAAATATAAAGGGGATTAATTTAACAATCTAACTTACAAATTAATTAAATCAAATTATCAAAGATAAATAAATTATTCAATCTAAAGGTTAAAATGAAAATAAAAATAAATTTAAATCAAGGAATAAAATACAACATTAAAACTAAGGTCACATTACACAATTACATTCCCCAAATCAAATTCTGAGCTTGAGTGACCCATTGTTGGCCAATGATCCCCATGTGAGTTAGTCCCCCTTCATCCTCTTTTGTTTGTTTTATTTTTTGTTTATTTTGTGGTTATAATCTCCCAAACACTTATTCGTCATCTGCACACTCAACAAACACATCATACCTACTCGAAATGATATGAAAAGTAGTTCTAACTATTCCTTAAACATACACGTGCATCAAACATTTACACATAATTCATATATATAATTTTCAAGATCAATTTCTCATCATCAATTATCTATCTACTTGATATTTTTTATTCATCATTTAAGCTAATAAAACATGCATACATTCCACTTTCTTACAATTAACTTTTGTCAACAAGTTTCCATAAGTCACTTTTCTAAAATCAATTATTTCCAAGATTTACCATGTTTCCATAATATAATAACCACCAATCTAATTCATGTTTGCAATCCAAATCATAATGTATGCAAATCACAATCCTATAACATCAACCATGTATATCTATCAAAAATGTAATATATCAATATGTCATGTCGTATCCATGCTAGTCGGATCATAAGGTTGGCACCCCATGCCAACTCAATGTCACAAAAGGACATAGTCTATGTAATCGCAATTTTAGGCACCCCATGCCAATACAATGTACGCAAATATCCATATGATGCAAACTATAATATGAAGGGATAAAATCTATTTAAACAATGTTTGAGGGAAGTGAGCACTACCCCCACCCCTTAAAACACGACTTCCTCTTGGAAGTCACAAGGAGGTTTCCAAAAATTCCTAGCAAGAAAAAAACAACTCAAATATGAAGATCTTATCTCATACAATCCAAGGCCTATAATTTGATTCCATTACTAACTAATATGTCTTGGATGAGAGAAACACGTTAAACACTACCTCCCTAATACAAGATTTTTCTACTAATATGGCCACCATGATTAGCTCACATGCGATGGTAGAAAGGGGTCAATTAAGTTCGTGAAAATCGCAAGTTCCTTCTTCACTCGTAATTTGTTTTTATTGTTTGATAGGGTTTTCACCGTGCTTTGGTGCACTTAAATTATTTTATTTACTTTCTTTATTTTTTGTCTTATTTTTTTCCTTACTTATAAGACGTCTCCTTCATTATTCCTAATTAGGAATTTAACTTGTCATTTGATTTACTATAATTCCATTATCATACTTCTTTAACCTTTCTTAACTATCGCAAAATATCCATTTTGCTCGTTAACTATTTTAGTTTTTAGCTTGTTTAGATACAACTTGATTATTCATTATGGTGGCAACCCATTATTTCCCATACTTGTAACTCCTAATTCAATGTAATTCACTTGTTCCCACTTGTTTACTCTTATTTCATGGCTTCCAAGCCTACACCACATTTCACTTTATCCTATCATTCCGAGGGGTTTTGCTTATTGCTCCCTAATTGTTATTAATCTCAAGTTTTAAATTTTTAATTCTTACCACTTGTTCATGGTTCCATCATAATTTTATTTTTAAACAACTTAATATTATCAAGATCTTTATCAATACTTCTCTTTCTTATTAATCTAACAAAGAGGTAATTCTCTCTTAGCTTGAAATTTTATATTATAAGTTTCATTCTTAATCATTATATTTTCAAACCTCTTGCTTAGAATTATGTTGTGGAAAACCTACAAAGATTAGACAACACCTTGTTATGGTTTACTATTATGTTTTTGGTTTATTCCCCTTTTCTCTTTACATCTTACTTTGGTACTTAATCAATCCATAATTACCTTGTTAAATTCCTTTTATTGCATTACACAACGTTTGGCCCTCGTTTTAGACTACATTTACATTTTCTAGAGTTCACGCTTCTAATTTTACTTATTTATAATATCCCGCTCCAAACATTTGATTTCTCCATCTTCAATTATTTTATTGGACAATTTACTTATTCTCATCATTCTTGTTCAAAATATTCAATTTCTTTCTACTCGTATTCGTTTAACACAAATTATTCCCATGATGTTTCCAAATTATTTCTTTTACTCCTAAGCTTATAATTTCTTGCTATTTTTATTTTAGTTTTGGTCACTATTTAGTATTGTTTAAATGTAAAAGACAAGGTGAGTCCACTTAGATTTTCAAACATACAAAAAATAAAGGCTAAAATTGTGCTCAAATACAATTCTTGTGGGACTAATGAATTTTCGATTTGATGACACCGATGGTCATTTTCTTAGTTCATCTCTTATCTTCTACAATGTGTTGAGAATCGCATACTCAACTTTTTCAGTTAGGTTGTTAGGGACTATTGCATTATTCAAACTCTCTTCACTTGCCATCCCGTAAAATAATTAAACTCTTTTTAGTTACAGTAATCCTAATCAACTATCCCAAAGATCCAAGCATTGTAAACTTGCACTCTAATACCAAATGTGACACCCCAAAAATTTACTCACAAAACAACTAAGTTAGAGGTGAAAAAATTATGGAATAAAAAGAAGTAATATCCTCGAAGGAGATGAAAAAGGAAAAATAAGGAGTAATATCCTCAAGGAGATGGAAAGAGTACAATCAATCTAATTCGTAGATATTATGGAGAGATAAACTCTTGGGCAGTATGGGATTGAACTACACATACAAAATTATGCATGGATATCCCTTCGCGTAGTTTTAGCTGAACTCATGTGCAATTTTTGGTTTCGATATAATAAGTAACTCCTATTGGGATAACTATATGAAGGGAAATGGATTACTCCCATAACATGTAGTTTATAATTCAAATCGTGATTGCATTTTATGTTGTTAAATTTAAATTTTGATCCCAAAAAGGGAGTGAAGAGCTATCAATTGATTGTGATGAAATACACAAGTTAATTGTTGATTGGAATTTGGGATTTTTGGGCATATAGTCATCCTTTATTTATGTATTATTTCATCTCTCTTAAAGTAATATTATGATCACTAGACTAAATTAGTATGTAAACTACTCGAGATCTAGAAACACGACCTATAAAGATCATCATTTGAGCTAAGATTATAAGACTGCATAATATTTTATTTATTGATCACCAAATTTAGAAAATGTATATGTGACTTGGAGGTCTTATTTATAGTGTGAAAGGATTATTTTTTACTTTTGTATGATGATGATTGTTATTATTAAATTGTATTAGTTATAGATATTTATATAATACTTCTTTTTTATCTTTATAAAAATTACGATGGAATTAAATTCTATCTCAATATATTATTGTTATGTTTTTTCAAATCAATATTGCATTTGGATTTATAAGAATTATAATACACTTCTTAAACCATAAAAGAGATTCAAAGGAGACCACAAACCTTGAAAGGAATTCCTATACAAGCTTATAAGAAAAACCATGAATTAGTGATTAAATAAAATTGAACAAAATAAAATAAGGTTATAACAAGAGAATAATAATGAACAAAATAAAATCATTTAAAAATATTGACATACCTTTGACAAGAAGCTAAAATCCAATATAATAAAATCATTTTAAAATATTGACATACCATATGAAACAACTTTATGAGTATGGCTACATCAATTTTAAATGAATATAAAGGTAAATAGAAGTGAACATTGTAAACATGAATATTTTTTGTTTAATATGTGATCAATTATTCACATCTTGCATATTTGTGATTCCCTTGTGTTGATTTCAACAACGAGGGAGAATGTTTATGTCATGGGGAGAAATTTGAGGCATTATTATATTCTCACTCATTGTTATCCTCTAATAAAACACATTATTATATTCCCACTCATTATTATCCACTCAATGTAATTGTCATGTGTCTTGCACTAGTAGATTTAGATAAAACATGTATAAAATGATTAAACATGTATTTTAAGAGACAAAATATATATAGAGATATTCATCGTAAGTGACCATTTAGTAGTATAGGGATAAAATTTTGATACTTTTGTTCCACTTTAATATTCTTTCCTAGTTTCTTGCAGATGAATATGGTTCTTAACGAGTCCATGAGGTTGTATCCACCGGCTAAGACAAATACACAACTCAAATAATTTAGGATCAAAGGACTATCTATGTTGATAAATATAGTGGGAATGAATGAAGATACAAATATTTGGGGAGGAGAGGATGCATTTGAATTCAATTCGAGTGCTTTTCAAGCGGATAAGTTACTAAGAAAAATAGTGGATTCATTCCATTTGGATTTGGAGGAATAGTTTGTGTGGGTGAAATGATAGTGGTTGTTAACCTTCACTCATTCGCCAATTTCACCTTCACATTATGTGCAAGTTTATAAATAATGGGAAAGTTTTGAACAATGAGTGAAGGTGAATTTAGAGAGTATCATGTTTATAAATAATGATATTATTTATAAATTGGCCATTCATGGTGGCTATTTGGATTATGAATATGATTTTGTTTATCATACAATTATCTTCTATATAAAACACAATGCAACTCGATAAAATTCACTTGGTTCTTCTTTGCACAAATTGATCTTTTGTATTCTCCCATGTATGTTTAATTCAACATTCTTTTAGATTTCAATCCATAATATCATATTGTTGAAATAAATTTTAGCCATCGGAAAGGCATCAATTTTTCATAGAGTACATGGCTTATTTATATAATTCTTAATGATAACAAAAATTTCATTAATCATGTTAGTTGTATATCGCATTTAATTTGAATGCCCCAAATTTAGATTCATTATGGTTAGATAACTTACAAACCAACAAATCACTCAAAGAGTGAACTTACTACCCAACGATGCACTACATCTCAAACTCTATGTAGTTCTTGGTGTGTGTGTGTGTGTGTGTGTGTGTGTGTGTATTTGTGTCTCATGTCCTACGATGCCCTTGTGTAAGTTGTACGATGATAACGGGCTAGATCTAGATTGTCTTGAATATACAAAATGTGTGCAATGAAATAGAATGAAATCCCCTCCTATGTTGTGTATGCAAATAGATGCAACCCTTTTCCCTTATATGGATGTGCTAGATGTATGCCTTGTAGTGCTCTTGTGCCTTTGATGCAAGCTTAGGTGATGATAAATAATGCTTATAATGTTTGGCCCCTTATTTGAGAGCAATAACTAAGTATATATATGATTCCCTTGTTTGAATTTTGTAATTGACAACTAGAAGGCCAACCTAAAGTGTAAAAAGATGCCCAAGAGGTGAAAAGGACCCAAAAGGGTAAGAAGAAGGAAAAGAGTGGTAGGAGCACCCGGAGGGACATGAGCGCCTAGGTGCTTTCGTGTTAATGGGCGCTAGTGTCCGAGGTCATCGAAAGATAAATCAATTAAGTGTCGACAGAGTTATAAGGTGTGTAAGGCCAATAAAGTGAAAAAGATAAAGCAATCAAAGAACCAAAAGAAGTTGTCAACCACTAGTTTTCTTGCTTAGAGATCATGTATACATCACTATGCTTTAGGACCTATAAATGTACCCAAGTGCATAGATTTTGTATTTACATTTGCCCCCACTTTATGTTGATGAGTGAATAATCAAAAACATAAAGTAGATAGAATATGATTACCTTATAGAACTGAAGAGAATTATATGTGATAGCATTATGAGTAGACAAGTAGTGATGTGAAGCATGAAGTGATCATAATGTGAAACGTGGCAACTAGGAAAGGGAGGTAGACCCTAGGGGTGAAGTGTATGCATAGTAGCGTGTTTTAGAGCTTTTACTTATTGATGTGAGTTTCTTCTTGTAAGGATGGACTTGCAAAAGAGTAGCAAAAGAGAGTAATCGAAGTCTCATATATGAAAATCGAGTAACATATGCATAAGTACAAAGTGTGTAAAAGTAGTAGCTAAGGAAAGAGTGCACCTGATGTATGAGATAGTAAAGGATAGAAAGTTGTCATGTTTTCTTTGGAGATGTTGCTGGATTTGAGTATCTTGTTGCCAAAGGTGAGGTTTTGGTCGATCTCACACCAAGAGTGAGTTTTTGGGCGATCTCACACCAAGGATGAGTTTTTTGGGTGATCTCACACCAAGGACGAGTTTTTGGGCCATCTCATACCAAGGGAATTTTTTTGGATTATATCATGCTAAGAGAAGAGTGTTGGGGAGAGAGGTATATTTTCTCTCCTTCCACGATGCTTCCCAAATGAGTGCCACTGCAAATTGGCACGTCCCAGATTTTCAGAACCGAATTATAACTTAATAACTAAATTCTCATGAATTGAGTCAAGTGAATGATATCGTAGAACTGAACTATGAACTATTGGAAACTATGTTTAACTAAGGAACTATCTATTTTTACCCTTATGACACTAGCACCTAGTTGGGACACAAGTGGCCACTGTTCCTATCTTATACTGGGCATTTGGTGTCTACTTTGTGTTTTGGGTCTAAGTCGACTCTGGTCTAGTCTCTGACTGTGTGCCTATGCCAATTATATACTATGATGTTTTTCTCTAGAGATTTATGCTTTGCTTTGGAAGGGTGATTTGTTCATCTAATAGTTTTCCCCCTCATTGGGGTGCATGTGACTGGACGTAGGAAGAGGTGACCCAAATGATAGGATCGGATCTTCGATATGCATATTTGCGAGTGGATACTGCGTGGGGTATGGGATGTGCATGGTAGAAAATAAGGCATATACAAACAAGATAGGCTAGAAACATGTGTTAGTGTATAAGAGCTAACATGCAATAGAAGACAATATAACAAACAAATATGAAAACAACGGGGACCGCAAAAAGTAGGTTGCATACATGGGACATCACTCACAATCTCACAAGACAATCAAAGGGCCAAAGTGGCCATCGAGAAAACAATGATCAATCATGACATAGGGCATAGAATACAAACAATAACAAACAATAGTAGACAATTACGAGAAAAAGTAACAAAGAAGGTCATGGTTGTATAGAATCCTGCAAGGAAAATGCTACACATGAAGCATCTATTACCATGTTAAAGAGATAAATTGTATGTCGGGGCATGTATACATCAATGAAGCGTAACATGATAATAATGAGAAGTAGTAAATAACGTAACAACATGACCTATGATGTGTGGAGTATGAGAGTAGTAAAGGTAGATGCCCCCAAAATCCTCAACAGGACTGGTAAAGAGTGGTTTCGAGCATCATGCATTGTGTAAGAATCTATAAGAGTCCTTCATTCACCTCAGACTACCATGTGAACGTGCATGTGTGTATAGAAGTAGATAATGACATACTAAGTATCTAACTAGCATGGGAAAAAAAGTGTAACATGTAAGTAGTATAAGCTAACAAGAGTAAATGCAACCAAGATGTGTAAATGTGTGTGTGTCTTTGTGATATGTTAGATGTACAAATGGGAGGAGCCACGTTGTCCCCCAATGGATGTGTGTGAGATGATGTTAATTTAGGAATGTTACCTCAATAGTCAAGTATGAACTATGGAACAAGAGTGCGTCATTGGGAAATGATGGTAAAGTATGTTTACTGTGAGATGATGTGATGCTCATAAAGATATACATGAAGCACGAGAGTGTGAGCATCCAAGATGTGATAAGTGAGGTTTATGGAGGAATTATACCCTCAACAATCAAGCATGAACCATAAAACAAGAGTGTGTCATCATATAATGAGTGTATTGCATGTGTTTGAGATAGTATGTTAGGAAAGATTTATCGTGAAGCATAGAGCGTGAAGTGTAGCAAAGAAGCTAAGAGTAGATGATAGAGACATCAAATGGTGATGGACAGAGGAGGAAAGTGTGAGGCCCCCAAGTGTGAAAGTGACATAAAGCTATGTGATAATGTGAGAGAGACCATACCATGGTGGTGGATGTTGAAATTTGGTCAAGACATGAACATAGTCTTTAGATGTATCAAAAGGAGGAAGTGTAAATTGAATATTAGGAACTCGGTGTGAGATCTCAACTTTTGGCCGTGGGAATTGATTGTTCTTCCTTTGATGGTTTGGCATTAGATGGGACTTATGGTAACTCTTGAATTACTAGAGAAGGAACTAGAGTGACTATATTTTGATGCTCACTAGACACATAAGGATCGATTTTCGATCCCATTGGGGTTTGGTAGTTGGACATGAGCATTTGGAAGAATGTTGTGTAGTAAATGAAATGAGGCCTTGATGCTCAAGTTGCCTGATTATTCATTCCAAATCATAACAATCATTGTCACGATGTCCATTAATTCTATGATAATTACAAAATGGGTGACCTGTGTATTTTGTAATCTGATAAGGAGGGTAGTAATGAGTAGGTGACAAGGTAATCAATTGGTGATTAAGGAATTCAGAGAGAATATCGTGTTATCTTAGATTTAGATAAAAATTGAGGGGTGTTTGGTGTGATAAGACCTTTACCATGCTTGTATGGGCACATGTAGTAGACATGGGATCAGGATGAGGTGTAGAAGAAAAACTAACATGGGTATGAGAAGCATTCTTGTGATATTATTTTTCAGTTTTGAGGGAGGTAATCATGGTTTCCATAGCTTGAAATTTATCTCAAAATCATGGTGTAAATCTTGAATTGAATTGAATATAGCTTGATAGGATGTGTTAGTAGGACTAAAAGGTGGGTCTAAGATATCACGGAAAATGACACTTACTTGTAAAGGTGTCGTATCATAAGGAAGGTACATTATGTGTATGGATTTTTTGAGAGCATCTTGGAAAACTGGGTTTTGTCGAAGTAATTGATACAAGGAGACTTAAGGAACTTTATAGGTCATGATGTAACTAGGGTTTGTGGTTGGAGAAGAAAAAAATTGGCGAGCATGCAAAATAAAGATCTGAGAGTTCGATTAAGAGTTGGGGTTCACCAAATGAATTAATCTAAATTGAATCAAACATTTATTTCAAAGTAACTTATTATAACTAATGATATACAAGTAATTGAATATAGTAATATCAAAGCAATAAGCATGCAACAATGTAAAACCATAAGAAAATGAGAGAGTAAGATGATTTACCCGATTCGTGTGATTTGGGAGACTAGGGTGATCATGACTGCATGTATCTACTACATCTAGCTATAAATAGTGTTAAAATTTTTCTACGAGGGTTTAGAAACTCATAAATGTAAATAAAAAAATGCCCACAAGAGAACACGAGCACCCTAGGCGCTAGTGATCGGTCTGGGGCACTAGTGTCCACTAAGATGCTCGTAACCTAAACTTTTTCTAAGTTGGAAGGTCTTCGTTGCCTGCTCACTCTTTGTTTCTCCGATTTCGTTGTTAGGGTTTTGATCGCACTTGTAACATGCAAAACAAATGACTACTTGAACATGCCTACGAACCACATCAAATATAATAAATAAGATGTTAAATGTGGAGTCGATCGACCTCACGGTCACCCAAAGAGTGAACTTATGACCGAACGTTGCACTACATCTCAGACTCCATGTAGTTCTTGGTGTGTGTGTGTGTATCGTGTCACATGTCCTATAATTTCCTTGTGTAAGTTGTATGATGATATTGGGATAGATCTAGATTGTCTCGAATATGCAAAATGTGTGCAATGGAGTATAATAAACTCCCCTCCTATGTTGTGTATGCATATAGATACAAATCTTGTCCCTTGTATGGATGTGTTAGATGTATGCCTTATAGTGCTCTTGTGCCTTTGATGTAGGCTTAGGTGATGATAGAGAATGTTTATATTGTTTGGCCTCTTATTTGAGAGTAATAACTAAGTATATATATGACTCCCTTGTTTGAATTTCATAATTAACAACTGAAAGGATGACCCAAAGTGTAAAAAAATGCCCAAGAGGTGAAAAATACCCAAAAGGGTAAAAAGTAGGAATCGAGGGGAGGAGTGCCAAGGAGGGACATGGGAATTTGGGAAAATCCATCCTAAATGATAGTTAGTGTCTCGAGGTCATCGAAAGATAATTCGGTTCAAAGTCGACATAGATGTAAGGTGTGTACGGCCAATAAAGTGCAAAATATAAAGTAATCAAAGAACCAAAAGAAGTTGTTAACCACTAGTTTTCATGCTTAGGAATCATGTATACATCAATATGCTTTAGGACCTAGAAATGTACCCAAGTGCATAGATTTTGTGTCTACAAACATCAATATAACATAAGGATTAGCTTCCACTTCCTCATACTTATTCTTTAGAGGATTTAATTTATGTGTTACTCCATATTTCACCATCAAAGTATATATTCACATGACCATCATGTTGCACCTTGTGGTTAAACTTCCAAGGTATCACAAGCAACATATGACAAACATCCATAAACATGATGCCATATATAAACTTGTCCTTGTACGAACCAATCTAGAGATTCGCTAAGCATTACTCATTGACAAAATTTTATGAACTTTCAATAACCACAACACCTTTATATGGATTTTAATGTGCTATTTTATTTAATTTTAATTTATCCACTATTTCTTAGGAGATAATGTTATTTATACTAACAATGTCTATGATTATATTACAACAATTTTTTTATCAATGTTTTTTTTTGTACATGACTATTCTCCTCCTTTACATGTTTCAATAATATTCTTTTCATCATGAGTGCTTCTAAGTTTCATGTTCATTGGTATGATGCATCGATGTAAAACTCTCTTATTCTACTTATATAATACATGCACTCACATTTCTACAACCATCCTAATGTGTGTGAGGAAACTCATACACTATATGTTCCACTTATCCAAATTCAAAATAAGTGCTTCAATTTGTTTCCATGACCTAGACCATAAGATCTCGACCCCTAGAGTTTCCTTGGCCTCTTTTGGCACCATCATCATGTTGTGATGTGCTTTCTTATCCCTATCTCGTAAATTTTCCTTTACCGCTACCTTTTCCATTACCATACAAAAACTTACCTTTTTCCTCGCACTACACTTTTGTTCTTTCACACCAAGTTTTCTTCTACCTTTAGTAAATACCGATAGGATTACTAAGTCTTTACATACTCTCAACTACTAAACTAATCCAAGGTGCAACATACTTGGGCCGTGCCATAGTCAGCGCGCCCTAGCCACGCCCTCGCCCTAGCCACGCAGCCATGGTTCTACACGTTCGCATGCACAGTCTGCGAGCTCTCTACAAAGGTTTGGATCGGCCAAAACATGGGAATATTGGAGACACGAACAACAAATATAAACAGGATGCCCTTCTCCTTGGCGCGGCTTTGGGAACCTGTCCCTTGCGTGTAAAACTGATGGCGGCGCCATAAAATTGGCATGGAAAATATAGCGCCAATCTCTTGGATTGACATGGCTTTTGATGCAAATCAAGACCCCCCTTCAAAGAAAATCCGGGATAGAGTTTCTCCAACCTGTCAAAAAGCAGAGGGTCTCTCCATTGAGACAGGTAAAGTTGGCTCGGTCTCTCCTACAAATCTCAACAATGATAATGAATCATTTAAAAATGACGGATCTTCTTTCAAGAGCATGGATAGATCCAACTCGCTTCAGAAAAGCGGTCGCTCAGAACTTATGCTTCAGCGGTCTCCAAACAAAAGGAGAGTACCATAAATGAGCTCTTGAAACCCTCCCAGGAGGTCCCGACGCTGAAAATCGGGAGGATCTACTTATAAAAATTCTTAAGGAGGAGGAAAATCTCTCCCAGCTGGGTCTCATATGCAGATTCCATAAATTTTGGCCTAAGCTTTCTCAGCTCCATGAATGGATAGCCCAGAGATGGAGAGAAAAAATACAAGGTAAGATTGAGCTTTATCCCTGTGCTAAAGCTTACTTCATTGCGGTCTTTGAAACCCCTGCTGATAGGGATTTAATCTTTAGCCAACATTGGGTTTGGGGGGAACATGGGCTGATGTCCAAACCATGGTATCCGTCCTTCGACCCGTTAAAGGAGTCTTTTGATACCTACCCGATTTGGGTTCGTTTACTAGGACTTCCATTACAACTTTGGAACAGATCTTGTCTCATTGCTATAGGCGATACTCTTGGATCATGTGTGGCAGTTGATGGTAAGACCTCCATTCAAACACATACTACGTTTGCTCATATCCTGGTTGATATTGATACCTCCAAACCCTTACCAGCAGAAATCAATCTTCAGATTGGAGAAAGGCTCTGGGTACAGAGGATTGACTATGAGAGACTTGCCTTCAGATGTCGGCGTTGCTTCCAAACTGGTCATGTTACAAACGATTGTGAACATTCCAAACGAAAGACCAAAACTGCTTGGTGGAAGGATTCACTTCCTGAACATCTCACAATTGACTCAGATCCGGCTGAGGATTCTAGTGCCCCCTTGCAAGTTGACTCACCCGTAATGGTTGATTCACAGGCCAACATAGAGAAACTACCTACAGACTATGCTCCGCAGATTGCTGATTCAGTGTTTAAGGAAGTTTCGGCCCCCCTTCCTATGGGTCACATCCACATCAAATCCATTGCAGATGCTTCATTTGCATTGGATGCAGGAAATCCTGAATGGACAGTGGTGGATCGGAAGAAGAAGGGAAATGTCAAATCTAAACCCCCACCACTCCGGACAAGGTTTGATTCTGGTCGTTGTTAGTGCTATTATTGTTACATCTGGGCAAATGGCCAACTGCACACGATTCTTTGGCAACAGTATTCTTTGTTAAGTTGTTGTTTTTTAGTTGTTTTTGAAGCAGTTGGTTTGTTTTTGCTTTGGTTTTTGGTTCAGCTTTTTCTTTTGTTGGGCTTTCTGGGGTTAAATTTTGCTTTTGAGCAACTTTGTACAAGGGTATAGTCCCTTTCAAAAAACTATTTACCAATAATAAAAAAACATGTTTTTTTATAATATTGATTTCATCTTGAATTGTCATGTGAATTCCAATCATATAACGCGAAATATTTTAGTATCATTTTCAACATGAACAACTCTCATAGATATTTTGTGAAATTCCTCTATGTAGTCATTTACACTCATTATTTTACCTTAAACCCTACCACTTCTTAAAAATACTCATATTATAATCTTGCGGAATAATTTTTGATTTCAAATTCAAAACAAATCTATTCCACGTTTTGATCAAATATCCATCTTTATGAAATCCCTTGGCTTGTACATGGTCCTTACATATAGATGTGTGTCCTTTCAATTTTTCTCTAGAAAATTTGAATTGCCTTAGATCTTTCACTTGTCTTCATATTCAAATTACCTTCCTAACTCAACCTGTCTAATCAACAAGTTCTTCATGATTTAACCCCTAGAGTGATTGAGTATATCTAGCTTAGGTTTTCTTGACATTCTTGCAACAAACCTTAACAAATATATCCTCATGTTCTTCAACATCTTATTATTCTTTGATTTTAGGTGCCTCTTGGGTGAATTCATTATCACTTGCATCGTCTACAATAACACCACCTCTTTATCGTGTTGTCTCTATAGCTTTGAGACAAACTTGCATATCCCTCATCAAACCATCCAAATCTACAAGTTTAGGTTCTCTTCATGGCGACTTATGCCTTGTGGTAATATTGCATTAAATAATTTCTTCTATTTACCATTTTTTCATAAAAGATATCATTTTTTTCGATACCCTTTATAACTTTTATCCAACTCATTCATTGAAAGATGCCAATAATTATCACCGATGGTGATCTCCTACACCTCTCCAAATTGTGCTTGAAGATGTCTCCATTCGCTTTCCACTCACATTAACAAGTTTGAAGGAAACAATACTAGATAATACTAATCCTTGATACTAAATGATTCTCTTAAAGATGCCCAACAATGTTAAACTTGCAAGGAATAAAACATTCACTCTTATACCACATGATGTAGTCATGCATAGGGGTCTCAATTAAGAAATGTTGTAGACCATGTAATCCTTAGAGTACTCAATGTGATAATGCATTAAAATCAATACAATATCATACAAAATGGAATAAGAACTTATAAATCATATTATTCAATAGAAAGAGTGATAAAATTCAACACAAAAGATCTCACAATTTGAGATTCTCAAACCACATCAATAAACCCATATATCTCACTCACTAACTTGCAATATTTGCAAGTATAACTTACAACACACACACACACACACACATTGAACTAATTAGTCTGGATAATATAGTTATAACACATGTGGGGTTATCCCTAATACATATATAATGATATGTTTATATAGACACACTACCCATCTTATAACATGCTTTGAAACAAAAAGTGACCCATATGGCCTTAGGTGTGTCCCAACTCTCTATATAATAATATGGCCTAAATGCTAGCTCAACACAATGCACTATGAGTTAGGTTAATGACTAATATTATGAATCAAACAAACTCATGTTGGCTTCCTCAAACAATGTTGATTTTTTGAATTCTCAAAGCTATGTGTCATGTTATGCCTTTGTGCATAAAACTCCATACTAGTTCCTTCATTGAATTCTTGCACATGATCACAATATGGATCCAATGACCTTGTAGTTTTGATAGTAGATGCATGTAAAAAAGACAAACACATGGTGGTAACATGAGCCTTTGAAATTGCTCTTTGTGATGCCACAAACACAAAAGGGGATTTTCTCGCATACATAATAACTCTATTGGAAAATCTCCATACTTATGACATTGATATACACGCTTGCGCTATCTCTTGAAAAATATTCTATACTCAAGAAGATACCACAAATCTTGTTCAACTCTTCAAGAGTTGTCACAATCATGAAACAATTATGACCTATTATATGACACTTGTGTGCATCTAGAGGCTTGCATGAAATTGTTACAAATGTATGCAAATTACAAAGGTAGGTGCAAACAACAACAAACACTTGCTTGCTTGTTGACAAATAACATAAACCATTGTGATGACTCACGTGACGTGCAAGATGCACTCTCATTACATAGGCACAAAACTAAATAACATAGACTTGGCACACCGACTTGTGCAATGCTACACTTAACTAAACTTCTTAGATTCATGTTTTTGTGTGACATAAGATTGCAAAGTGAACTCATATGCTTCTGTGCGTAGACTAGTATATATATATAATAAAAATAATGATTTGAAAAGTGTTGAGTTATTAATCTTAAGGCTCTTATCTATGATTTTTCACATATTACATTAATTAATAACCTCAACACCTTCTCCTCAAATTTCCCATTGATTGGTGATCAATGATGTTAATATAGTTGTACTACTTTGCGTAGCTCATAAAGCTACATACCATATATTATGGTCAAGCCATTACAATTTTTCAATTGACTTCTCCAAACAAATAGAAAAAAACTTTGAATAGATGACCAAAAAATTTAAGATTTGGAACTTTTAAAAGACAAGAAAAAATTTAAGATTTTAAAATTACCATATATTAATAAAATGAATATTAGATTTAAAATTAGAAATTAATTATTAGTGACACCCCAACATCTACTATTGTAGAAGAGCACATGCCACTATTTGGAGTTAATCCAATTCTAAAATTATAAACTATGGATATCCCTCAACCTTACATCTAAGTTAAAAGGAGACCGGATTAATTAAAATCCCAAACCTTCAACCGAAAAAAAGAAAGAAAAAGATTCCAAACCATCGTAACCTTAGAGAAAGGATAAGAGAGTTCCAAATAATTTTTAAAAACAGTCTGATTCAGCACCACGCGTTTCCGAACTCGAACCCAAACATATAATTTGAGAGTAGTTCTCATCGTCATCGTGGGTGTCAGGAGTTTGCAATTGTTATGGCTGCAGTTGCTGTTTCAGAGCTGTGCAGTACCATTTTCGCTTCAAATATCTCTCCAATTGCCCGCTTATCCCACTCCCCAACGCATCCTCGTAATCTGCTATTGCTTCGCCAAAACAATTGTAAATCTCCAACAACTAGATTAGTGGTTCGAGCTGCTCGGATAGAATCCAAAGGAGTACCCCTCAAATCTAGAGCTCCGTATTTTGAGGTAACATACTCTGTTTCACACTTTCTTTCTTAATTCGTGTCTCCCCACATAATTAGATGTTTATTTAGTAAGTGGGTTCTTGCAGATACCAGAACCATTGACTGGAAAGGTGTGGACGTTGGATGATTTCGAAGCTTACCCTGCACTGCTGGTATGTATTTAACCTCCTTACCAAATTTTTAATCGCTTCTTGATAACTAACTTTTGCTGTTGTTCAAAATGCAGGTGATGTTCATATGTAATCACTGTCCTTTTGTTATACACCTGAAAAAGGACATTGTAAAACTTACAAATGATTATATCCCAGTATGTTGTTTCTCACCTTTCACATTCCTTTCAAGAATTGGGTATGCATGTTATGTATTTTTTTTTTTTTTTGGCCGAGGGAAATTGGGCTGTGGCTGCTGTTGAAGGAGCAGGCTGTGGCAACCAACAATTTTCCTCATGATGCAGTATCTATATTGAAAGTTATATCGCTGCATTTAAGCCGATGAGCCGGCCGCATTACATTTTGCAATCTTTGTATAGTTGGTAGATTGGCAATGCTCCATTTACCCCAGAACTGGGTCATGATATTGAAATTCATGGAGCACAAAATTTGACAATATAGAAAGTAGAGTGAAACGGTTACCTTTTCTCACAAGGGGTCTCATAGACCAAATTGGTCTGCTGGAGCTGTCTATGCCTAGACGGGTCAAACCTAAAATAATAGCCTTTACATTTAAGTTTTATGGTAGCTCAGTAGCAGATAGTGCCAGCTCATTGAAAGCCAACTCCATTGCCACATCCACCAATCCACATTAACACAAAGACTATATAAATCTAGGGCACACAAACGATGTTTTGAACCTCGGTCATCATTGCGCTATCTTACCACTTGGCACTAGGCCAGAGCGGAGAGACGTGGGTGGTGTATAATTGTGTTTTTGTGTGTTTGATATTAGTCTAATGAAAGATGCAATGAATTACTTCTCATGCAGAAAGGACTTGCAGCTGTAGCGATATCATCTAATTCAACAGCTACTCACCCTCAGGTATAGTCAGATTTCCCAAAGCAGTTGAAGTAAGTAAATAAGGCTTGCTTGCTTCATAGTCTTGTCGTTTATTATTTCCCCTGTTTTTGTGCAGGATGGTCCAGATTTTATGGCCAAAGAAGCTAAGAGTTTCGAGTATCCATTCCCATATGTTTATGACGAGGTGAACAAATTCCAGCACATGCTCATTCTTCTTTCACAACAATAGGCACACATTTCACACATTAGTCGAGCTTCTATTATCTTGTTCAGAAAGAAGAGGCATTTGTCTAAAGCATGACTGTTTAGAACTGAAGCTATCTGGATTTTACTGTTTACTGTATCTACAATGTTGTACTGAATCCCAAAAGTTGATAACCTTTACGAAGACTCCTGGGAGATACTTAGCAAAACCTCCTTACATTAGATTTAAAATTTGACATCTTTCTCAACAGAAAGTAAAAGAATTGTCATCCTGATGGACAATGAATTATTACTAGGGCTAACTGTAAGGTTGTCAATTTGGAAGATTTGATTGAAGAATAAAGCTGAATTGTGTAACATATTTGCGTGCATCAATTAAAAAGCGTTCTTGTAAGCATATAGTGACTATTTATAGTAGTGTTCCAGATATGGTTGCCTTCAAATGAACTTGGGAAACCTTGCAAGGATAAAGCTTTTTTCTCAGCAACTTAGATCTCATTGTTTAAAGAGGCAAAAACTGTGTAGTCTCACAGGCATCATGAATGTATCTGATTAATAGCCTTTTCCTCATTCTCAAATTAAGCTCATTGGATCTGGTTCAAGTGATTGAAAGCATGTAAAAGTTGAAAGTTTTCTGTTAGAGACCCCTAAGACGGAAGCTGAGAGTAAGATATAGTTATTATGTTGACACATACGGCTCCTCCATCTTGTCCAAACAAAAAAAAAATATTAGGTGTCAAGGATTTTGTAGACTACAGTTTTCTTAGCCTGGTTGAAGTCATCCTTATACTCAATTTACTGGCATAAAGTGTGATCCCAGGCTGCAGGATGGCAATTATTTCTTACCTGAAACCAGTGTTACGTGGGGATGTGTCCCCTAGATTTTGGTGACGTCCTGGACGTCCCAAACATTTCGGGGACTTGGGGACTTGGAGGGGACGTCCCCTATTTTTTTAAATCTTTCAAAAAACTTCTGATGTTTTTACTTTTAAAAGCTGTTATTTTTATGAAGAACATTAAATTATAATCTTGAAAGTACCTGAATAGAGTTTAAATCCCTAAATTTCATTGAATAAAGTTAAAATATTCAAATATTAATATTTTATATATTATTTTAATAGCTGTCCCCTTGCCGTCCCCAAAATTTGGACATTTTTCCTGTCCCTCCGTCTCCTTGTCCCCCCGTCCCTGAGACTTAGGTAACTATGCCTGAAACAGTTAGGGAATGGAATTGTACCTTCTTTTATACGTTAACCTTTTGTAGATAGAGTAATGTTAATCACATACATAGTAGAACTTGACATTTGGGTAAGTTCCCCAAACTTCATAACAATTCTAACAATCTTCTGTCTTCTTATCAGTGCCTTCCTTATTTTATGTTGACATATCTATTTGAAATGAAACCATCATTTAAATACATAATCAATATGCATCATGCTTTTTTATTGTCTCATCGAATGTGAGTATTGTTAATTAAATATATTCATATTTCATACATTATAGAATGTTTCTTGAGCTCAAGGATAATATCTTCATGAAACATGCCTAATTGGGTTCTCATTGGTTACAGAGTTGACACCAAGCCCATGTGAATGCCAATCTGCTTAAACATTAGAATTAAAGTAAGATGGTGAAGTGGGAACCTAACATAAACCGTTTATGTTAGGAGCAAGATCTGTTTATGTTAGGTGCTAGACATGAAAAAATCAAGATGCGTCATGACTCAGGAAAACCATTTCTCACTGATAATTTGGATATTTCATTGTAAGTACATTGCAATTCACACTCTGTACTATCTTTGTGCAAGAATATTCAGATTGTAAAAGGCCTGCCTATGAATATTTGTACGAGTGATGCCTTGGTTTGAACTTTGAGGTGGGACAAGCCATCTGCAGGACAAGGAAATTTTCTATTGGACGATACAGGGGATAAGGTACTTGGGGATGCCAAGGGATGCACAGGGTATGTTGTAGGGGGATGGGAACTATACAACACCAATTTTTTAAAATAAAAATGTGGAATATGCATACACAATGTAAAGAAATAAGTCATAAACATGCACACATTAAACCAAAAATTGTAGATATATGTTAATCATTGACTTTTTCAGGGTTCTAGTGGATTGCTGTTGTTTATTAACGGAATCATTATGGTTAATTAAGAATGTTAGGAAAAATGGAAAACAAAATAGACTTCTTTGTGTTTTTAGTGCGTTTACATGCAATTTATAAGATGTATGCTCTAGGGGACGGTCCTGAATTCCCTAAAAAATAAGGGGTGACCAGATATCCTTGAGGGGAATGTTGGGAGTTTGACGACATCCCAATCATCTATGTCCATCCCTACAAAGGGATATGCAGGAAATTAAAATTAAAATCGAAATTAGTGTCAGTGCCCGTGTAGTTGCTGCAATGTAGTTCAGAGCAAAGAGATCCTCACAGAACTCTGAGAAGAAAATGTAAATACTAAAATTGATAATTTGAGAAGATAGACTAAGGTATGAAAGAGAGTCAAGAAGACACAAATATTTGTAACATTAGTGAGAGCGCAAACTATAAATTCATGCTAGCACTTTTCACAAAAATCAAGAAAGTTCTGTAATAGGTACAAAATCTGTGATGTGGTGCTAAAATGATGCAGTCCTGCATCTAACAGAATGAGAGTGCTATACACACTTAGGTACTTGCTTACATCTATGTCAAATAAGCCCTTGAGATTCAGGAGGATCTACCAACAGTTCCTGCCTCCATAGCCTGCAGTTGCCCTTTGATGGATTGCGACTCTCTAGGACCTCACCCTCAAGTTCGCAATACCTCTAAGACCATACATTTGTGATGGAAAAAATGTTGCATACACTCCTTTGGTGGCGCAATGCATCCATGCGTCTCCAAAAGATGCCACACACACTCTTGCAATGATGCAATACAATCTGTGTAGATTGGCCATGGTGCCACCTGTGCGTGCGCCAAACCTTGTACGGTATACAACCTTGGATTTGATAGGGTCTAACACACCTCCATGCCAAATTGCAAAGAAACAACTCACACCATGTGGTACCACAAGGTGCTGGGAAATTGCGATCTCCATCTCAGTGATGCCATCAGTGCAACTCTATGCTACACTGCGCCATGCCATGTGGCACTCCCAAGGCTGCCGCTATGCTAGAGCATCTGTTAGCATATTGCACATCTTTCAGTCTAGCTACATAATGGGTCGGAAGGTGAAGACTCACACATGGAGTCACATAATGATTCAACTTCCATGACGGTTCTTTCCACCTTTGCTGCATTGTAATACACACACACACATGTATGTATATGTATATGTATATGTATATATGTATATGCATTTGTAGCTTTAGAGAGCAATCAAAGTAGAAGATAGACAACCATACATCTTTCTCAAGAGTATACCATGTCAGGATGCATAGATAAATAAATACATTTACTGTTCCAGTTCTATTATCTCTGTCTTTCTCTTGATTCTTTGTATATCTCTAAAAGGCTTTTGCGTATGCATATAACACATCTGAATCCGCATTTAGGGTGTTGTCCACTAGATCACCTCCTAGGCCCCGGATCACCTTACCTTGCCCCTTTTCCTTGGAAAATTTGTGGGACACTTTCTCTTGTTCTTAGAAATGCATCTTAAAATAACACGAGTTTTCTCCATCATAATATTTTTGATCACATATTTGTGTCTCAGAGACACCTAATTTTGATACATGACTAGATGTTTGCTATGGTGCTAGTGTATTTATCGATTATTGGTCCATATTGCAAGGGTGCTTGTTGGTGTGAGTTCCTTGTGTTTTATTCAACTTTTCATGCGTTCCTTGTGCTTGTGCAACTTTCGACATATTCCTCTTTTTGTCTATTTTCTCTCTCCTCACTAGTTTTCTCTCTCTTCACCCTATTTGCATGTTTTTCTCGGGCTTTTACTAGAACCATAGTCGCATGCGATTTTGGTTGACCAAAATCATATTGCTATGGTTCTGGTCAATTTTGTTGTATGGGCCTTTTGACCCCTGTTTTGGGTTAGTTTTGTTGTATTTGTGTGTTTATCGATTATTGGTCCATATTGGGGATGTTTGTTGGGGCATGTTCCTTATATTTTGTTCAACTTTCGATGTGTTCCTTGTGTTTGTTTAGGTTTTGACATATTCCTCTCCCTTCTCCTTTGTTTTCTCATGTTTTATCTTGTAGTATCCAAAATATGGTCTAAGCATTTGGCAATATGACATTTGACACTTATGTTGACATTAATTCCTTTTGTAGACAAATGACCAATTTAAGCACCCTCTTGCTCTTTCTTGCATCCTAATTCCACTTGACCTCAACTATTCTATAGCTTAGCCTATCGAGTCATTACACATACTATAGAATACATCTACAAACTTGTGTCGGAAGTGATTCCTTAAACACCTTGGACATGTTCGTAGGTCTAGGACAATTTTGCCCACGAACTTGTCATTTTCATTTCTAATGGTCATTTTTTCAAATGCAAGCTAGCTTACTCTGCGTAGGTGGTACTTTTGGGTCGGTTGAGCGGGAAATCATTCGAATGGTCACATATATAAACACATCTACCCTAAGATATCAGGAGCATCTAGGGATTCTCTATTTCACCCACTCTAGGAAGGACAAGAGCCAAAACACTCTAACATCTATTTCTTAAAACATTATCTCAACAAGTTACTGAAATTCTAAATACTTCTATTGCTGCCCTAGATCAACTATGAGCCAAACCTGAAGTATCAAGTGCATGTGCCAAGTGTGAGGGACGGTTTGACGGTTCCATCTTCTATTGTTTTACTCTATATCACATGAGTCTCATCATAGGGTTGGGAGAACTACACATGGCTTGATCCCTCTTTGGAGTAGTGATATGCAATGCAATGCTCATCACATCGGCGAAGGTGTGGTGAGGCAGGCTAATCCAATAATTACTAACCCCTCCTTAGGGTTACAAGCAAGGAGAATCTATATCTCAGCACATGATAGGGATCGCACAAATACAAGTCCAAAAAGAAAGCCCCAAAGATAGGAGAATAAAATCCCAAAATCCAAATCCAACCCACAACACCATAGGATAAATTCATAACCTTAGGGACAGATTCAACTACAAACGTGTCCAACCTTCAACGAATCTGTTTGGTGCACAATGTTTGATTAGACAACTTGGACGACACCTTGATTTGCTTTTGGGCACATTCCAAGCACTCTGTCACATCATATGACATGGTAGAATGATTCTATTTCTAAAACTCTAAACCCAAATTGTACTTTCATTGATTATCTTTGGCAAATCTATTGGCACATGTAAGAATAACATAATTTAGGACTGTTTGGACTTATTATTCTATTTCCAAATTATCATTGTTGCATAGTATATTTAATTATGAGTAAATCCCTCAATTTGTATTACGCTTCTCTCTGTTGTCTCTTTTCTCTTTCTTCATTAGTTTTCTCTGCTCTCATTTGCATGTTTTTTTGGGATTTTTGCGAAAACCATAAAGCAAGACGATTCTGGTTGAATAGAACCATATTGCTATGTTCTGGTCAATTTTGTTGCATGGGCCCTTTGACCCTTGTTTTGGGTCTTTGAAAGTTTTGGCCCTTTTTGTCAGCTTTTCTAACCTATTGTGTGTTGACATGTGTGCCAATAGGGTCCTAATTTGAATTCAAGAAGTCTATAAATATGTAGGTGTGTTGGTGGATTTGGGACAATGAGAGATACAAGAACAACGAAAGATAAAAGTTGTGAAATCAAGGATTTCATTTATTGGAGAGCCTCCTGGACCAATGGAAGATTTCAAGCATTTATATACGAGCATGTGGCATTTTACTTGTTGCGTTCATTTAAAGCATAAGGGTTGCGAACACTTGCATTACATTAGACTGCCTACTAAAATATATTATGCTTGGTGTGTTGTTTCCCAAAATGTTCAAAATCCTAGGGGCCACATAATAATGGAGAGATAACACAAGCCTTTATTAAGTACTTCTAGATTTTATAGTTTTGCAAGTTGTTGTGGGCATATTGGGGTTTCAAGGAAGGAAGGTTGTTCTGACTTAATCAGTAGGGAATTTTAGAAAAGTGAGTGAGGTTTTTGATGCAGGAGCATCATGGGAGAATTAAGACTGCAAAATCTCAAATTTTGGCTAAGTGTTGGAGTGTGCGCAAGGCTTACCGCCAAAGGAGGCGCGGTAGGATGTGGGTGATTGAGCAATGTTGGGAATTGCAAAGTGCGTGCATAGGTATGGTGCAAGGAAAGATTGCGAGGAAGGAGTGTGTGTAATAGTGCATAGTTTTTAACGGAAGTATGGGTAGGTAGAAGTTTTGTGCAAGCACAAAGGTGGTGGTCAAGGATTGCACAACAAGGCAAACGAGAATTATGCGGATCTAAGTAAGATAGTGCACAACAATTGAGGAAGGCGTTAAGGAGTAGGGTTGAGAAAGTTAAAAGAGGTAGGCGGAGACTGACAGGAATGTACATGGTAGACAAGGGGATCAAACCGCCAATCAAGTAGGTGACACAAATATCCTAGAAGATATTTTCAATTTCTAGATCTAGATAGTTGGACGTCATTAATACACAACTAGAGTGGGAAGGTTCCAAAAGGAATTTCAAAATGTGAAAAGAGCAGAACAAGTGCCTCAAGGTAGATCAAGCGTCATATTCGGGGATGCTTTGCTAAAGATCTGCGAAGGCTCCAAATTAAACCGAGTAGATAGAGCACTGCTGAGAGCTTGTAATTGCCATGTTAGTGGGAATTCATTGTAGATGCCATTAAGGTTTTAAAGAAAATAGAAAATACTTTCCTTGGATTTCATTTCTCCACCGGGTTTTACTCTGCAAATGGTACAAGATTGTTTTGATCCAACCAACTGTCGCCAAGTGGTATTAGAGTGTGGCTACAAACGATGGAGGAAGATCGAGGAGTGCGAAGATTGGTAGAATGCCTATTGTGAGGCAACCACCGAAGGAGCAAGATGCCGCCGAAAAGGGTTATCAAAAGGGGTGCAGAAAATGCAGCGAATGCAGCCATTATGGGCGCATTAGAACAAGTTATGATGAAACTAAGGGGTGTAAGGACTAGGCTCAGTGGTCGAGGAAGATCAGTGAAGAGGGTTCGTGGAGCTAGATGCTCGAGTAACGATGAAGGAACATTTGAATGCCCAAATGCGCAAAGTGAAGTCACGAGTAGATGCATAGAAAATGGCGCACATGTAACACATGAAGAGGTGGAATGAGTAGGTTCCACAAAATTTTTGAAGGTCTAGAGTGCGAGAGAGGCTCGATGACGAGAAATGTGTTCTTTGAAGACTCGCGAAAGGAAAAGGAGCCTGCGCAAAGGAACAATTTGTTCATGACTATATGCAAGTCTCGAGGGAAATGTTGTTGAAAGCACAATTCACTGAGAGGGGGTGAATCAGTGACCTTACAAAACTTTCTTTCAATTATGTTTTACCATTCAATACATATTAACCATAGTGATCTTATAATGCATAAAAACCATTCACAAGAACATGAAACAAGAGAGAACACACATATATGAGTGGGAAACCCTCAAGGGGAAGAAAACCCACTAAGAACTCTGCAAATGGACTACTGTCATATAAATGATTGTAAAAGATCAAATTCAGTTGAGCACCCACTCAACTTGGAGCACCAACCCCAAATAAGTTAAGCACCTACTTAACTAGGTTTTAACAAGCACCAACTTGCAAGGAAACACCAACCCTAAGTGACTCAACACCAACTCAACCACCTCTATAATTTTTTCACCTTCTTAACCCTCTATTGCTTGATCAACAAATGATGACCATCTTTCTTGCCCTTCTTCTCTTGATCACTCTTCAAACTACATGTTATGCTTCTTCGCTCATCAATCTTCTTCACCTTGATATAGGCATGTACAAATTGACTTTCATAGGATGACCACCTTCTTGATATTCAACATAAACCCTCTGCCCATGGTCTACAAGACCTCCTACTTGCTCAAACATGCACTATATTTCGCTCATTCACACTCACACCTCAAATAGGCCTAAAATTGCCTTGCATATATATATACATGATTCATGAACATATACCACTTGGTGGCCATACACACCTAAAACCACTTAGGTCGGCCATACAATAGGTCTTAGAACATCTTATAAACATGAATTAATCACAACTTAAACCTCTTTTGGTCTGCCACAACTCAATTAGGCCTTTTCACCTTTAGGTCTCATGAAGACCTAATTGCATTAGGTCTGCTGCATAATGACACAACATGATCTTCTTGGGCTCACATAGCCTTCTCCAAAAATCAAAACCCTTTCAAATACTTTGTCTTTGAACTCTACTAACCTCCTCCATGCTTGATTAGCTCTGCACCTTGCATTCATGCCATGAAAGCTCCTTAAGAACAATGTCAAATCACCTCAAAAACTAGTCATGAGAAATTGACCTCATAGGATCACTTAGAGGCTGGAACCTATCCAAAAACCACCATATACATGAAGAATGGGTCTCTAACACCTTCTATCATCCATTTATTCATCTTGGCCAATGCAACTTTTGAGAGCTACAACAACTTCTTGACAAAATAGGCATGTACCTGCACATTTTCTCTCTCATCTGACTAACCACCACCACTTGGAGGTACCTGGGAGAGTTGACTACATGCTCCAATAGTTTATTTGGAAGTTTGAATCCATTTTGAGCTATTTTGAACAAAATCTTTCCTATCGAGTCCTTATTAGGGTTTTAGGGAGGTTTTGACTAGTTTTGGTGTTAGTAATTGTTCATAAAGGATAAGACTTAGAATCCAAAACTAATGCCTAGAATTCTTAGCTAGGACCCTTCCCCATCTCTCCTAAACAACTCAGGTTCCCATGCAGAGGTTTTACGTGCCTATGAACACCTGAAAGTGCTTCTTGGGTTTGAAACCCTCATTCTGTGAGCTCGAGAAGGCCTAAAATGCACTTTCTTGCAAAATCCTTCAAACCATGACTTCAAACTACATCAACATACCTAAAACAACTTATCTTACCTCTGTCCAAGCTCACATATGCATTCTTGCTCTGAAAATTGATCATCATGACTCATTAGGTCAGGTAGGGTTTAGGAGGGTCTAGGTGCAGACCTAGAATGGAGGTTTTACCCCTATAAGTGGACTCTGAGTGAATTTCCACCTCACTACCATGCTCAAACAGTGCTCAAACATCCTTCACATGCATGTGACCATCCATGCCTCTTCCATCTCTCTTCATGCCTCATGACTAGGCTTCCTATGCACTTGACCTTGACAACACTTCTTCAACAATGACCTGCATTTTGCAAGCTGACCTTGACAACCTTCAAGTTGTCTTCAAATTCTCTCTCAATTGTCTTCAAATTCTCTCTCAATTGTCTTCAAATTCTCTCTCAGTTGTCTTCAAATTCTTTCTCCTCAAGATGACATCATCAACCTTTGACATCAACAAGGCACATCATCAACCTTTGACATCAATGACAATACTCAACAATTGCAAGGTGATTGTCGATAGTGGTAGCACAAACAACATTTTTTCTAGTGAGACGGTGGAGAAGTTAGAGATAAAGAAAATTCCGTATTCCAGGTCCTACAAGGTGTCATGGTTACAAAAGGAACACCAAGTGTTGGTAAACGAGCAAGGCCTTATCAAGTTCCGTTGGGAACTATCATGCGACGAAGTTTTGTGCAATGTGATGTAGGTGGACGCTTGTCACCTATTGTTAGGAAGGCTATGGTAGTATGATCGGAAGGCTATCTACGATGGGCATGTGAATATGATTTGTATTGAAAAGGATGGAAGGAAGTTTACCATGCCCCTTTGAAGGACATGGGCGAAGGTAAAGTGCGCAGTGGAGTTTGTGTAAGAGTTTTGGTCGTGTCGTGAAAGGATTTCTTGCGGGAAGTGGAAGAAGAAAAGGCGTCTTACGCACTTATACCAAAGGAACTACACAAAGATTGTCGCAAAAACTAAGGAGGTCCCAAGTGAGGTACGCCGAATGTTGGAGGAGTTTGTGGACATAGTGACCGAGGACTTCCGCAAAGACTACAACTAGTGTGCGGTATTAGTCATTAGATTGACTTGATATCGGGATCAAGTTTGCCGAATAAGGCACCATATCGGATGACACCAAAGGAGAATGCAAAAGTGCGCAAACAAGTACAAGACTTGCTGGACAAAGGTATGGTGCATGAAAGTTTGAGCCCATGTGTAGTACCCGTAGTGCTGGCACCAAAGAAAGGAGGAGAATGATGCATGTGTGTTTACTCCCGAGGCATCAACAAGATCATGATCAAGTATAAGTTTCCATTGCAAAGATGGATGATTTGATTGACTGCCTTAGTGGCGCACAATATTTGTCAAAAAGATTGATCTAAAGAGTGGCTATCACTAGATCAAGATTAGAGAAGGAGATGAATGGAAGACAACATTCAAAACGAAGGAAGGCTTGTATAAGTGGTTGGTTATGCCATTTGGGTTAACCAATGCCTCGAGCACATTCATGAGGTTGATGAATGAAGTGCTGAAGCCCGTTCTGGGAAAATTCATCATTGTGTACTTGGGCGACATATTGGTGTTCAATAGAACAAGAGAAGAACACCTAAATCATTTACATAGAGTAATGAAGCACTTGTAGGAGCAAAAGCTGCTAATGAGTGTGAAGAAGTTGAAATGTATGCGCAAAGAGCTAGTGTATTTGGGTTTTGTACTACCTTGAGAAGGATTGTGCATGGACCCGGAGAAGGTACACGCAATACTAGAGCGGCCATCCCCAAGGAATGTGACGAAGGTGCGAAGCTTTCATACTTATACCAAAGGAACTGCAAGCAGGTGATTGTGCGTAAAACTAAGGAGGTCCTAAGTGAGGTTCGCAGAATGTTGGAGGAGTTTGTGGACATTGTGACCGAAGACTTACTGCAAAGACTACAACTAGTGTGCAGTATAAGTCATCAGATTGACTTGATATCGGGATCAAGTTTGCCGAATAAGGCACTGTACCGGATGACACCAAAGGAGTATGCAAAAGTGCGTAGACAAGTAGAAGACTTGGTGGATAGAGGCCTGGTGCATGAAAGTTTGAGCCCATGCGCAGTACCCGCAATGCTGGCACCAAAGAAAGGAGGAGAATGACGCATGTGTGTTTACTCTCGAGCCGTCAATAAAATCACGATCAAGTATAAGTTTCCATTGCCAAGGATGGATGATCTGATTGAATGCCTTAGTGGCTCACAATATTTGTCGAAGATTGATTTGAAGAGTGACTATCACTAGGTCAGGATTAGAGAAGGAGATGAATGGAATACAACATTCAAAACAAAGGAAGGCTTGTATGAGTGGTTGGTTATGCCATTTGGGTTAACCAATGCCTCGAGCACATTCATGAGGTTGATGAATGAAGTGTCAAGCCATTCTGGAAAATTCATCATTGTGTACTTGGACGACATACTGGTGTTCAACAAAACACCTAAATCATTTGTATAGAGTAATGAAGCACTTGAGGAGCAAAAATTGCTAATGAGTGTGAAGAAGTGCAAATTTATGCACAAAGAGCTAGTGTATTTGGGTTTTGTACTACCTTGAGAAGGATTGCGCATGGACCCAAAGAAGGTACACGCAATACTAGAGTGGCCATCCCTAAGGAATGTGATGAAGGTGCGAAGCTTTCACGGATTGGCAAGATTTTATAGGAAGTTCATAAAGAAATTTAGTGGAGTGTGCGCGGTGATCACGAGAGACGATGAGGGGGATTGCGAAAGAGTTCGTGTTGATAGAGGAAGCAGAGCGCAATTTCCAAGAATCAAGTAGAGGATTACAGTCAGCAACCGATGTTGACATTACCAAATTTCAAGAAGGTATTCCAAGTGGATGCGATGCAAGTGGCATGACAATTGGCGCAATGTTAAGTCGGGAGGGAAGACCCATTGCCTATTTCGGTGAAGTTAAATGAGTCCAACAAAAGATACTCGGTCTATGACCAAGAATTCTACGCAATTGTGGAAACATTGAAGAAATGGAGACATTATTTGTTTCCAAGTGAGTTTATCATGTACATGGATCATCAAACGCATAAATTTATCAATAGTTAGGTAAAGTTGAACCAGAGGCACATGAAATGGGTAGAATTTCTGCAAAGTTATTCCTTTGTGTTGAAGCGCTTGAAGTGGGAAGTTCAATTGTGGATGCATTAGTAGAAGAGTGCTAAAATTGAAGGAAATGTGGAATGAAGTCATGATTTTTAGGCCATGAAAGAACTATATGTGCAAAATGAGGATTTTAAGGATGCACGAAGCATGCACGGAAACGACATGCACAAATAGAACGTCGTGTTTGGATTTTTCATCTAAGGCATGTTATTCGAGGGGAGTGTGGTTATGTATACCCAGAGGAACGATGCGTGAAAATTTAATTAAGGAGAAGCACAATGGGGGCTTAGGAGGTCACTTTGAGAGTGACAAAACTCTTTCGTAATTGGAGGAGCATTATTATTGACCAAGGATGAATGCGGATGTGTGTAGTTATGTTTAGAGGTGCAAAATATGCCAACTAGCCAAGGGGTGTGAATGGAACACGGGTTGTATCAACCATTACCAATGCTAAGGAAACCATAGGAAGATATTAACGTGGATATTGTGTTGGGATTGCGAGGATGCAAAGTGGGAATGACTCCATATGTGTGGTAGTCGACGAGTTTTCCAAGATGGCACACTTTATTACATGTAAGAAGACCAGTGATGCATCAAAAATCATACATTTGCTTTTTAAGGAAGTGTGACTACATGGATTTCCGTTGAGCATAGAGGACATTGTGGAAGAAATTAGGAATGAGGATGACCTCTAGTTTAGTATGCCCAAATTGATGGACAAGCACAAGTGGTTAATAGAAGTCTACGCAATTTATTGCACAACTTGGTAGGAGACAAACTGAAGCAATGTGATGTGGTATTAGGGCAATCTGAATTTGCCTACAATGACTCGGTGAATAGAAGTACAGGGAAAACTTTGTTTCAAATTGTCTATGGGACAAGTCCCAAAGGAGTCACGAGATTATGCAAAGCGGTGAACAATAGGAGAACAAAAGTGGAAGATTGTGCAAAGTATATGCACGAGATTCATGAGGAAGTGCGCTTGAAGTTAGAAAGAAGTAACCAAGGTTACAAGGAGTGCGCGGACACAAGATGTAGACCAAAGGAATTTTAAGTTGGAGATCAGGTATTGGCACATTTGTGTAAGGAGAGGTTTCCTAAAGGGACCTATAACAAACTGAAGTTGAAGAAGATTGGACCATGCAAGGTATTGCACAAATTGGGACCAAATGCATATGAAATAGAGTTGCCAAAGGAATTGGATATCTCACTGATATTCAATGTTGCAAACTTGTATGAGTTCCATGAAGGGGAATAGTGTGCAAAGGGAAAAAGGATGAGTGCGCTGAGGAAGCAAATGAAAATGCTCAAGGATTAGAGAGTTCCTTAGGCGGAGAAGGCGAGATACGAGAGAGAGAAACAAAAGAAATTGAGATCATATTGGACTCAAGGGTAGTCAAGAAGATGCGTGGACAAGAGTACATAGAATATTTAGTAAAGTGTAGAAATTATGCAAGAGGAGGATGTGACATGGATAAGTTTGAAGGAGCTTGGTCAGTTGGGCCATACTTTGGAAGACTTTAACTCGTGAGATGGAGCTCACTTTTGTTTAACCCAGGGTGTTTGATGCAGGAGCATCACGGGATAATTAAGACTGCAAAATCTCAAATTTTGGCTAAGTGTTGGAGTGTGTGCAAGGCTTACTTGGATCAACAAGGCAAAGGAGGCGCGGTAAGATGTGTGGATGATTGCGAAACCTGTATGGAAGTTTTGCGCGATGTTAGAAATTGCGAAGTGCACGGTAGGAATGGTGCGAGGCAAGATTGTGAGGAAAGGGTGTGCATAATAGTGCACAATGTTTTGATAGAAGTATGGTTAGGTAAAAGTGTTTTGGAAGCGCAAAGGTGGTGCTCGAGGATTGCACATCGGTGCAAATGGGAATTGCATGAATCTTCGTAGGATGACAATGTGCAACAGTTGAGGAAGGAAGGCATTAAGGAGCAAGGTCGAAAAAGGCATTTGAGGTAGGTGGAGATTGACAGACAATGTATGTGGCGGACAAGGGGAACAAACCACCGATCAAGCATGTGACATGGACATCCCGGAAGATCTTTTCAATTATCAGATCTAGATAGTTGGATGTCATTAATACACAGTCAGAGCAGGAGGGTTCCAAAAGAAATTTCAAAATATGGAAAGAGCGGGAACAAGTGCCTACAAGAGGCAGATCAAATGCCAAATTCAAGGCTGCTGCTGAAGACTATGGAAGGCTGCAAATTAAACCGAGTAGATAGAGCTTGTAATTGTCCCGTTAGTGGGAATTCACTGTAGATGCTGTTAAAGTTTTAAGGAAAATATGAAATACTTTGCTTGGAGTTCATTTCTCTGCTGGGTTTTACTCTTCAAATGGTGCAAGATCGTTTTAGTCCTACCAGCCCGTTGCCATTTTTGAAGCCATAAAGTAGATGGACCAAGTCATCAGATCAATTTCACACTATCTGACAGTTCCCATATACATACAAGTGTGGTTCTAGGGTTGCCAATTAAGGGTAGTAGTGCGGAATCTGGTCAAGGTTCTCAATTTTCATTGATTTTTCCTTGTCTACTTTGCTTCACTGTCTGGACATGTTCAGCACTATTCTATTTTTGACGATTGTCTTCCTAATTGTGACAAAGTTTGTATCACTCTAAAATCCTATTTCTTCCAAGCATTTCAATCGTTTCAATTGTCCTATGTTGCATGTATAGCCATCTCGACAATTAGGTCTGATTTATTGATTTATATTTGATTATACCTAGTTGAAATGTATTGTGGTTAGTCATATACTTGTTTTGCATTTGTTAGTGCAAAACTGCTCCCAACACTTACAATGTTTTGTCTTTGTTGGATTTTCCCTCCCGTTGTGTGTTGACATGTGCCTCAAAAGGGTCCTAATTTGGATTCAAGAAGTCTATAAATACACAGCTGCGTTAGTGCATTAGGACAATTGGAGATGGAAGAACAAGGAATCTTAAAGTTGTAAAATCAAGGAACTAATTTATTAGAGAAGCATCTCTGTACTAAAAGAAGATTTCAAGCATTCAGAGAACATTTATCATTTTACTTGTTGCCCTTACATAACATTGGACTTCCTGCTGAACTGTATTATACTTGGCGTGTTGTTTCAGAAACTGTTCAAAATCTTAGGGGCCTGATAATAAGGGAGGGATAACACATGCCTTTGCAATGTGTTGTGGGCATATCGGGGTTTCAAGGAAGGAGAGAAGTTCCCGGCGACTCATAGTGAATTGTAGCAAAGCGAATGAGGTTCTTGGAGCTCTGAAGTAGATGAACCAAGTGGTCAAATCAGTTTCGCATTATTTGACAGTTCCCAAATCTACACTGGTACTATTATGGCTTACCACTTAAGGAGTAGTGTGATTCTGGTCAAGGTTCTCTTGTTTTCATTGATTTTTTTGGGGCTGCTTTGCTTCATTGTATGGACATGTTCGGCAAACTCTGTTTATGATGATTGTCTTTGGAATTGTGACAGGATCTGTATCACCCTACTTCTTTCAAGCATCTCAACCATTTCAAGTGTCCTATGTTGTATGTATAACTATCTTTGCAATTAGGTTTGATTTATTGATTTAATATGATTAAACCTAGTTGCAATGTATTGTGGCTAGCCGTAGACTTATAGTGCATTTATTAGTGCAGAACCCCTTTCCACACTTACAATGTGTTGTCTTTATAATCACCACTATGATTTTCGCTCATGCTGTGCAAGGCCTCATCCACAATATGTAATTCCCATAAGAACAACTCGGAGCACGAGTGATTTTGAAATAATCAACTGTAATTTCTGAAATTGTTAGGAAATGAATAGTGGAGTTTTTTCCCGTCTGTAGTTAGAGTCAAGTGGATAAAAGATCTAGTTGTTTAGAATTTAATAGTACAGAAAAGTGATGGATTGAAGTTTGAGTTGCCTTGATTGCCAAGATTCACATGGATGGAATCTCTTACAAGATAAATGGCTATTTCCATTTTTTACTCCACCTATAACACAAAGTACTAAGATTTATCAAAAGGATTAATAAAAGGGGTATATACCTCTTATAAGGGGCAGCATATTGACTTGAAATTCAGAATTCCATAAAGAACATATTGAGAACTTTTCAATGCTAAATGATATGCTCATATTTGAATTCCTTGAGAGAAAGTTGTGAAAAAATAAACTAATATTTGACACCAATCTTGGTTCCAGATAACTAGGTTAGAGACACTAGACCTGTAAAACATTGAGTGAAGACTTCACCCCCGACTGGAATTATACCTATCCAGTTGGGGCCTCAAATTTACGGTGAAGAATGTACCATCTCAAGCTAGCAGGTATTAAATCCTAAATCAATCAAAATGATATTACACCCATGGGAGCAATCTTGATGCAACCTCTTTAGCTTGGAGTTGATGCACACACACAACAGCATTATATTTTTCTAGTGTGGGGCAGACTCCATTTCACAAAAGATGTAGGAAAGCTGCACCTTAGTTTCTGATTCACCATACTTTATTGTCCGACCTCTCCCAAAACTATAGCCTATCTTAGTCTATGTTGATGGGTGCATCATCTAAGGAGCATGCGACCATTTTATTTTTGGCAGAGCTAGAATTTTCTCCCTCGTAGTTATGGTGCGACTACCCCTCTCTCCCTTGTTAGAAGGGGATAGAGATTGACTGGCTCTTACTCCTAATTCAGGGTTACTAAGTTCTTTTTTATGCCGGAAAAGGCCAAAGCTTTGAGTTATCCAAACTTCTTTTACAGGAGCAAAAACAATCATATGCAAAAAGACGAGATTGATTTCTACTTGTATTACAAACTGGTCTTATAATTATCTCACAAATAGAAAAATGGCCATGCATAATCAGTTCCTCCTCTCATCGAATCTAATTCCTAAAGACACATGGAGTTGTAGCTATCTATTTTCTGTCTTCAAGTAAAGAATTTGGGAGAAATGCAAGAAACCCATTCTAACTCATTCAATCCAACTCTTTTCTGATGCCCATTTTCCAGATCAAGAACAAAATAAACTATGAGCAAGGGAGGAATTTTCAAGGAAGGTGAAGTATTGGGAGTGGGAATTTAGAGATTCATTCAACATACAATTAGAAAGAATCACAACTCTGCTAATTATATCAAGACAAAATAAACTATGAGCATAAAATCTCATCCAAAAAAGCTAAAACACCTTTCTTGATTGACATGTTTACAAAGTTTCATGTGACAAAGAGATGAGAGAGGGAGGAAACATATAGAAAGGGAAATATAAGAAAATGCTATCTTTTTCTTATTCTTGGTAGCTATCTACTCATGAACTCACAAAATTGACAACCCCTTGAAGTGAGGAAGTCACTACAATATATAGTTTTCAAAAGAGACTCTTCACCTACCCCCACATGTCTTTTCACTTGTCTTTTACAACTTGTGACTCTTTGCATTCCTAGGAAAGAAATTAAGTCCCCTTTTTATTAATTGAGGGAAACTTATTACAATTTTCAACTATAGTCACATCTTAATGAATAAGACAAAAGTGAATAAGATGAAAATGAAAAGTGCAACCCCCTAATGAAGAAATAGAACATGAAAGAAGAGAGGAAGGGGGTGGGGAAGAGAGAAAGGAAAGAAGATAGCTACTCGGATGAAGACAATGCCACATCTGCCGATGGAGATTCCTCTGATGATGGACTTGGAAAGTTCCTTTGAGAGATCTCGATCCCTTTGAATTCTTTATTATATCGTGCCGTTGTAGGTGCAACCTTTCTCAACCCGAGGAATGTGCACAAAGCTCAAAGACTTGACCCAATTTTCAAAGAGAGAGCATTGATGTTCTTGCATTCCATGAACCAAGACTGATGATCCTTCGGTGTTTGATATGATGACCCTTATCTCAGCAAGAGACTCCAATGTGTCTTCATTGAAGGAAAATGGATCTCCGACCTCCTTTTGACAAGATCTTCAAATGGCTTCAATAGATCATCCACCAAGTGTTCTCACCCACTGCCGCACTCCAAGTTTCTGTATCTCAACATTGACATCCTCTTGCATCTTTGAAATGTGTTCCTCATACGAATCCAATTCACCAAGAGCACGGTTTATCATTTCATAATGAGCAACTAGAGTTCTAGCCCAGACTTGAGACAAGTCTTCAGATGCTGAATTGAATACCCTCTTGCTCACCAGTAGAGAAGAGTTTGACTTTTTGCCCATCTCAATGACCAGTGGAAACACTTGGTCCCAATGCTCCTTTTCTTTTTCAATCTCCTCTCTAGTCATGCTTACTTTCATAGTTGTATTGCACTCATGTACTTGAACAATGAAAGGATCTCAAGAAGCAACATTTTACCCTTTTCTAAAATCTTGTTCACCCATTTATCATTTTCTCTACCCTACATGGTGAAACCTTGTGCCTTTTTTGATGGATTTTGGGTCAAAGCTACTGATGGGAGTAACTTCCTTGGCTAGGGAGAGATGAAGAAGCATTCGGATCCATGAATGTTTGCACATATGAGGTGAGGGTCCTTATATGGTCTTCCAATTGATCAATTCTTCCTTATACTCTGGTTTCTCATGAGAAGGCGAGTGGAAGACTCCTTAAATAGATGAGCATCTCCCTCATGTGTTTTTGTTCCAAGTGGAATGGTGCTGATCTCATAATCAGATGGGGCCATCTCATTGATAGGCTTGATGATTTTAGGCCAAGCTACCTCCACATACTAGTTTCCCGAAGTGCCGCTGAAAAAGCGGGAGGCAATTTGAGCTTTCTTCCCTTTCTTTTCTTTCACCATTGTAGATATAGCCTAGAAATATGGGATCACCACTTGTTGGACCATACGAGTCTCTCCTCCAATCATATCTTGTACCCATGAGAATGTTTCATTTTCTTCAGGTTCAATGTTGGGCATGATGGAAGTTTCTTGCTTTGGTTGAGAAGGTGCATCTTGGGCCGGTTGAATAGGTGTAACTGCGGAAGAAGAAATGCTCTGAGTTCTTTGAAGGATCGGTGGTTGAGGTAGATCAATTTCACCTTGTTCCATACCTTCTACAGGCTCTTGAGTTGCTTTTGACTTCTTGTGTGTCCTCTTGTAGTGAGTCGGCTCAGATTCCATTGATTTTCTTTTTGTGAGCCTTTCAAGTGGCTGAACTTGAAGCTTTCTCAGCTGCCTTCAAGCGAGAGAGGAGAGATGTCTGTTTCTTGAGAGCATGGAGACCTCCTGACTCGATGAATGCAACTCTCTTTTTTTGAACCACTCTCTAGATCTCTCGAATCACTACCTCAGTTCTTCATAGATATCCCCGATTCTCCTGGATGCTCCAAGAAACTTGTGGGAGAGGTGAAGCTTTCACAACTTGATACTCGAGGTCATATAACTCAATTCCATCATCATCAATCCCTCCCTTCAAACCAATCAAAACCAAATCTCCTCATTTTCCCTACTGTCATCCTCATATGATCCCTTTCCCTAACTTCAAGATCATCAAAACAATTCACCCAATAGTCCTCAATTTGTGGAACATGGTGCAAGTCGGGATATGAAACATATCAGAGTGCTTTGAATATCAAAGTTAGCTCTCAAAGTGTAGGAATAGAGATTCAACTGTGAGAAAGAGGCTTCCAAATTTGATGCATCAACAAGAGACTTGCAAGAGAAAATTCCCAAAGAGATAGGGAAAGACACACCTTTCTTTTTCCTGCTTTTGAGTTTTCCATTGATATGAGAAAGTTGTCTACAAAGCTCAAACATGATGATCTTGTCACTTGAGGTACCTTGGAAGTTTTCATGGGCGAGAGTCAAATCCAACTACCTTGATGTATGAGAAAGTTGAGAACTGTGTGAAGAAGGACCCGTATCTTTGGATCAAAGTGGCAACTTGCGAGGACAATCTCGTTCGGGATTTCCTTCGAGCAATCTTACGACATACATGGTGAATGCATCATTCACCCTTGCAAAGTGGTGATTACTCTCCTTCAGGTCAATTATGGATATCTCTCATAGGCGGGGGCCTTTTGGGAGATGTTTGTGTGAGAGAGTTAGACCCCTGAAATGATCTCGTATTGGCGAGAGCATACACTAAGTATGATGTCATTGCAAATTTCCTGGTGACTGGAAGTTGGAGCAACTGGAAGTGGAGATTATCACTGATTATTTGACCCCAATCAATCATTTTTTTTCCCTCAATGATGGTAAGGATGAAGATGAACAACACCATCCAACTTTGAAAATCCTTGTGTTTCCTCTCCCATCACCACCTCAAAGTAGATGATAACATCCGAAAATCCTTCATGAAACTCATGCCTAGACCAAGACTTTGGTACACTGAGAGGGCTTTCTTACCTATTCAACCATGACCCCAATGCAAGGCCCTGTAGAGGTATGAATCCGTCTTTGACCATTCTCTTGATGCAAATTCCTTTGGGATGATTACCATGTTGCTCCAGTTGGGATCTGCATACTTTGTGATATTCCTTTGGGAGTGAGCACTACCAAAATTGAATTATCATCCACCCTTATGATTCTCGTGTCTAGTTCATAATGTTGAGCACAAGCCATCACCAATTTTGTGCTCTAGATGGATAATGGGTGGCCACCTACAACATACAAACCACTTGTGTATACCTTTTCTTCTATAGGTTCTCTGGGATCATCAAACATCCGATTTTTCAGATCCTCCAAGTCCATGTGAGCACATCATGTCTTGTCTCCCACATCCGGATACTTTGATGCAAGGGTTGAAATGGGCTCCAAACCAACAAATTTGAACTTCATTATTGCAAAAATCCACTAGGTGAGAGAAAAATGAAGAAAACAACTTTTTGCACCTAAAACAAACACTTTCTATTTTTAGTAAGTAGGAGCTAGGGGCTGCTTTTTTTTTTTTTTTGCTTTTTCTTGATTTTTTCAATCTCTCTGAAGCTCCTAACATACTACATACACTTTTTTTGGTGTCTTTTGATGATTTTTGACATTTACTATTTTTAGAAAGTTGTTTTTTGCTTTTTTTTTTTTTTTTTTTTTTTGACAAATTTGCCTAGTTTGTCTTCTCTACTGATCTTTGAGTGCACTTGATTTGAGAGGGTTTTATTTTTTCAGAAAATTTCTATTTATAGTAAGTGAAAAGACCATATACTTACTATATTTAGAAATGGCACTTCCCCATGTTGGTTTGTGAAAAAACAACTTCACTGGAATAGGCTCGCTCTCGAGATCTCCGTGCTCAAAATTTCATCTCAATCCGCCTACCGAATGCTTGGAAATTGAAAAAGCGTGATTTAGGGCATCAAACTAGGGTTTTTGCCATTAAAAATCAAAGCATCATTGGGTTTGTTGTTACTTTCTTCTTTGAAGGCGCTTGGATTGTAGAACAACTGTGAAAATTTCGTTCAAATCCATCACTGGTTTGGGAGATATGAATTTTTCTTCGTTTCGGTGCTCATGGCTGCCTTAGATGAATTTGCAGGTATGTTTGATGAATTTTAGGTTTCTTGAGCTTCATGACGTCAAAATGGCTTCCTGGGTCGAATTGGTGAAGGAATGAGGTAAAACAAGCTTGTAAAACTCTTTAAAAGCTCAAAACAATGTATATTTTAAGTTGTGAAAGAAGCTTTAAAACTTAGGTTTGAAAGCAAGAGAGGGGTGGGGTGCATTTTGTTTCTCCAATTGTCCCCACTGTCCCGAGATAGTTGGGATAATGTTGGGGACATTTGGGGCAAAAAAATGCACCCCCCCCTCCTGAGCATGACAAGTGGCAGAGCAGGAGTGGAGAGTGGGGAGATGAGAGAGAAAGGCTTAAGCACCCGGGTAGCAAAAACTTTGGTCACATGGTGAACCTGGGAAAGAGCCTAGGGTGGGGCGTTTTTTGTTGTCCCAACTGTCCCCACTATCCTGCCCTAGGGATAATTGGGATAGTAAAAATGCACCCAAGGGTTGAGGAGAAAAACTTAGCCAATTTTCAAGCACAACCACTTAGCACTCGCCGGAAGAAAGAGGGTCATATGAGAGTCCAAGAGCTAAACTGAGGGGTGGGGTGCATTTTTTGTCCCAACTATCCCCCTACTGTCCCCACTTTGGATCCTTGGGATAGTTGGATAGTTAGGGACATTGGGACACCCAAAATGTGCCACCCACCCAACTGTGAAAATGACTAACTCCCAAAAACTTGAAATCACTTTTCCTAGAGTTCCAGAACTCTTTTTAGGAAAATTTTTATATCATTTTGACTCCCAAGATCATTTCAAGATCAATGGGATGGTTTTCAAGACCTGATTCTTCCTCCTCCAAAAATGTTGCTTTTTCATTCGGGACCACAAGGTGAGTCTGCTGAAATTGAGCTGCCTTGAGAAGTGCTTAGGTCTTGTGAAGAATGTGAAAATTCCATCATGTAGAGGAATCTTCAAGCTTTCCGATGATATCTTGTTTTCCTCTTGACTCATCCCGGAGCTCCCAAAATCCTTTGTTGAAGTTCAGGTACCTTTTTCCACTTTGTAAGCTCCTTAAGCCTCCAAAACCCGCTTTCATTGTTCTTGTTCCAAAACCTCCGAAACTTTCCTAAATCTTCCTAAACCTTCCATTGCATTTCAAACTCTTCAATAACATCTCCAGATGGTTTTAGGCTTCTTGATCAACCCCGGAGGATGCACACCTGTCTTGGAAAGGCTAAAGAATAGCCTTTCTAGGCTTACTAGAGATTTCATCTTTTGACAACATTCAACTAAATGGATTGAATGACCTCATGACCACATTTCAAACACTTGGAAAGGTTGTCATCACATTATGAAGGTTTTCAAAGATGGGATGGTTATGACATAGAAGGTAGAATGATCCAAAGGATGCTTCAGGAGGGGCTTCAAACAATTTTTTTTTGACACTAGGGTAAATTTGTCATGTTTTCAACTTGAATTTTGACCTTGCAAAAACACATGACACCAAAACTGTCACAAGGAAATTAGAGTGGAAATCAGAGTAAAACCACTTGCACTCTGTTTATTTTGATGATCAGATTGTCCAAGTTTAGCCACAACTTTGTTTTCCTCATGATCATGGCTTCAAAACTCATGGAGCCCCTGCTTTCTCCTTTTTCTCTTCATTTGTGCCCTAAATCTGGTTAAGTTCAGCCTCTTTTTGGTTTAAATCGCTCGGGCTTTGTTTATTTGATTTTAAACATGCCTTGGCACCAACAAATTCCTGCAAAATCCCAGTGCAATAAGTTTTAGACACTTGGCCGCTTTTAACTTGCTCGCTTCCCCTTCCACTAATGAATCTTCGACACGTGGCAGTCATCGGCTTCACCGTGTCCTGCAAAACTTTCAAACGTAACCATTTTCCATTGTTTTCAATGCCTATGATTGGATCTATGACAAGTGGCACTCATCGACACTTTAAATGTTTTTAGAGACTGCAAACTCGCCTTTGATGGATGAGTGACAAATGGCACGAAGGACATGTGGAAATCATCAACATTCCCACATGTCAGATTTTTTTATCAAAGTTTTGTCTTCCAAACTCCGCAGAACGCCCATCACTGATGAGTAGCATAAGCAATATGTGGAGGCGATTGGCATATGGGGTTGTCTCAAGGTTAAAGTTTTAGCTCCCTGCTTTGTAGAGTATTGATTAGTGACAAGTGGCATGGATGGACATGTGGAAGTCATCGACGTACTGCATTCCCTCAAGTCTTGATCTCTCGCCTCTAAATCCTGCAGAACATCGATGGGTGACATGTGGCATTGTGGACGAGTGGTAGAGATCGGTGCTCTATACTGTCTCGAGCTTTTGTTCCTTCGCTCTCTCCCTACCAAATGCTGAAACACCGATTGTTGACAAGTGGCATAAGTAACACGTGGCTGAGATCAGTGAACTTTGAAATTTGCTACAGTGTTCGTTTATGAGGTTAAATTTGATCGTTTCGCCTAGCGGAAACTGAACCTCGGGGACGTCACAACTGGAGCAAAGGTGGCAAATAGAGCTCTGGTTTTTGTTGATATCTTTTGACAGAGATCTCTAATTGATGAACGAGTGGCACCGCTTAGAATTGAGGCTGGTTTAAAGGAAAATGGTTGAGGAATTTGTGAGAAACTTGTGATAGAGTGCCTAGGTATCCTTCGCTCACATTTTGATATCTAATGGCTCCCAAATTACTCTTAGATGCTTTTGAAGTGTTCTATTCTCTATGAAGATGCTTTTAAGATGATATTCCCCTCATGGCCCCACCTAAATGCAAATGAAATAGTTAAACAAGCTATGGATCAAAAGAATAGTTTTTCACAGTGGTCCTAAGGGTGAAATCATGATTTGTGAACAAATGGCAGCTTAATCTTCACTCATCCTCCTGATCTCATGGGCATGCATTTGTGCTTTCTCAGAGATCAATTTGAAAACAAAATATCTGCTTGCTTCTAACAAATGAAGGCATCAAATCATTGCAGAATTAGATTTTCTTGGAAGCCATGTGGGTCTCCTGGATAAGGTTTGTTGCAAGCCATTCCCAGTTGTGATTCATTGGTAGTGGATCATCATGGTGCTTGCAGAGGTGGTTTTGGGTGGATATTTTCAGTTGAGCATCTTTTAGAGATCCATGATCTTTGTGAAGAGGATAGACATGAGAGAAAGAGATATACTCCAGCATATTCTTCATCCTCTTCTCTCTTTCTTCCCCTTCTCCCTTCTCTCTTCTTTTGCTATAAGTAGCAATCTGATCTAATTATAAAGGGTTCCTCTTCCTTGAATGCAAGGTTACTCTGCTCTTTTGAGTGCTGAGCTTCTGAGTGCCTCTGACCTTTAGTTTTTAGTTTTGCAAATGTATTTATGCCTTGTATTATGGGTGTAATGGACTGTGTATCTTCTAGATTTTAACACATCTATTTTTGTGGCTCATATCTGCCCTGTGTGTTTGTATTATTGTTTCTTACCTGTCCATTATGTCTATGGTTTATTGTGTGTAGGATTTACAAGATTTTTATTCACTGTCTTATAAAGATTGAGAGCAAGAGTTAGATTTAAAATACAGATTTATTGTGGCTCATATCTGCCCTTTTGGGTCTGTGTTTTGTCCTCTTTCTTGCTAACTCATATAGGGAGGGTGATCCCCTTCTTGGTGCATCACCATGTTTTTTTTTCATGTTTTCTCACCCCTTTTCTCCTGCAACTGGTAGATTAGAGTAGAGTAGTGATAGCATAGAGTAGTTAGGATAAGAGCCAGCTTTCTTTGGAGGTCTGCCTCAAGGAGCCAAGTGTCCCACACCTTGGAGGCATTCCCATTGTTGCTGCTGAGACACCAAGCTCTCAATTGGTGATCTATGGGTGCACATCTCAGCCGGCCAACAGTTTCCAAATCCTGGCAATCCAGAGTCTCATGCGTGGTTTCATAATTTCTCTATTCATATAGTCAACAAAGAATTCATGCACTACAACTGCATTCAGATTACCACCTCCTCCATGGTTGCATCCAACATGAGAGGTGTTTAGTATAGGCTTCTCTCTCATGCATTCTTTACTTCTTTTCTCTGTAAAGGTCATGCTAGCAATGGATGTTCAAGGTTGAGGTGAATACTGGCACTATTGGTGTGAGAGTGGAAGGTGTGTGGGTGTCATTTCCTAAAATGCATAGCTTCTAGAACTATTGTCTAATTTATTTGAAGTTTATTTCTTCCTGCATTTCAAAAGTTTATCCTTAAAAGTAATGGAGACAGACGACAACCCTATGGGCCAGAATTACCTCACAGCCCTTAAAGCTAATGGTGACATTTGATAATGGAACATTGTTGCAGCTCTGATTGACCATGGATTTCAAAATCAAACTCCCAAATGCACATTCCACCACCTTTTACAATGCATAGAATGTTACAGAGTTTGACACAATAACAACAATTAGAGTTCCCTTCTTCCCCTCACTGCCAGAGAAGACACGATGGCATAGTAGGGGCTGGGAAATTATGAGGGCCATCCCCATTATAAATCGTCATTGTATGATATTTTTTTCACTCTGCCCCATTCTTGGTGTTGTAATTTCCATTTCTTTCTTTCTATTTTCTCTTTGAAAGAGGAGGGAGATTAAAAGTGGAATTATAAATAGTGGGGGTGGGGGCCTTTTATAAGTTCTTACTCGGGTGGAAGGGAGTGGAGAATCCTTTTGATTTCTATCCCTCTATATATCTAGGCCCCTTAGGGGGACTTCCAACCCCAAAATCAGCATCAGTTTAAGGAGCAGATATGGATAGGGGTGACACATATTCCTCTCCCTCCTCCCTGGGGTCACCAACTCCCCTATAGATATAGATCTATATGGCAACTTTGGGGCCAGGGAGATGCCTCCTACACCTCCAACATTATCTTTGACATTCGTGCGATCAAGTATTCAAGCCTTGAACCCACACCCACAGTTTGGGCAAGGGCAGATGAGCTCTTCACCACATGTAATATCCGCCTTAAACTGAACTTCAATTTTTGCTAACTTTAAAAACAAGAATAACAGATCCTTATGGTTTTAACTGAATTATAAATCAGAACAGATTCAGCAGTAGGTTTTAATTTCAGTCCTACAGGCAAAGTAAATTTTAAATTTAGAAACCATTCATTAGCTGTAGAGCAAATCAACAACTACACCAAATGCTACAGATTCCATCACTATGCCATGCACTATGGGAAACATGCCTAAGCAGAAAACATACAAGCTCTTAAAAGCAACATAAAAATTCATGTCTGCCCACAATGATTCAAGAAGCCTCTTGCAACAGAGTTTGCCAAGAAGATCAAGTTCAACACTTAGTTCCAAGTTTACTCTACAGTTACGGCTCCCTACTTTCAAGGAGGTCACAAAGAAAGAAAACATATATTCCTACAATTCTGCTTAACAGTCCTGATTTCATGCTTTCCATGGTTCCTATCCATTCATTCATTTCCTTGGAACTTCTCAAAATGCTATCTGCAGTCCATAGAAAAAGACCATGAATTTCATTTCTATCCTCTTATTGCATTTAAGAGCAGTCATGTATCATTACTTATGCATCATAGTGTTCACATAAACCCCTGTATTCAGGGTAGCATATCACTCAAGCTGCCTCGATACAGGCAGAGCACACCAATGAAGAGTTGCATGTAATCACTACATGCTGCCTCAATACAGGCAGAGCACACCAATGAAGAGTTACATGTAATCACAACCACATAAACACTTTAAACCATAGTCTCTCAAGGCAGAAATGACTAGAATACTTGCATATACCTTTACAACCAAAGAGAGAGAACCAACCTTCCTAAACATTCCAAAACAGAGCATATGGTAAAAATAGATTTGTTTGTTCCCGAGTAATCTGCAGTTAGGCTCTCTATCCAAGGGATCATAGAGAGCTAATTGTGCTAGTCTTGTTAGGTTTAGTGATATAGAGCTTCAATCATGCAGATCCCTATACTAGGGTGTAACACAACATACATGCCAAACATTGCCAAACAGAGCATAACATAGACACGGTTAAGAATTGTTCTCAAGTATAACCACCGTCAGGCTCTTTCTCGAGTATATGTCCACGAGAGCACTGACTGTGACATCATTTTTCTATTAAACCTATAGGTTACAGGAATGCAGAAATATTCAAGCCCAATTTTGTCTCCAAGACAGGAATCAACAAGGAGTGCCTAGCTAATACCCAAACAAAGTTACTAATCAAGACCTGAGTATTGGACAACAATGCCTTTGGCCTAACTGTACACAGACCCCCAAGGAGGAGTTTTGGTGCAGTCATAAGAGTGCAACAACTGTGCAGATTGCTACGTAATCATTAATAGAGTACTAATGTTATTAGGAGACCATAGTGAGCTCATCATAGTACAACAAGTAAGTTTCAATCAATCATCATATATGATAAGGAAACATGACCACCTTGCTGGACCACTTAGTGCTTGTACCAAGATCAACAATTTCTAGCAATTAATAATGATAAACAACATTGAGAGGATGTAAGTCCAAGGGGACCTACACAAAGGAATCAACATCTCCTCCAAGCACCCTGCTCTTTCTTCATTGGTCACTAAGAGCACATTACCATCTAGATGGAGAGTCAGTCTGAATTGTAGAGCACAGTCATGAAGATGAAATCAAATTAACAAGTCAAACGTCGATGCACAGTTCTGTAGCTTCTCACACCCATATATTCAACTCGTCACCTAAGTACAAGTAATGCTTTCATATATATGTATAAGCTTCACATTCAAAGATTGAGAGTAGAGTGGAACAACATTAACACTCTTCTTATATATTTATTTTAGTTGTGTAGATGCAGATCCCACAAGTCACACACCATACAATTTAGAGAGCATTATGAAGAATAATATAGTCACCACAATGTATATATATATAGTCCCACCAAGAATATGGACTTTATAAATATAACAATGCTTCAATGTATCTCTTGTCCCTTCACCGAACTTTTCTCACATAATGCAATAGAGATAATCAGTGGAAAGAGAGGATTACAGATCCGTTCCTCCTTTGCATCTGCATGAAATTGCTTCACCTCATGACATTATAAAACCAACCATAACCAAGATGCTCCTAGGAATGTACTAAATGGAAAATGTAAATGAAGATGAAACATAGAACTCAAAAGAAAATTCAATATACGTTCTTCCACATAACTCGACCGAAGGGTTTATATTTCCATAAAGATGATAACATTCCCAACACTCAGAGGAGACTGAAATAGAGCACAGACATAATAATAATAAACGACAGACCGCACTGATTCACATGGAATCAAGATGGAAATGTTACTCATATCATCCATTTGATGCCTCAAGTTTGACATGTAAGTGCATTCATATTTCATTACACCATTGATGATTGCAAGTGGGTTCAAGCCCAAAGAACAATACCATGACACATTTAACCCATATGAGGGTATCCTAATGCCTACGCACAGTTTCCATTCAATTTTTTTCAGAATAAAGCAAAAGAGAGATACAATAAACAACATTGACTGAGCTCCCATCAAGATCATCAGTCATCATTACATAACCCACTGTCATCGAACCATTCACTTCAAGTTTATTCACTATCCTCCTGCTAGGGAGGCTATTAAGTAACGGAGAATTAACATCAATTAGCTATTTGAAATGTTATACGAGATGTTTACACATTACATGGGCCTAAGGCTATATTCATTACAGTGGAGATTCATACACCCACTAAACAGTATTCATTACAACATCCTCCAATAGATCACATGAAACCAAAACTCAGAGGTATTCCAAAGATAACACAAGGTAAATCACATTCGTCTGCATTCATCTCTGGATTCTTTCATGGTGGTGAAGATCATCCCAAGCTCCTGTAACACATAAACCTACAACTACAAGGAGGTCCCACACCCAAGGAGTGGAATCAATGAGCCCTCCATGGAGTAATGCCAACAAGGCCCTACCCTCCCCAACCATCAGCATGATGGCAGGAGGGAGCTCACACAAAACTCAGGTCTCACAGAAGACCAAAAATAGACATCTCTCTCATAAAACAGAAGAACAGAATGAACAATCATGCAACACATCAAACACAGAGATCTCTGCCCCATGAAACAAAATGCCATCTGAGGGAAAAGGAAATGCATCTAAGGCAAACCCAAATTCAACAACGAGTCAAACAAACCATGATACTTGTTGCAACCTTTTTACCATGGCAGAATGTAAGTGGACAGACTCATTTGCCCAACAAATGCAAATGAGTGTGGCTACTGACTTTCTGTCCCCAATTCAATAAATCAAGTGTTTTTCCCATTTTCAAAATTATAATGCTTAGAATGACAGAGGACAAAGCCTCTTATCTTACAAAAAGTGCTCCTTTCTTCTTATTTGCTTGCCTAAGTTCCTTCTAGACCACCAAAGACCAAAATATCAATGATATAGTCACAACCACAATCTCAGTCACCATAACCTTATTCCCAACCATAATAGGCCTTAAAACTCTTCATCCTTCCAAAAATAACAACTAATTCTCAGGGTGGATTTACGCGTCCATTGTCCTGCTCCATCTTCTCCAAATTCTCTCCCCACATCCCTTCGCCATTATCCTCCTTTAAGTTCCAGAACAGAGCCCCAATAATGGTGGTGAAAACCGAATGTTGTCGCAAGAGTGGAGCACTCGATGCCAAGGAGTTAAGTCAATATTCCTAAACCATGGGTAACCCAAAATGTTACTCAAGTGCCTTGGGGTGGTGTTGACCCCACAGTCAATATAAGTTGTTATGATCAAATGCCACCATGACCCCTTTTTGTTTTGCTAGGTCACACACTTTGATAATGTTCTTTTTACCATGTCACTGCAACACAACTATGTAATTCTAATGTACCATGCCTTTCAAATAAGGCTTTAACCAAGACATGTAAATGCCAAGCGGGGTGGTGTTCCCCTTAGGGGTGATTAAACATCAAGTGACTAACATGGAAAATATTTTAATTCTAATTGTGCTTAAAACTTGTGCTTAGTCCCCCGAGGCCTGAAATTGCCTTGCGATAATCAACAAGAGTGGCTCATCTCATTCACCATTTTACGACAATCATGCACACGGTACTATGCAAATCACATTGCGGAGAAAACACAATACAGAGCAACACTAATACAGAGAGAGAGAGAGAGAGAGAGAGAGAGAGAGAGAGAGAGAGAGAGAGAGAGAGAGAGAGAGAGAGAGAGACTACGCCTGCAACTGTGTGGCCCGGCTGCTGCCATTGGTGCCTGGCTCACATTGTCTGACTTTCATTTATCATTCACTTGTCAAGTACATGGGCATCAGCGTGACAAAAAAGAAGATTGCAGGGCACGCTAGAGGAGGGAATATTCTCTTCCTGTGCCTTAATAATGGAATGCTGTAAATGCAAACTCTCCTTCATCTGTGTGTGCAGACAGCGCAAAAAACACAATCTAAATAAGGTCAGACTCGAGAGTTGTTGGTGTGGGAAGCTGGTCAGGACCTAAATTGGGGTGAGTGGGAAGAGCTGTCCCAACAAATATCCATTGAGATATAGGTGAGTCCTCAACAGAGGCACTTGGGCTGCTCAATCCCCCCTCCCTATGGGATTTTTTTTTCTACTTGGGGCTACGGTATTCAGTTGGTTATGTCTACAGAGTGTGTCCTCCTTAACGAATGTTGCATCTTTAACTAGCAAGCTCCGGAGCTTCCTTGGGTATCAAGGTATCCATCTCTTATCTTGAACATTTCCTGCCTTTTGCAACTCGACACCCATATTTGTAGCCCAGTCAGCAGATTGGTTTCCTTACCTTCTTATATGCTTATTCTCAATTGCCTTCAACTTTATACAAAATTATTTTGCCTCTTCAATTATTTCTTCCAATTGTCAAGCCTTGGTTTATCCACTTCTCATGGCATTAGTTAGTAATTGAGTCACCTTCACAAGTTGGAACCCAGAAGGCCTTTTGTATCTTTGTTCTTATAATATTATACCCTTTCCCAAGGGCATTTTGGCCAGCTGGCAAGGAGAAAAGCTTTCAATCTCTACATATTACTACTTCCTCACTATCCACCTTATCTCCTTTGATTCTTATGTTGGTCAATTCTAAGAGTGTTGATTTTGTTTTATTCCAAACCTTTTTTTCTTATTGATTCGGCATCTCTGAATATTCTCATATTTCTTTCCAACCACAAATTCCATAATATTTTCAATGTCCCGATCTCCAACAAAGTGGTAATTGGTTTACTCTCTAAAGGTGATCTTCAATCCTTGATATTGGCTATTGCTGTTTCCTGCAAGGTCTATTCCATCTTAAATTTAGCAAAGAATGATCCCCCATACTTTCCAAGCATACCTACAATGTAATAGGATATGCTCATTTTTTTCTTTATGCTTTTGAAAAAGGAGCATATAGACGGACCACGAAAGCTTCTTTTCATCAATTGGTCATAAGTCAACACCTATTGATATCAACCATACAAATGTGTTGGTTTTGGGATTCCATCATATTTCCAAATTCTAGCTGCAAGGAAATTGATTCTTGGAGGGTAATCTGCCTGAAGTACCCAATTGTAAGCAACTCTTACCAATGCTTCCCGGAATGGTTCCCATCCCAAATCAAGATGTCCTCTTGCCCTTGAGAGGGAATGAAATATGGGCTTAAATTTTCATTTAGTTCTCTGATTCTGTGCATGTCCATGTTATCGGGCCATTTCATTACATTCCATCTGTTACCTTCCTTATCATAAATTATGTAATCACTCATCTTTGGACCCGACTGAGAGATGTTATAGTTCATTGTTCCCCTGAATTCTTTTTTGCTACTTAGTGCTTTACCCTCTAGCCGCGAGTCATTCCAGAAATTTGTCGATTTCCATTTTTTATCTGCGATCTATGGGCTAGAAGCATTATGTCCCTGCAACCTTTGATGAAATTTTAGATGGCCAATCCCCATGGAAGAGGGATTTAGGTGAAAGCTTGACTTCCTACTGAGTGTTAAGATACTTGCATTGTATGATTTGGCTCCATAATCTATCCTTTTCCTTGGACACTCTCCATAGAAGTTTAGCTCCTAGAGGCTTCTTCATATGGTCAAGTCTTCTCATTCCTACGCTACCCCATGATTTAGTAGGATAGATTTTATACTAGGCTATGAGGTTTATGTTTCTCTTCTCATGTTCCACTCCATAAAAGTTATTCTGAATTTACAGTGTGCCTTACATGATTTTACGAGGGGCTTTGAATAGGGACAACATGTAAGTTGAGACTACTTGTAATGATGCTTTAATCAGCTGAGCCCTACCTGCTAGGGTAAGCCATCTTGCTTTCCACGATGATAGCTTGCTTTGAATTCTTTCTATTATTGGTTTTCATGTTTCCTTTGTTCTTTTCCTAAGATTAGTGACATACTCAGGTATTTGCTTGGGAGTCGACCGACCTCAAAACCAAGGATTCTTCTTATTTGTTCATGCAAACCTTTTGTCACAATTATGAAGTAAATTCTTGACCTGGAGGAGTTGATTTTTTTCTTACTGCCGTTTCATATATGTTTAGGATATCTTTCAAGGACTCGACTTCTTTTTATGATGGATCACGGGTCAACATTGTCTCATCTACAAAATGTACGTTAAAAATACTTCCCACATTTGTGGTGACTTGCACCCCTTTTAGTTCTCTGTTTAGTGTGGTTTTATCCACTGCTCTTCCTAAGGCTTCATCCATTATTATGGATAGATAGGATGATAGTGAATCTCCTTGCCTTGATCGTTGAGAAGACTTGCAGAAACCAGCCAACACTTCATTGATCAGTACTGAAAAATACAGGGTAGAGATACAGCTCCACACCCATTGTCTCCATGTTTCACATGTGTCCAATTTTTCAAGCATACAGTCAAGAAAGACCCATTTGATCTTATCATATGATTTGATCTATCTAGTGCAATCAACATAACTTCCTTTTTCCCTTGATTCAAGGGTGCTTGTTTTATGCAGTATTCCATTCAGTATTTACCATCCTGCTACAAAACTACCTTGCGACTTCAAATTATTGTTTGTAGGCGTGCTTTTAACATGTTGGCCATGATTTATCTAAAAATTCATACACTGAGTTGCAAAGGGCAGTGAGTCTAATAAGGATAAATATTTTTGCATCTTTCTTTGAAATGGGTTGTAGGAAGGTTGCATTCCATCTTTAAACACGGTCTTCCATTTTTATACATTCCTCTATCGCCTCAGTTACATATTTTGCTACTATGTTCTAACATTATTGGAAGATGCATGCTTGCAAAACCATCCAGCCCTAGGGATGTTTCAGCTCCAAGGCTAAAAACTGCCTGCCTCACTTCTTCAGTTGTGACTGATAACATCAATTTTTTTTTTCATTTATGCAGAGATGTCTTGTTTCCTACCCGTCTTCGTCTGCGAGCTTAAATTTTTAAAAGTTGACCACTTATGCTCTGATTTCTAAATTATCTTTAGTCACCTTTCCATCTGTTGTGATAAACCTTTCAATCATACACCCGTTCCTTTGACCACTGTTCATAAGTGAAAGAATTTGGTATTTCAGTTGCTTTTAAGTCACTTTACTCCATAGTTACATAAGTCTAGGGATGGGGGACAAAGGGGTGGGGTTTCGGGACAGTGAAAAAATTCTCAAATTTTGGGGACGGCAAGGGGACGGATATTAAAATAATACATAAAAATTAATATTTGTATAGTTTAATTTTATTCAATGAAATTTAGGAATTTAAACTGTAGTTAATGTGTTTTAGGTACTTTTGAGATAGAATTCAATGTTTCTAGTAAAAATAAAAGCTTGTTTAAAGTACAAACATTACAACACTTTTTTAAAAATTAAAACAATAGGAGACGTCCCTTCAAGTCCCTAAGTCTCCGACATGTTGGGGATGTCACCAAAATCAAGGGGACGCGTCCCTGCGTAACACTGCTTTACTCTGAATTTTTGCTTCCAATGTCTCTTCTTAGGATTTGTTGCTGTTCTATTACTAGGCATTTTTTCATATTTTCCAAAATTTCTTTCTGTTTCCTTTGGGAAAGGTTTTTTTCAGGCTTTGGAGTTCCAACTCAATGGCCTTCTTATTTTAGAATGTATTTCCTAATTTTGATTCGTTCCATTCTTTTAGCCTGTTTTTAACTGCCTTAAGTTTTTGGGTTAACATGCTGCATTTGGAGCCTTTGTTCTCTGTAATCCACCTTTTCCCAGGTTCTCTTTGAAGGAAGGATTCTGCAACCACATGGACTCAAACTTGAAAGGGATCCCTCGAGTTTTTTCCTCCTTTTCCATCTTCAAGGTGATAGGCCAATGATCCAAGCTTGCAAAATTAAGTGTTTTAGTTGAAAATTTGATGCCTTTGGTCAGCCACTCTAAGTTTACTAGGACGCAATCCAACCTTTCCAGTATGTGTTTGTCCTCATGTTGCCTATAATTCTAGGTGAACCCTAATCCTTGGCATTCAAAATCTATTCATGCAGTTTTTCTGCAAAATTCATTAAATTCGATCGTTGATTGTGATACTTGAGCTGGGGTACCCATTGTTTCGAGACCTTTAGGATAGCATTATAATCCTCTCCCAAGTACCTAAATGATCCCATCCATACTTTTCCTGAATTTTCCAAATTTGTCCTCACGCAATTTATTTTTTCTATATCTATAGGCCCATAGATATTGGATATAACAAAATGCATTTTTCCTTTCACGTACTTTACATACCTATTAATAGTGGTGAGATATGGATAACAACTTACCTAAGAAATATGCTGGGTTCCAAAGGATTGCTATACTTCCCGCTAATCCATTTGTTGCCTTTGCGAGAGCCATTCTTTTTCTTCCAAATGCTTTTGGCTCTGCTGGTTTTGGTCTCCTAGAGAAAAAAATAGATCTAGTTTTTGCTTCTATATCAGCCAGTTTGATAAGCCACATTTGTGAAATGCATTTAAGCCTTAGGAGCTTCATGTCTCCTTGGTGGAAGGTTTTTCCCTTCCACCCGTCATAAGATCTGCTGCCCATTGTCCAAATTTGCGTTTCTTTTTGGATTTTTCCCTCCTTAGCTCTCTCTTGTGGTTGTGGTCCCAATTACTTGGGTTGAGATTATAATGTTGGGGATTCCATCATGTAGGTAAGGTATTTATGGAATTTTTCCGGCATCCTCTTCTTGTTTATTTTTTTAACTTGCATGCCTTATATTAGGGTCTAAGATGAGGATTCTTTCAAAATTAGGATAAATAATTTCATTTTCTTCTCTTCAAGATTGATACTATCCAGTCCTAAAATCTGACTTTCTCAAGCCCGATTCATTTTGTTGCTCTTTTCTCTAGTTATTTCAATTTCTTTATGGTCCTGTTCTATTTTCTTTTTTCCTCGATATTATCCGTGTTGGGGACCACTTTTTCTTCCTCATTTATTTTTCTTGTTTCTTGCTCTTATTTTCCGAGCTTATTTACTTATTTTCATCCATATTTATTGGTTTCCCTTTTTTGTTTCTCAAAACGTCATTTCTCTTTCCTTGCACATGCAAATCCACCTTATGAAGAAGAGGATTTAGGGCTAAGAGAAGCTCACACCAAGGAAGACAAGTTAACATAAAAAGCCTCGAAGATCTCAAGAAAAGGAGTCGTGCCAATGAGGTATGCCACACCTTTGGAATCCCTAGCTTTGGTCTACTTAGGGTTTCACCGTATGTCTTGACTTCACCTACAACCATCTCACACAAAGTGCTATAAGCCAAGGGTGAGATTAATGCTACCACACAACCAAATGTAAGTATTCCTAACCCTAATCTCTTTCTTTTGTACTTTAGTCGATATTGTGGATGTTTTATGTTTCATGTATCGATAATATAGTATACGACACGCTTGTTACTTTATTGCTATCTTTTATAGTATTGTTTCATATAGCTCTTGTTTTATCGCCTAGTGGCACTTGCACACACATAGCTCGTGCTTCTCTTCCAGGTGGCACCTTCAATTTATATAGCTTTCATTTTGGCATTTAATGACATCTCGGATCTAGTAAGGTCCTACACTCTCTATTTCCTCGATTGTATATGTACATTCCCCTTATGTATTTATTCCAACTTTCTATGCTCATGACCCTTTTCTCGTAGCCTCGATTCGCTTTATGGACTAACATATTGCTTGTGTTGGATCTAGAATGGTTTGCTACTTTTTCCAATTAAGAGGATTCTTATTATAGAGACTGTTTTAGGCCCAATACATTTTGTTGAACTTGACGTGAATCATAGTGTACCGTTGGTTGTGTTATCTTCATGTCGTTCTTAATACCTCACTTTCACAATCAATTTTTCTAACTTTTCTTGTTTGCCAAATCTCTATCCTGTAAAACCCTAAAGGTTACTCTCCCTTTCCTACATTGGAATATCTCCATGATATCCAAGCAGAGGCCACACAATGGTGTCCCTTCTCCCAAACACAACCTTTCACTACCGTGGATTGCAACATGTCTTTTGCTAATACCAAGAAAACCATGGTTCCCCTAATAAGGCCAACACTTGGTCTTCTAAAAATAAACAAACCAATCCTTGAGAGGATATTGACCAACAAGAAGAAGAAGACGATAATGTTGAATTCATTTCCAAAATGCAACAATAGTTAGAAGCCCGACATATTTTTTCTCCTTGAAATAACTTTAATCATGATGCCATGACTAGAGAAAGATACCGGAATTTCTCAATGCCGCAAAAATCTCCAACATGAAAAACAATCGCGAGGTTATATGTTAAGCTAATGTCAATTTATGCATCTAGACAAACCCCTTACCGGATCATTCTAAGAGCACAAAACAAGTTCATCAACCTCAAAATCCTCCCAATCCTAGAAGACGACAAATGTGGTTGAAAAAAACAGCCATCCCTAATGCTTCTACCAAGGAAGAAAAACTAGTCCGAATGCAAGGCATGAAACCAATCATTGCATGTGTTGATGCGGGTTACATAACCCAACTTTCTCCTATGAATGTTCGTAAAACCTACAAAATTATCCAAGCGAATTCCATATGTAGACCAATCATTGAAAATCACTTGGAGAACCCAAAATGTGATGATTTACAAACATCTGATGTTGTCGATAAGGTGGATGATGCAAAAATCAGGCAGTCCTCTCGCCAATGACATCGACTAGGCCGATGGCATTCCTTGAATCCCCAATATCATTGCTTGGGCTGATGATGTAAAACACGTTTAAAAAAACTCATATTCAACCCTCATTCAATCCAAATCTGAAATCACTTTGACCGCTCCTCCCAAGGTACCATTTGGACTTGACTACTCTAACTTTGAGGAATGGGACCCCATTGTGGTAATAACCAACCTCATTAGTAAGATCTCCTTCCTTGAACTAATGAGATAATCTCTCAAACATCGGTTTTGCCTTATGCACACACTATTTAACATGAACATTCCTCAACCCCACCTATCGACCTCCAAAGAGAATATCATGCAACAATATGAAGAATTGTCAATTCAAATTGACAAAACTATCAATCAAGCTCTCTCTTAAAATTCCCATCCAATCTATGTTTCTAGACGAAATCCCATTTTGTGATGATGATCCCCTATTATTCATAAACATAAAAAATCAGCGAGGTCCTTGTGACCTCCTTAGAATTCATAAAATCCCTTGGATATTCACACCTAACAACCTAACAACTACTCCCAACACTTGTCAAGCCTATGACTGAAGACAAATGTCTCTCCCGGAATGCTTTTGGCTCCCTATCACTTTGTACCTCTTAGAATTGTTAGTGAAAGTCATGATTTTCAACTTTCCTCTTTCCTATAATATCTTGCTTGGCCACCTTTGGACTTATTGAATGAGAGCCATAACTTCTTCTGCATGCCAATGTGGCAAATTCCCATACTTAGAAGCCACAAACAAGATCCAAGGTGACATTAACCCTTGGAACTTCGAACAATTTCAAGAACATGGATTCTACAAACTTCGAGCCTTGAAGAAATATCTCGTGTACCTGTTGCAAAACACCAAAAATTATTGCCCAATTGATTCCATTCAAGGCCATAATGCTCATCTTGAACTAGTTGGGAGAACTCCACCAAACTTTCTAGATTTTGAAGACAATTAACCTAATGACATAACCTTAAGATCAAAACTTTGGAAGCACAATTGACCAATCTCCTCCTAGCTTACGGTGTAGATCCCTCAAGAAGCCAATTTATGAAATCCTCACAAGATCGCCCTTTGAGAAGAAATCCACTAAATATACCTCTCCTCCTAATACATAGTGGTTGAATCAATAAACGTGGATCTCACCAAACCTGATCATGAAGATGGCTGCACATTAGATGATCCATATTAGTTTGGCCATGCCCGAGCAAAGCATTCTGAAACTTTTATGTTACAAAGACCCCTCGAGGCACACTAAAGCATCAATATGATTAATCTTTCCTCAATGGTTACCTAATAGAGCCTTAGTGAGGACCGACCTCTAGTGTTCCGCTGTGGAACATGTGTTATCTAGTATTTTTGTTATGATTTCTTTCTTGCTCTTGTTTTGATGAAAACAATGATGACTTACTATCTAACATTAACAATCCTAATGATACACCTGATGATTCTAACACCACCTTGGTCCATTATGTTAGGTCCCCACCTATGGAGTCAATTTTCTCCAACACTACCCCAACTACCACATCTTGTTCATTAATGTGTCATACTTTCTCATGGAAAACTTCAACCTCTTACAATCACTCACTTTGCTTTTCCAACAACACATAGCCGTGGCCATCTCATTGAGAATTGCAAGGCATACTAGAGACATGTGGGTGCTAAGGTAGAGAGAAGGCAAACACGTCCACCTTCTCCAAAGAAGTATTTTCATGAGTTTCATGGCACTTCCACACCTTTTACAACCGACTATCAAACATACCAACAACATCAACAACTCCAAAACAACATAGTCATTCACCTTCTTTTTGCCATGACTTAGATACTCATTCAACTTTGTCGCTTTCCTCTCACTTCCCTAAGAATGTTTTCTCTATGCACTTTTTGCTCTACGAACTTTTTGCTCTATGCACATTGTATGATTCCTGCTAGCGATAGGCACATTGTATGTTACATTGCTTTCTCTATGCACTTGTTTTCTCTATACACATTGTATGCTTCACTTGTCTACTCTACGCACTTATTTCTGTATGCATTGCTTACTCTATGCACTTGTTTGCTCTATGCCTTCTATGCACTACGCACTTGTTTTTTTGTACATGCTTGTTTGCTCTATGTCTTGATAAATGTATGTCGTGTATGCTCTATGAACCCGTCGGCTTTATGCACTTGTATATTCTATACATTTGTAGCTCTATGTTATTGGCATAGTTCTTACTTTTACACTACACCGATGAGTGTTGAGCCTATTAGCAGCATATCAGATAGTTTTTATTATAAAGTAACAACCTCCCCATCAACATTATGAGCAACCATGTACTAAGCACCATAATGAGAGTTCACAATCATATTGCATAGTAGAACATGGGGCTTTATATCATATTCCACCTACATTCTCAATTGAGGTCATTCGCAAGGAAGTGCTTATGAGGATCTCAAAGAGTTGAGGAGACTATGCTAGTAGCACGATGTGATTTGCAGCGGAAAATCTATACCATCGTCGAAGAGGTAGGTGATAAGGTTCTAAGGCATTTGTGAGTTGTAACCAATTATGTCTTGTCATAAGATTCATATTATTGTCACTCTCATATACTTAGCATTTTAATTTTATTGTCTTCTCTCTCTTGGGTTTATCTAGCATTTTAATTTTTACTGTTTCTCTCTCATGGGTTTGTATAGCATTTTAATTTTATTGTTTTCTCTCCTTGGGTTTATCCAGCATCTTATTACGATGTTCCTCTGTTAGATTTATTCCCTTGATTCCTTTTTGGTTTCCTTGGATGTTTATCACCTTCTCCCTCTTGGGTTCACCTAGCATTTCACCTCGGTTACCTTAGATGCTTATTATCTTTCCCCTCTTGGTTAATTCTCCTAGTTTTCTCCTTTTACCATGATTATTACATCTTCTTTTCCATCATGGGTTTACCTACATATTTTTGTTTGTGCTAGATCTATCATAGGCCTACTTTTACCATCTAATAACATTACTACCTACTTTCTTCCATATCACAACCCGCTTGGGCTCGCCTCCATACTCATACACCTTATTACATTACATTATAAACATTTTGGTAAAATTCCAAACCCTATATATTCCCGGACTTTTTAGAAGCAAAATTTCCTTAGTAGTCAATTACTAGCATTCCATCAATGTAGCACCACATTTTACACACGGACTATTCAAAGTGTTTCCATTTTTCCCACTTGAGGCACACTTATGTCGACACAAGATTGAACTCTTTTAAGAGGTACAAGTCTAGGAATATTTAAGCATCTTGGTTTGTAGGTTCTCCTCTATTGTGGTTAGATGTAATCTCTCTAGTGATGTCATCTTACCCATACATTTTTGGCCTTTTGAATTTGTATAGAGGAGAACAAAAACACAAAAGCAACAAAAAGAAACAATCAAAAGACATAAAAGTTAAAATCCAAAAATTCAAAAGCCAATTACAACCGTCAAAGATGTGATCAATATCATTGGCACAAATCCTACTCTATTTGAAATCTCAAACTCATCAGTTGGCCTCATAGTAGAGCTTAAGGTCAATTGGAGTGCATAAGCCAATATAATGGGGTAGAGGGTCTCTTATTTATCATTCATGTTGTTTGCCTTTTCATGCAAGTACACAATCTTCATAGTGATTGGTGGCTTCGACGGTCCGTGTGGAATAGGGAACATGTCACGGAAGGTATGAACCTTTACATTTTCATGTATATTATAACTTTAATGGGATCTAGCTAATACTTTCACAAGTTTTCCCAAATCATGACCTTACAAAACAAGGTTTCTAAACCTTTTGACATTGAAAAATCCTTGGCTTTCCAAATTTATTAGGTTGTCCTATCTCTGATAATGATTTCATAACGCCTTTGTGGCGCCTCTCTATTTTCCCTTCATATTTTCTCAAATTTTCCTTTATGGATATTGCTTCGAGTTGACCACATCGCACTTTTCTACATCCTTTTCTATTTGTTGTGCTTTAGATTTGATTCCTTTACTAGCATTCAACTAAAGGTTTACGAGCTTAAAATTGTAAGACCTTGGAGAATTAATTGTTATTTCCTCATGAGAAACCACATCCTATGTTATTTCACACATCCTCATCATTTTTTGCCATATTATTTTTGACATTAGATGGCCATGTTACCCTTTGAGAAAGTCTAGCACAAGCATTGATTTGGTTTAAACTTATTAGTTTACGTATTTTACCACATTTCGTCTCAAAAATTTCCTATCTGGTTTCATTAAATCTCACATCTTTTCTCATCATCCTTTTTACATTTGCCATTATTTCTTATTTACAAGACATTGTTATTCACATTTGTCAATGAAGACCACATCACGTGCTCACATGTTGCGGCATTGAAGAGAAATCAAAATACGCACACGTATAAGAAGAGTATGGGACCAAAAATCTCATATATGTGTGTATATATAGTATATACATATATGTGTGTGTATATATAACATTTTGATACATTATGATACAACATATATATCATATGACCCTAACACCCAAATTTAGGTGCGGGGCCACACTATGTGAGGATGCGACCTCTCTAGCCTCCTTAAGGGATCAAGAAAGGGATTAACCTCTAAAATGAAACCCTTGTGCTTTCTTACGTGCACAGCTAGCTGTCTCTAAGTGCAAAATGCGCTCAACAACATGGTCTCTTTATATCTATTCTCATGGTGGCCATGTGCGCTGATGCTTTGCCATTACAAGGGTTTCTCGAGCATCCATCACTTGTCGTCTCAATGTGTCCTTTCCAACCACTAAAACTACCGCAAAAGGTCTTGGGTTATTTCTTAGCCTTTCTATTGCTCTTGCCTCCACTCCTATAAGCCTAAAATCTCCTACATGTCTCCCCATCGATGGAGCCATAAAATGTTTGGAAGCCATGCATCTAGTCATATGTATCACTCCACCTAGTAGTACGGTATGTTGTTAATCACATATTATATTTCATATATATTTACATCCTTACTCAAATTTCTAGCCTGTATTTTTCTAGCCTACATTGGAAAGTACATATCACATTATTATTTGGATAACTATCTTTGCAATCGGGACAACCTCCCGGTACCATCTCCCTCCTCGTCCCGCCTTCCTCCCAACCACATCATCCTCGTCGACTTGTTGGGCCATGAGGCCTCGAATCTCACTTACCCATATGTAAGAACAAAACTAAGGGTCAAGAGCTAGTAAGATGCCCTTTCCATGCTAGATCTCAAGCCAAAATATCTATTACATGGTTGCCCATGGGTCCTAAGTACCCTCCTCTTGGCCTCTGCAATCTACTCTTGCCCTCGTGATTGGGGTTTCCTTTCTTGCTTCTGCTCCACAAACAGGGAACCTCCTTTGCCGCAGTTCCCCATGAGTGAGGCTCCTTGCCAAAATTGCCTCTTAGACTAGCCCATGCGCATGTGTAGCGGCCACCATCTATACAATCTTCGCCTCACCAAGTGCTTGTCCTACTCTTTGTTCTTTACCTCCACCCTTGATGTTGAGGAGCCCTTTGAGGCCTCAAATTTGGGACTGTGGCTATGGTTCGCCGCCTCCTCTCCCTCATGGCTCTCTTGTATGTATTGTCGTAAACTAGGGAAAGTTTGTTTCATGCAACCAAATTTGGTACACCAAATTGGGATAGAGCCTATTACTCAATGTGGCTCCACCCACCATGAAAATGCCTTGTAAGCTTTGCCAAACCCCGAGCTCACATCAGAGATGGCCAAGAGACCCATGTATGAGCTGAACTAACGTATCTGATCCATACTATATCCACTCTCTTCATTGTATCTAATTTCGTAACCACTTCAAGATCTCACCAATGGTCCCCTAGCCTAATGCCTCTCATGGGAAAACCTCTGCCGCAACTTGGAAAGATGTCCCTATATGCCTATACATGGGGAACCTCTCATAAATCCAAGCTGCAAATAAAATCACTAGTCCACTCTCTAGATGCTCTTGTGCCAATATGCTATAAATGTCATGTTACAACTATATAAATATGCTAACCCCCATGTATATTTTGTATCGCTCTAACGTTGTCTTGCACATGGCTATAACAAAAGTGGTACCCCTCTATCTAACTCGTGACACTAAAATCGTGTCACCATAAGTCCTATAGTTGCCTTCGAATATTCATAATGGATGCCGCGAAGAAATCTCTCGGATGTATTATATGAGTGTAGCTCACAATAATCTTATGTATTGACCCACCGGGCCAAAGCATGTTTCTCACCCACCGTCTCCAAGATATCACAAATAATTGCCACACCCTTTAGTGGTAGCCCCAAAATACATGTACATGCTCTAGTGTGAATATAGCCTTCACTATGTCCCCATCCACCACCAACCGAATGTATTTGCTCCAATATTGCAAAATCCATGAACATCACTAGTAAATCTGCGTTTAATGGCACATGACACATCTCCACAATGCCCTCAAATCCAAAACTAATCAATCGGTCTTTGTCCTCAATGCAACAACCTATCTAGAGGCATCTAATGTGCACTATAGTTAGACTTGTCTTTGCTCTTGCAAAAACAAACAACACCCAATCGGTCCATGACCATAGCAAAATCATATAAAATTAAACAAAGCATCTTTATTAATACATCGTCCATTTGATAGTATGTCATTGACCATGTTTGTATTTTCCTACTTCATCTGCCATTGACAAAACGCCATCAAAAAATGCTCCTATCTCATCGGCTATCTAACTCAATTGTTGTCGGCCATTATCCAACTTTACACTACATTGGCCATTTGACGTGACAACGTTAGCCATGTTTCTATTCTAGACATGTACGTCATCGGTTAAGGTGACCACATACGATCGCACGACCTCCTTTTTGCCCCAAGTTAATCACACACACATGTAAAAATATTCTACCCAAAACCTATTGGCATATCATCATTACTGCATTATGTCTCGCATACAAATTTTTTTCATGGGGCACACTATTCCAAATCTAGCTTAGCTACCCATCCTAGATGCAAATATGAAACCTACTTGCATGATCAACGTAGTTGGGCACAAGGTCATCCCTACACCCGCCTCTTTTTCCTCTAGTTGTTGCTTTGTCACATTGAAAATGGTTAGCCAAACACTCCAAAATCTCAAAAATCTCTAAATTCAATATACCAAATGAAGTGCCTTGACCTCTTTATATAGCCTTCAAACCAAACAATTTAAACTTTCAAAAATTATCTCTTAGTTTTTATCGTAAAGCGCCATATCTTTACAACTGAGCTCCTATTGACGATTTGGAAGAAGCAAGAGAATCTTAGTGTTGTAATGAATTTTATGAGATCAATAGATTATTTTTACAAAAATTCAAAATCAGCTATTTTTCTGGCCGTTACCTAGTCTATTGGACACATGTTGGCACCTAGTCACCGGACCCGACCTAGCACCAAGGATTGATGATGGTAAGTTCTCTTTATAATTAGTCGGAGTAAGTAAAGGTACGTATGCTTATTTATCTACTTTCATTTATCTTACATTTATTGATATTTATTATCTTTTGGTACTATGTTTTTCACAACGCACCATCATTCACTACACTATTGTGACAAGCGATGAGCTTTAGAGGGGTATATGTATACACATTATTTTCACATTATCGACACTTTTCTTGTTTAAGGCCTAGCGGTGTATTAATCTCCCAGAGTGTATGTTTACTTATACACTGGGATTAGGGTGGGCTGGCTTATAGCATTTCATGAGAGGTGTCATGGACCATCCTTCCTATATCTACCATCATAGCACCATCACATTGGCAGATTTGTCCTTGGTTTCCATACCCTTCCTTTGCCCTCTTTTTCCCACTACTTGCACATGGCTGATGCCATCAACTTGACTGATGATGTCCCTTAGAACCCCTGTTGTGGCCAATGATGTCATGATTTATGCAGATTTATTTGTATGCCATCAGTCTGACCAATGACATTGGTTAAAATTGACTTTTGACTTTCAAATTTTTGATTCATATTTATAGTGTAATGAAATTACTTAGATAGGTTCAGCAATAAATCACATAACCGAACACAAAAGTAAACAATAGCAATAATTCATAATTATAACAACAGGATAGAACGTATACTCGATATTTGATAGAGAGAAAAATAAAATCTATGACAACCAATTTGAGGGGGCAACTTCCACAGATTACAATAAGAATTGAATATATAATATAATTATCAAATACTAACCACTATCTCCTATATATACCCTACTTATGCTATGATTACTCCATAGGCTGACCCTACTAACAATATGCAAACATAGAGAAATGTGATATGACAAGGTAAGAGATTATGTTAGCCACAAGTTGGCCATACATATCCCAATACACATTATAGGTTAAGGGCATAACATGCCCCTCCCCTTAAACCAACGTTGTTCTCAACATTGACTAACTTTGGGTACTTCGTAGGAATTCTCTGATTCTCCCATGTTGCATCCTCGTTGGTCAAATTCTTCCACTTGATCAGATACTCTTGAATCACCCTACTTCGCATCTTTTGAGTGCGTGTTTGAAGGATCTCCTCGTGTTCCGGGATGACCCCACGTTCCTTATTCAGCTCCCATAACTCCATATGTGTTGATACTGCTTCAATGACCTTTTCAAGCACAAGACATGAAATCCCTGATGTATTTGTATAGACTAAGGTAATTCTAGCTTTTATGCTACAATTTCAATTTTCGTAAGACTTGATAATGATTGTGATACTCGGGGAACAAGTTTGTTATCCTTCTTTTGTTCCTTTAGGGACCTTTGCTTATATGGTTGAAGTTGCACAAAGACCCAATCACCAACTATAGACTACCTTTCATTGATGTGTTGGTCAATTTTTTGTTTCATTTGGTTTTGTGCCATTATCAAGTTCTCTTGAGATTGGCTTATACCTAATGCTGATGTTGAATGATCTTCCATAGGTTGGATGTTTGGATGTTGTAGACACAAAATCTATGCACTTGGGTACATTTCTAGGTCCTAAGCATACTAATGTATACATGATTCCTAAGCAAGAAAACTAGTGGTTAACTTCTTTTGGTTCTTTGATAGCTTCAACTTTTGCACTTTACTGGCCTTACACACCTTACAACTCTGTTGGCATCTAACTAATTTATCTTTCGATGACCTCAGACACTAATGCCCAACTAAGATAGAAGCGCCCGTGCGCTTCTATCCCTCCTAGCGCTCTGCCCTCTTTTCCTTCTTCTTACCCTTTTGGATCCTTGGGTCGGCCTTTTAGTTGTCAATTACGAAATTCAAACAAGGGAATCATATATATATATATACTTAGTTGTTGCTCTCAAATAAGGGAACAAACACTATAAGCATTATCTATTATCACTTAAGCTTGTATCAAAGGTACAAGAGCACTACAAAGCATACATCTAGCACACTCATACAAGGGACAAGGGCTGCATCTATTTGCATACACAACATAAGAGGGGAGTTCATTCTATTTCATCACACACATCTTGCATACTCGTACAATCTACATCTAGCCCGCTATCATCATGCAACTTGCACAAAGACAACCTAGGGTATCATTACACACAAGCATGAAGAATTACATGGAGTCTGAGATGTAGTGCAATGCTCGATTGTAAGTTCACTCTTTGGGTGACCGTCGGGTCAGTCTGACTCCACATTTTACATCTTTTTATTAGATTTGATGTGGTTTGTGGACATGCGCAGTGCAGACTTTTTTGCGGTTACAAAGCGATCGGAACTTTAACAAATGGCGAAGTCGGAGCGAAAAAACGAATATTGGAGCGAAGACCTTCCAACCTAGAAAAGTTCGGGTTTTGAGCATCCGAGCGGACACTAGCACCCGGGGTGCTTCGTCCCTCTTGTGGGCGTTTTGTCCTTTACATCCCCGAGTTTCCGAACCCTCGGCGAGTTTTCCAACTAGATCCAATAGATACACAAATGATCCTGATCACTCCCGAATCGCACAAAACCAGCTAAGTCATTCTCTCTCTTGCTTGTTTAGGGTTTTACATTGTTGCATGCTTATTGCTTGGACAAGAATGTACTTTATTACTCGTATATCATTAATTACAATAAGCTACTTTGAAATAAAGGTTTAATTACATTTAGATTAAATCAAATGTACCCTTAAGGAAAATATGATATGTCGCATCCTTGTCAGTCATTCTTCCACTTGATAAGACGCTCCCGAGTTACCTTAGTTTGTAGCTTCTTAGTGCATGTTTGAAGGATCTCCTTAAGTTTCCAAATGATCTTGCCTGCTTCATCCAAATCTTATAACTCTATTGGGGCTGATACTGTAGTCCAATGACCTTATTCAAGCTGGAGACATGAAATACCGGATATATTTGTGCAAATTGAGGTAATTTTAGCTTGTATGCAACTATGGCGATTGTCTGCAAGACTTGATAAGGACCATAATACTTAGGAGCAAGGTTTTTATCCTTCCTTTGTTGCTTGACATTTGCTTGTATGGTCGAAGCCACACAAAGGCCCAATCACCAACTATAAACTGCCTTTCATCAAGTTGTCTTTGGTCAACTTGTTTCATTCGGTTTCATGCCATTGCCAAGTTCTCTTGAGACTCGCTAATGCCTCATGCTAATTTTGAATGGGATCTTCCACAACTCAAGCCTTTGGTTGTATTCTCGAGGAAGAGATGATATGTTGCATCCTCACCGGTTAGATTCTTCCACTTGATAAGATACTCTTGAGTTACCTTGGTTTGTAGCTACTTAGTGCATGTTTGAAGGATCCCCTCGTGTTTTGAGATGACCTTTCCTTCCTCATCCAAATATCATAACTCTATTTGGTTGATACTCACCGTCCCAATGACCTTATTCAAGCCGGAGTGAAATATCGGATGTATTTGTGTAAATTGAGGAAATTCTAGCTTGTATGTGACTAAGCCAATTGTCCTGCAAGACTTGATAAGGACTATAATACTTAGGAACAAGGTTCTTATCCTTCTTTTGTTGCTTTAGGAACATTTGCTTGTATGATTTTTTGGCTAGATTTTCTGCATAGCACAAAACCTAGGCGCCATGAGATAAATCTCCTCATTTAACCGGTGAGGCTCTTGTGTTAGATTTGTCAATTTAAGTATGCTAATATCTAAATGGGGTTTTACTTTAACTATTCACTCATGAACCATAATCGAACAGCTTCTGCAAGAAGTAAGCAAATCGTTTAAAGAAAGGAAAAGCTATAGAAGAAGGTAATTACATAAACACATAGAAGAAATGGGGAAGATGTGCATCCCAATCAGTAGATGGCAGAGCTGATTGCATGCACATAGAAGAATCTAATAGATATAAACACAGAATTCTAAAACAAAGGCAACTCTAGATCCAGATCTAAAATAACACAAAGTTTATTAAGAGATCTAAGATTAAAAGCAAGAAACACAGTACACCGTGACACAAAGTTCTCCGGAAACCTACTCCTTTGTATTCCTTTGCTCCAAGTGGCTCTCAGGGGTTCAACACAAAGTCTAGAACACAAGATTGCTGCTTACAAATTCTGATCATTAACCCGGAGGTTCTTCTCCTACTTATAGAATGTAGGAGGGAAAGTACAAATGGGAAGTCTAACTGAACTAAAACACAAACAACAAGTAAAGATGACATTTGGCAATCATCCTCCACTAACTTCTCCTTAAGTGACACATGTATCACTTAACTAATAGAATTGTTCCACATGACTTTAAGTAATGGTTTCAAAACCAATAACTTAAAAGTCTTACAATTTCATCTGGGAACATAGAAAATAGAAGAAGTCATGCCAGCTGTAACATTTATGTCTTCTTTTTGTTCTGATATCGGATATACTTGTCGAACATGTGATTCAACATCTTCCCATCTGTTTTAGCCACTGCTTCCTTCTCTGTCCTAAACTGCAGCAATCCTTCATTCAACACTTTGATGCACGCTTCCACATCTTCCAAGCTCGGCCCAAACCTCGCAATATCCGCCTGCAGCGCCACCAGTCTACTAATAGAATTCATCGTGAAAGGCTTAGTAGCTTTATCAATTCTCTTTTGTACCATCAGAAGAGACCCTTCCAGGGAATTAGGCACCTTGCTAGGAATGATCCGCACGTATGAAGTAACACCTCCGACCACGTCCTCCTCAGTGAAAGAAATGATACTGTCTGGTAAGGATGATGTCCTACTCTCAAGTGCCTGCATCCTCTTCAGCAAAACTCTGCAGATCTCCAAACGGAAAGATACTGCAAACTCTAGCTGCTTCCCCTTCTCAACTGATCCATCCGGTACAATTTGCTCCGCAACCAATACATCTTCCTAACTTGTTGATCTCGGCCAAAATACTCAGGTTACTCTCTCAAGAAACGTGTTCATGTCTACTATGCTCGTCACCAATTCTTTGCAGCTGATTTGCTGCATCATTCATAACCTTTAGCGGTGACACCTCTCCAAGTTGTGCAACAATGACGAAATAATCAAATCCTTCCATTCGTCAATAGCTTTTACTTGATTGCTTGCATCTTCCATTTCCTGCATAAGATGATCACTCACCTGCTCTGAAATGGGCTGAATGGAAGGCTTAAGAACCTTGGCTATGATCTCGCACAATAACCGAGATAAATGCTTTCAAATTCTTCTTTCTTTGCCTTTTCACCGCTGCCTAAGGAATAGAGCATCTATCAATGTCTCATGTATCTGCTTCAATCCTTTAGTGGCGGCTTGATCGAGGGGTACTTTGGTTACTGTCACATCTTTTGCCGTGAGCTCATCCTCTTTCTTTCCTTCTGCCGGAATTGACATCTCAGCAAACTTCTCTCCCGAATCCTCGATGATCAACCTTGAAGTTACCTTAGCAACTTTAGGCCTTCTGTCTCTTCCGCCCAGATTTTGGAGTAGCTGCAAGTCGTGCTCCTCTAAGTTCATCTCCATTCTCGCTTCTGGAACCAACTGTGAAGCCAACCATTTTGAGAAGTTACTTCTCGGAGAATGAGAAGTCGCTGAGTGCACTACCATCTCCCGCTTTGCCTCCTCTCCATCAGAAAGTGCCATAGTATTATGGCTGCCATCCTCTGAATCATCCAAGGACAAAGCCCTTTCGAACTCTGCCATCTGTAGCTTTAACATCTCCTCTGGAACAGGTGATGAACGGAGTGGCTGAGGAGAGAAGATGAATGTCGCCGGATTTAGTAGAGGCATGGAAGTATCCTGCTGCGGTGTAATAGTTGGTGAAGTACTGGGTGTTGGAGAAGCCGGAGCTAAAGCCATGGTCGTAGAAGTGATCTTCTCCTTTGATTGAGATCTTTTGTGTACTTTCAACTTCTCGGACCTTCTCTGCTTTCTCCTTCGTGCTTCCGCTTGAGGGAATCTCCTGCGCCGAAGTTTCCCGTGACTTGATTCATCAATGCTTCATCAAGGCAATATCCCTTCATAAGAACTAGTTTGAAGTATTCACCAAAACAACTCCAGATCTTTCTTCAATTGTATGGCAGCCTCCTACGTTATCCTGCAAGTACGGCTTTATCTCCTCCCATTTGATGGTAAGTGTCAAGTACCACATTCCCATCATCTTTAAGATCCGCAGGTATCCGCGCTAGTCCAAAGTCGAACACTTGCTTTGCTGATAGCCTGCTGAAATCTCTCTTTCTAACCTCGTACTCACTTTTGCACTTCATCCAGAAATCTTCTAATGAAGGCACATGTGCGTACTCTTGGGAGATCGTCTTCTTGGCTACTCCAAATGGTTTGAAGTTCACCCGTGCGGGAAGAAATCTTGCTCATACTCGGATAACATCTGCGTCTCCATCCCTCGAGCTCTATGAATGCTATGGCAGCTATAATGTCCGACAGTGATCGGAAGAAGCCCGTAGACTTGTGCCGTTTTGACTGAAGGTCGTGTATCTCCACAAGTTGCCTGCTCAGCTCCATGGCGATCAATCTATCATTCGGATACCTGGGCATCTTTATTGGTTCTCCAGAAAAGCCCGTAACCCTGAGGTATGTGAAATCTGCAAACTGAATGAATAGACTGCCAATCTTGGACACAGCTTCCCACGCTTCCTTGCTTACCCTGTTGGCCTTCAAGTCTTTGTCTAGCCTGCAAATGAAATCGTAGAAGAATTCATCATTGACCACTTTGAAATCTTTCTCGCACGCAGGTACAGTAAGTTGTGGGTAGCACTCGAAAATGGGGTCCTTAGAAAGAACACCACATCTATCCAGCTTGGAAAAGACGCCTTGTGAAGCTGCAGCATACACCAAGTAGGAAGTCATTTTGAAGTTGAAAAGTACGCTTCACGTTTCGGAGTTGCTCACCAATGTTGTTGCTAATAATTTCCGACCAATTGATTATGGAATCAACCTTGTTGACTTCAATGGTCCTGATGAAAGCATACATCCATGTTCGGAAAGTGTAAGCATTCGCCTCGCCATTAATCCTGCATAGCAATTTGACAACATCATCTACCTCCTGCACCAAATTGGACCGCGGAAGAGTTCTCGGGAACTTTGAAGGAGATCTAGGCTTCTTCATGTATCGGCTATTCATTATGCTCACGCAATCAGCTCTATGCTTCTCCCACCTGCTGCCGGCATCCTGAAGACTAATGGAAGTCACCACCTTTCGCACCGGAATCTTCAAACAATAATTGATGAACTCTGCATCCAACCGAATTATTGTTTTCCCGTAAGATCTCGCACTGATCTGGATGAAGGATGGTAAGATCTAGCGCACTCCATAATAAACTCCTAACAACTAGGTGCATGCATGGAAATGCCGCAGCTCGAATAATTCCACCGCTTTTAATCGCACACATGAGTTAAGTCTTTCCCGCTCTGGATCTATCAATCAATTCGGAAAGAGGTTCCGGACCTAGATCTGTGTCTTCTATGTCTGCAAGTTTGGAAGCGATGCATGACTCCATCGTGCTTTCTTTTTCATCTCTCTTCGCCATGGCTTTGTCTATCTTTGTTTGAATAATTCTTTTTCTTCTTACTTTGCCGGATTTCTTTAAAAATGGTGTAGATCTGGATATTTCTTCAGATTCGAGGATATATGCAATGTATTGGACATTGATTAAAGCTCCTTTTCTTTTGTAAAGCACCTGTAATGAATTCCTGCAATTAATTCAGACAAAAATGGCCACCGGAGCATGAATAGTGAATTTTAATTATAAAAATCTGCACTTTTCAAGCCTGCTGCCCCAAAAATTGATGTTTAATTTGCACATAAAGAGAGCATGAATCCTTTCAACAACACCTGAGCACCTGTAACACCTATGCAAACAATTATGCAGAAAAAAATCAACCTCCTTCAAAGCATGCACCAAATTTGGAAGCTTTTAGCCTTGTTTTTACCTTTGTCTGAGCAAAATCCTTCTTCAAATGGGGCGCACTTTTCCTCTTGGCTGCAATTATTTACCTGTGAATTAAATAAATCACCCTTATGGCAGTCCATGCTTATATAACCCTCATAATTCTATAATTAATAATTGCCTTTCTTATTCCTGGCAATTAATTAATTAAAAATCATGCTTCTCTCTTTAACTGATGTGTAAAAATAACATGTTTAAGGACAACCATCCAATAAATTAAATTAATCCAATTTAATCATTCACACTTCACTTCACTTAAGCTTCACAGTGTGCCTTGACCATAGCCACTGAAAATAGAATTTAATTTAATGATTTAATGCTTCAAAAATCATTAAATCTATCCTAAATGGGGCGCACTTTTTGACATGAAGGGGGCAGCCTTTAAATAAATTAAATTTAATCCATTTAATTCTATTTCTTTTATTCCCCTTTGCTTTGTTGACTTTCTTCCATGCTTGGGTGCCTATTTTAGAAGGAGAAATAATTAATTAAATCCACTTAAAGGCTGCCATCTTCTCACCAAAGGGGGCACACTTTTTTGCATAATAGAATTCTATTTTTAAGAATTTTTCACAATGGGATTCTTTACCCTGCAAGGCAGCCCCGAAATCCCATGATCCACTTAAGTGATTTGACTTTGACAATGGGATTATTTACCCTGCAAGGCAAGCAATAAAATCCCATGATTTCACTTAAGTCACTTTTCTTTTATTTCATCATGGGAATTTTTACCTTGCAAGGCAGACAATAAATTCCCGCCTGCCTGCGGCCTCTAACTTTCCCACTGCAGCTTAAGTGAATTTTATATCACGGGAAAAGTACCGTCTTTAGCAGTACAAGATTCCCACCTTGCTGCCGCTTCTATTTTTCCCATCGCAGCTTAAATCCTTTGTTTTCCAAAATGTGCCCAACCATGCAGGGGCTTTTCTGCACGACTTTGCTTTTTCCCAGTGATCCAGACCTCCGATGGTGACTTCCTCCGGGCATAATGTGCGTATATGTTCTCCAGCTGCCAGGCCAAGAATCGGGCTTACCCGACAAAGGAATTGTTCTAGAGAAATTTCACAGAAAACGAAACGACAACACAAAAACACGAAAAATTGCCAAAAGTCACAAATAAAGCCCAAAACTTATTCTTTGTTAAAACCCTTCTGGTACATAGGAATAATGACATGTTCGATCATAACAGAGTTAAAACAGAGCGCAAATAGCCTCAAACGGGGCTCAAAATAATTAAATACAAATTTCTCGCAGACAAATCCCGACGACAGAATATAACAATTTTGGGCATCTGGGTATTTGGCAAAAAGGCTAAAATGGCTCTTTAGGAATATCCTGACACAATACAAGAACTTTTAGGCAATAAAAACACAAAACGACCCATTATTTTAAAAGTACGAAATTTTTTTGGATAGGGTAGTCGCAGATTTCAGGATGAAATCTGGGTGACACCATGATTGAAGCCACACAAAGGCCCAATCACCAACTATAAACTGCCTTTCACTGTTGTGCTGGTTAGCTGCTTGTTTCATTCAGTTTTGTGCCATTTCCAAGTTGTCCTTGAGACCGCGAATACCTCATGTTGATGTTGAATGTGATCTTCCACAACCCAAACCTTTGGTTGTATTCTCCAGAAGAGATGATATGTTGCATCCTTGCTGGTCAGATCCTTCCACTTGATAAGATACTCCCGAGTCACCTTGGTTCACATCTTCTTAGTGCGTGTTTGAAGGATCTCATTAGGTTTCAGGATGATTCGCCTTCCTCATCTAGCTCTCATAACTCTATCTCGGGTGATATTCGCTGTTCAATGACCTTCAAGCATGAGGCATGAAATACCAGATGTATTCTTGCAGATTGAGGTAATTCTAGCCTGTTTGCTACAATGCCAATTTTCTGTAGGACTTGATAAGGACTGTGATGCTTAGAAGCAAGCTTGTTATCCTCATCTGTTTTTTTAGGCACATTTTCTTGTATGGTTGAAGCTGCACAAAGACCCAATCACCAACTTCAAACTGCCTTTCATTGTGGTGTTGGTCAGCTTCTTGTTTCTTTTGTTTTTGTACCATTGCCAAGTTCTCTTGGAGACTAGCTTTACCTCATGTTGGTGCTGAATGTGATCTTCCACAGCTCAAACCTTTGGCTGTACCCTCAAGGAAGAGGTGATGGATGGTGGTTGGTACCCATACAATGCCACAAATGGAGACATTTTGGATGAGGTATGGAAGTGTTATACCACCATTCTGCTAGAGGCAGCCAATGAAGTCATCATTCCTCTTTATTTGAAGCAAAGCAATGCAAATAGCCTTCTAGGAATTTGTTGACACCTATGTTTGCCCATCTGATTGGGGATGATATGATGAGCTATGTGCCAATTGAGTACCCAAACATGAAAGTAAATCAGTCCAAAAATTACTTGGTAAAGATAGGATCATAGTCACTTACTATGATATTGGGGGTATCATGTAACTTTTGAGCTATGTGAATGTCCATAAAAGGAGATGCTACAAATGGGTGTGAAAAAGCACAAAAATGGGCATATTTGGTGAGCCTATCCACGACCACCATGATGGCATTTTCCCCTTCTGACATGGGCAATCTTGTAATGAAATCCATGGAAACCTCCTCCCACCTTTGGCTTGGAATAGATAGGGGTTGCAAAATACCTGAGTTAATTGTCTCACCCTTGTTTTGCTGACACACCGTACATTTTGTCACAAATTTCTGGACATCCCCTTGAGTCCTTCCCAAAATAAATCGTTCTTGATGCTTTGCTAAGTCTTCAAGAATCTTGAATGCCCCCTACTTGAGACAAATGTAGCTCTACAAGTACCTTTTGTTTAAGAGCTAAATTCCTACATAGGTACAACCTATCCTTGTACCATAGGGTGTCTCCTTTTCACACAAGTTTGTTTGATAAAATTGAATCCTATTGGAGCTTTCAAATTAAAACTTACGTATCTCCGTCATTCTCCCATTTGTATCCGGCCTCATCTACCCAATTGGCGTGTAAGATGGACATAACACATAATAGAGCTTCTGCGAGTTCATCCTTCTTGAAGAGTGCATCTGTCATAACATCATTGTTCCCTTTCTTATAGATGATTTCAAAGGAAAATCCTAACATTTTGGTGACCCATTTTTGTTCTTCCAATGACAACCTTTGTTCCATAATGTACTTTAGACTATCATGATCTATCTTCACCTTAAAGTGTCTATCCATTAGGTATAGTCTCCACTATCCGACGACGCAAAGAATAGTCATCATTTAATTTTTATAGACGGGCTTTAACAATTCTCCCCTTTGAGCAAGGGACTCTCAAATGCGACATGTCATCCTTCTTGCATGAGTATTGTTTCCATTCCATAATCTGATGCATTAGATTCCATAATGAAGGTCTTCGAGAAATTTGGAGTATAGCCAAGACTGGAGTGGTGCACATGGCCTCCTTTTTCTTATCAAAAGTTTTTGTGGTAGCATTGGTCCAATGGAAGTAGTACTTCAACAATTTTGTGAGTGGTGTTGTTATGTGGCCATAATTTTTCACAAAACAATGATAGTACTCTACTAGCTTGAGGAAGCCATGAATGTTCTTGAGGGTTTTGGAACTTTCCCTCCTACTATGGCCTTGATCTTGTGGGTGTCCACTTTACACTGTTACACCATCATGTGAAACAATATGACCCAAGTAATCCACCTCTTTTACCCCCAATGGCACACTTGGAAGGCTTGGCAGAAAGTTGTTATTTCAGAGTTAGTAACACCTGATCCACCTACTACAAGTGTTCTTCCCTTGTATTTTTCTATATAAATATGTCATCAAAAAATACCAGGAGTACTTCCTCAAGAATGGCCAAAAGACAATGTTAATCAAAGTCTGGCATGTAGATGGCACATTTATGAGACCAAAAGGCAACATCAATACTCATAGTAGCCCTCATGGGTTATGAAAGATGTCTTATGTATATCCTCATCTTTGGTTCGGATTTGATGGTAGCTAGAGTGAAGATCGAGTTTAGTAAAGTAAACAATACCATGTAACTCATCTAGCAAATCATCAATTCATGAAATAGGAAATTTATCTTTAATGATGTGCTTGTTATCTGTAATCTGCGCACATCCACCTGGTGTCATCCTTTTTATGCACCATTACCACTAGAGAAGAATATGCACTTTGGCTATGTTGGATAATACATGCTTCCAACATCTTCTCCACCATTTTCTCAATCTCACTCTTTTGGACATATGGGTACTCATAAGGACGGATGTTGGTGGATGATTCCTCGTATCAATTGAATGACACGATCATGATCTCTTTTTGGTGTTAGTCCTATTGGCATTACTCCGAAAATGAATGAGTGTTTATTAAGAACTGTTTGTAACTCTTTTTGGTGTTAGTCCTATTGGCATTACTCCGAAAATGAATGAGTGTTTATTAAGAACTGTTTGTAACTCTGGGTATGCAGACATTTGTGCTAGAAGTGATTCTAAGGAAAACAATTGTGCTAGAAACCCATGTGCTTCCTTTTGAGAATCTTCAGCATTTGATGAGAACTGACCAGTTGTGGGGATTTTGCACGCAACCCACAAAGTTCAAATGTCTTTCCCTCTAAATAAAAGTGCATGAGGAACTCCCGGAAGTTCATCTCCATCCTTCCTAAGGTTATGAGCCATTGGACTCCTAGAATGATGTTTGCACCTCCCTTTGGAATGACACACTTAGGAGAGTCTAACTTGTATTCACACATGGCAATCTTAATACTATGGCATTTTCCTGAACAATTGATTGTGCTAGCATTTGTAATCATGACTTGAAATTATTGAGTTGGATAAACAAAACAATTAAGTGTGTTGTCAACTTATTGTTGATGAAATTATGCATGCTTTCCGAGTCAATTAACACTTTCACTCTCTGTTTCTTCAGAAAAAACTCACCACTGTTAGGGTTTTTAGAATGCTAATTCCCGAAAGTTCATGGCATGAAATAGTTCCTCAATCTCTTCCTCGAACTCACTTTCAGCTTCCTCATCCTCTTCTTCATTATTGACACTTTCAATGTAGAATAGTTCCTTCTCAACACATCTATGTCCTCTGTTGTGCTTGTCACAGTTTTATTGAGGAGTCAATCTATAGGTTGAGGGAATGATGGTGCTAGATTACTATGCTCTCTGCTAATGTTAAATGTCTTCCATTTGACTAGATCTCTATCTTCTGCCTTGTGGGCAAAAGCAATGGACTCCAACACAGAACTCATATGAAACATGTGAACATCGTGTTGGATGTTATCCTTGAGCCCACCCAAAAACAAGTCATTACCGTTATCCTCCATGATGTCCTCCGCTCGCAAGTATAGGTTTTGGAATTGCTGAATATAATCTTTGATAGGCCTTATTTGCCATACTTTTGCTAGCTGGTTGAAGTAATTCTCTGTCCCAATGTTGTCATAGTGCATCTATAACTCATCGATGAAGACTAACTAGGTGATAGTTAGATCCTTATTTTGAGTGCATAATCATCTATCCCAAATGAACTGCTTTGGTTTTAGATAAAGACACCGTGACCACCTTTTGTGCTCAAGAGGTTTGATGTAAATAAAAAACATCTTCATTTGACTGATCCATGTGACTGGATCCTTCCAATCAAATTTGCGCATTTCCACCTTTGGTAGCATCTTGCAAACCCTCATATTGGAGCAAGGTGAGTGTAAAAGCTGCACTGGATTTGAATTTGTGTGAACAGGCTAGGAATTGTTGGGTTGTGGCTCAGTTTGCAGATTAGCCAAGGCTGTTGTGATAGATGCAAATCTCGAGTCAATTATTTGCAAACATTATGTTCGAGGTGTCTTTGACTGCCATCTCATCTTCCTTTGTAGCCATTTCAGATTGTATATTGCTCACATCACACTCCAGGTTGACTCACCTTTTGATCTATCAAAGCAGACCCGAGGACTGAGGATCCAATGAGCCTCCATTTCTAACTACATATCAAGGGGTGTTTTTGTGGGGTGTTTCTCTCTACCTTTAGTTTGTGAACTTGTCATGGAGTAGGGTTTAGGGTTTAGGGATTAGGGTAGGTTTTAGGTTTTCGGGTTTAGGGTTCAAGGTTTAGAGTTTAGGGACCCAAAATTCAGTTATTGGTGGCTTATACCGCTGTGATCATCTCTTCGAGACGAATCCAATGCAAGCTTGTATAAGAGACTCAAAAATCCCAAAAAATAGGGTTATTAGTGGTTGATACAGTTGCGATTGTTTTGTCAAGGTGATTCCAATGATTGTTGTTTTGCACAATGGTGTGAACTACTTCTAGACTTGAGACATTTATAACAATGCTAGTCCATGCTAGAAACAAATGCACCGCAAAACCCTTGCCCCCATCAAGCTTTGTTACCACTTGTAATGAAATTATTTAGACAGATTCGCTCTTTCAACAATAGATCATTATAATATAGTAGATACTTGATATTTGATAGAGAGCATAACAAAATATTTGACTTAGCCACTTCAAGGGGACAGTCTCCACAACCTTATAATAAGAATAGGATATGCAATGTAATGATCGAGTACTAATAACAACCTCCTACATATAACCTACTTAGGCTATAGTTACTCCATAGGCCAAGCTTACTAATAATATGCAAACAGAGAGAACTGTGATATGACAAGGTAAGAGATTATGTTAGCCACAAGTCGGCCATACATATCCCAATACACATTATAGGTTAAGGGTGTAGCATATAGGTTTCCCTTTTGTCATTTCTCAAATTACAAAACACCAATTCACTTTGTTTGTGCACTTAGATCCACATTAGGAAAAAAAGGATTTAAGGCTAAAGGGATTACACCAAGGAAGACAATTTAGCATTAAAGGCCTTGAAGATCTCAAGAATAGGAGCTGCACCAAAAAGGTATACCAAGTCTTTGGAGTCCCCGAATTTGGTATACTCAAGGTTTCACCGATACATCTTAAATTCACCTCTGAACCATCTCTCACAAAGTGTTACAAGCCAATGGAGCGATTAATGCATTGACAAGTCAACCAAAGGTAAGTACCCTCACCCTAAGCTCTATGTCTTTTGTATTTTGGTTGATATTGTGGATGTTTTATTATAATGTAACTAATAGTATAGTCTAGTACATGTTTGTTACTTTATTGGTATTTTTTACATTATTGTTACCTATAACTCTTGCTTTATAGCCTAGTGCCACCTTCACACCTATAGTTGTTTCTTTACCACTTGGTGGCACCTTTAGTTTACATGATTTTTGCTTCAACATCTAATGGCACTTTGAATCTAATAAGGACCCCCATCTGCAATCTCCTTGAAGATTGTTTGCATAGGTTCCCCTTATAGATTCATTAAGCTCACAACCTTTCTATCGGGTTTAGGGTTTAGGGTTTGCATATTAGGGCTTAGGTAAAGTATTATCAAGTGAGGTGATCAATACCCCATCGGGAACTAAGATTATCGGTATTTCCTTTGACATCTATACCCTAAACCGGTGTTACGCGGGGACGGGTCCCCCTTGTTTTGACACGTCCGGGACGTCCCGGACGTCCTGGGGATGTGGGGACGTGGGGGAAACGTTTCCCCCACGTTTCCTTTTTTCCGAGAAACGCCTGGGACGCCTCAAAACATTGGGAAACGCCCGGGGCGGAAATGTGGGGGGCGTCCGGCGTCCCCACGAATTTATTTCCTTTTTTGGCATTTTTTTGCTTTTTGGTGAAAAAATCACAAGGATAGAAAAAAATTTGCCATTTTTGGAAAGGGTCAGGAAGATGTAGTAGCAAAAACTTGCATGTGCCATAACTTTCATTCTGTGGCTCCGTTTCAGGTGTCGTTTTCTCTAAAAGTGCATATTTTATTGAGCTCTATGCATTGATGGCAATAATTTTCTTATTTTCATAAAATCAATTTTTGCACCTTTTTGGACCAAGCAACTTCTTGCAAACTTCTGAAAGAATCATGAGTATTAAGGAATGTATTTGATGTTTATGAGTTCAAGTTTCACCTTATTTAAATCTCAAATGGTTTTATTTCAGCTTATTTATATAATTTAGTCACTATATCTTTATATTTTAAATATTTATATATTTTTTAATTAGCCGTCCCCCCGCCGTCCCCAAAATTTAGAAATTTTTTGCCGTCCCGGAAACCCCGTCCCGCCGTCCCGCCGTCCCCGTCTCAAGTAACTATGCCCTAAACCCTAAACCCTAAACCGGGTTTAGGGTTTGCATATTAGGGCTTAGGTAAAGTATTATCAGTGAGGTGATCAATACCCCATTGGGAACTAAGATTATCGGTATTTCCTTTGACTCATTCTAGGCCTAATACATAATAAGTTTGCATATTAGGGCTTAGGTAAAGTATTATCGGTGTGAGGTGATCAATACCCCATTGGGAACTAAGATTATCGGTATTTCCTTTGACATCTGTAAGTAAATGTCCTTCGATATTGAAACCTTCTCGCACCCTTGGTTCTTCCTTGGGTTTGATTTTTTGATTACGGGATTTTTCGAGCTGATCATTTTGACTAGTGGGTGCTTTTTGGCTATCTGCATTTGGAGACCCAATTCAATCTAGGATTTTGTTTGATACTCCCTCTTTTTCTGCCCTATTGCTACATGCCTCTTTTAATCTAAAGCCTCTCTAACCACTTGAATTTCACTATTGGATAATGCTTTTAACATTTCTGATTGATTTTGATACTGAACTCTATTTCAAATTCCTTTATTTGGGCTAGTGTTTTGTCCTCTACTCTCATCTTTAGTTTCTTCTTGGTTTCTTGTTCTGGATTTGTGTCTTGTTTATACCTTTCTATCATAGTGCTTCATCTACTCTTTCCTCATTGACTTTTTTTTCTTTGTTTGCTTTGCTCGTTTCCTCCTTTTTTTCCACTCCATCATGGTCTATTTACACCATTTGATTTTAATTTAGTCTCCAGTCATTGGATATTGAAAGTACTCATGAAACACTGACATAGTTATTGTGGTTACCAAAGCAATTAAGGAAAAGCATGATTGATAGAGAAGAGGCTATATTGACGTTAGAAGTTTTCTTGGATAAGAGCACCACAACCTAGTCCTAACTAAAGATACCAATCAAATTAACTTGAGCATTTCTTACAATTACAAATTAAAATTTATAATTGTTTAATTCTAATTGAACATAACAGATTCACTAACCTTGCTTGTGCCACTTGCTAGAAAGAAAAAAGTATGCTTAATATGTATATGTACGTGAAAATAGCTATAACCATGTGGAAACTGAATCCAAGCGAGTATGATATTTTTTTGTGGTCCTCTTAAGATAGAAAGAAGCCTTTTTAGGGACATTTGGATGTTTAAGTATCAAAGGAAAAAAACTTGAATGTCATTTGGCTTGCAATGATTTTTATTCCCTTGAAAAGTTGTAAAAATATCCCTCCGGAAGGTAACTCTTCTCGTCAGATAGGAGAGCTCAATTCCGTTAGAAACGAGTTAGCAGAACACGATCCTTCTAGAATAGATACCTTTAGAGAGATGTCTCCTTGTAAGTAGATTCAAAAGTAGTAATGTTTGTTCTCATGCAATTGTTGGGAAAGGAGCATTAAATTGTTGACTTTTTACATGAAATTCTGTACTCGATGAAAGATACATGCTTCATGAAAAGGGCTATTAATGGAATACAGTTCATTGTCGCTAAATAATCTGAGTCATTGGTCAGGTAGATAATATGTTAAATAAAGTTTGTACCTAAACTCGAGCCATCTACATACACCTAGAATATTCCACACTCAATAAGATAAAGGACAAACCCTCATAAGATGTATGTGATATCATGTATTTTGACAAAATCCACATGGAGCTGCAAGATTTCATCTCTTCTTTCAAGATTTTCAGTTGACTTTGGAGGGCCAACCAAAATAAAGCTACAACCTCTAGCCTTGCTTTGAGTGTACCATAGTTTAACCCTAAAGTGTATTATGCAAAACAATCATCTCAAGCAGAGAAGTAACAAATATCTACGTGCTTCATTTTATTTGTTACAGGGCAACCCACTTGTTGGCTAGATTTTATGCACAACGTAAAACCTAGGCAGTCATGAGATAAATCTCCTTCATTTAATGGTGAAGCTCCCGTGTAAGATGTTTATCTATTTTGCAGGGGTGAATCCTAATAACTACTTTCAGGGGTTTTACTTTAATTCCCTCAGCTCGTGAACCACAGCTGGGTAATTTGGCAGCAAGTAAGCAACTGTGATGGGATATTTGTAGAAGGGGAAAAATAGAAGTAGGGAAAGAAGAAAGGAAGATGTGTTGAATTAACCAATAGTTATCAGAGTTGGTCTCATCCACACAAATTAAATAAATAGATAAATCACAACATTCAACAAAGAGGGAAAGAAATAAGATAACACAAAGTTTATCTAAAACCTTGAATAGGAGTAATCAGCAAAGCACTGTAGACACAAAGTTCTCCAGAAATCCACCTTTTATTCAATCCCTAGCTTTCACAAAAATCACATCAAGGGTTCCAACACAAAGTCTAAATCTCAAAATGCTCTAGTTACAAAGCCTCTGCTCTTCCTCTATTTATAGTGCATAGAGGGCAAATACAAATAGGAAACTTTCAATGAACTCCCACATGTGGAAGCTATAAAAAGGGAACAATTGGCAATCTTTCTCCTAGAATTCCTCTTTGCATGACATGCATGATTTACAACTGAAGACTAAATCAATGCCTTGCATGTTTGCCACCTATTCTTAATTAAAGGACCTTTTCAAACAACTAGAAGTAATGGCTTTTAACCAATTACTTTAGTTTTACAATTTTTGTCCGAGAAAATAAGGAGAAGAAGAAAGAGGAGAAGAAAGAAGTCATTCCAGCGACACTTCATACTTGCCCTTTGTTCTGATACTGAATGTATTTGTCAAGCATGTAGTTCATTGTTTTCCCATCTGCCTTAGCAATAGCTCCGCTTTCAGTCTTGAACCTTAGTAGTTCCTGGATAGAATATCAATGCTTGTCTTTACCCTCTTTAAACTAGGTCCAAATTCCTTGACATCTGCATGAAGCCTTACTAATTTCTCAATTGAATCAAAAGTGAAAGGTATGATGGCTTCATCAATCTTCTTTTGGAGAACTGGAAGAAATTCTTCAAGGGAAGTTGGTGGTTTGTCGGGAATGAACCTTGTATAATAATGGACACCATCAATTACTTCCTCCGTAGAGAAAGAGATTACACTTCCCGACACTTCTTCCATTTTGTCTTCCAACAACTGCATTTCTCTCAGCATATGTTTGAGAACCTTCATGTGGAAAGACACTGTCATTTCCAGCTGCTTACCCTTTTCTATTGATCTGTCTGGTGCTATTTGCTCTTCAATCAATACACTCTCAGGTAGTGAATTGATTTTAGCCAAAATCTCCAAGTGGCTTTCAACAGTTGCATTCTCACCTTCTATACCTGTCATCAATTCTTTCAACTGAGCCAATGCTCTGTGCATACTTTCCAAGCTAGTTGGTACTTCTTTGAATTGCTCTGCCACTTGGTGGATGATTTGCCTCTCCCATTCATCAATAGCTTTGATTTTATCACCTGCTTCTTCAACCTCTTTGATCAAATGGCAGCTTACCTGTCTGTACTAGCACTGGTTGTGAGGAAGGTTTAGCAACCTTGGTGATAATTTCACATAACTAGGAGATTTGCTCATGAAGTTTGGCTTTCTCTGCTTTCTCCTTGTCAAGCTTGAGGAATAAAGTATCTATCAATGTCTGGGTATCCTGCTTCAATCCCTCAGTGGTGACTTGCCCTAGTGGCACTCTGGTCACTGATATATCCGCTGCAGTTAGTTCTCCCTTTTGCTTCCCTTCAGTCGGAGTTGATAATTCTACAAACTTTTGCCCTGATTCCTCAATGACCAACCTTGAAGTCACTTTGGTAGCTTTAGGCCTTTTAACTTTTCCTCCCAAACTTATGAGCAACTGCAAGTCTTCCTCTTCTAGGTTAATTACTTCCCTAGCCTCTGGAACTGTTTGCAAAGCCAACCAAGCAAAGAAGTTATTATTTGGAGAATGAGAAGCATCGATGTGCACCACCATTTCTTGCTCGGGCCCTGTTGCATCAGAATTCACCACTGTATTATGACTCTCTCCTTCTGTGCCATCTAAGGAAAGTGCCCTTTCGAATTCTGCCATTTATGCCCTCAATTCCTTTGTAGGAGGAGGTGGAGAACTGGGTGGCGGAAGAGGAGTGTATATGAATGATGCTGGCTTCAATAGTGGAATAACCATGACTTCTGTGATATCTTTGGGCTGTTGAAGTGTTGTGAGTTGATGCAGGGGAAGCTTTGTCAATAAGTGACACTTGTGAAACAGTTGGAGACTTTCCTTTACCTGATGCTTGAGACCTCTTGAGCACTTTTAACTTCTCTGGTCTTCTCTGCTTTCACCATCATGCTTCCTTTTTCCGGAATTCCCTGTTATCTAACGCATTACTGCTTCATCCAAGTAGTGTCCTCTTTCTATCAACCAGTTTGAGGTATTAACTAGGACTACTAGAAGACCTTTCCTCAATTGTTTCAACACCACCTATACTGCTTTGAAGAGCAACTTTATCTCCTCCCATTTGATGGTATGCATCCAGTATCACATGGCCATCATCGGGAAGGTCTGCAGGTATTCTTGCCAAATCAAAGTCAGAAACCTGTCGAGCTATTAATCTGCTGAAATCTCTTTTCCTGACTTCATATTCGTTCCTGCACTTCATCCAAAAATCTTCCAATGAAGGAATGTGCGTGTATTCCTGGGAGACTATCTTCTTTTCTATTCCATAAGGATCAAAATTCATCCGGGCTAGGAAAGATTCGTGCTCGTAGCAAAGAAACATTTCAGCGTGGATATTTCTGGCTCTGTGAATATTCTGACAAGTATAGTTGCCCACTGTGATTGGGAAGCTAACTGTTGTCCTGTGCTGCTTTGATTGCAAGTCATGCAATTCTACAAGCTGCTTGCATAGCTCCATGATAATCCATTTATCATTGGGATACCTAGGTAGCTTGATTGGTGCACCTGAGAAGCCACTAACCCTGAGATAAGTGAAGTCAACAAACTGAATGAAAACACAGCCGTATTGAGAGACAACTTCCCAAGCTTCCTCGCTGACTCTGTTTGTCCTCATATCACTATTAAGCCTGCAAATGACTTCATAAAAGAAGCCATCATTCACTACCCTGTATTCCTTGTAGTACTAGGTAATACCAATCATGGGGTAAAACTCATAAATAGGATCCTTTGAAAGTATCCCTCTTCTATCCAGCTTGGAGAATACCCCGTCTGAGGCTGCAACATACACAAGATATGAAGTCATTTTAAAACTGAATGTCTTGCCTAACCTTTTTAAGTTGTTCTCGATGTTGTTGCTAATGATTTCTGCCCAATTGATCATTGAATTAGCTTTGTTGATCTCAATTGTCCTGACAAAGAATACATCCATGAGTGAAAGTTCTTTGCATTACCTTCCCCATTTATCCTGCACAACAACCGGGTGATGTCATCAACTTCCTGCACCAGATTTGACCTTGGAAGAGTCCTTGGAAATTTTGATGGTGGTCTAGACTTCATATATTTCCTGTTCATTATACCTACACAGTCCACCTTGTTCTTCTCCCACCTATCAAAAGCATCCTGCATTCTGATTTTAATTACTATGGGTCTTGCCGGAATCTTGAGGCAATAATTGATGAATTGTGCATCCAGTCTAATCATTGTCTTTCTTGTTGCATCCCTGATTGTTCTAGATAGAGGATGGTAGAACTTTGCACATTCTAGAACAAACTTAGGTAATTGGGCTGTAGTCGAAATGTTGCAGCTTGGATAATTCCATTGTCCCTTATAGCCCGCATAAGGGATGTCCTGCCGTTGCCCCTGGATTTGTCAATCAAATCACTGATAGACTCATGCCCCATGTCTGTATCATTAATCTCAGCAAGCCTGGACACTATGCATGGTTCTACTGGATTATCTTTGTCATCACCCTTCATTCTGCCTGAACCAGACTTTTGTCTGAGATCTCCTTTTTCACTTTTACCAAAAGCTTTTGCAATTGTGAGAGCTGAATCTATTTGTGCAGAAGCTGCAATTGCTTCCCCTGATTTTGAAGATATCTCCAATGTGTTTGACATTAATCTCAGCTTAATTTTCACAAGTGAAATATTTTTGTAACCAATTCGGACAAAATTCAACTCATCACCCCTTTTTTTTAAAAATAGCATGTGAGTAACTTTGAATTAAGGAATTACTCCAGTGCGAGCAAATATAAGTAGGCTCAATGTGGGATGAACTCGGGAGATATTGCATGCACTTTCATGGGCTGCGTTTGGGCAAAGAACAACTTACTAGATATTCACGACAACCACTTAAGTCTCTTTTCCCTTTAGAAATTGTGTGGAAAATGGAAAGGAAGGGCAGCTTGCAAAGAGAATGAGTCTTCTAAAAAATCACGACTTGCTTTAATGACTTGCGTGGAAATTAAAGGAGGAAGGCAGCGTGGAAAATGGAGGAAGGAGGCAGCTAAAAACCACGACTTAACTTGTAACTTCCTTTAATATTTGCGTGGAAATTGAAGATGGAAGGCATCCTTTAGAAGGAAGACAAGACAATGATTATTCACGACAACTTAAGTGAACTGCGTTAAAATTGAAGGAGGAAGGCAACTTGAAATTAGAGGATAAAGCATCCAAAAACCACAACTTGCACTAAGTGCTTTTGCTTTAAATTTGCGTGAAAACTTGAGGAAGAAGGCAATGTGGAAATTAGAGAGGGAAGGCAGCTTAGAAAAACCACGATTTTAACCTAAACGTCTTGCCTTAAACTTGTGTGGAAATGGGAGTGGAAGGGCAGCTCAAAATCCACGATTTGACTTTGCAACTTCTCTTTTTAATATTTGTGTGGAAATTGAAGGGGAAGGGCAGCTTGTATTTGCGTGAATTTCTAAGGTGGAAGGCAGCTTGTATTTGCGTGAAAATTGAAGGAGGAAGGCAGCCAAAGACCACGACTTGGTTAAGTGACTTTTGCTTCCAAAAACCATGACTTGGTCTAGGTAATTGCGTGGAAGCTTAGAGAGGGCAGTTGCGTGGATTTTGAAGCAATTGGATTCTTTTCAATTTGGTAGACAAGACCACAAACATCTACAAGACTTTCCTTTGCAAAACACTTGCATTCTTTCCTCAGGGCTGCGTTGAAAATAATAGCTTGAAAACCAACATATATTAATTAATTTTCCCTTTTTCTGAGGCAAAGAATGGCTTTTCAAAACCCTATGCAATTGGACTAGATCCGGCAGGAAGAAAGAAAAGGCCATGGGGAATTGCCAGATGGAACATGGAGAAAACAAAACCAAAACACAAAAGAAATAAATAAAAACAAAATACTTGAAAGAAGTTGTGGGCAATTGCTCGAAAATAATTCTCCAATTAGCTAGACTATAAAACTCTTCCTTGGGTGAATGCTCCACTTTGAGGTGAAAGTAATATTGGTGTGGTAATAATGATGGGGTGAAGTGCTTTATATAACCCAAATTTCTTAATTTTAGCTCAATCTATTTTTAAAAGAACTTTTATTTTTATTTAAAAAAATAAATAAAACACTTTTATATAACTAGACTAAGTTTGGGAAGGGAATTGAGTGAGCTTTTGCATATGGGTATTTGACGAACGTGGCTTTATGACTTTCGGGATACCTTTGAGCAACGCAAGCAACCAGCAGCAAAACAAAACACAAAAACATGACCTGTTACTTAAAAAGAACGAAAAATTTAAAAGGGGTAGTCCCAAATTTCAGGGTGAAATCTTGGGGACACCACCACTTGAGTGCCAGCACCTTGCAAAAGACAAGATTACAATAGTTTCTGTGATAGTACTTGCATATATAAACCGCATGGTGTTGGTAATCAAATCCACTATATCTAGACAAAAGGCTTTCACCAAACCATGTCCGAAGACGAGCATCCCTTCATACCATTTTATTTAGAGACAGCTTACAGACCCCCAATAATAGGAGGATCTACATGCCTCTTTCTAGGGACCACCCTTCGTGTGGTGATTTATAGACTTCCAATAGTAGGAGATTTTATGGATGCCAAGTGCCGACAAATCTCAGATCAATGCACATCCAGAGGATAATTTACAGGTACCCCCAATAATTGGAGAATTTATAGATGTGCAATGCGCTATGAACTTATAACATGAACATCTGACAATTTACATACCCGGAAATTTCAATATCACAAGGATTTACAGATGCAATCTTACTTTACCTAGGAGATGGCTTACAGAACTACAATAATAGGAGGATTTGCAGGTGTCTCGAATGGGTTTTTAAAGTTAAAATTTTTACTAAACAAGCAAAATCAGAGTCCATACATCTCAAACAGGTAGGAGCAATGCTTTTTGAAAGCCACAATCAACTGTCAAACCCTAACCACCTAAAAGCTTCTGCAAACACTATTTGACCAATTACTAAGAATACAAATAAAAACAACTCTTCCTATTCAATATAGGAAGAAAAAAGAAATTATATTAATGCCCATGAATAAGCAGAACAGGGCAATGAAACTCATGGTACAGTAAGTTACAATAGCAAGTAGTACTACGAAGTCCAACACTTGAAAAAGTGATTAACCCAAAAAAATAAATAAGGCAATGCCCAAGAAATATGTAAGGCAATGGCCAACAAAATCAGTTAAGAAAAGTTCATAAAGAATTAAATATATATATTTTTTTTCCTAAAATATTTGGCAACAAGATTAGGTGTGAAATATAGGGTGTACATGTTTCTTAGAGCAAAAGAAAACAAAGGTTTAAAATATAGGATGTACATGTTTGCTATTGTGATCAGCTTTGTGCAGGTTGCCTTGCAGGCCATATGATTGGCAATAAATACCATCCAATGATTTGGAATAGGTGTATTGAAATGGTCAATGAGGCTATTCAGTTATCTTGAGTTACTCAGACTGTTTTATGTTACATACCTGATACAAAAATATCCTTCAGAAATCCATAATAGAAAGTCAATGATAACATGGAACTCAATTGCCAATATGACCTTGTAATTGGTGATATTTCTTCAGAATCTTAGATACATATATATTGCCATGATAAATAATATTTTTCTATATTTTTGCTTATAGACGCAAGAAGTAGCACGGGCATTTGGAGCTGCTTGCACTCCAGATTTTTTTCTTTACAAGAAGGTACTAAGCAGGGTCAACTTAGACACTTCAAAATAGTGCTTGCAGCTTCTACTTTATTCAATAATAATCATATAACACTGTTGGCCTTGTTGAGTAGGATGGAAGACGACCATTTGAGCTTGCTTATCATGGACAGTTTGATGATTCACGTCCTAATAATAATAGACCCATTACAGGACGGTATGCTCTTAACTCTATTATTCTGCATTCTTCAATTGGTTTGTTAGATGTGCTTTTTCCGAGTAAAATTTATCTTGTTTGTGTTTGCAGCGACTTAAGAATAGCTTTGGATTGTGTGTTAAGTGGTCGACCCGTAAGTTTTCTACAAAAACCAAGGTATGTAGCATTGAGTTTGCAAGATGTGAAACCAAAGATGCCATTGTCTATGTATTAGAATTACAATTCGGATTCCATCTTACACATTTTATTCCTGTTGGGTTTGTAGTATTGGATGCAGCATCAAGTGGCACCCAGATAGCACTAGCTAGTCTACTTTGTGGTATGTGTTATGATGAATCATGACTGGAAACTGCCATGTGAATGGAGTAACAGAAACATATTCTTATGTTCATTATTTCGCTGAAATGGTTCACATGGAGGTAACCTTCATCTTAGATGCCTCGACTGAGTGGTATCTCTTCTGTCCACGTTCCTAGGACTTGCACCCAGACTTGTTTGTTGGAGTATCGCACACCCAGCAAGTTGAATGCAGTATTTTACGGACCTCATTCAACACTTAATTGCATCTCCTGGCGATTTGAACCAAGAATATGTTATGAAAGCTTGGATTTCTGTACCCCATGGACTCATCCTATTCAACATTGTAATCGTTTTATTATATACATACAAGAAACATTGTCGTCTTCATTTCTATCACAGTTCTGTATTTCAACAAGGAAATAAGGTTGAAAGCGTTTTCTAACTGAATGAAATTTGTAGTATATGTGGGTAGAAGGATAATGCAATGTTGGATATATCCTATCTATTTGGAAGGAATAAATTTTACCATTGAGATGCAAAACAATTCGAGTCTAAAGAATAATATTGATAAAGCCCGGATCAAGTTCACCACATGACTTTTCGATGTGTCTAACCAATTTTGAAAGAATAGCAGATTGCACATTATATTTATTCCTCAACTAATAGTATTATAGCTTGTAGGTTTTCAATTACCTGACGTGGTTGGATATACTATGTTATCAAACAATGTTAAGACATGATCATAAAAAGAATCAGTTCAATGAAAATTATGGGAAAATGGAAATACCAACTTTGAGGGCAATTTATGTTTTGAGTGTAGATAATTTGTCTCAAGATGCTCATATACCTGTTTGGGCTTTTCTCTGGAGACCGCTCCTGCTTTCACTGCTATGCAATAGAAGAACCCCATTTTACAGATATTATATCCTTCTCTAGAGTTCGTGGTCCATGTCTTGGAAGTAGCTCTCCTATGAACCATACAAATTCAAGTATATTCTATCTATAATATGGGTGAAATGACTTAAAAAGAATACCCAGAGTCTTAAAGATGGGTATCTGGTTTTTCAAGGCTTTAATCTCATTCCATATTTATTACCATCTAATCCATCCATGGGTCAGGAAAAAGAATCCTATACGTAAATACTTTAATACATATGTATAGATGGGTAGATACAAGATGCTAAAAACAATTGCATGCCTTGTTGGCATGGAGTCGGCACAATCCATGTGGGCATGGGAGCATCAGAAGGGGAGTTTATGCGATCAGCAGTGAGGCGCTATTTGCTTTTTCTATACATATATATTGATTCTTATTATATATCCCTCAAGTTTGTAGTACTTTGTTTTAAAGTAGACCACACTCCTGTGGTTGCATTGTTAACAAAGAAACACAGACAACAGCTTAAATCCATGATGGAAAATCTGGGAAATAGTCTCCATTACTGCTATATTTCGTAAGCCAATCTGTATTCATCTGGTTGCAATTCATTTGGAATCTTAGAAATCTACTCAATGGGATAGCAGAGGAGAAAAGGGCTGAAAGTAAGGAATAAATATGCTAACAAGAAACATACCATTTTGGTGCTAGAGCAGTAGATCATGGTCTTATGGACCAATATTGTGGTGTATCGATTAGTATTACCCTCAGGTCTTGGGCTGAAAGATTGGTGAATTGTCAAAACCAGAAGCCAAATGAAAGCTGAGCTATTGTGAGAGGGATTATTATGAATCCGGCAGAAGAGAGTAGACCTGCACTGATTGGCAATAATTCTGATATGTTAGATCTCAGTCATGTAATTCCCTCAGAACCTTCACAGACATGAGGAAATCATTTTTAAGCAATGCAATCAATTGTACTATATTTAGGAATGTCGAGATTCTATGGCAAGATGTAACAGATAGGAATTTGATGACAAGATACAGAAGATAGGGATTCGATAATACGAGACAAAGAATCACACTGCATTGTTATTGCCAGTCCAATCATCTGAGTTGACCTACATGGGAGGTGAATGGACAGACATGATGTTTTGTTTGCTATGCTAGTTTGAGTGTTTCACTACTCAACGATCCGGAAGCGCTACCCTCCACTTAATTTGCACCCATGTATGTGCATTTCCCATAAAATTAACCATCCAACATGCCATGCTCCCATCGACTACACATGATGTGTCCATTTTTGCCGGCACCGGTGCAGGTCTATTCGGTGGTCCTGTCAAATTCTATAGTCTTCCTACGTGGGAGTCTTCGGCGACGGCATAGGATGATTCGGAGGATTGAGACAGTGATGGCGGTTGGTGGTTGTAGGCGAAGCATTAATTGCGCTTAGGTGGAAGCGCTTTACCGCTAAAACACTAAATACTCCTTGTTTTCACCATTTTCACCCCTGCAAAAGTTGTTTTAGTTAAAACACTCAGTTCGCCATTCGCAAAACCGAGCCAGAGCCAGAGCCGTAAGGGTAGCCATCGTCGAGCCAAAGGTGTGGATGAATTTGTAGAGTAGAAGGTAAGTCGAGGATAATTTCAAGAATAACAAGTAGCTCTCAGGTAAATATGTGGCCCATTATTTAATTGTTTAGCAATGTTTCTTCATGGAACCCCTGAAAAATTCCTTCAAATGATCGATGCCTAAGATCATATTTACATTCAGACAACTATTTGTGATGCTTAATTAAGTTGTTGTTCATTTATAAATTGTGTTATCATTTCAATTAGTTGGATTATAAATTTCCATTGAAAATTGAAAGTTTTTTTTTTTTTATTATGGGCAAATAGTTTTTTGAAAGGGACTATACCCTTGTACAGAAGGCTCAAAAGCCAAGAATAAAACATGGAAGCCCTACAGCAGAAAACAATCTGCTCAGAAAAGTACCAACATCCAGCAACAACTCAACAAAAAAAATCTGAAAAACAACAAACAGTTTGCAACAGCGCAACACTATGTCAGATCCAAAAAAACCACAGTTCGGTAAAGACAAACCGAACACCAAAAGAGAGATGAATCATCGAGGCGGAGAAGTGTCATTCTTTAAAATAAACTTTTTCTTTTTACGGACAGTTATCCAACCTGATGATGCCTCCCCGGATGGAGGGTTAGAAAAAGGAGAATTTTCCATAGTAGCAAAAGTTCCAACTGAAACAACATCATTGTTTTCATGAGACAATTTCTCCTTGCTGTCAACAACTAAATGAGACAAATTTGCTGCAATTTCCTTGCTATTGGCAATAGGATTTTCTGATAAAGGGGTTTCAGGGACTAAGTCAGATTCACCCTCAGGATTTGAAATTGCTTCAAGGTCCTCTTTTGCATTAAAAACCAAATGTTCCGGGCGGGCATCCTTCCACCAACTGCGTTTCTCATGTTGGGGTTTTTCCATCCCACAAGCAATAGAGGTATGACCAAGACAGAAACATCTTCTACATCGAAATGGAAGACCTTCGTAATCTAAAGGTTGTGACCAAGTTCTGCTTTGCACCCTGAGATCAATAGTTGCAGGGAGGTTTTTAGCCGTATCAAGTTCCACCAATATCCGAGCATAGGTAGTGTGGGTGTATTGAAAATTGAAAGTTACCAGTTAAATAGTTTGGCAACTGATCAATTTAGTTGTTAAAAGACTCTAGATTACTACCCTAAGATACACAATGTATGTTTGAATATTCTCTATAGCTCTCAAAATTTTCACAATATTTTTAGGGAGGATTTGTAATGTCAAGGGAGTGAATTCCTTCACATGATCGATGCATACCAATGTTTGTGGGGAATTCATTATACATCGCAGATTTATCCATATGGACAATATAAGTTGAGGCATAATTTGTAGTAGCAGCTTCATTTGTGCATATGGTCTAGCAATCACTAACATGGCTAAAACCAGGAAAGGAAGGCTGTTCATCTCCACTTCTAATCGTTATTCTAAACTATTACTCCTCTATAATGAGGTATCATAGTCAGGAAGCATTTATAATACTTTCCATTCGCTAAATAACTCACACTAATTCAACAATAGTAGATTATATTTATAATGTATAATTATTTATTTAATACATTTTTTATTGATTACATAAGTCAAAATGTGTGGAAAATTTACAAAACACTATAATGTGTGGAAAATTTATTCGAGTAGCTGGAGTGGTTGTTGCTCTAGTCCCTTCAGCTATCTTTGCACTTGATCATGTTCACAGATCGTCCTCCTTCAAACGCATAAAAACAACCCAATGCTCACATATATATGTTATATCATACACTAGGGTTTCCACATGAATTTATGTTCTCTATCTATGGATTTCATTAGAGATTTCAAATCCATTTGCACTTTTAGAATTTACTAATAAATTTCAACAACCATGCAATAACCTCCTCATATTCGGGCTTCTAAAAATATATCCAGACGTTTGTTTTAACGGGCTCCAAATTCATGTAAGTATAAATTACTTATGATAACAAAAGAAGTAGTGGTTGAAACTTCTACAACTATGTGTCAACCAAGTAATTAATGTTTGGCGATTAACATGAGGATATCACAACGTGTTCTTCATCTTGATGAAAACCACGGTGTGTTTTTCAACATGCTGAAAAACGCAGTGTGTTTTTCAGCACGTTGAAAAACACGATGGTTTTCCACATGGTTTCATTTATGAAATTGAATTTTCTGAAGTCACACTAGTATGAACTTAATATTTGAATTCATATTTGTTAACAAGAACCTTAGTAATGTCTTGAAACACAATGTTCGACAATCTCTATTTTTTTCCATCTACATCTAGATATATAGTTATAACATTCATATTTGGATTATCACCAATCATGAGCCAGGGGACCACATATCATACTAAATGCATAGTTACATTTTTTAGGGGAAAATGTTTTCCCTCGATTTTAGTGAAAAATAAAGGATTAAATCCATTGTCCACTATTTACCCTTTGTATTTTATGTACGTTATAAACTTTCTATATAGGATAATAATTAATTACATTAGTTAAGATGGAAAACACAATCCACTGTCCATAATGTTTTTTTCGTTAAGATGGAAAACACATGTTTTTTTGTCAAGATGGAAAACACACAGTGTTTTTCCATCTTTTCAGGGTGGCCTATTTGAGTGTCGAGTATTAGTTTGCCCTTGTTTCCACCAATCGAGCCCTAATACACCTAATGTGACAATTGAACATGTATTAGGGCTAGATTTGGAATCATTTATACCAATTGAACCCTAATACATGTTAAATTAATGTTAGGTGTTGTATTATAGTTTAGGGTGTTGTAATTGTGTTATTTAAGATGACAAGTTAGTGTTTAGGGCATCATATCAGTGTTTGAGTGTTTAGGGTATCGTATGATTGTTTAGGATGACACATTAATATTTAGGGCATTCCAATTGTGTTTTGTAAAGTGACCCATTAGTTTGTAAGGTCTCATTATAGTTTTTAGGGTTTCATATCATGTTTAGGGTTGTTTTGTTAATGCTCAAAGTATCTCGATTGTCAATTATGTTATTTAGGTTGACCCATTAGTGTTTAGGTTTTTGTATCAATGTTCAAATGTTTAGGGTGGTGTATTAGTTTTTAATATGAGTGCTTATGATATCAAATTATTCTGTAAGGTGTCCTAATTATATTATTTACGGTGATATGTTTATAGTCTTCTAAAAGTGTATAGGGTGTCATATTAGTGTTTATCATGTCTTATAATTTTTTTAGGGTATAACATTAGTGTTTTTGTGTCTAAATTATGTTATAACGAGTAACCCATTAGTGTCCAAGGTTTTGCATCAATTTTTGAGTGTTTAGGATGTCATATGAGTGTGTAGGGTGTCATATTAGTGTTTAAGGTGTCGTATGAGTTTATAGGGTATTACAATAATGATTATGGTTTTGTATGAGTCCTTGTGTTTCATTAGTGTTTAGGTTATCCTAATTATGAAATAGAGGATGAATCATTAGTGCATAGAGTATCACGACATTATTTAGGGTATTGTATCAGTGTTTAGGGTGTTAAATTAATGTTTAGTGTATCTCAATTATTTTATGTGGGGTGACTAATTAGTGTTCAAGGTGTCGTATAAGTGTTTAAAGTGTCCAAAATTAATTTAACGTGGGTGACTTATTTTTGTTTATGGTGATAAAATTAGAATAAATTTAGCTAATACTAAGTTTTCATTCATCATTAGAATTAGAATAATTTTAGCTAATACTTGTAGAGATGTTATGTTAATGTTATAAACAATTTTTAAATTTATTGTTCATTTTATATAAACAATCATGCAAAAAAATGAATGTTTTGTTATGTGAAAGGAATGCAAATCAAATCTATAATACTATCTAAATGAAGCTAGTGATCATCTAATCTTTCCAAGAATAAGTAGGAATTACATCAGTATGTTTATAAGTGAGATCGATGAAAAATATCTATTACCTAATACTTGTGAAAATAGGAACAAATTTATGTTCTTGATATACACATGTATGGCCTAAGAAAACACTTGCGGCAAGTATTTACATAGTTGCTTGGGCACGCGTGGAGGATGGCCTAAGATATTGGTCTAGAAAGATGGCACAAAACAACCTAACAGTGCCATGCTCTATGGTTAGTAAATTTAAATAAGTTACATCAGCTCAACATGTGATGTCGATATATTCCACTCCACATGTCTTGAACTCTATAGTGTCATGTGACATGCGTAAGTGAAATCCCTTAAAATTATTGTGTTCTAACTACCGCAAAACACTAGGATTGACATTGGGAATATTGAACAACAAGGACTTTCTTTATGAGATATCTCGAAAGTACATTAGCTCAACAATATGTGTATGAAACCCTTTTCTTATTCAAATGATAGTAAAAATAATTCTACTATAATGTAAGCAGGACAATGGGTTTTAATGTATTCTAGATCTGATTTGGAACATTGTGCATGTGATAGGCTTGACTAGGAATAGGTATGAATTTTGAATTTTTAGGGTTTCTACATGACTCTATAACTTGTTTAGGGTCTCGTAATAGTGTTTAGGTGTCATATCAATGTTTAGGATGTCACATTAGTGAATAGTGTGTCCCAAATGTATTATTGGTGGTGACACATTAGTGTTTTATGTCATATCAATATTTCAGTGTTTAGGGTATCACATTAGTTTTTAAGATATCATTTGATTGTTTATGGTGTCATATTAGTGTTAAGTTTTCCTAATTATGTTATTTAGGATAAACCCTAAAGCTTGAACCCTAAGTCCTAAACCCTAAACCCTAAACCCTAATCCTTGAACCCTCAGCCCTAAACCTTATACCCTAAACCCTGAACCTTGAGGCCTAAGCCTTAAACCCCAAACCCTAAACTCTAAGCCCAAAACCCTAAACCTTGAACCTTAAACTTTAGAAAATAATTATAGAACAAATAAAAATCATTATTAGTTTTAATTAATATATTTGAAATTGTAAGAAAAGGCGGCAATTTGATGTCATATCTATTACCTAATACTTTGTAAATAGGAACAAATCTATGTTCTTGATATACACAAGGATAAATATAACATGAAACTTTATCTTAAGTACAAATATATCGAACAATTGTTTGGAAGTATCTTTTCAAAACGAATGACATGGTCAAATATTTTGTTTAGTATATAGACACTAAATAATAGTGTGAACTAGTTTATTATTATGGTATTATTGTATTCACGTATTTGTTAATAAATGATAGAGGATTTGGTAATTTCTACAATTTGTGTTTATTAATTACTGGTATGAGAATAGTTAATTATGTTGATATTACGTTGGTATTGGTTAAATATGCATGCGATCTTCGAGCTCTTAGCTGTAATTTCATTGCTCTTAAATGTGTTAAATTAAATACAATAGGAAAAGTTTGATTTCTGGATGCATTATAGTTGTAAATATTGCGAATGTGTAGATCATTTGTATATATAATTTTTATTAGTTGTTAAATATTGGTAATTGTAATGTTGTGAATGTCTGATGTAAGTTGAAGCTATAAAAATTATGTGATATCATACTCTCTCTCTCAATTTGGCATATGGGGGCAAGTGCCTTTAAAAAGGCAGGAATCGGTGCATGCTGAAGGGGCTTGACCCTTAGGATGCCACATTGGTACGACCAACTATCGTTGCGTGATGAAGGATCTTGCCCCTTAGGATTCTGCATCGATAGTTGGGTGGTATATTGTGCTGAGAAGAGGTTTTTAAAGTCGCCACCAACCCTCCACTCAGAAATGCACCCTCCCATAATATCACAATCGTCCCTTTTGCAATTGACGGTTGTGATATTATGGGAGGGTGCATCTTGAGTGAAAGATAACCGTTGGCATTTATTGATACTTGAATTTGTCATGGATATTAGCTTTCTGATGTTGTGATTATTTTATCATATTGGATGATGTATATTAGATTTGTCATGTATTGTACTAACATTAATTGTATATTTCTTTTGTGTACTAGTTACTCTTTTGTGTATTGAATATGAATACCAAGAGCCTAATTTCTCTCGATCCTGTTTGTAAAATGAAGACATACAAAAATACGAGCTTCCATGTAAATTGAAGATGAAGGGTGTTCGCATAAAAATTTCGAAAACTACAAGAGTTCCTAAAAATAGTCCTCAATTTATTAACAATTTATAAATTATATGTATATTATAGATAGTTCAATATGCCAATGAATACTAGTTGTTCAGAATGTATAGCAAATAATTTTTATTACGATTCAAAATTTTAGCACCATTTCTAAAATTCAAATAAAAGTGTGAAATTTTTGAAATATCTATATTCCTCAATTTTAGTTTGTAAGTTCAATTTTTTCAAAAAGAAGGGTATATGGGTGTTGCGAATATTATTATGTTATTGTTGTTTAATTATTGTGTTTTGGCATATATATACATACATATATATATATATATATATATATATATACATACATATATATATATATATATATATATATATATATATATGTACATATATATATATATATATATATATATATATACATATATATATGTATACATATATATATTATACATATATATATGTATACATATATATATATATCCTGTATGTACAATATGTATACATATATATATGTATACATATATATATGTATACATATATATATGTATACATATATATATATATATGTATACATATATATATATATGTATACATATATTAACATATTTATAAATATATGTATATATGTATACATATGTATATATATGTATATGTGATGTATATAGTATATGTATGTATATGTATATGTAAATATATGTATTACGATATATATAATATGTATGTATTTATATATGTATATATACATATATATGTATATATATGTATATATACATATATATTTATATATACAATATATATATATATATACATATATATATGTAGATATATATATACATATATGTATATACATATATGTATATATTGTATATATGTATATATATATATATATATATATATATATATATATATGTATATATATATATATATGTATATATATATATATATGTATATATATATATATATATATATATATATATATATATATATATATACATATATATATATATATATATATATATATATATATATATATATATATATATATAAAAGATGTTATTACTATTTTAATATATATATTTTTATTTGTGACTTCAATTTTAAATAAACACGTTCTTGTTTCGATAGTTTTTATTGTTTTTAGCTAAATGTAATAATTTCTATTGTATATACATCATTTGTGAAAAATATTATTTAATAAACAAAGTAAGCATCATAAAATATATTATTATACGATGTGAATTATAATATTTTCTATGAAAGTTTCTCTCAACATTGAATAAGTGTATTTGAAATAATATTAATTTTGTAACAGTCTTTGTCACATTATAGATGACCATATTGTGATATAAATTGTTGTTTTCCTTGCATTTCAATACACGTGGCTTTTGAATTAGACAAAAATTCAAATGCTTCCAATGTTTTAAGATGGTATTCATGTTGATGATGATCAATCACAAGTCAAAATTTATTTCGAAAGTATAAAATAATTGTTTCATTAATGATGCAAAACTACATGTAATAATTTTTAGGATGGGAAGGAGGCCCAAATGACAAAGCACGATCAATCTTATTGTCCAAGAGATTACAAAGGAAAAGAGTCGGCCATTTTCATATGATGACTTATAATGGAGACCAATAGGGATGAGACGAATGTCGACATTTGTGCTTTATATACCGCTCGCAAGACTATAAAAATTTCTAAAGGGGGAAGGTTCTAATGAAAGTTTTGAGACTACCTTCGCTCGCACAAATCACAAGTCAACAAATATAGAAAATCCTAAACCGCATACAACCAAGTCATATACTAGGTTCGGACCTTTGCTAACAAATTTTTTTTGTATGTTATTTTCATAAACATTTGTATAGCATTTGATGTTACCATTTTTAATGCAGCTATTAGTGTTCGTATGGTCCAGATGACAATAGAAATAAGCCAACAATAAGTGAAAAAGTGAGTAGGTGTATAATTAAAAGGGGTTGCCAATGTCATTTCAATGTGAAGGTTTTTTATGGGAGACCGACAATGGCCATAATATTATACAACAATCCGTTTCATTGTGATGTAAATGGTGAGTGTTGTCATGGGAGGAACAAAAATACCATTAATGATCCTCGTTTGAATGTTGCCTCATACTTATCAAATGAATGCAAAAATTATATTGAGAGTATTTTGTTGATGGGAGTCACTTTGTGGAAACGGTGTATGATAAATATATAGAGGATCCATCCAACGTGGGTATATCGAGTAAGAGGGACAAATACATGACAAGAAAAGACGTGGTGAACGCATGGAAAAGAGTTCATTGTAGAAGGTCTCAAAAGCATGCCGATGATGCCATGAGTGTGAACTTATGGCTTTCGGAGGAAAGATACATTTTTTTCTACTATCAACGCCCAAATGGAACCACTGTTCCATTGATTATGGGGTTGCAAACACCGTGGATGTGTGAGAGAATGGTTCAACATTCACACAATTCCATAATCTCCATGGAATCGACGTTTGCTACGAACAAATATGGCGTAAGTAATTGGAATGAATTTTTAAATGATGTGTAATTTATGTATCATTAATAATGTTCCCTTTCTGTTATATTGAACCCCATGTTACCATTTGATGTCGTATTTCTTGTAGTACTAATTATACACATTGCTTGTTTTTGATGAGCAATAGGCTGAGGTGCCCGTAGCATATGCCATTTCTTTGAGGAATAAAATTGAAGACATTTACGGGTGGTTGGTGGAAGTCCATAAATGAGGAAAATGACTTTGAGTCGATTGGTAGATTAATGCATTCATTACGAATGATGCGTTAGTTGAAATCAAGCCATTAGTTGTGTTTTTGTTTGTCATGTAGTGCTATGCCTATGGCATGTGCGTAGGGCATGGTTGAAAAACATGCACGTATTGTAGCAAGGAGTCTAGGTGGAAGATTTTTGAGAGACTAGGTACCATCATGTATGGTTCCAAATGCATCACAAGCACACATTTTGAATCATTCAAGACTTCTTTAATGAATTCAAAGAGGAAACTAAGTTCCTCGAGTACTTCAGAATACATGGTGTGAGAGCGAAGAATGTGTTGGTGAGTACGATCCTTTGTGTGTTTCCTTATTAATTACCATCAATTATAATTCTTGGTTTATAGTGTCACTGATTTTCAATCCGTGTCACTTGATAGCTATGTGGGATTTTTTTAGAAACTTCTCCCATGCAAATCAAGAAACAAACGCATCCATCGAGTCCTACCATTGTTTTTGAAGACTAGATACTTGTGTGAGACATAAGATAAATGTACTTGCTTAGGATGGACTATTTGTTCTACACACTTATGTACGAGGTGGAGCCATTTTATAAACACGAGGAAGTTGCAAAAATATGACTTCTTTACCAATTTCAAAAATAAAGACAACTATTGATAGTGGTTGAGAGAGAAAAGAGTATTTCTGATATCTGATTTCCTTGCAATTATGCTTGATTGCAATCAATTGTGGGTGAGGAGCTAAACAACTAGAAGCACATGGTATTTGGTAAGGCAATGCAAAGCCTTGGACGTATGCGAATGTGCTTGGGCTATCAGAGGAAACACATGTAAGCACGTGTTAAAGGCTTTGGAATTTTGCAAGCAATATGTGTCGATGTCATCACATCAACCACCACAAGTGATAGATAATTCAATTCCATCATATCTTACCGATGTAGATTGTTAAGCATAAGTCATAATGAATTAAACATCGTGTTGAAATTCTTTTCATTTCACGTGTAAGAGGCAATACTTATGGGGAGACAAGCAAGGTAAATGAAGACACATTTCGTGATGATTCCTCCTCGCCGTATCCAACAACAGAAGTGAAATGTAATTAAATGTCATCGTATGTGGCAAGTAGTGATATAGATTGCTAAGCATAAGTTGTAACGAAAAAATCATCCTGTTGAAATTGTTTTCCTTTCACGTGCAGGAGCTAGTACTTATGCCGAGACAAGCACGATAAATGAAGACATGTTCCGAGATGGCCCCTCCTCGTTGTATCCAGATAGAAGAAGTGGAAGGTAATTCAATGTCATCGTATGTGGCAAGTAGTGATATAGATTTCTAAGCATAAGTTGTAACAAAAAAATCATGGTGTTGAAATTGTTTTCATTTCTCGTGTAGCAACCAATACCTATGCAGAGACAAGCACGGTAAATGATGGCATGTTATGGGATGACCCCTCCTCGCCACCTCAACATTCACTGACAGTTGATGGTTAGTTGCTAATGCCTTCAATCAATTAATTGATGTCAATGATAATGTTCATCACACATATTTATGATTAGGTGACATTGTGTATTCATGTGTACAATGATATTGAAAAACCTAGTGTATAAATAAATAACTTTCTATAATGTCTTATACATCACACTCCTAAAACAATACATGCTTTGGTGGTTTGATGATAGAAAGCGATTCAAATTTTATGGAACACACATCTAAAGAATTCTTGAAGTCAGTATTTGATACACAACTGAGTACAGATGAACAAAAAAAAAATTCTTTGAATGTGTTCAAAGGTTTAGGAGAGACCTAGAAGCATCAAATATGTTGGATGTTACTTTCAAAGGAGATGTCAATGAGACATCCACCACCCACATGCGTCCATGGTTTAGTGCGAGTAAAAACGCCACCACAATGTGACTAAGAGGCCACATTGTAGAAGATTTGAACAATCGCACTAAAGACTACGAATGCTTCCAATTTCCGATGGAAATCGTGCAAAGAGGAGAGAAACCACACAAATGGAACCTACAGGTTAAAACATTGAATTATTGGTGTGATTGTGAATTCACAAGAAATTTTAATTGTGGAGGTGAAGACTAACATATTGGTCATTTATTTTGTAGGTGGTTCAAATGCAGATGAAACATATCCCCGTCGTTGCTTATCTTTCAACAATTTAGCGTCTGCGTAAGGTGTGTATTGAATGTCCTTAATTTCAATACATTTTTTTATGTATGTAAGGTAAAAATCCTTTAATACCTTGTCTAATATTTAATGCATTGTGTTTCAGATGATGCAGAGAGATGTATCTTACGGAATGAGCAGGTTGAGATTTGGAAAGTAAATGTATGGCATGTTGAGTGGGCCTATATTAGAATTGTAAACATTTAAAATTCATGTATATGAGATTGTACATTGCGTATATTTAAAATACATAAATATGGAACGTGTACAACTGACCTACTCTTTGATTATTTTTAGAGTATTTAAAAAAAGTGCTCGTTGGTGTTAGCCAATGTAGAACCGCTCATGTAATATATGGATAGTAGAAAATATTTTGACAAATAGAAAGATGATGTAATTATGATGAAATGATGTAATCAACAGTAACAAATTATCCTGTCGAATTTTTATTACTACTATCAAAGTGATGAAAAAACCTTTTCCAACACTATAAAAGACAAACCATTATTTTCCACAAGGTACAAACCATGATTCTGTTCCACCTTTATGTAACAATGTAAAGCAAATCAAGTAATTATCAGGTGACAAGGGTTGAATTTTTTCAAAGTGCTAGAAAGTAGAGTTTGTTTTTCGACACCTTGAAAAATGTACTGTGTTTTTTAACACTTTAAAAATTGCAATTTAGTTTATAAAAACGTGCAACACACAGTGCATTTCCTCCTTTTTGTAACGATGCAATCCACATAAAATAATTATCAGGTGGAGAATATTTGGTTTTCCAAAGCAATTAAAAATAGAGTGAGTTTTAAGACACGTTGAAAAACACACGTGTTTTTCAAAGACTTTGACAAACGTAATTTGGTTCATCACAAGGTGCAATCCACGATGTATTTTCTCCTTGTTGGAAACCTTTAATCCACAAAGCAATGAAAAAATAGAGCGAGTTTTAAGAAATGTTGAAAAACACACGGTGTTTTTCAACACTTCGAAAAATGCAATTTGGTTCTCCAAAAGGTGCAACCCTCGATGCTTTTCCTCCTTGTTGTAAACATTGAATCCACATCAACTAATTATCAGGTGGATAAGGGTTGGTTTTTCCGAAGCTATGAAAAATAGAGTGAGTTTTAAGACATGTTGAAAATACACGGTGTTTTTCAACACTTTGAAAAATGCAATTCAGTTTATCACAAGGTGTAACCCACGATGCATTTCCTCCTTGTTGGAATGATGCAATCCACATCAAATACTTATCAGGTGGACAAGGGTTGGTTTTATCGAAATGATTAAAAAATATGAGTTTTTGACATGTTGAAAAACACACACTATTTTTCAACACTTTGAAAAACACAATTCGGTTCTCAAAAGGTGCAAAAAACGATGCTTTTCCTCCTCGTTTTAATGATGCAATCCACAAAAAATAATTGTCAGGTGGAGAAGAGTTTGTTTTTCCAAATTGATTAAAAAGAGCGAGTTTTAAGACACGTTGAAAAATACATGGTGTTTTTCAGCACTTTGAAAAATGTAATTCGGTTCTCCAAAAGGTGTAACCCACGATGCTTTTCCTCCTTGTTATAACGATGAAATCCACACCAAATAATTATTAGGTGGAAAAGGGTTGGTTTTATCAAAACGATAAAAAAATAGAGCGAGTTTTTCGACACGTTGAAAAACACATGATGTTTTCGACACGTTGAAAAACACATGATGTTTTTCAACACTTTGAAAAATGTAATTCGATTCTCGAAAAGGTGTAACCCATGATGCATTTCCCCTTGTTGTAATGAAACAATCCATGGTTCTTGAAAAGGGTTGACTTTTTTGAAAGTGCTGGAAAAAAGAGTGTTTTTCGACACGTTGAAAAATACACGGTGTTTTTCAGCACTTTGAAAAACGTAATTCAGTTTATAACAAGGTGTAAACCGCGATGTATTTCCTCCTTGGTTTAATGATGCAATCCACATAAAATAATTATCAGGTGAACGAGGGTTGAAGTTTTTCAAAGTGCTGAAAAACATAGTGTGTTTTTTGACACATTAAAAAACACACAGTGTTTTTCAGCACTTTGATAAATGCAATTTGGTTTATAACAAGGTGCAACCCACAATGCATTTCATCCTTATTGTAACAATGCAATCCACATCAACTACTTATCAAGTTCACAAGGGTTGAATTTTTTGAAAGTGCTAAAAACAGAGTGTGTTTTTGACACGTTGAAAAACACACAATGTTTTTCAACACTTTGAAAAATGTAATTTTGTTTATAATAAGGTACAACCTGTGATGAATTTCCTCCTTATTTTAACGATGTAATCCACATCAAATAATTATCAGGTGGACAAGGGTTGGTTTTATCGAAGCGATGAAAAAATAGAGTGATTTTTTTGACACGTTAAAACACATAACAAAAATGAAAAGATGAAATCATATTCTTTGTAGATATAACATGAAATCATAAGAGATATCGTTTGTAGATATAACATGCATGATTAATTTATAATCAATAGTTTTTATATGAATGTTAACACAACCAAAATAACACAAGTTCCACTCCTTTTTATTTAAACCCATGTGTGGAGCCCATATTACAGTGGATACAATGTGATAAAATCATAATATTAGACAAACCATTTATACATTTACACCAAATTTATAGTAACCATAGAAAATACTAATTATCTCTTATAAGACTGGATGATAATAATGAATTACATTGAAATAACCAATATTATTCTTGCAAACTTCTTGAAAACCAAAACATTTTTTTGAAACGGAAAATCCTTCGCATCAAATTTGTATAACACTGCAAAAAAACTATGAGAAGATGAGAAGTTAGACTTGAAGCAATGAAAACAATTTTGTAGTCTTAATGAATGGTAACACACATTTAAACTAAGATCAAACCATTCATCAATATATGCACAAGTTGAAAGAAAATTACATGAAGATGTCAAACTTGTAGACATTTAACAAGTCCATCAATAACATATATTATTGTGAACGACATTCCAATAATTGTTATAGTTTACTCGCTAAAAAACCATTGTAATGTATATGTAGTATGAAAATTACATGCTTCAATGAGTACTTGAAATTTGAATTCTCTATAATATGTACATTAACTAGAAGTAACATTCACAATACTCGCACATTTTAAATCTTATTCCAATTTAAATATTACTATTTGATTTTAAAACCTTATAATATTTTATTATGTTTTGATGGTTTAGTTATTATTTAATCTTGTAAAAACTAAAATATATGTTTAACCAACATCTGTTGATGTCAAAGGTCACATGGATAATGTCATTTTATTACAAAGTCATATTTTATGTCAAAGGTCACTTGGACAGTCTTTGTGTGAGTGATTGGTACTTTTTTCTCAATCGACGCCTTGGCTAGGATGTACATCTTCTTCCATAATTCTTTGTGACCTTCGTGAATTTTAACAACGGAATTAAATATTGCTACTTGATTTTTGAACACTTTTTTGTTCAATTCACACATCGTCTCCCAATTCTTAATTTCTAATTCCAACTCTTAAACCTCAAGCTCCAACTCCATCTTCCTCGAGGAAGCATCTAGTAATTGGTCCAATAATTCCTTTTTTGACAATTTTAAATATTGTAGTCTAAGTCTTTCACGCTCGATTTTATAAAAATTTTCCTTGTTCATTGCAAGTTTCATTTCTATTTCCATACGAAATGATGGGGACAACTCATCTTCTTGTTCAACTTTGACATCTTCGTTTGCAGGGATCTCTATAGTTTTTGAACACATTAGTACTTGACACTATAGAATTTTTCATAATCTTTCGGTTCCGACACTGGTGAGGCCTTGCGCTTTCCAACCTTCTTTTGTCTTGCCATCTAATTAAACATGTATTTAAACAACCAATTAATATATGTTAACATTCAAACATAATTGTAACCATATACCATACACGAAAGAAGAATGCAACTAAGTAACCATATACCATATATTGTAATCCACAATCCATAGTCACATTAATACATTAACCATATACACAGTGACAACATCATCATTTATACAATAAATGGAATGTGACATAACAAGAATAAAAACCATCTAATGCGCTATAAACAGAACCACAAACCATATTCAATTTAACAAGAATGTAATACTAAATCGTAAATGTCAAACACATTAAAGTAACAACGTCATCACACATATATACACTTGTCTTCTAATCACACTTGTAATTCATCACATTGCATACGAGATATAACAATTCATATAGATGATCTAAATACTAATTAATGTGCACATCATAACATCAACTGAAAAACAACCATATTAGTGTAAAATCACATACATCTAATAATTATAATATAACCACATACATCTATCCATATCATCTATTATGCTACAAAGGCAAAATTCATTAAATATAACTAATTTTTGCATACCACATAATCAATATCTATACATATATGTCAAATATATAAGTAAAATTTGTCAAATATGTAAGTGAAATATAAAATTACAATAACACATTGATGTCAAATATATAAGTAAGTTCAATATGTGTTTAACAAGCATATTTTCATCTCAAAGGCTGTATGACTGGTATATTCATTTGTTATCATTGTCTTGGGTGGGAGTGCCTGGTGTTTTTTCCTCAATTGCCGCCTTGGCCTGCATGTACATCTTCTTCCATACTTCCTTCTGATCTTCGTGTATTTTAAGAATGGTATTAAAGTTTGCTACTTGATTTGCGAACACTTTTTTGTCCACTTCACACATTGTCTCCCAATTCTTAATTTCCAATTCTAACTCTTGAACCTCAAGCTCCAACTCCATCTTCCTCGAGGCAATTTATCCTATTTCGTCCAATATTTCCTTATTTTTTCATAAAATATAAATTTTCCAATGCAAAGCTTTCACACTTGGTTTTGATACATCTTTTTCTTCTTTGTTACAAGTTTCATTTCTAAATCCATACAAACTGAGGCGGGAGGAAGGCTCATCTTCTTGTGTAGCACTCGACATCTTTGTTTGTAGAGCTCTTTGCATTCTTTTTGAATGCATAAGTGTCACTATCAAATGTTTCATAATCATTTGGTTCTTGTCTTGAAAATCCTTATGCTTTCCAGTCTTTTTGTCTTGCCATCTAAATAAACTTTGTATTAAAACAATTGATTATTATATGTTACCATTCAAACATAATTAGAAAGGAAATAATGCACTTAACTTATACTTAACAAAATATTATCATAGATGAAATATATATGAAAGTTTCGTAAGCACATCAAACCCAAGTACGCATACATGGATGAAGAATACAACTATGTAACCATAAACCACAAACCGTAATCCATAATACACAAAATTTGAAAGAAAATTATGAATTATCTACGATAAATTACTTGAACACGTTAAACCCAAGTAGACATACAAGGAAGAAGAACACAACTATGTAACCACATACCATAAACCGTAATCCACAATCCATAGTCACATTAATACATTAACTAGATACACAGTGACAACATCATCATTTATATAGTAAATGGAATGTCACATAACAAGAATAAAAACCATCTAATGCACTATAAACAACGGAATGTAAATGGATAAATATATCTAACCCATAACCGAATACCATATTCAATATATCAATAATGCAATACTAAATTGTACACCTCAAACACATTAAAGTAAAATCATCATCGTGTACACACATATAGTAATCTGACTCCTTGCAATCAATGTTAAACAATAAATGTTTTTATCTCCTTCGCTGCCTAGTGTTAGCGATATACAATGTACTCCATCATAAAATCTAATACGTTTCTTCTCATTTCTATGAACAAAATTTGGCGTGATGCCAAGAATGGGTGGGGCATCCGATGTATTTATCCTAGTATGGTGCTATGTCTCAACCTGTACCGCATCATCCCGAAAGCCAACCATATAGTAAATAAGTCAACGTAGATGAATATCTTAGTTAAACACATACCTAAATTAAATCATCCATTACATTTGCTTGATTATTCACGAGTGTTAAGTCCGATATTGTTGAGATTCCAACTAACAAACCCTTTGACACACTTTTCCAAAGTGTTTAAAATTTATTAGGGTAGGGCAATGGAGCAGTGGGAAAAATGGCCTCATAAATAATCACTTTGACAGTAAATTTGGGGAGTGTGATGCCATGACACTTCGTGTGTGGGATACTATCACAAACCACTCCTCTCGCAACAACCATATCATCTGACATTAACCTGACTTCGACCCCATCAGGAAAAGCCTAGAATAACAACAATCTCAATTGCATTAATATTTTTTTCTTAATTTCACCAAAAAGAATATAGAAAATCAAATTAGAACATTCAATAACTTACCAGTCCAGCTCCACCCTCTCTCGTACTATCAACAATGGTGTTTGTGCCATTCTCCTCATGCCTCCCCTCGTAACCCTCTCTCTCCTCGACTAGAAAAGAAGCTATAACTCTGGGATTTTTCATCTCTGCCTCTCTTACCTCACGTGAAGCTATCTCTATAATAATATCGAGACCACAAGATGATTGAGAAGGGGGCGTGTTATTGCATACATCCACCTAAAACGATGGAGTCATCAAGATAATTTAAGTATCAACAACATAAGATAACAAACATTTTTCAAGTGCGTGTTAAGTGGTTTTTACCTCTATTTGTTTTGCACTAGGAATAGAGTCTATCTATCTGTGTAGGAGTTGACACAAGGGAATTCCATAATCCTATGCACGCCTACGATTCTTATATATAAAAATAAACGAAAACTACATTATATCCTTACTTACGAAAGACCAATAATTACTTACGTTATCATTCGTAAGGGGGTCAAAATTTCGCTACTTATTCCACCCTCTTCTCTAGCTTCCTGTTCATGACATAATATTAAGTTTTTGATTTCCAACCAAACATAATATATAAAATACTATACTAATATTAAATTTACCTCTGTTTCGATATTTGAGTTTTTATTTCCTCTCGCTCTCAACCAATGCTCCTCTCTCACATTTTGCATCTCCATGGAATCGTAGGCACACATTTCATTATCCACCTCCCTCTGTCCTTCCCGCATCAACTCATCGAACCAAGATTTGCATTATTTTTTAAAAACTCGATCGATAACCCTCCTTTGCTGCAAGTAGAATCGTTGCCTCATGACATAGTTCACATTCGCCTCCCTCTTTTGCACATATGCCCTGCTTCTATCTTGAGAGATAGGTGGAAATTTCCCTATGATTACGTCCAAGATTACGAGGTTCCACAGAGGGAAGATTGTGTTCTACTTAGCGATGTTGATTTAGTCTATGCAACTCAGAAAAACTAACATCCCCACTAACAGACATGATCCATGCTTTGGAAAACATGACGAAACGACCATTAAAATATTATATTCTATAATCTATGGATGGTTCATGAATACTTGAGTGAATGGGCTGAGAAGGACCATCGAGACGTATCACCATTAAATATTGGAGGATCATCTCCCTTTGTTTCCTCTATGATGATTATGAAATGCGTACACGCCATGTGATGTGAAGGTGCTTATATCTAGGGAGTAAAAGTGCATAACTATTAGCCCAACATAAAATATTAATTATTTTTCAAAAGAAGTAATGTTCACATATTCAAATATTACCATCATGGAATGTGAAGAAACCTGTGTGAAAAGACAACAATTTCATAATTATTATCCCAAAAATGACATTAGGTACATTGCTTTACGATAAACAATTAAAGTTTACAAATTTATATATTACCGTCTCATTATTTATGTCTTCCCGAAAACATAAGAATGGATTGTGAACATGGATCGACCCATGTCACTGAGCTTCTGCATGTTTTGTTCATGTGTGTTTTCATAACCATCGTTGAAGCGACGCATTGTAAAACAAGTTAAACTGAAACAAATGGTGCATAAACTTATTTATTCATATTGAGAAAATCATGCACAATAAATGATTTGTGACGAAGTTAGCCACACACATTATTTTTCAAAACTAGATACTCAACTCTAGATGTTTCTGAAGTAAACATGAAATGTGAATTGCAAGTGTGTTACAAGACAAGATAGGATTAAAGCATGATGTATCCAAAATGCCCGGTTTATCAACCAACACTATATGATGTATCATCATATTATCCACAAAATATATAATATATACACTAGAGACAATTCACATAATATTAGTTATTCATAATCTAATAAATAATGTATGTCTACCATTACGCAAAAAGGAAATACAGTGTGTACATATATCATATTGAAATGTCTTCCATGGAAAGTGCTAGCAAAGCTACCACTTCTTGGTTTATAGTGTCCCTAGACACTTGACATACATCTAACCTACCTCTATTAAATTTTACATGCACGTATGAACATTTCACAAAGCGAGATACACTCTCTAGCACTTGAACTCGAAGAATTGAAAGATTTACATTGTTACATTGGTATACACCAGTCATTTGTTTCACAACAAGCATATCGTGAGAAAACACACAAATTTTCCGAACATCGTGGCGTATCGCTTCCTCAAGACCCAATATCAAGGCCCTATACTCAGCCTGGAAGGTCATAGTGGTATTTCGACAATTGTACCTCTTTCTACTATCTTGCTTCCATCAGGGTCGTATAATATGAACGATGAACATGTAATATTTTCAGAGGTATTTGACACTCCATGAATTTCCAATCTCCAAATGGAAACCATGTTTACCTTTACAATGGACAAAAATATATCATAAGCAAACATACAAAAAAATAGAATGAACACTTCAAATTTGAATTTTTCAATACAAACATCTGTAATTTAACATATGATAAGGCCCTAAAACATTTTCTCCTGAGTTCATTCATTAATAATGATTTCTTATTGGAGAGTCAATGGAGTTAGTACTTTTTCTAGGGACATACACTCTAAATGAGTTAACGTCATGTGTTCATGAGCGACTTCTTTTAGGGAAACAATTTAGAATAATTTAAAAATATGTTTTCCTATAATTATGAGTTTATAAATGTAATGGGTAAATATTAAATTTGAATAAATCACTTAATAAATTGATTAGTCTAATATATATATATATATATATATTTATATCTATTTGCAATATCAATATCTATAAACATTTGATTAGGGTTAAAATGGGTGTAGAACAGTAAATAACATTTGATTAGTTTTCAAAACCAAATCAATAAAAAAATATCTAGTACATAGGGTTTAGATTTATCATGTTCGTAGGAGTGACAAGAATATGATCATCAAAATCTTGTAGTACAATTGATTTTTATGAGACACAAGAAAACTAGAAAACTTACATTTATCAGAACCAACAAGTGTATACTGTACACTTGACATTTCAAGCATACCTAAACCATACACTTGACATTCCAAGTAATATTGTGCACTTTAATTCAAAATATGTTATTACGAGTAGATTTTCCAGAAACGAGGGGTCCAAAAACTCTCTCAAGTTTCTAAAACTTCATTACAATCAATGGTAAAATGTACTTCTTTAGCTTTCCCTAAATGGGATGCTGAAGTTTAAACCATAAGGAAATAATAATATGTTTTGGGGTTTTCATTTTATCAAATATACTAATCTTTCTTGATATTTAACAAGTCCATCAATAACATATAGTAATGCGAACGACATTCCAATAATTGTTATAGTTTATTCACTACAAAACCATTGTAATGTATATCTAGTATTAAAATTACATGCTTCAATGAGTACTTGAATTCTCTAGAATTAACTCATTTTCAAACAATACTGATTTTCTATATTATGTAGATTAAGTAGGGTACATGTGCATCTCTAGATGAGTTGAACTCATATTAGAACACTATTGACACACAAATAAACAAACTGATATATGACTATAAAAATGTGAATAAGGTAGACCAAGGGTCACATGGATAAATTTCGAAGAGAACGGGGACTCTTTTCTCATAAACATGTAGTTTACCAAAACCTTTTGGACTTAAATTCCTTGTCAAGTGCACTTGACCTAGCAAAAGACTTAGAACTACACAAGATAATTAATAAATAAATAAATAATCAAAGGGGGCCATATGAATACCATAAACGATTGGAAATGATATTTGCACCAATACAATCTTAAATAGGACAAATGATCATAACCCATACTTAGTGAATTTGACATGAATATTTAAATATTTTTAGACCTTGTTAATTTTTCCTTTTTTAACTAGACTTCACTGATTGGTTTCAAATAAGCCTGAAGACATTTCATTTTTGGGGTTGTGAATATTTTAGAAAATCGTTACCAATACACATTTGGTACCTAAATATAATTATAACATAAATGAATTTTAATAATCTAAACTTGCTATAAAATATATAAAAATTAGTAATTTTAAAAATATAATTCGTAAAAGCACATTTTAAAACTATGGAAAACATATTTAATCCAATGCAAAACATATTTAATTTTAAGCTCGTGTGAATCAACATTCGACAAAAAATAAATATTTATATAGATTTTTTTCAAACATGTCATAAGTTTTTTAGTACAAAACATATAAAAGCAATAACTATTTTTTTTTTTTTAGCAGAAAACTTGGAGCTGCTTCCATGTGCAATCTTTTTTGCACAATTTTTTGGATCTATCGCCAATTTTATGACCGGAACTCCCATCTTCCTTAGCTTATGGGGAGGCTCATACTTCTGGGCCTCCTCCATTGTGTCATAAGCTAAACCATATCCACGTGAATGAGAATCTATAGTGCGGAACTTAGACAAATAAATCACTGAAGTTTTTGGCAAATTGAGTCGGGCTTTAACCATGTTTGCAATTTCCGGTTTTGACAGTTTATTTTGGTGATGGTGGTCTATGTAGACCACAAATGTGGACCTCTTGAAAGTTTCCTCCCTCTGAAATTTGGGAGTAGTCAATGTTATTCCGATGGGATTCGGATGAATACAATTGCGTGTATTCATTTTCTCCAGACAGAAGAGAAACTAAATACAACAACACACATGCATACAAAATATACAATTAACGTTAGTATGATACATGAAAAATCTAATATACATCATCCAATATGATAAAATAATCACAACATCAAAAACTAATATCCATGAAAAATTCAAGTATCAATAAATGCCAACAGCTATCCTTCACTCAAGATGCACCCTCCCATAATATCACAACTATCCATTGCAAAAGGGATGGTTGTGATATTATGAGAGGGTGCATTTCTGAGTGGAGGGTTGTGAGTGACTTTAAAAACCTCTTCTCAACACAATATACCACCCAACTATTGATGTGGAATCCTAAGGTAAGCCCCTTCATCACACAACAATAGTTAGGTGTATCAATGTGGCATCCTAAGGGGCAAGCCCCTTCAACATGCATCGATTCCTGTCTTTGCAGAGGTACTTGCCCCCATATGAAAAATTTAAAGTGAGAGTATGATATCACATAATTTTTATAGCTTCAACTTACATCATAAAAATAACTAATAAACAATTTTTTTATATACAAATGATATATGCACATTACCATTATCTACAAATATAATTAGTACATGGAAAAATCAAACTTACTCTAATGTTGTTCCATTTAACACAACTAAGATCTCTCAATCATATTAAGAAATTACTAAACTATTACGATTAATTATGTAAAAACACATAATAAACATATGATAAACATACTAAATCAACTAACATCAAAAACTAACATCAACTAACATATGATAAACATGCTAAATCAGCTAACATCAAAAATAGCCATACTAAAGTAGACAAGAGTTAAAATGAATAAGGATCCAACAGTATTAGACAAGAGTTCAAATAAGAGGTACCTAACAGTCAATAATATTAAGATGAGGAATAATTAGCTAGTCAAGAGGAAGAATTTAACTCAATGGAGAAAATGAAAATAAACATTATTATTATTATTATTTGTTTGATGCAAGATTATATTGGCCTCATGGATGCTCTTGCATCATATTCCTAGATCTTTTGTGCATACCCATGGGAATTCCTAATTCACTTCTACTACACACACCCTTAAGCATATTTGTAAACATTTACAAGCTCAAGTGTTAAAATTACATGCACGTATGTTTAAGCCTTCTAATTTTATGGATTCTACTCAATTACTTAACAATCCACTTGCACCTAAAGTGGATTTTTATCCTTTTTGCTTGGATTTGTCTCTCTTAAGCTTCCTATTTATGAGGGAAAATGTGATCCCAAGTAGTTCAACTTTTATCCTTTCATGTCGCTTTCTTAGACTATACTTACAATGATCAATTACTTACCAATATTTTTCTTAAAGCCTTAAAGGTTATTAATTACAATGGTTCTATGATCTACCCATGCCTTCCATCGAGGATTTTAATCAGTTAGATGATAAATTCTGGCATAATTTTTTATAAAATTGGTGAAAATATTTCATATGCTCAAATAACTAAGATACAACAAGGCTCTAATGAACAAATCAGTGACTACGTTTAGTACCATACAAATATTATTACTAAGATAGACTATCTACTCAATAAGATTCAAGATTTATTTTCTCAAATCCTTGTGTATCCTTTACAAGAATCAATTATGTTTGAAAAATTTGGATGTTTTTATGAGCTGTGTCACACTTTAAAGTATTGAGAGGTTAGGATCCTTATGTTGAACAAGCATAAATATGCATTTTTGGTCTTAATACACCTACATCCAAATTTCTAGGAAAATATAACTACAAATTCAAACCTAAAGATAACAACCTTGATTCTGGATTTAATGTTAATTCCATATTTCATCTCAAAAGGCTTTAGTTACAAGTAGAGTCAACAAAGCAATTGTAAGATGCATTGAGGAGTTATATCTGGTTTGTAAAGATATTGAAATGATTTCAAAATGCATGGAAAATGTTTGTTTGTCTTGTGTAGTAAGGTATGGAAGGGTTGTAGGGTGAACGAAGTCATTCCAAGATGCATTGAGGAGACATATCCAACATAAGTAGTAGGAAAACAAACAAACATATCCCATAACTAGTCAATTGTTATGTTCGTGAGAGGGTCATCTCCAGTGTGACTTTACCCTTGTTGGTAGAAGGATCATAATATATTATTTTAGACCATGCAAACAAACCAAAGAAGGATTTTTTTGATTAAATGTGGATTTTTAGAATCACATAAGTAATTCTAAGATGCAATGAGCCTACACCACCAACCATGTCTAGCATCGACGCCTTTGATGAAATCATTGGCATCGTCTGAGATGAAGATAGAGGAGTGAGCTTTGTATTACATCCATCTCGTGTTCATTTACGCCAACTATGTAACAAATTCTTACATATAGGAGTGACTATTACCACCTCATTATCTTACATATATCACATACTTTGAAATACCCTTCTAACTCATATATATTCTTTTGTGAATAAGTCACTCACCATTTATAGTATAAATCACAATTTACATTTTGCACACACATACAAAGAATTCTAAAATTGAAGATTTTTGTATTTAAAAATTTCCTTCTTTTCTCCCCATACATGTTGTTGGTACTTGTTCTCTAAAATACCTAAACATAAGTTTAATTCTTGAGATGCATGTCCCAATGATGCATTCAAGGATGAAGTAAATTGAATGACACCAAGTGTGTTAGCAATGAAACCAATCACATCTTGTAGCATTTTAAAGTAGACTTTCAATTATAGTAAGAAATTAGTGTAAAATTTCGTTGTTGAAAAACACACTCGTGTGTTTTTCAACATTTTTCAGAATGAATTCTCATAGTGGTCATAGTTTCAAGGCATATATCTCTCGTATAGTAAAATGTTGACTTGCAGTCAATATTGATCATTGCATACATCATTGTGATCAAGGGAATCAATACTGATGGTTCTTGGGTAAGATATCTAATACACCTATACAACTTACCTCCTATGAGTTGACAAAAATAAAGTATCAAGACTTAGATGAATGCATTAGATAATTAAAATAAATAACATAGTAATATAATAACTATTTCAATAAGACCACAATATGGAATATTTTTGGGAATTAATAAATAATTTGGGGAAAAAACATAATACAAACTAATCATTCAAATAAATCTCCCACATAATGACATGGGTGGAAAAGAAACATGGTGTTAAAAGAGGTAATTAAAGGGTTAAAAGGAAGTTTGAAAAAGGAAACCATTTAAAAAAAAATATTGAGGGGAGAGTTATCGAGTTCGTAAGAGTTGATTTCCATGTGATTAATGCACTTGTGTATGTAGTTGACATAGTTGTGCATCAAACAATCTATAGTAAATTATATCTAATCAGCAAGAGGAATATGGGATATTGTATAATGTGAAACAGATCCTCATATCCCAATGGATCCAATCTAATTTTGTTTTCAAATCCAATTTAACGTTGACACAAATCCTCTTTCATCAAAGCATATTCCACACTCAGTAGTTTACTCTTTTTTGGTTGACTCCTTACAAAGGGCAGACAAAGGATACCTGGTTTCACATGCAAGCCAATCCTACCATAGGCATGTCACTTCTTTATGTGTTTGTAATAGAAAAATAAAATTAAAGAAATGATAGAGGGCAGCCCTCATTGAGATAAAATTTAAAATTTGTTAACTTACAAACTATTCAAATATCAGTACCCTACCTTACGAATATTTAGAATTATCTCTGTTTTATTTTTATTAAGAATTATTTTATATTGACTCGTCTTGTTTCTCCACGCTTAATGAACTGACCTGTGCACATCCTTAACGTAGATGACTATTGAAGAAAGGGTTGTAAGGAATAAGCAATTGAGGAGTTAAATAATTCCATAAACAACAACACTCTTTTCTTCTGCACATGATTGTGCTTTCACCAGAGCTCACATATAATATGTTTTTATGTAAAGGGTAAATTGCCAGCTTTCAAATAATATTCTTTCAGAACAGTAGTCTTACGGAAGAAATGAAAGGGCTTAATAATATCGATGAGACCGAGTATCTCTGGTATGATGATCAACTTCCATATAGCACAAATCCTGTTGTTTTTGGGGATAAAATTGTTCAAATTTTATGAGTGGAAAGGGAAGTCAATCGTGCCCCCCATTATTCAAATTTTCAACCCCTCGTTATTCAAATATACCATATTTGTTTAGAGACATTCTGTCAAACATTTCACATAAATCCTAAACAGTGAAGGTATTGTGAGATGGATGTGATGAAGACGAGCGGGATGTGAAACCCGACAGGGCCAAGTTGCCATATACAACAGAGATGGAATTAAAAAAACACGGTTGGGGGATTTTAGGCATAGAGGTGGGCATCCATATGCAAGGCACAACACAGATATACCAGTACAAAAATAAATAAAGAAAGTGAATGCAAACACGAAAACACTACCACCCACACAAAAACATGAAATATTTGGTAGTGGGTATGAGCACTTATGGGAAATGAGAATGGAATCCGTCTCCTACTCCTTTCTTCGGATTCGAGCACCTTCCTTACCCTTCAAATGACTAACAATGGCGATGAAATCAAATGATCTAAATAGAAATCTCCTTCCTTACAGATAACCTTCCTTACCTCGGTATTCTTCTCTCTATTCCATGGGACGAAAAACATGAGATGGCGTGTATGGTGGATGATTACAATGCGGTCGCGTGATTACCAGAGGGGGGTGAGAACTTTTTCAAATGATGCAGAGATAAAAGACTATAATTTGTGCGATGGTTTTGTGATTACTGGACATGGTTTAGAGTTTGAAGCGGGGGCACGTTTATCCATAATTCAAATTTTGAAGACCCTCCATGTCACTTCACTTCGGGCCATGTGAACAAATGCTTTTTCAGTTTGGGGAAGTCGTGACATCATTTATCTAGGCAATAGGATGGGGGATGGGTCATGGGGAAAAAATAAGCTCGTGTATCATGCATAGGTGCAAATTGAGTGGAGGGTAGCCACTGGCCAATGATCCTAGCCACCTTGAGAAGGGGAATAAACATTGTGAACTTTGAGTAGTTATATGATTGACATGTACACATCTTATAAATAAAGCTAACAATCTCAATTTTAATAATTATGTAGTTGGGAGAACTGCAAGACATAGGGAGGCATGAATAATTACCTCACGTTTATATCATTGATAATCTTGATCATTCACGGTGCACTTAATCACAATCAAAACCAACTCCAACCATTGATTTTGATTTGTTCCAAATTGGGGGAATAGAAACCAAGGATGTTTTGAGGAATTTGGATACTAGGGATGTTGTACCTCAAATTGAGATGCCCATGGAATTGACCTAGAAAAATCTCATAACAATCTCTTTAAAAATTTCATTAGGGATCCTTTATCCAAGTACCTCAAATTGAGATGCCCATGGAATTGACCTACCAAAAAAATATCCTAACACTCTCTTTAACAATTTCATTAGGGATCCTTATTCCAGTCATAAAAGTCCTCTAAATCCTAATTCCAATCTTCCGATATGGAAAATATACCTTTAAATCCAATCAATACTACAAATCCCCTTGTCACATCTCCCTAAACCCCACCAATTGACACCAACCACTTGGTTCAATTGTGCAGAAAATAAGTAAAATGTAATAAAAACTAATCAAAATATAGCTAAAGTGCAAAATCAAATCTTGCAAATAACATCTCAAAATTTTCAAATCATTTTAGGACCTACCAATCTCATTACTACACCTTTGTTTATTTTGGATGCCTTGGGAATCCAATAACCCAACCTACAATCCGCAAGAAGGTTCTTCAAATAACACAAAATGAAACCCTTGCTCCTTCATTGCTTTTATGGACTTAGGGGGATTTCACCATCTATCTCTTATGACAGGCAACCGCCCCACTCTTCATCATAAGGCCTTTGTAAACATCTACAAACAATGAATCCAAACTAGTTCACATGTGATTACCAAACTAATTTCCAAAACTCTTATGTGTGAATCTTTAGATTGGTACGATCAACTTCCTCAACACTCAATTATTGAGTTGGAAGCCTTTGTTGTTCCTTTAATAAAAGAATACCAACAGCTAAAACTTCCCAAGAACATCTTTCAAAGGTTTTTCAACATGAAACAATCTCCTAATGCCATGTCCCTTTTTGGAGATTAGCAGAATTGAAGACCTTAATCCTATTTTCCTCCCCATGGGTTTAAGGAAGGAAGCAAGAGGAAGACTTGGATGACATTTCCTAAGCTGATATTTTTATTATTATCATGTATTCCTATTGGGAAGCGAAGCGCTCAAATAGAAAAAAATTATTTAATTAGAATATAAGGTATTTTGAGCATGTAGGCTCTAAATACAAATTAGATAATTAAAAGGTACTTATTATAAGGTCGGCCATCATTTAAATTATAACACTCCTTATTGTTATAAAAAATATTGCTTGGCCATTTGATGAGTATGTTGAATCTTATTATTTCTTTTGTGTAAACGTTGTACCTTTCCTCTCTGTCATTAAGGATGAAAACCCTTGTTTGAGACTCGAAAACCCTCAAGCAAGGATATTTGGAATATTGAATATCTCAAGGAATTTGGAGTTGATATCTTTGTATTTAGCCCCAAGAGACTTGTATCATGAGCATTTTGGATATGTTTTGATGGATGTATGGTATGATTTCTTACATGGATGGACTTATACTAATTATTAAAGGTGAAAGAAATCATTTCCTTGCATGTTTGAGCCACTAATTCATTATTTCCAAGAGGGGTGAATTGCTTGTAGGTTAGATTTAGCATTTTTGATAAAGTTGAGTTGATATTTGCATTCTTCATATTTTTAAACCCCAAGATCCCAAGTTTCATGAATTTTGGAGCTTCCTAGGTAAAGTTATGAATTTTTAAAGTAACTCTATAGACAAGGGTTTATAGAAATTCATATCTTCAATTCTAGGGCCCTAAAAATTAGTTTTCCTTCATATTTTGATTACCGAATATTAATTAGAGTTGTTGCACTTGATTGGACATATTTCCAATGAGTTTATGACATTAAAAGTGAGTGGGAGTTCCCAAAATAGGTCACTTCCTAGGAAGGGAAAAATTGTAGGGTTTTGTGTGCATTTTCAAGTCATAACCAGCCCTAAAAAGTCTAATCACAGCCATCTAAAAATTTATTTCAGTCATCTCTCATTCAACCCTAGTTATTTTTTAGAAGTCCCCCAAAGGGATATTGCAATGGTATAAGAGAAACATCCTCTCAACCCGTGAAGCATGAAGAACAAATAAGAAATGATTGCGAGAATTCAAGGATAAAAATGCATTGCATAGGATTAACAATAACCATCCAAAATATGTAGGGTGATGATTCACTCATGGAGAAAAGGGTTTCAAGAGTTGAAAAATTGATAGAAGAGTACCAAGACTTTTTAAAAGAATGCACAATTCCCTTTCCTTTGAGGAATTTGTGGAATTAGAGAACAAGAGAGTGGGCATTGACACAAGGCCTAAGAACTGAACCACACTAGGGAACAACTCAACCCTAGAAGGGAAAAACCCTTCACTCGTGAAGAACTAAGTGAAAGAGCATGTGACGGATCAATTACATGATGAAGAGGATGGCCATCCTTCTAAAGAAAATAAGGAAGAAGATATATCACAACAATTGGTCACCAAGATGGAACAACCCTTGGGATTCCAAAAACCCCAACACTCTTGCCCAAATGGAACTCTTGACAAATTCTCTAGGAAACACCTCAAAGAAACAAGGGTTTGAAGTAAAATCAAATTTTCAAGGTGTTGAAGAAGCCCAATTTCCAAAGGATACAATAATTTCTCATGAAGACCACCAAAGGTATAAGGATAATTCATTTTTTTCTTTCTATCATGCCATTTTAGATTTATGCTCATGGACAATTTTTGAAAAATATGACCTTGGGAAAGTTTGATGCTCCATAGTAAATCATGGAAAAGGGGAAATCCTCATGGTGATAAGAATGAATGAAAATTAGGTTCACATAGGGTTAATGAAGCTAGCATTCCAAGTGACCTTGTTGGGAGACATGCCCATGGAATGAGGGCTTCTTTTGATGCTCATATTAATTTTTAGCTTAATGAGAATTTTAGGACAACAACCTATGGTAAGCCATTTCATCATCTTCTTAGCAAGGATTTGCTACATTCTATGTCTTTACAATGTTTTGGTCATCATAAAGAATACCCTAACCACTTTGTGAAGATGAAGGGTACCAAGTGGGAAGAGAAAGAGCTTGGTTTACAAAAATTGGGAAGTGAAATTAATAACATTCAGCTTGCTGGACTATCCCAAGAAATCACCACCACAAAGCCAATCAATGTGGATATCAACAAAGAAAAATACAATTTTTTTCATCAACCAAAGAAAGGTAAAAGTCCCGTGATGTTATATGATAATTTATTGGATTCTAATGGTTACACAAGACAATCATGTAATGGAGTCAAATCCTATTTACTAAGGACATATGATGATGATATTATGTATGAGATAAGGGCACCATTATATTATTTTATGATTTTTGTTCCTAACTCAGAAATTTTGAGTCAAAAGGGGTTATAGGCAGCTCATGGTATAAGAATATTTTAGTTTTGTTGCTTGCCAATATGTCGTTTTAGATTTGTTGTGGACAGTTGGGTACATGCATATTATATCCCCATATGACACCACTAATTGGATATCATTATGCACCTCATACTACATAGAATAATGAGGTAAGAAGTACTTCTTGTTGCATGGATTATTGGACTCAATTTAAAAATTGTTTCCATGTGGAATATAGGTTCAACACTAGGAAAATATCTATGTTTGAGGCATCAAGGGCATGATGATAAGTTTGATTTTCCATTCCATGATTCCATGAATATGGAAGAGCTAAAGAGAATATGGTGGAAGGGTCTTCTTCATAACCAAGGGGTCACTAGGCTTGTAGAGAGTGGCACCATCATACCTTGCTCATGGAAAATAGTACAATTGTCAATTCTCTTGGGAAATCATGAGGTATGGGATGATTTTTTTGTGATTGAACTAGCTAATGATGAAATTGTTCTTGGGGTTCAATGGTTGCAAACATTGGAGGATTTCACCCTCAACTATCATGATAAAGAACTGAAATTCAGTGATAAAGTTGAAGAAATCAGAATTCAAGATATAAGGAAAATGGATGGTCCATGTTTTTTGAAGAATGCACTATCCACAAAGAAGATATTCCAGCTGCTCATCCTCATAGAAAGGTATGAAGTATGTCATGAGTTTTCTTTAATTAAGCCAATTGAAGAAAATATTATTCTTGAGATACATTGGTTGCAATCATTGGGGAATTCACCTTCAACTACCATAATAGAAGACTGAAATTCTAGATTAAAATAAAAAAATCAGACTTCAAGGCATAGAGAATGAAGGGTACATGGTAGCTAGGAAGAAGGAATGTTGTTTTGGTTCCCTTTTTCATATATCAACTCATTGGGAGAACATGTTGAAGGGAAAAAACACATATATCTCCTCATACATAATCCAAGTTGTTTGTACATGAAGATGGGGAATCCAGTTGGTCTTTGGAGGTGCAACATGGATAAATTTTCAGAACCAAGCCTCACACTTGAAAACAGTGGTAGAATGATAGCCACCATTACCAGTGCGGTGAGATGTTTGATATGGAAAGTTGGTAAGTCATACAATCTTTTGTATTTGATGTGATACAAGTAGTCTCAATCATCGAGTTAGTAAATGGAGGTTCTTGGACATTGTTGGGACACATTCCATCAATGTTGGATTGTTTCCACCACCATCTCATTGATAGTGTGTATTTTTTTGAAGAGATATCATGCTTACAAATTTTTAATTTCCTTTCATCTTTTGTTCACAACTTTTCCAGGTACACTCATATTTATAAGACCTTGGAGAAAGAGCTTCCAATCATATGGTTGAAGGAATTCCAAACTTCTACAAACATTGACATGTTCATAGCTGATTTAAGGTGGTTTCATCCCACTAACATTTTGATTTTTGAAAGAAAAAATTAAGATTAAATTTTTGTTTAGGACAACATGAGGGAAATTGGGAACAATTGATGTTTGGATGGTATTTATGAGGTACTAACAAACAAATAAGAAGAATTGGTCATCATATTCACAAAGCAAGAGTGGATAAAAAAGGGGACACCTTTTTTTGAATGATTTTGCTTCATGTGAAAGTAAATCAAAGAAGGATCATATGATATTTATTTGGGATCCGGATACTTGTAATTGCTTGGGGACATATAATCTTGGGAAGGGGGTCTCATGTCCCTTTTTGGAGATTAGCGTAGTTGAAGACCTTATCCCATTTCTCCACCCCATGGGTTTAAGGATGGAAGTAAGCAAATGTTTTTATTATTATAATGTATTCCTATTGGGAAGAAAAGTTCTCTAATAGAAGAACTTATTTAATTTGAATATAAGGTATTTTGAGCATGTAGGCTCTAAATACTAATTAGATAATTAAAATGTACTTATTATAAGGTCGACCATCATTTGAATTGTAGCACCCCTTATTATTATAAAAGGAGGTTGCTTGGCCATTTGATAGGTATGTTGAATCTTATTATTATTTTTGGATAAAGTTTGTACCTTTCCTCTCTCTCATCAATGTCAAAACCTTTGATAGTGGAACTTGTCTTGAGGACGAAAAACCTCAAGCAAGGATATTTAGAATTATTGAACATCTCAAGGAATTTAGAGTTGATATCATTGTATCTATCCCTAGGTGACTTGTATCATGAGCATGTTGGATATGTTTTGATGGATGTACGGTATGAGTTTTTGCATGTATGGAATTATACTAATTATTAAATGTGAAAGCAATAATTTCCTTGCATGTTTGAGCCATTAATTCATTATTTCCAAGAGGGGTGAATTGCTTGTAGGTTAGATTTAGCATGTTTGAGTGGATGTTTGGGAAAGTTGAGTTGATATTTGAATTCTTCATATTTTTAAACCCCAAGATCCCAAATTTCATGAATTTTTGAGTTTCCTAAGTAAAGTTATGAATTTTTAAAGTAACTATATAGACAAAGGTTTGTAGAAATTCATATTTTCAATTCTAGGGCCCTAAAAATTAGTTTTCCTTCATATTTTGATCGTTGGTAATTAATTAGAATTGTTGATATTAATTGGGAATATGTTCAATGAGTTTATGGCATCCAAAAGTGAGTGGGAGTTCCCAAAACATATTTTTCCCTAAGAAGGAAAAAAATTACAGTTTTCGTGTGCATTTTCAAGTCATAACAAATCTGTTAAAAATTTGATTGCAACCATCTAAAAATTGATTTCAGTCATGTCTGATTCATCCTTAACTATGTTTCAAAAGTCCCCCAAAAAGGAACATTACACCTAATGAGCTAGCCTATGAATTCATAAAGAGATGGAAAATTGTGGGAAACAAATGCGGTTATACTCTTGATGACCAACATCTGCACATCTCTTTCTTTAAGCCTTGAATCTCATTCTTCAATACAAAGTATATTTTTTCTCCCCCACACATTAGAGGATACATTCAAATAAGTTACGATGCATGAATAACTTATGAGAACATTCGATCCACCTCAAAATGTAGACACTAGTTTTTGGTATCTTTTGTCTCCTTCCCGCATCCATCCCCCTTCGCCGTCATTTTCAAAAAACACACCTCTCTTCCCATTTAAATCCCCCTTTCCCTCCTAAAATATATTTATCCCTTTAATTTTTATTTTCCACCTTAATCTAATCTTAATCACACCATTAATTTATCTTCCCTAAACATCCCTAATCACCATTAATTAATCCTAAATCCCCATCTAATCCATTTATCCTCCCTAAATGCCTTTTTTTTCATCCAAATGCCTTCATTTAATAATTTTACCTCCCCTTTGCAATTATTTAATGTTTCCTACCTCTCACCTACCCATTTTATCCTTCTTAAGCAACCCTAGCTTGCATTTACCACACTAAACCCTAATCCCACTTCATAAGGGCTTTTTGTCTTGAGTTCATCAATCTTCTACCTCCCAAATCAATGGACTTCCGTAGTCACCGAAGATCCATCTGGGTCACCATCAACCCCTTAAATACGACCATACCCCTCCTTTAAGGATGTAAATTTGGATACTTTGAGATTTCTTACGATTTTTCCTTCGATTCTTTCTCTTCTTGGCAGTTGATATCACCATCTTGGAGCTAATTTCGAGATCTTGTGCCCCACCTTTGGAGATTTGAAGTCCCCTTTCTCTTTTACATGCTTGGATCAACCATTTCCATTCCATCACTCCTCCTCATCAGTTTTGCGAGTTCATCGCCATCTCAAAACCCCCGTTTATGCATTTTCTTATCTTCATTTCCTTCTATAGATCATCATTTCTATCCATTATTATCCATCAAACCTAAAATCACTCCCGGTTTCCATCGACCCTGCCCGATCCACCGTCGACCCGATCCACTTCTGTTTGATTTTATGTCATCCATTATGTCCCCTACCTACTTTTTGGTCTCATGGTCTCTCATAATTTGTCAATCTTTCCATTATACACACCCACAACTTTAGATATCATCATCATCGATCCATCCGCCGATCGGGACCAATTTTTATCGACCACAAGCGATAGTTCATATGTTCATAAATTTTCTTTCATCCTTTATGTTCTCATTTAGATTTTATTCCTTATAACATCTCAACATCAATTCCATTCTAGATCAAATTTAGAACACTTCTTTCGATTTATCTTTCTACATATATTTTTGGTCTATTACGTCCCGATCCACCGTCGAATGTACTTAACAGTCTTGGGTCATCGTCAACCCTCTCGGTTTGGTTTAGATTAGCATTTTCTACAATCAGATCTACATCTTATGCTTGCTTGCCCATATTTGGTTTTACGTATCGGTTCAGATTTTGTTATCACTTATCTATCGTTATTTTATCTATCTTTTATAAAAAGTGGGTTGACATCCATCCTAGGAAGTTTTCACTTCTCAGGACTGGCTTTGTTGGGAAACCCACCATCCTATCTACTAATCCTTTTTCGTGTTGAGTTTCTCTTTGTTGTGCAGGTTACCAAGCTTGCTACAAGGAGGATATTTTGTGCCTATATCCATCATCATCTCATCTAGAGGTAGCCTTAAACCCTCTCATATTGGAGTTGCTTATTTTCTTGTTACCATTTCACTAATATGAAACATGAGTGAGAAAATAGGTTCAACATTCAGGACGCCCGATGGGACCCACCCTTCTTTGGTGAGTTCTTTCATTTTTTTTCATTTTCATTTCCATTTTCAATTCCTTTTTTCTACTAACCTTGCAGTATGAAATTTTCTTGCTTGCATGTGGTGGATTGTTCACTTGGATCAACAAATTGATTACTAAAAATAAAAATAAAAATAAAACAAAAAGGAAAAATAATGTTATCTAGGTATTCTTCATTTTCCCTATTTTCTCTTTTTGCATCATTTTTGCCTTCTTGACTTCACCAAATTTCACATTTCGATTTTGGGACTTAAAAGAACCTCTTCATACTTGCTTAACAACATAGTATAATTAGGAGGTCAATTATTTGCATCCACTTCTTCCACATACATCCAAAACACATGTATCAATCTACACATCTTAAACATCTTCTTCTAGGTGGAACTATTGGGATTTCATCACCTAATAGGAAAGCCACTGTGGCTTTCAGGCCATGTTATAATTTTTTTGAATATCGGTATATTTTTCCTAAGTGACTGACACCCTTATTGTTGTGGTGAGTGAAGTGTGGGAGTAGGCCCCAATATTAGGCACTATACGGTAGTCATCACAGATTTGAGCCTCACGTACCTTCGGGTATATTGAGGATGCCAACCAAAACTACCTGAAACTATCCATAGTTTGGCCATTTCCTAGGTTCCCCTTTGAGCCCATTTTATTTTATTTTTCACATTCTTCTAATAGTCAAGATAATTAAAACTCTGCTGTGTGACTTGTTTGAAATATTAAAAATTAGCATAGTTTCTTGTTTTATTCTTTCATGCTCGTTATTACACGTTCTCAAGCAAGAAAAATGGAACAAGCCATGTCATCTAACAACATTCCTACTTCCAACATTGCTTCCCAATAAACTTCAACTCTTTCTATTATCTCTTCCACCCCCTTGGTCACTTCTTATGTAATTTCCCAACCTACTGTTTCCATTCCCCCTCTCCATGAATCTCAAGTTGTCCAAAATAACCCCCATGTTGAGACTAACCCCTTTGTTTCTGTTCCTTATATACCGGCTACACCTCCATCTGCCGCTCCCTTAGAGACTTTTGGACCTACCATCATCCCTCATGGATGTGCGGAATTTTAAGAGCTCGTTGATGCCAATCCCATTCGCTTGCATGAAAATATCCTCCCTAAATATACCAACCTCCCAATCGAGGGGCCCCCTCTTTAACAAATTTTTGCGTATCATTCTGATCCCGAGTCTACCCAAGTCCTCACATCACAACTCGTTGTCTCTTTTCTGAGAGCTATGAATGAGATTTTTGTGACACAATGCGAACTTGGCTCCTATTAATCTTCTTCTACACTTCCTCAAACTCACCAATCCACTCAATTGGTGGATCCCATTCCTCCTAATCTTCCTTGTATCAACACTATGCCCACTTCCTCCATACCTATCACTTCCTCATCCACTTTTGTCACTAGCATCCCTATCCAAACCTTATAAGAATCCTATCTACTTCCTCCACCACCCAAAAAAAATGATCAAACTTTGGTCCCTATTTCTACATCCCACATCCATGCAAACGTTGTCACCTCACAACCTCACCTTTTAGAATCTACCCAAACTCACCAACCTCCCCTTAGGAATTCCTTTCATTACATCCTTCCTAATCAATCTACTCAAGCATCTCAACCACCCCACACTTATATATCCACTCAATCCATGAAAAATAAATCCAACATCCCCATATCTCAAAAACAAGAATAAATGCAAACTTACCCATCCAATTACATCCCTACCTCTCAACAACATCCTATTTCCAAACCCATTCAATCACAACCCTTAAACAAACTCCCCCTCATCAACCACCTCCTCAAACACCCACTTATCCACAACATTATCTATCCCATATGTAATCTCACCCATCTACTTCTTACATCCAACAATATCATCCATCTAGCTTCTAATCCTCACACATCTAATGACCCTCTTCACACTTTACTAAGTAGAATGACCAACCTTGAAGCCACTACTTTAGGGTATAAAACCACTTTCTAATCCGAACAAATTTGTAACAAACCCATCAATCCATTGGTTCCCATAAAACCCTATCCTCCACACTAGGAAATCCCAAAATTTTCCAAGTTTAACAGTAAAGAGTACCCACAACAACATCTTCGTGCCTTTAGGCATGTATGTTACCTTATTGCTCATGACCAAGATATTATTCTCCATATCTTCCCTATATTTTTGGTCAGCCATGCTTTGGAATGGTACAATGAAATCCCCCAATATTCTTTATTCTCCTTCACTCAATACACACAACTATTCCTAGAGCACTTTTTTATCAACATTGCGCATAAAATTAATGTTTTAGATCTTTATGCCTCTAGGAAATTTAATGATGAATCTATTGCAGAATTCTTCGCTAGATGACATGGTATAATCAATCAATTGTCCTTCTCTCTTCCATAGAATGAGCTAATCAAACTCTTTTCACAGTCTTCTTAAAGCATATTTCTCTATTCTTAAGATTCAATCCTTACAAACCTTTGAAGAGGAATTCACCTTGTCTTGTAAACTTGAACTTAGTGCCCTTGAGCAAGGACATGTTAAACTCCGATCCAACAAACCAAATCCCAAATTCACCAAGTCATCTAATCATGGTGAAAAATCTAAAAATGCATCTAACACTATCATAGTCAAATCTTCATCTGCATCCACTTCGACACATAGCCCCCACAAAGAGAGCCTAGGCCAAGCCCCAACTATACCCCTCTTGGGGAGTCCTATAGTTCTATTTTGGACAAGTTAATGGCCATGCATCTCATTCAAATTACCCCCATCTAACCTCTTGATGATTCACGACCCAAACCAACATGGTATCGTGATGAGAACTATTGTAAATACCACCAGGTCTGTGGTCATGACATTAAGAAATGTCACACCTTTAAAGATCTTGTACAATGGTTCATAGACTGCAGTGAACTTCAATTAGATATCCCCAATGCACCTCCTAATAAACCCCTCAATGTCTTCAAACAACCCTTCCCTAACCATCCACCAAATAATAAAACCACTCCTTAAACATCTTAGGAACCTAACACTCACACGATCAACACTATAAACCAAGAATTGACAACGTCACCTACACCCACCATTCCCTCATCCACTACACCTATTGATATCTCTCCTCATTCACCTATGGTCTTGTCTACATCCACACCTACTTAAAGACCCATCATAGTCACACCTATTATTCTCCCCACACCTACTCCTATCACATATTCGTCCTTAACTATATCTACCTCTATTAAACCAATCACACCTATCCCCTTATATGTATCTATCCCTACATATCTCACAACTTATTATTCACATAGTCCTTCATGCATATCCACTTCCATGTCCTTATCTACAACCACATATACTACTATCACTATTCCCACATCAACATCTGAACCTACTAAGAAAACATCTCCTCCTCATATAATAAAAAAACAATTCCCCCATCTCATCCACACCTTCAACCACTCCTACATCAACACTTCAAAATCCTCGAATCCACGACTCCTTCAAAGCCTTTTATACCAAAACCACCTTCATCTTCAACCCCTATATATTCAATGAAATCTGCATCCAAATAATCCAATGATGCCTCCAAGTACCACCCTCTATTGAGATCATTTTCATTCCCGCTAAGGAAAAACATCACAAAAAAATCCAAAACCTTAGCATTCCTATTCAGAAATCTCTCACCCATCCACATAAAAATTTGGATCTCCCCCTCCTAAACCTTGCCTTAAGAAATCTCATGCATCATCATCCATCTTGGGAACCCCTCCATATATTTTGGGACTGACCCCTTTATCTATATCACCTATTGTCAATTAATCAAAGTCATAAATTCTCCATCCTATATCTAAATTAGAACCACAACCATCTGCTTATCCTTCTCCTAGAATCAAATGAGAGTCCAAGACACCCATAAATCCTCATATAAGTAAGATGACACTCTTACCTTCATCCTAATCATCTACCATCCCCATAAAATATTCTTCAAACACCCAATTTGGGTCATATATTGAAATATTTCAACATCTTGTCCAAGAATTTTCCATCATTCTTCATCTTATCAAGTCTTTTGAATCACACAGACAAAACCCACATGGTTTAACCCTAATACTATGGATGCCTATCATCACACCCCTGGACACAATACTAAACATTATAGGGACCTTAAAACCCTCATCTATAATCACATCAAAGAGGATGACCTTCTTATTGAAGAGCATCATCCCGTCGATTGAAAACTAATCGTAGTCCTCCCATCCAATCCAAAACCTCCAAGTCCACTTCTTCATCCAATACCTTTGTCGCAATCCCCCACCAAACACTACTACTTCCAAAGAGGGTCCCCACTCTTTATTGACGCTGTTCGTATTGCCACGTGCTCTTGAACTTATGACCCCCAGCCATCTACTCAATCTAATCCTAAAGTTTTCGTCACCGCTCCATTTGATCAATCTAATCCATCTTCTTCATCCAAAGCCAAGGTATCTATTTTAGCTGCTCCACCCACTTCGAACCGGCTACCATCAAAAAATTATTTTGAAATAGATCCAACAAGCTTCAGATTAAGATTTCACTCCATGAGCTCATCCAAATATCCCCCAATCATAGATAAGATCTCATCGATGCTCTACAATGCATCCCCATCACTAGTGACAAGACTCAACCTTTCGTGGCCCTTTTTGGCGTGCTCAAAGCTTCTGCCACCATCTTATTTGATGAAATCAAAATTCCCAATATCTCACCTCAAAACCACAATATTCCTCTGTTCATCACTATCCACATCAACAATACATTCATCCGATGTTCAATGATAGAAAATGGAACTAGCATAAATATTATATCATCTCATACATTTAATCAAATTAATCTTCCTAACTCCATTATTGCCTAATCACCCATGGTACTTTGTGATTTTAATGACTTTGTTACCCCTACTTTGGGAACAGTCATCCTCCCATTCATGTCGGTGAAATATTATTTCATGGGATCTTTTACATCGTGGAGGGGAGTTTTAGTATAATGTCTTGCTTAGATGACCAAAAATCCATGTCATGCATTTTGTTCCTTCCACCCTCCACCATCACATCAAGTATGAGAATGAGGGGAAGATCCTAACAATCCCTATAGACATTCCTCCCTTCAAATCATGTCACATGAATTATTGACATAACGATGTTCTTGTACCTAAAAGGACTCATCTAAATCATCCACTAACTCACCGGTCCCTCGCATCCAATTTCCATAATGAAGATTATTTTGATATTGTGATGCAACATATTTCATTAGGGGAATATCACCTTCTTGCTCTCAATATCCTCCCACACCTAATAGACTTGGTATACCTGATAAAGCACCAATGTATCAACCAAATGTTGGGGACATCATTTCTTTTTATACACCTCATCTTCGAACCAATCTCATATATGGTGGTGTTGATCACCCTCTTCTCACATCAACACTCAACCTCACACCAAACCATATGCTAACAACTTTGAATTCCTCTATAAAAATCCTTCGTCTACACCTACCTCCATCATTGTGCATGGAAAGGATTTGGTATGGGGGCACTATGAACAAGGAATACATGATCTCATCATCGATCAATCTCATAAACCCCATGAGAAGTTTGGCTTGGGTTTCAAAGTAAAATCCACTAACTCTTTTTCATTTCCCATGAACATCAATCCCTCATCCACTTATTCTCCATTTGATGAACCCATAGATACAGATGATACTGTGTCCATTTCCTATAGTTTTTTTTAATCACCACGGTCACCTTAGGATGGCTCACTTATAAGTGTGAAGGTGAAACTAGGTCGTTTCCTCTTCAATTTCCTAATATGGTAAAGGAGGATTCCCATACCATTGGCATTCTTCGATGCACCGATGAAAATTACATTCTTTCCTACATGGGGAGGAAGATTCCTACCATCATAAGATCTTACCTCTGTATACATCCACTCTTCTCAACAAATCCACCATTGAAATAAATATAAGGACTTCACAAGAGCCCCATATCCTTAAAGTGGGTCAATCCCTTGGTCCTTAAGAGATTGAATATTTCATTTACTTCCTTTCTAAGTACATCTAATCCTTTTCATGGTCATATGATGACATGCTAGGCCTCGATCCTTCCATCATCGTTCACAACATCGCTACCCTCCCTAATACTAAGTGGTTAAACATAATCTTCTTGGCATGCATCCTTGTGTTTTTCTCCTTGTCAAAGATGAGTTGCAATGCATTCTCTTAGCTACTTTCATCATTCCCATCGACTATCTATAATGGGTAATGGGTCTCAAACATTTTTCCCATTTCCAAAGCCACTGGAAATCTTTGCATCTATATCAACTTTTGTGATTTAAACCTTTCTTGTCCTAAAGATGACTTTCCTCTTCCCAACATAGATCAAATCATTGACCCCACTCTTGTGTTGAACCCTGGTCATTGGTATTGTCATTGATGTCAATTAAAATTGATGGAAAAGGTGTGAATGGTGAAGTGAAGCTCAAGGTAAGAGTCGAGACATGAAGGTTGATTGGTAGTGCCTTCTTAGTGATAGTTGGAGCTCATGAAGAGGTTCCAAGATGGTTTTAGGATGAGTTTGTAATGCTTGGTATGAATTTTGGTGTCCAATTAGTTCCATGAAGTATCAATTTAAGTCAAATCATGAAGTCATGATGTGCATGGTCAAACAATTAAGGTGTGTAGTGATCACTCCTAAGGTGGCATGCGAGGTAAAATATGGTCAATAATATCTATATTAGGTGTTAACAAGCTTGTAACCAGTCTCCATGGTTAACTCATGAAGTATCGTATCTTTAGACCTAATCCTAATCACAGTTCAAGCGGTAGGTGTGGAAACACAAGAAATGGTTCAAGGCAAAGCAAAAAAAGCATGGTTTGAGAAGTATGAGCAGGAATAACATGTGAGGAAGGAGTATTATATCAATACTCAAGATTATAAGGCATAAAGGTAGCCATTCTCGTGAATTTTAGTATAGATAAGGCTAACGAGGCAAGTGTAAATGATGATCTAAGGCATGATGATGTAAACCAAGCTTGTAAAGGATGGAGAAGCCTTGTATGCAAGTCATATTCTAATGTTCAAAGTGAAAACAAGCTTCCAAGATATGGTGTATGATTCTCTACATGTATGAGACTGTTCTAAGCTTGAAAAGAATGGAGAAGCAATGTAAATGAAGAATGATAACATGCCTAGTACATAAAAGGACGACTTTAAACAAAACTTGTAGGTACAAGAGTGTGTTGGGTCTTTCATGAAGAAATCATTGGTGTTAGAGATAGCTCTTGATGTCTCTCACATGTTCATGAAATGTTTTGAGCAAGGTGTGTAAGTTTTTGCATATCCTGGAATAAAGAAATGAGATTGACATACCCTGAAGGTTTGAAATGCTTATTTCAGCTGTGTAATAACTTTTGAAGGTTGTGTAGGTATGGGTATTTGAGAAATCAAGAATATATTTCCAACGAGTCTAACTTTTTCCACTTTGGAGCTCTCTAGAGCAGGGGTTCATTTAAGACCACCCCTCCAAAAAATTAGTTTAGAATGGGTGGAAAATCTCTAAAATTGACTTTTTAATCGATGGAAAATTTATGAAAAAATGTTTCATGGCAAAGGAAATTTAGCAGGGTGTAATTTTATTGGATTTCACATAGTTTTAAGGTTGTTAGATGGTCATCCACCGATCGTCATACAACCCAGAGTTGACGGAAGGAAATGGATGGCCATCTAACCCACCTTGGATGGCGGCCATCCATTGCTGCCCGTCCTAACCTCTTTGTTGGACATCTATATTAAATCCCCCTTAACCCCCCAGGCTATGTATTATACCTTGATAAATATTTACACATTTTGATTAGAAATGTTGGTGAAATACATACATAAGTTAATTTTTACATATAAATAGTAGGCGAAATAACCCACACACATGACTTGTCAAGTGAAATTTTAGGTGAATCGGTGCTAACCGAATACTTGAAAATTTTCCATTTCTAATTTCCAAAAAAAATTATCCACTAAAATTTTCCCTACTCTAGAGGGAGTTATGACTATTTGAAGTTGTGTAGGTCGGGATGAACAAGAAGTTGATACATGATGATTGATAGCTTATGGATAGTAATAGGGACACATGACATATACCAAAGGTAATAATAGTGGACACATGTTGGATTTATGACAATTTATTAAGTAGATGTGCCTGAAAGATGTTAGGTTCATGGAATAAACTAAATGTTATAGATTTTCGAGATCCGGTAAGGGTTGAAAAGTCAATAGGACATGTGGTGAAATCTCAACGGCAAAGGAAGGCACTATGTGTCAAGATATCTTGGGTGAGATGAAGGAAGTTGGGGTCGATGGACTTAAACCTCTAGAATTAGTCATTTTTAGGAAAGTTTTTGGGTCTGAAGTAGGAGAGACAGAAGATACTTCAGCATAAGGCATAGATAGGTGGAGCAAGTAGAGGGTGCCACTTGGTGATGATATGATGAGTGTAGGTGGACACATGACAACATAACCCCACCATATTTTTGAGAGATGGCTTCGAGATGACGTGAAGTCTCTGAAATAATTAAACATTTAATGAATTTTAAATCTCGTGAGATGCGAGAAGGGTCGTGGATCCGAAAATCTATCGAATGCGGTTGATTTCGTGGGCTGTAGTCTAACTCGACCATCACTTATAGGTTTTCTAGATGGAAACACATGTACACTGATTGATACTAAAGGAATAATATTTGATATTTATAGGTAAAACATCGTCAACATTTTTTATTACCTATTATACACGCTTTTTGAGTTATTGGAACTTCATGCAAATCTACAATACGTGATAGTGGTGTAAATGAGAACATGTCTCCCTAGTTTTTTTTTGAGTTGGTTGAATGAATGTAAATTTACTTCAAGAGGTTTTTGGAATAGTAAAGCATTATGTACTTGACTACAAATATAGTTTAAAGAAGTGCATGTAACTCTTCAAGTGCATAACAAAGGTGTGTCTAGTTGTGTTGTTGAAAACAATGTAATGTTGATTGATTTTCTAAGCTACGCTTTTTCCTCATGTGATGTTGTAAGGTCTGGATCGAAGTGAAGAAGATAAAAAGTCATGAAACCTAAAACATGAATTATCCTATTTGAAGTGAAGGAGCTCATTGAGAAACTCAAAAGTCATAAAACATGAAAAATTAAGAGTCATGCCTATGAGTATTGTTTGTTTATTTAAGCTCAATTTTTTAGCATAAAAATGTTGTTGAAAGCGGAGAGATTTGTGTGTTTTTGTAGAGAATATAAGAAGGGTGTTAGTGTATTAAAGACATGAAAAATTAAGAAGAGGAGAGAAGAAAGCGAGTGAGTGAAACAGAGATCACATCAGGTTGATGTATGTAAACAAGTGAAGAAGGTGGTCAAATACTTGTCTTTCAAATTCGAGTTGTAGCTCAACAATTTAGGAGTGAGCTTCCTAGAAAGTTGTTTCTTGTAGAAAAATAGTGAACTAGGTGCTTGACATAAGACTAGAGTGGGTGTTTCAGATTTGGGAGTGGGTGCTTGATAAATAAGTCAAGTGGTTTCTTGACATATAATTGAAGTGGGTGCTTCATAACTAGAGTTAGAGCTTTAGGGTGAGTGGATGCTCACCACTTGGTGAGATCATTGTAATTATTGATGGAAAATTTTCCTTGATATTGCTTTGATTTCTCCTTTAAATGAGTTTTCTCCCTTATTGGGTTTCCCACTTCAAATCCTATCTCCTCATGTGTACATATGTGTTAGTTATTTTTTCTCTTTCCTAGTTGGATGCTCATATTCTTCATGGTTAAAATAGTCAAGGTTGGTTAATTGAATCATCATAAATTGCACTAAATTTTAATAAGCATTAATTCACCCCCTCTCAGTGCCTAAATTTCTAACAATTGGTATCAGAGAAGGTTATCTTTGTATAAGTTTAACAACTTAAGAGAAGGTCCCAAGGCACAAGTATGGGTGGTCAAGTGAAGCAAGACTAAGAAAGAAGTATGATATTTCTCAAGCCCCAAGAAATGAGTTAAATACCTAAATCAAACTCAATGATGCAAATAATCTTGAAGAACTCAAAGACATGGAATTTTTTTAGTAAGTTGTCAAAATATCTAAGTGTTAAAGAAAAGACCTATATTAAACTTGAGAACAAATTGAAGACTTCAATGTATGAGCTAGAACAAGTTAAAAACAAAATGAGCTAGTAAGTTGTCAAAATATCTAAGTGTTAAAGAAAATACCTATATTAAACTTGAGAAACGAAATATTCCTAGGGATTGTGTTTTGTGCATTGAGAGCAAGTGGGATGCTACCCATAAAATTGAAAAAAATATTTTGTGGTGGTGGTTATTAATGAGCCATTCTGATTGGTCTAAGAAATCTAGTTGATTGGATAAATGACCTACTAGGTGGAGATGGTGATCTCGAACTCTTCTTCCTCTACCTGGAGATAGTTCCAAGTATAAAAATACCTTCTTCTCTTGCTCTAGAACTTTTTTAAATCCTTCTCATAAATTTGACAAGATTGAGATACTAATACCACTTTGAATTATTCCTCTTATAGTCGCCATATGTGCTGCTATAAAGCCTTTGAAGGATGGAATTTACAACAAGAGTACACCAATATTACTACAATGGAAATGAAGACTTCCTTGTTGTCTCATTAGATGTGTCAATCTGTTATCACCAAAAAAATCACCCTCTGATTTTTCATGAATGTGTGGATGAACAATGGTGTTTTTGGGTAACATTGGACCATCTCTCAAATTGTGGGGCCGCTACTTGAGATGGACCTCCGAGAAGGCTGGGACCTCTACCTAATCCTAGCACTAAACTACTCGATTCTAAGGAGACATGGAGAAGGAGAATGCATAAAAGAAGGAAATCCTACACTACGAATAACACCAATAAAAGGGACTGGAATATCCTGTTGAGGGAGAATATAGAAGGAAAATGGAGTTGGAAGAGGTTAGATGGCTATGACATAGTCCCAAATCTCCATGAAATACAACATCATAAACCTTCAAATGAAAGGAAGAATGCACATAATAGAACAACATCAATAGAGAGGAAAGGGAATGTTATAATATAAATGCAAGGGTTGAGAGAACACCACAAACACGATTTTATTACTCGATGAATATACACAATCCATTACATTGTTGAAATAGAGGCACAAATACACTTTCCAGACCCATGAGAAGGTTTGCAACTTAATGGTGTTGAGAATTTTTTTCTGAGTTTCCCCACATCCCATAATATCTCCCCCTCCAAATGAGAATAGTTTACAATATATATAAGTGAATGAGAGAAGAGAGAAAAAGTGAAACCTAGATTTCTACCTTCACCCACAAAAACTTTCATTAAATGGTCTGAAAAGGGCATGGGAATCCTTATAAATCATTTCCCCCACGTCTATAGCTTCGGAAGAAGAAATGGGATGTCATAATTCATTAATTACGCAATGGTTGGGCCTAGAACCGTGTATTTTCATCTTTGGAGACATTTTCCATTTTTTCACACATCTAACCTTAATAAAATGCAAAAAATACATTTTCCATTGCATAGAGGACATCAAGACCTTTATAATGATATAAAGTTTGTAAAAACTGAAGCAACGGTTCAAAATTTGTGGCCATTTTAAGTTTCGCACGAAAACCTATCGTTTTCCTTTGTTCCATGGATTTTCTAGTTTTTGTGCCTTTCTACGGATTTAGTTTTCTTTGGCATTCCATGCAATATTTTTTTTTGGCACAAATTTTTGTGGTACTTGTTTTCTCGCCGACTTTTTGGGACATTTGTTTTCTTCGATGCGGCTTTTCTGCGACACTTATTTTCTACAAAGACTCGTGGATTTAGTTTTCTATAGAATTCCACGGATTTATTTTTCAGCATTCCGTGGATTTGGTTTTACTGTAGCATTCCACAGACCCTTATCTGTGACACTTTCCATATATTTCTTTGGTTTTCTAAAATTTTTTTCACTAACTCCTTAGAATTTTTCGGGTTAGGGAGTTAGGAAAAATGGATTGATAACCAAATCGTACCAAGCTAAGAACACGATGCTAATCAAACACCACGATCAATAAGATGAAAGAAATTTTCTAGAATAACTTTACATAAAACCTTTGCAAACAAATGAGTAACAATATCATATATTATTATGGAACTCAATGAAATACATTGAGAATAGGCCTTGATTATATAGGCAAGGAATAAAAATCTAAGAACCAATTAAGGTCATAGATCAAGCCATAAATCAAAGAAATAACTAGTCATCAAAGAACTAGTTAAGACCATATATTTAGGAGAGAACTATACATCAAGGATCTATTCAATACCACGTATCAAGGAAAGAACTAGTCAATACCATAGATCAAGGAAATAACTATACCTAACAACTAGATAATATCTCTTAATATCTAAATAAGATAAAATAAATATCCACACACATAAGTGGGTGATGATAAATACAATAAATGTAAATAAAGTACCTAGGTGAACATGAGCTAATGTAGATACCTACTCTAACAATTGCCCCCAAAAAATTAAATTTGACCATTTTCTTTAGTTTCAATTTTCTCTAGTTGTCCATTTTACTAAGGGGTAAAAATGGATAACACTTAATCAGTTCACAAGTTGTGTCAAGATGAATATTTATAGGCCACAATAGGTTTGTTTGACTCTAAAAGAAGTAAGGAATCGGTGTTCTGATCTCTATACAACATGATCATACCAAGAAAAACTTTCACAAGACGTGTCACTACCAATATAAATCTCAATCAGTTCTTGATGCATCCTTCAAGTAGTCTCGTAGGCTATGTAGAATATTATTAACACTCAATCTAATGTGATGAAGATCCCGATAAAAGAATAATCCATTAATTCTATGCATTGGTGGTCTAAAATGGGCATAAAAGTGAAGATGATTTTGCCATAATCGAAGAAAAGTAAAAAGAGTTGTCTAAGCATTAATTGAATCATATTCAAGGTCAAGATGTTCTTCAACATGTGACTTGCATAATTTGAGCATGAATAGGTTAGAAAAGGTGTGTGGTACAAGGTAGTAAGTTTAAGAGGTTGATTCTTTGTACATATGAAAATTGACATGTAACCTTCAACCGCATTTGACCCCGAGGTCGTGCCAAGGAGGACGATGTGGAGATGTGTGTGGCTAACTATAGGAGGATTAGTGACTAAGATATGGTAGTGTGATCTCCTAGTAGTTGAGTTGGAAAATGGGAGATTTAGAGGCTGTGAGTGGGTAGCATAAATTCCCTATGGTTTGTCCAATCAATCTCAATGTTGCACTAGTTTGAAGTGTCCAAATTAATTAAGATGAAACTAACAATCTATGCTACTACTTTTGAAAGGAAACTAACCTAAACAAATCATGAAAACTGAAATATTACAACTACAAACAACAACTGCTACGCCCTTAACCTATTACTTGTATTAGGATATGAGTAGCTGACTTGTTGCTTACCATATCATTTATTATATCATTTATACTTTCTCATGCTTAGTAGGTTGTCCTTGGTGATGGCCATAACATATGAATAGTATATATAGGGGATTGTAGGTAGTAGTTCATCATCATTTGGAGCATTTGAGTCTTATTTTATGGTTTTGAGGTTTCTCCCTCGAAGTGGCAAAGATATTCTAATTGCATATTGATATAATTATTCGAAATATTGTGTTATTTGGTGTTCTATTGCTACTCATAATCTGAATTATACAAGTAATTTCATTACAAGTGGTATTACATCAGAGCTGCGATTTGGGCCAAAATTAGGGTAAAAAACCTAATTTTGTGTTTCCACTCTATCTTACGAACAACATCAAATTTTTGGGTGATTATTTTACCAGAGTTGCAAATCATTTCAAGTAAAAATATCTAAAAATTTTAGACCTTTTTGATATCTTTTACAAAATTCATTGCAAAGTTAGGTTTTTTGATAAAAATTCTCCCTAGACCGAAATTTGTAGATTTTTTAGAGTTCTTTACATTTTCAAAAGCTCTTAAAAAAAGTATTAGTAGCTTCTCTGTGTTTTTCTATTCAAACAAATTTTATCGAAACCCTAAACCCTAAGGTTTGACGTCATGACAGGGCCTTCCACAAGAGCAAAAAGAATCCGATCACTCCGGGTAAAACCCCAGATAAAGATGGGGTAGTAATTCAAGAGTTGAGTCGATGGGGTAAATACATATTCCTCAAAGCACTAAGGATTACCTCGCTTGATCATAAGGTGAGCCAACTTGAGTATGAGCTACAAAATGTACAATTTGAGATGGCCTCTAAAGGAGACATAGACCAAATCAATCAATGGTTGGATGATATCATGCAACATGGAAAGGGTATACAATATGGCCCAAATCCACCCCATATCAACCAAGGAGGATTATCAGTTCAAAATAATGGAAAAAATAACGATGTTGGATCACTTTTCCCACCTAATCGAATACAACTTATTCACAACCATGAACATGATGCTTTGAAAGTGGATATGCACAAATTTAACGGTAAGGATCCCTTGAATTGGATAAATCAAATGGAGAAATTCTTTGAGTTACATCAAACACCATCAAGACAAAAGGTGACATTGGCATCCCTGTATCTTGAACTAGACCAATTCATTTGGTATCGATGGTTATGTGCTTAGAGGCAGAAGAATGGTCTCAATGTCACTTGGACAATTTTTACCGAGGAGTTGCAATTGCACTATAGTTCTAGTGTTTCAGAGAACTAATTTAGTCAATCAATAAATTTACGGAAAACAAGATCAGTCAAAGATTATGTGCATCAATTCCATAACCTATCCTTAAGGGTGGAGAATATTCCAGAAGAGAATTTGAATGACCTGTTTCTTGGGGGTCTTAAGGACCACATCAAGCATGAGGTACATATGTTTAATCCACTCAATCTTTCTAATTCTATTATCATTACATGTTAAGTAGAGGAAAAAGTTATTTGTAGTAGGAGGCCACCTTTCATTAACACCAAAGACTCGTAGTATCTCTTCCCTTCATTCGCTAGGCCAATTAGACTAACTCCTCAAAAAATAGAAGAAAAGTGAGCAAAAGGATTATGTTTTAGTTGTGACAACAAATATGGACTGGACACAAATGTGTTGAGAATAATTTTTCTATATTAATGGAGGTAGTGAAGATAATGAGGAAGCTGAAATTATAGGAGAGGATGAGGAACCAGTAGAAGATGAAGTAGAGGATCACCAACCTACAATTTCTTGTCATGCATTGTCAGGTATTAGTACTCCTCAAACACTCAATGTTATTGGTTATCTCAAAAACTAGAAGGTGACGGTGTTGATTGACTTGGGGAGTACTCATAACTTCATAAATAGTAAGTTAGCTGCCCGCCTCAATTTTTTTATTTAGCAAGCTCCAGAAATGCAAGTTATGATTGCGGATGGTTGGACAATCAAGTGCACAAGAAAGTTCCATAGTATCAATATTTCCATGGGAGAATACATGTTAGACTCACATATGTTTGCTATTTCTATGGGAGGGGCAGATATTGTTTTGGGTGTCCAATGGCTCACAACCTTAGGTACTATAGAGATGAATTTCCAAGAATCATTCATGCGATTTCATTCGATGGAAGTAAAATAAAATTTAATGGGATGGTAGCTAAGTCTCCATATATTATTAGCTCTCATCGATGCGAGAAGGTTCTCGAAAAGGAGTAAATGGATTTATAGAAAATTTATTTTCCATAGAAGTACAAAATACGAGTCTTGATGCCACCCGATCTTCGAAGATTGTTGATCCTCACTCATCTATTTTTACGCAATTAAAAAGAGACTACCACTAGTTAGGGATCATGATCATGTCATTCACTTGGTTCTAGGGATCCAAACACCTAACATCAGACCATACAGATACCCATATTCCTAGAAAAGTGAGATTGATAAAATGGTATAGGAAATGTTGAAGGAAGGTATCATTAGGCATAGCCAGAGTGCATATTCTTCACCAGTAGTCATGGTACGTAAGAAGGATGAAACATGGAGGATGTGTCTAGATTACCAAGAAATCAACAATTACACCATCAAAGATAAGTTTCTTATTCCAGTAATTGATGATTTACTTGATGAATTGCATGGTGCTATTTATTTCACAAAATTAGATCTTCATTCGGGGTACCATCAAATTAGAATAAGAGAGGAAGATGTTCATAAAATGAATTTCAGGACTCATGAGGGCGATTCTGAGTTTTTGGTAATGCCTTTTGGTCTTATAAATGATCCCTCAACCTTTCAAAACTTGATGAACATTGTTTTTAGGCCATTTTAAAGGAAATTTGTATTAGTTTTCTTTGATGACATGTTTATTTACAATAAGACATGGGAAGAACACTTACAATATGTAAATAAAGTGTTGGAAGTTTTAGAGAAACATACTCTCTATCAAAATCCATCCAAATGTTCTTTTGGTGTATAAGAGGTAGAGTTCTTAGGTCACATTGTATCCCATGAAGGTGTTAAGGTTGATCCTCGGAAGATCAAAGTTATGGTGGAATGACCAAGGCCCAAAACTCTCAAAAATCTTTGTGGGTTCCTAGGACTAACAAGGTAATACTGAAGATTTGTGTAGGGATATGGTATAATAGCAACCCCAATCACTGCATTGCTAAAGAAGGATGCCTTCTATTGGAAATATGTAGCCACTAAATCCTTTGAGCAATCAAAGAAAATCATGTGCAACACCCCGCTTTGGCTACTCCCAACTTCTTAAAAACTTCAATGTTGAATGTGATGCTTCGGGATCGGGATTGGGAGAAGTTCCAATGCGGGAGGGAAGAAATTTTTCTATTGAGAGTTTCCAATTCAAAGGAAAAGATCTACTCAAACCTATCTATGAGAAATAAATGATGGCTATTCTTCATGTGGTCAAACAATGGAGGCCCTATCTCATGGGTAGACACTTCAAGGTAAAAAATGATCACGATAGTCTCAAATACTTTTTGGAGCAAAGGTTATCATATGAGGAATAAAAAAAGTGGGTAACACTAATGTTGGGTTATGATTTTGAAATCATATACAAAAAGGGTAAAGAAAATGTAGTAGCTGATGTATTATCTAGAAGGGATACATCCATGAGATGCCTTACTATGTGGAATGTCCATGTTGATGGCTAATTAGGTGGATGAAACAAGATTGGAATGGGATCAAGAAAAGGATACATAATGTCTAATACAAAATATCAAGTAAGGATCTATAACATCTAATAAATTTGAGTGGAAAGGTAATGCACTATGGTACAAGGACAAGTTATACTTGAGTAAATATTCGAGTTGAAGCATAAGGTTCTTGCAGCAGAGCCGCATGCCTCATATGTTGGATGACACTTTGGGTTTTTGAAGATATATCATAGAATAAAAAGAGAGAATTCTTTTGGGAAGGACTCAAGGGGATGTAAAAAGTTTGTATCGAGTGTTTAGTGTGCCAACAATGTAACAAAGGGAAACAATTAAGACACCAGTGCATTGCATGAAAAAAGGAGGTGGAAAATCCTTTAAGAAGCCTCTGGAAAAAGGAGGTGGAAAATATTCCTTTGACAACATTCGCAACAACAAAGAAATTTTCGTAGGTTTTACGTAGAAAAATTTTCTGGCAGTCCATGAAACTCGCATTTTCACTATAAATACCAACCCGGCCCCTCATTTTCACGCTCCATTCCCGAGATACTAAATTTTTTTCCTTCTCCGAGCACTTTTTTTTCTGTAGGTATCATACATACTTTGATGTCAATTACAATCAAATTCATGGCTTCTGGTGCCCAAGATGAACCCCAGGATCCAGCACCCAGCCTCCAAGGGAAAGATTCAATACAAAAGCATCCATGTGCCCCCACATACATGGAGTTATAGAAATGAATGAAGAATACAAGAATTCCATAGTAGCATCCAAATTCGAAGGGCTTGTTAGCATGCCACAGTTTGAGGTTGACCACCAGACTCTTAACTACCTACTTTCATCCTACAATAATAAAAAAATACTTTTACTGTTACATTGGAAGATCGGCGTACATTCTCCTTTGGTGTTGAACCTATTGATATCCATCGATTGATAGGCCTCCCATTTAAAAATGTGCCGATAGTAACAACCAAAGCAACCCTCACTAACAATGACAAGATTTTCCTCGAATCTAGTTATGGTTTCAATGTTGATTGTAAGTATAATTTGCTCTCATTTGAATGTTTTTTATATTAATTCAAATTGATTATGATTCTGATGACTTTTACAGCTCATGTCAGCAAATCAAGATGTGGAGTGGATACGCAAGATGTTGCACACCACTTTCTTGCTGCTTTGATTTCTCTGTTTCAAGCCCAAATTATTATGCAGGGTCGAAAAAATGACATTCCAAATTGGGTTGTTGCATACATTCTTGCAACAATCGAAATCAAAAATTTGACTGGTGCACATTTCTATCAAACAAGATAAAGGTAGACATTAACTATGCAACAATTTTAGAAAAACCAGTTATTCATTCAACCAACTATCTCCTAGCTCTTTATTATGAGGCTTACTATAATTTAAAAAATCAACCAACTCCAACTTGCACAAACGAGACAATGAAGAATTTGTCAATTCCACTTGAGGAACAACAGTAAATTTTAATCATTCATATTCCATCTTTAGTATTTACCAAGTGTAGTCATTTTTAAGTTTTTCTGATTGAATCTTTTCTGTATGCAGAAAATATTTCTAGAGTCACTTCCACGAAAAAAGTTGCATCGAGAGGAAGAGGCCAACAACATGCTGGCCTTAGGAGAATCACAATCTGAAATCAAAGTTCACTCATCAGTTGATGGCCAAGTATTTGCATTAACGAAATGATAGAGACGTAATACCCTTAACATTCAAAGTAGGGTTCATTACATTTTGATTCTACCATATAATGATTTACCATCTTGAATTGACATGTAGTTGCTGCACTTGCAGGGACTTTCGACTACACGTGCATGCTTCAAAGCAAGCATCACCAACTCACTCAGTACAATCTCGTGTAATTGTCAAATCTCAACAACAATTACCACCATCAGCTCCAACCGAATCCATTCAAACTCTGTCACAAAATCAATTCATACCAACAAAATCCCATTCAACAAGGTATGACTTCATTTATTTTGTGAGTTTTTTAATACTTTTACATATTTTTAGTAATTTCTAATGATTTGGTTCTTGATGTTCAAAGTTGATAGCAATCCTTTGTCTTCCACTCAAAATCTGCAAACCCCACCTACTCAATCAACCCCATAATTACGATTCAAAATGCCGACAAGAGGTTCAGGACAAAAGACCATTGGTAAATGCATGTCATTGATTCCGGCCCCTAGCGGGACACTAAACATTCCCTCCTCATTCACTATTCTAACCCTCTCTCTCTTGTTGTTGTCCCACTGCAACAGGGACAATCAATTTTGAATCAAATAAATTTAGATGAAGATTATTTGGGCATTGATAGTAGTGACCCAACTAGTTTTTTCAACACACATGATATGATTCAGGGCCAATAGGTATATTTCCATCTCAATGTACTTTTAAATTTAATTAAATTTTCAACATTTCAATTTCAATTTTAATATGAATTTCTATTATTGCTTTTAGGATCAACGCTCCCAAAAGGAAAAAGATGCAGCAGACGTTGCTCAAACTGAAAGCCACCATACTTCTCCTTCAAAATCATCCTCTTCTGATACAAATAGTGATGACTTGCCAACATTTCCTTTGGAGAACTTGATTGGCTATGATTGTCAATCCCACATGAATGAATTTATCACGCCTCAAATCAGTGAGCTCATTCAATGGGAGAGAAGGGAAAAAGTATTAATATCTGAGATAGTAAGTCATTATGACAACCATTGGCAAAGAGAGAGCTTATTTGCAATAGTCAAAAATCAACCCATGAAGATGGATGCATTATTCATCAGAGCTAAAAGTGGGACTGTTGCATATAACAACACCTATAATGACAATATTTTAGATAAAGTATTAAATAGATTGGAAAATATCAGTGCTTGAGGCCCAAGCCTATTTCAATAAATGGTCTAAGGACAAGGAGATGGCGGCGATTGCAAAATGCTTGAAAGAGATAGAGCTATCGTAAGTATAATCAGTTTGAATTTTTTTATTAATTTCAATTAAAATTAGTTTTTTAATATGTTTAATTGACTTCACTCTTTTTTTTGTAGCTGAAATATGAAAATTTAAAGAGTCAAGCTAAGGTGTTCCAAGTTCACTTGGAAATGGCCAAGAACAGTTTATCCGCAACAATTAAGATGAAAGAAAATATTGTTTTGGTTAATAAACAAAACAATACACTTAAGTGGATAATTAAAGAGAATGGCTATGACCCTGAGATTTTATTCAAAGCAAAGGCAGCGGCAGATCCTTCTTTGACATCCCATGGAGATTCTACAAAGGAAGAAGAAGCAATCATCAAGAACCTAGAAATGACTGCTGAGGATCTGATTAGTTCGGGGATAATTGAGGGAAGGAATACAATAGTAGGGTCTGGTGAAAATGTTAAGGGTTGAGCCTTGAGGATTGGGGAACCTCAAAATTGAAACTTTAAATATTTTATATACAGAAAGAATGAAAGTTGATACTTGGATATTTGTTTAATTTGAAGTTTGGATTTAAACTTTATGCAATATTATCTCTCCTTGCAATGATGGTCATAGTTACATTTATCATTAGATGTGGATAATGAAATTAGAGTAGATGTGGTTATAGTTATTATCCATTTATTCATTTGAATGTGGATAATGAAATTAGAGTAGATATGGATGATGATGAATTGTATGCTCTTATATTTTTATATATAACTTCTATATTGTAGATGGTGTTTATGTTTGATGCATAATCATGATTCATGGATTTAAACTTTATGCAATATTATCTCTTTATTGCAATGATGGTCATAGTTACATTTATCATTAGATGTGGATGTCTGGATAATGAAATTAAAGTAGATGTGGTTATAATTATTATTAATTATCCATTTATTCATTTAGAATGTGGATAATGAAATTAGAGTAGATATGGATGATGATGAATTGTATGTGACCAGATGAATTGTATGCACTTATATTTTTATATAGAACTTCTATACGGATATTTCATTGATGTATGATGCATAATCATGATACATGGATTTAAAATTTATGCAATATTATCTCTGCTTGCATGTGGATAATGAAATTAGAGTAGATGTGGTTATAGTTATTATCCATTTATTCATTTGAATGTGGATAATGAAATTAGAGTAGATATGGATGATGATGAATTGTATGTGACCAGATGAATTGTATGCAATATTATCTCTGCTTGCAATGAAGGTCATAGTTACATTTATCATTACATGTGGGTGATGACATCTAATATTTTTGATGACATTAGAATGGATCATCCATTTATTCATTTAGAATGTGGTGTTATGTGGAAATAGGATGTGGATGTCTTGAATCTTGATAATGAAATTAGAGTAGATATGGATGATGATGAATTGTATGTGACTAGATGATGATAATGGATAATTGTTTTAAGAAAATTAAGAATGTGGTGTGACAGATACATCTTAATACAGTAAGGGCTTCTTCTCTATATTTTAAATTTCAAACTCTTTAATATGTATATCATTTCTTCACATTTAATTTGAATTGAAACGAAAAAACTCAAAGGAAAAAAATGTGGTATGACACAGATATCTTAATACCATAAATTCTACTTCACATTTAAAACTATGGCTAAGATAGGGTTTAAGGTACCTCTTGTCTTCTTGAGCAAGCTAGGGGACCTTCGATTCTCGGGAATTCAACACGAAAAATGGATAAGGATTAGAATAAAAATGGGTGAGTTTCCTGATAATCTCAGTCCCAAGAAGCGAGAGCTTCCTTGGATGGATGTCAACTCACGTATTTCATAAACATCAATGAAATGAAGAGATTAAAATGTAGAATCCAGATCTAACCTGTTCATATCGAAGGTGACACAAATATCAAGAATGCACTGCAGAGTGGACAACAACTGTATCTGAGCTTTGAAGACCTTGCAAAATACAACATCAAAGTGGTTTGAAAATTAAAAATACCAATGAAATAAATCTGATTTTAGTAAATGATGGTATTTGAATAAATGTAAATATACATACCTGTAACATCTTTGATGATAACTACAGATCAAAAATAGCCTCCTCAGTCAATATTTGCATCTGTAAAATTACAATGGTATTTATGTAAAACTCTAAACAATTAAATTAGAATCTATTTATATGAAATTGAATAAATAAGAACAGTTAAAGTGTAATGTCAAGGTGATACCTATTTAAAGCTGAAATAATCCATTTTCAATAGCTTCTTCGTATTCAATATTTGCATCCACAGAGTTTGAAGATGCACCACTTCCAGTCTCATCGTTGAGATTACTTGGACTTGTAGCAGTATTATTTACACCTCTTCTTTCGAAAAGGGAATTCCAGTGTGCAATAGCTCTGTCAAAAGGAAAGGTTTCCAAAGAGTAGCGAGAAACATAACACCTTATGCAACTTTCAAGATTTTTATCCAACCTGTTTCTCAGTTTTGATTTAATAAAAGATAAAGCACTTGAAAAACTCTTTCATCCTCCACGGATCCCAAAATCATTGTTTGGCACAACTCGTACAACCAAAAATATTCACTAATGTCTTCTGTAACACACTACTTTGGTAGATTTTTCACCAGAGCCTTGTAATAGCACCACTCTCTGAAGGTTCGTCTAAGAGTTTATATTGTGACCTCATTGTCATTGTTGAAAATTAGTTGATTGAGTCTTTATTAAATCAACATTCAGTATACCTTTTATTTCAATACCCTCGACCTCTGATGTATTGCTGAAATGGTCCAATATTGTACCCATGTATTTATGAAAAAGCTTACCTACAAAATCAGCACGGCCACCTTCTGTATTCCAAAAATTTGGATTCATCACACCCATGGCTTCAAGAATTTTGTCTTGGCTGAAACGTTCTCTAATTTCTAATGCTAAGGATTCTAATTTTTCTAGTTTTATTCTTGTTTCAATTACTACAGAATCAAATAGATTTCATGTCATAGGAACTTCTTCTTTTTCGTTGATGTAACGTCTTTACTTTTTTGCAGAATGTGCAGTGGTATCTCTTTCCCACTAACATGGATACAGAGGTGATCATGGATATTAAATCTCAAAAAGTTATTGGGATGGTTAAGATCCAATAAAACTTTCTAGTTATCAAATACAAGTGTATCAAAACTATCCGGGGAAGTGTACAAGGCATCAAGACTCATACATACCATTTTTCTCATCCGTATAAAATCAACAATATAGGTTAATCTTCCCTGCATGTTTCATCAATGTATTGATCTCCTGCAACATTGGAAGAATGCCTACCAATGTAAGAAATGTCTCCAAATCAGTTAGACGGAACAACAAGTCCCTCGCCCTATCAATTTCATGATGATATTTGTGCATGAAACCAACCAACGAAGGATACTCCTCACGCACTCTGCATGCAGGCTCATACAACAAAAATCCACCTTGTCTCAACATCCTTCAAAGTTTTTTTCCATCTGTAATACCTATGGAAAATTTCTGAAACTCAAGAAATCACTTTGGGTTGCTTTCCATATAGGCATGCAGTTCTCTTATAAGGTCTTCTACTTTTGCAACGTTTTTCGTATTTGCTAACGATTTTATATGCTAAATTCATTATGTGAGCCATACAGTGAATTGCTAGCATATAAGGGGATGATGATGTTTGTAATCAAACACACAACCCAGTTCTATGACCTGCATGACTGATGCCCCATCTTCTCCCACACATACCAACTTCATAGCAATTTCATTCGCACATCATGCCAACAATTTCTTTCAAAAGAGAAATAACTAGTTTATATAGGTTTTCTGCATTGCAATTTTCAACCATTTTCTGAACACCCAACAGGTGTGGAGTCCTCATATGATTTTCTAAAGTGTAAACATGGATACATACCCATGCGGTGTTGTCAACAATGGTCACTTCATCAATTGACAAAGAGATAAACTTTGCATTTTTTACACACTCTTTCAAATCTTCCTTCTCAATCATAGCAAGGCATTTAGCCATTTCCCATGCACTGTTGTCTGACCAGTGAGACTGGGAACATTCTGCATTCCATTATATTGATACAAAGGTTTGAAATCATGAAATCTGAAATCGGTCTTCCTTTCTTAAGGATGTGGAATAAAGTAGAAAATTGTATGAGTTTAGCACAAATTTGATTGATTCATCTTACCAATTTGCGTTGTGATCGTTCCACCATTTTCTACGAGAAGTCTGCATCTTCTTTTCTATCAGCCTCATATTCTACCACATATTTCACATGCATGCATTCTTTTTCAGTTTTCCATCTATGTGTTTTTATTTTCTAGCCATCTTCCCTAGTTAAAGTGAAATATTGTTTTCCACAGTGTTTTTCAATTGTGTCCAACTTCAGTTGCATTTTTTTGCTACCTTCCCAATTTCCACGTACATATTGTACATGTACATTCCGATGAAATTTCTTCAGAATTAGTTGGTTGTACAGGTTCAATAAATGGAAATTTTGTAGCCCAGTCAAACTTGTATGTCCTCCCAAGCATCCACATATTCCTGTTCATATTCATAGTTTTACTTTTACGTGCAGAGCTTTCAGAATATCACGATCATCAGGTTTCCTTTTCCATGTACCACTAGTTGCATTTGAATTTTGTGTTGCATTTTACACTACTGGAATATCTTCAAGCCCTTGGCATGGTATCATTATAGGTGTCATTTGGCTGATATTGAGTAGAATACATGTCCACTTCAATAACACCTTCCACATAGTCTGTGCTCTGATTGATTTTAGTGGGAGCTCTATGGGTGCTGGCGGTTGTTGTATCTGAACCAACAGAAGTTTCCAAAATACTTGAACAAAGACTTTTGAGTTTTTTTGTAACTTGTTGGGTGTTCTAAACACTAAAAGCTTCCATTGTTCCTGTTGTGTCATGTCCAACAAACAAAACAAACTTGTCACGCATGTCAAACAACATAGTTCCTTTCATGCGTCAAGGTTATTCTTGTCACCCATCAACAAAACCTTCTTTCACCCATCAAGAGAGCCTTCTTGTCACCCATCAATAGATCCTACTTTTCACCCTTCAACAGATCCTACTTGTCACCGTCAATCAAATACTTGTCATCCTTCCTACTTTTCACTCATCAATAGATCTGCTTCACTTGTCACTCTTGCACCCGTCAATGATCCTTCACTGTCACCCATCAATCAAGATCTTGCTTTTCCACACACCATTCTTATCCCCATCCTTCTTGTCACTCGTCCCCTTCTCAATAGAAAAACTTCTTTGTCACCCATCATGTAATTGATATCCTTGTTTGTGTCCATCCACACACCCTTCTTGTCACCCATCTAAAGAGTCTTCTTGTCACCGTCCTCGAGAATTGTCATGCAACATGTCTAAAAAACTATACTTTTGTGTACTGGAAATTTGGAATGTAATTGAATAACATAGAATTGAGGTATGACCCCCTTAAAAAAATTGCTTTAAGTTATGTAATTGATAATAGATATGCCCCCAGGTGGAACGTGGAATGAGTTAGCAAGTAGTGTTCTACCCAGTGAATAATATAGGATTATATAGGGGATATTATAAAGAGGTAGGTTTTTTTGAGACAGATTCAAAGGCCATGGAACCCCAAAAAAATTGAACTTTCAACATAGGATAATGTAACCAATAGCTTGTGATACTTTGGCTAAAGATTTTCCACATACTTGTTCATGTTACTATTCCTAGACGACATACTTGTCAATTTAGAATATGTCCTTCACCTCACTCTATTGTTATCTATAATTGTCCTTACTGACTTTTATTAGTCCACTTGCCCAAGGTTTGACCCTAGCCCAGGTTAGCAACATAATTTATTATAGGAAGACGCTCACGATGACTTAGGGCATATGGGCATACTCGACCGACCTAAGTCGACCGAATGTGCCAAGGTACCTTGAATCATAGAAAGCTACTCCCTATTCTAAACATGCTACTAACTTGACCTAGAGAAAAACTATGTTCAAGTCCAGATGTGTGTAGATCGAGATGAACAAATATGAAAGGGTGTTGCCACATGTTAGTCATTTGTAACAATGTATCCTCAAGAATCCCTTGGTCTTCTTGAAGGTATAGCCCTACGATTGGCATGTACTAACATCTGTTAGAACTTATTCATCACGATTTACATACCCCTTAGTGGTCATTAATTCATAATTAAATTTGGATTAAGATTCGGATTGCAACAACCATGCCTAACCCTAATTCCAACATTGTTAAGTTCTCTATCCATAATTAATCTGATTTGATATTAAGAACTTCATTAACTCATGTTTGCATTTATGTTCATTAATCTTGGCATAACAAGCAGTTATCCCATAAACAAGGCAGCAAACATCAAACGGTTAATTTTATTGCCACCTAGCTGACCAAAGAAGGTGTGTCATCCACCTAGGTTTAGCTAGTGTTTACTTTATATAAAATGAAGTACCAAGCTTAAAGATCATAACCACCATTCCTTTTATTTTTCATTCTTTTGAGAGAGGAAGAGTCTTCCTCTACATGGTTAGATGTTAGGGTTAACATAACCTTTTTATCATTCATCACTCATATAGTTTAATTGTATATCCAATACATATTTCATTATTAAACTATGGTTGTTTAGATAGAGAATGACATTTTTGCAACTTAACAAATTTCACTATAGTAAGGGAGATTGTACTATCCCCTTAATCCAACTTATTAATTGATAACAGTAAAATTATACATATACAAACAGATATAAAGAATATCGACAAGATATCATTCCTATTTCCTTCATACAAAGTATAAGATAATTTACACCATAATTTGGAGTCAGTCCCCAAACCTTCAATTCATTTTGAAAAATATACACTTTACAAGAATATGCATTTCATGCATACTTTGCATGTCAATCAACATTAAGATCATAAAAGAACATAACTTTTCTTTTTCAATATAACTCAAGAATGAATCAAAATTATTTACAAAAGATCCAGACTTAAATAAGCCAATACATCATTATTTTTTTGCCTTCTTTTATCACTTACGAAGTCCATCTGTAAAAATTACTAGCACGGGTCAGTTCATTGAACTGAGCATGATAAGCACTAAGCATTAAAACAAAGTGCATTCCACTAATTGTTCCATTAAAACAAATCTTCTTTAATGAAACAATTAATATACCATACAAATAAGCATAAGTAACAACAATCGAGAAAGAAGAACAAATTAATAAGTCTGAATTCACTTTTAGGAAAAGAGCATAATATAATCAACAACTACTACATTATATCATATAATAATTGACCCAATCAATTACTTATTTAAAACAAACAACAGATCTTGTCATCTAATTATTTCATAATTCTTTACGAATTGGAGTATAGATTTTAAACTTACTAAGTAACAAAAAGAGTTACTTTCAACATAGTACATATTCAGGATGATTCATCCTACAGCTTAAATAAATAAGAAGAAGAATCAATACAGACTATCCATGATTCATTATTCATCTGAAAGATAGAAAACCAGTTTCAAAAGTACATAACTGATTACCTACATAGCTACATCAATAAAGGAAAACAATACAAGGATTCACCATTTAAGGGACAACATCTAATACAAGAATCCCAAATCAATCCAAGAAGGGTGATAATCAAAACAGTCTACTTGCAAGCCTTTAATAAATTCTACATTATAGAAGATATCATTCAAAGATCTGAAACCATACGTTCCAAAAATCAAAGAAAGACTTACACAAGGATAATCTCTTCTCGTGTCCTATCTAGGAAGATTCATAATATGATAGAGTGTAAAAAGAGGAGTCCTTCTAATAACAAAATCCAAATGGAGCATGACTCAATCAAACAAGGTAGTCGGTCTAAACATGATTATGTTTTCCCTTCTACAGAGTCTACTCAAATTGTTCATTTTCCACATTAATACAACAATTGACTCAATACAAATTAGCTGAGATCAAGAAAGATCAAACGGGGACGATTGGGTTATTCTAGTACTAAGAATGACAGTCCAAAAGTTTCCTAAACATACAACTATTTCCCTGAACTTTCCACAGTCGACTAGCAACAAAATAAACTAAACAATCCACAAGGAATTTTTGTTTCAGAAGAGTGAGCTCACACTATTTCCTACAAGATAGAAAGGATAGAAAAGCCAAACTCAAGAAGTCAAACAGACCTAGGATAGTAATCACTCCTACAGCATGGAAGAGAGTCAATCTATAGAGACGTTCGAAATGATAGAACTTAACTTTCCACAGTTAAAGGAACTCAATAGGAAAGATCCGATTAAGAATTCATTCACCTTAGTATTATCAATTGAATTCCAAATTCCATTTCAAACTCAGAATTTCTTTCACTAGTTCCCAAAAGAGAATACAAAATCTAGACAAAACAAGATACAATCCACAAGAGTAATCTACTCCTTTCTCCTTTTAAAGACCCAGAAATCCATTCAAATGAATCTAAAAGAGAATACTAAAACCCAACACCAGTATTGAGCTAAGAAAAGTTTCTATAATACTCACGAACTCAATAGTAACTGAAATCCCAACTACAAGGACTTACACAGCTCCATACAAAAGAAACATATAGTTCGTGATCATAATGAAGAAAAATTATACGAAACAATCCCAAACCAGAGGTACTAAATCCTTCCAAACAAGATTCAGTTTATGAGAGTATTCAACTCTTCTCTCTTTTTAAAAACCCAAAATCAATTAAAAAGGATCTAAAAGAGAGTATGAAAACCCAACACACGTTTAAGTCAAGCAAGGTCTCAACATTACCCTCGACTTGACTAAAACAGAAATCACAACAAAATGACTTTCACAGCTCCATCTAGTACATAAAGATCGAGACAGAAAGTAATTGTTCCAATCAACTAACACAAGAAGAAGTATGAACACAACATTTCCATAAACTTTGAGAACCCATTATCGAATGTTTCAAATGAGCTCGAATTCATACCAATGAGTAAGTAACAATACAATATCGAACCAGAGGTTCCATATCCCCACAACAAGATATAGTTCCATAAAAGGTCCAACATCCTTCTAACAAAACAATCAAAGACTTTCAAACAAGACGTGGGTTACCTAAAGTAGAGGAGAGTAGAATATCCTCAATGTTTACACACCATTACATGCTCAAAGTAAATGGTACAGTCTGGGACAAAAGTACCACAATCTTTCCAAACTCAAGATGCATCTAGGTGAAGATTTCAAAAGAGACTACCAGTTCAAACCCAAATCAAAACCAAATTACTCAAACTCTTTTTGAGTAGACAGTCCTGAATACGAGTTCTAACAAACACAAAGCCTCAAATACGAGTTCAAAACAAACACATGCCTCAAATATGAGTTCAGAACAACACAAAGCCTCGAGTACGAGTTCAAAAAACACAATCTCGAAAGTTCAACATGCATATCACCATTGATCTTGTGCAGAGAGAAACATCCAAAGACTTACATTATCAAGCAATGGATTCATGTCCAACACTCACAGAGATTCTTTCAATCAATAAAGTAAATAACCAGACAAAACATGCAACCATTTATCTCATGAGAGCATAATTATTTTAATGAAACATTTAGAAGAAAGCAAGAAATCTTAATGGGTAGAGCCTATCATGCCTAATAGTGCTTCGCCAATTCGAAGGAGACTTCCATCCGAGCTTCCAACTCTTTTTCTCCTCCAAGAAAGATCAACAACTAAACATCTCTTTCTCTAATGCCTCATATACTTTCCTTGGATTGAAAATAGACTAGAGAAACCAAAAATAACCACAAAGTAAAATTTGAACTACTTGGTTCAAAGAACCAGATAGCTCCATGCAGAGCAAAAATTGCAAGGCATGCAAGACCAAACAACCTCCAACAAATCCACCCTCATTGTTTCCAAGATGGTTTGCTCACAAAATTTGAGGTTCATTAATGCCATTACTCCCCAATCTCCTACCTATCTCTCCTTGCCACCACCTCCTAAAATTGGCGAATGCTATTTCAACCTCTGCATGCATTTCTAAGTTTAACTATGATTCCACATAAGCTTCCACCAAATTTATATGCCTTTTCCAAAATTGGCAGTACTTCCCATTTATTCAAACAAATCAAATCAAATAAATGCCTTTAGAACCATCACCAACATGCCATGCGACCCTAGGTCCCTTTCAATAGTTTAGGATAGATTTCCATAACTTAGGTTATAACCTTAGGTTAGTCTAAAAGTAATTACCTTAGGTTCTAAAAAAATCATTACAATAAGTAATTGCCACCTTAGGTTAGATCAAAATTTACAACCAAATAGTATTAGGTATTAGGTTAAAAATAGCCTAGCATTACCTTAGGTTATTTCTCCCTTATTCCATTTAGCACAACAACTTAGGTTAGGATGCCATCCCAACAAAATAGAATATGAAGCTTAGGTTAGATTGTCACCGAATAAGTAGACATAGCTAGGAAGTAGGTGCATTTACCTTAGTTTAGAATACCGTTAGGATAATCCCTTAGGTTTAGGATTTAGATTCCCTTCATAGTCGTGAAGCAGGATTCGTTTTGCTTACGCCGTTAAATGTCCTAAAGAGATCAATCCCAAAGATCTGAGCACAAACATACAACCGAATGCAGGCACGATCTTACAAGACCAAATAATTTGTAACATACAAAAGTTTAGTCCGCTATGTCTCTCAACCTATGAATGTCAGTTTACCATTCAATCTGGTAAGGAGATTTAAAACATTCCTTGGATCACTGGAATTGATCCAAGGATGAGTCAATTAAAAGAGATAAGTTTGCAACCCTCAAAACCAGATTACAACTCACCTATCAGAAGTGAAAATGGATTCTTGCAAGCCATACAATTTTAGTCTAATGAATCCAAGATCAGAAATGATTTATCCGTAATAAGCATGATCTTCAACAATCAAGGGAACACACCTCATTCAATAAAATCACATGCCAATGCTTACAATGCAAAAGAGAAATATAACAGTTTGTCAAAGGTGTTACAAGATTAAATGGCTACCACTTGCGAATGGTTGTATAATAGTATTTTCATACCTCTTCTCAAATGACCCCGTTTTTAGCATTATATGGTTACCATCCACCTTTTATCACTTCTTCCTTGAGGGTGCAAACTAAGGTTAGAGATGTTGAGGAACACATTCAACATCAATAACAAGTTTTGGCTAGTTTGAAGGAGAATTTAGCATTGGCACAAAACAGGATGAAAAAAATGTAGATCAACACCATAGTGAAAGACATTTTAAAATTGGTGATTGGGTTTTTTTACATCTCCACCCTTACAAGAAGATGTCTTTAAAGCAACAGAAAAAGGACAACAAAATTGCTCCTAAATATTATGTCCCTTATCAGGTTCTATAGAAAATTGGTAGTGTTGCTTATAAACTAGAGCTGCTTCCATCTTCACGCATACACCCAATATTTCATGTTTCCTTCCTGAAGAAGGTTATTGGATTTTTTTCGAAGCCCAGAGACAGAGTTACTAGAACTTGATGAGGAAGGAAGAATCATTTTGGATCCATAGAATATTTTGCAAACACGTACTAAGAGGCTGAGAACCAAAGACATTAAGGAATATCTGATCAAGTGGAAGAATCTGAGCATAGAAGATGCAACCTAGGAGGATGAAGGTTTTCTGTAGCAACATCCAAGATTATTCAATGTTGAGGACAATGTTGGTTTGAATGGGAAGGGAATGCTACACCCTTAACCTATTGCTTGTATTAGGATATGAGTGGCCAACTTGTGGCTTACCATATCATTTTATTATATCATTTATACTTTCTCATGCTTAATAGGTAGACCTTGGTGATGGCCATAGCATATGAATAGTATATATAGGTGATTATAGGTAGTAGTTCATCATCATTCGGAGCATTTGAGTCTTATTTTATGGTTTGGAGGTTGCCCCCTCGAAGTGGCAAAGCTATTCAAATTGCATATTGAGATCATTATTATGAAATATTGTGTTATTTGGTGTTTTATTGCTACTCATAATATGAATTAATAAAGTAATTTCATTACACAAACTTGCTTTTATTCTAAATAATCAAATCTACTTCTTCACTAAAACTAAACAAGAAAAATAACCCAATGTGGTTATTCACCTGTGCTAAGTTTATTGAAACTAAACTAACTTAAAACAAGAAATTTTTCAAATAATTTATGATATATAGACAAACTCCTACAAATATTCTCTCCTTCAGATCCATAGGGATGGGAAGAACAGGATCCCTCACCAGGAGCTGCTATTAATGATTTAAACCCTCTTAGAAATTGACTAGTTACTTGCAAATGAAATGAAATTGATTTCTACTCTATTTGATATGATGTAACAAGGATAAATTGTAGCAATGAAGGAAATCAAACAATAAATCCAACCTAGAATTCACAAAATAGAGGTAAATCCATCTGTGATGACTTGACCCAACAATTCATCCTTTCTTTCTCTATGTGTTCATATGGGTCTAAGGAATTGGGAATGCAAAGGAAGAAATAGGAGAAGATGCTTGAGCAATGACAACTTGAAGGTAGTCTAGTTGCAATGCAAGTGGAAGAGAGATAACACAAGTGAACAGAGCTTGGCTATGCAATTTCCAAAGCAGATTGTTGCAACAATACTATACAAGATACAAAAAAATTTCAAGCCATTTTCTTGAATACAAGTATTGATTATATAGGAATTGGCTAGGATGTTACTTCATACACAAGGTAGCCTTGGAGTGCTAAATCATTGGGTGAAGAGGTAGTTCAAACTAATTAAATCTATGTAAAAATATAAGAGGGAAGGAATACCATGTAATCAAGACTATTTTTAGGAAATTTGGTTCACAAACGCACTCGGAAGTCAAGTTAAGTGAAATCACACGTGTTAAAATCATGCATGAAGAGTTATAGAAAAATCATGCAAGACTCTACACCCTATGCGGGGTGGTGGTCATAGGACCACCGCCCTACCAAGGCGGTGGTTTCATAACTAGCACCAAAGCAGGGTGGTGATCCTGACATTAAAGGAAAAAGCATGCACAAAATGAGTGGGAAGATGGAAGAAAGCATGGAAAAGATAAGTAAGGATGTCTAAGCTACAAATATGTACTGTGAATTGGTTTAGGAACTTGAACACCTTCTGAAAGGATATGAATCATCATTGTGGACTTTTGTAACCGTTTTCCGACAATATAACACATGCAATTTTGGGTACGTACATACTACCTCCTCATAAAAGTGTCTTAGACATGAAAAGGTGTAAAACGTAAATTTCGAGTATGGTGTTCCCGAAATGAGGAGTTAGAATATATACTTGACAAGCTCGTGTGTAACAATGTCATCGTCCAAACTCCCACTACCTTAAAATGGAAAAGAAGACTCAAGTGCGGATAGATGAAATATTGAAAAATAAACACTAAAATAAAACGACAAGAGGAATCACCATTTGTGTTGGGGATAATAAATTACCTCTGCCGACGCTCTAACCTTGCAAACATATGCACTCAAATAACAACACACACACACACACACACACACACACACACACATCAAAACGAACTCATTTTCCAATTCATTTACACATATTGACTTGGTGATTTTTAATCTTTGGGCCCACAGTGTCCATTTAATTTGTGAGTATGGTTGAATTGAAATGGATTTAGGAATGGCATTTTGCATTAAGCTTGGCCCTTTTTTTTTTGAATGCTTTTGAGAAGAACTCCTAAGAAATTTGTAACTAGAGTGGTCATAAGGGGCCACAAAGAGGTAGATAGGCAGAGTGCCTTTATTTCTTAGTTTCCATTTTGTCAGGCATTCATATGATTTTTTTTGTATATTTCAAGCTCATTGTGAATGTTTAGACCATGCTTAACATGTGATGGAATTATACACAAACTTTATTTATTATGATATATACTGAGACTCTTCATTTTGTTTCAATAATTCATTGTATATTCGAGTTTACTCACATTTATGGTTTGATTCACATGTGTACTCTAGATGTTTAGAATTTCCATTTTTATATGCTTTTCAGAATGTATGTAGTGGATATGAATGCTAACAGAATGATTTTTCTTTTTTTTGTGTTTTGTAATGTTGATACATGATAATGCAAATACACTATAATGCTGAACTTTAGTTTCTCTAAGAAATTTTCAATACTTTGTATTATTTTGGCAAGATGTGAAGAAAAAGTGAACGAAATTTCCCAACTCCTAACTCCACGCAACCAGTAAGATGTGAATGCTTAACACCAAGAGCCGAGAAGGGAAAAAGTTATAAAAAATGTTGAATGGTAATGATGAGAGAAAGATGAGGATTTGGAAAAAACCAAATTGAGACCCTACAACCTCATTCTACTCAAGTTTTCTTCATTGTTTAAAATGTGAATTGATTTCCAGTTTATCTAAACTTAGATGCGTAGATGGCCACTTGGTTGACAAAATCTGGTTTTGAGGTTTAATACTCTTTTGGAATTTGAACGTCTAACTCACTTTGTTCGATTTATGGTTTCACAAGTATTTGAATGAACTTTTTTAAATTTCAAATTTTGCAAAGAGACCCCCTACACCTTGCCCCATGCTACCAATGTAGGAAGTATGGGCTCATCACCATGGACAAGGCATAGGTGAGTAAGGGCACTTCTCTCATTTCCCAACCCTACATCACTAGTAAGAGATGCAAGCTCAACACCGAAGGTTGGTAGGGAAAAGAAATGTGTAAAATAAAAATTTCTGTGGATTTGCATTTGACTTATTTATCTAGGAAAAATGTCTAGAATGTTCTTATTTCCAAAGAGATGTATATGGGATAGATGTGACACCATGAAGCTTCTAGAACAGACTATAGGTAAAGAAACCTAATCTAGAAGAAACTATGAGTAGAACCAAGTATGCAGGCCTTGGTATGGTTACTGTCAAAGATTTGTCTTATCTTGCTTGAATTGATGAAATGATTTGGAAACAATTGATGATACCATGAGGATTTGAAGAGATATGATTTGAATGTTTTGCCAATGTTTTCAGAAGTTTTTAGGAATTTCTATAAGAATAAGTCCCTTGATCACAAAATTATGAAATGAACCGACAGATGAAAATGCAATGCGGATGTAGTAATGTACATGTGTAAATGCAAGTGAAACTACATGTCATGATGTATAAGTGAAGAAAGTTGACGAATATCAAATTCTTCACCCCTAAAAGTACACAGTGGAGAACCATGATCCTAAAAATTTCCATTATCTTGACAAGGGCCTAACATTTTGGGTTTAAACTTATAACCCTTGCCAAAAGTCTATATGTCGAATCATTCAAATCATTTATTTGAAAGATGCGTTCATGAACCTCTTTGTCACATTCTTGAGACATGGTGTTTTGGTGAGCATGACTATGATGTTTGACCTTGTTTCCTGTGTAGAGTGTTGTGTTTACTTGTGGAACTTCTTGAATGATGAGGCCTTGCTCCAAGGATATGAAAATCTTAGTTTTAGACTCACATGGGTTGAAACCAGGGTTTAGAATAGAACAACCCTCATCGATGGTTTTGATGGGCATCGTTTCAATCTCAAATTTCCATTCTTCATTTGTTAATTTAATCATGTTTACACATAGACCTAGGTCGTCAGAGGGAAGAGATGCTAAACCAAGAAGACTTCCCATCCCCTATGGTTCAAATGGGAGGAAGATCAAATCATCATTCTCTAATAGTTTCATAGTTTCTGTTGTGGTTTTAATGGACATTGTTTCCATAGATATTGATTTACCCTTATTTGTTTTTACCACCTCAAATGTTTTTGGGTCAATGACTTTAGCCTTTGACACACTCGGGGTGATCGGGGATAAATATTTTGATGGAGGTGGTTTATTCAATTGATTCACAAGAAGTTCATACTCCATATGGACTCCTTTCTTTTCTTTCGATTTTCTAAGTGTATATCGAAGGGCTTAGGATCCCCTTGAGCAATGAAGACCTTCCCCAAATGGAGGAATCTAATCTCCTAGAATAGGGTAGAAGGGATAGCCTTCATTCGATGAATCCAGGGTCTCCCAAGGATCATGTTATAACTTATTTCCTTGTCGATAATGTAAAACTCCATAAAGATGGTTTTGGACCAAACATAAATGGAAGAACTATGGTTATAATCAAGGTCACTTTAAGATTGTCGTACCCCCATAATGTGTTTCTCGTAGAGGAAAAATTTGTATCTCCATATCCCAAATTCTACAAGAAAGAGAAGGGAACCACATTTACAGCAGCCCCATCATCAATCATGGCTCTCTTAATGCAATTTTTATAAACCCAGACTTGTAAAAATAAGATAGGATCACCTCTTCGGGTAATTTCAGTGTTAGATGACATCTTGTATATATTAGAAACAAACCCAGTATCCCTATCATTTGGTCCAGAGGATGTATGTCAAATTAAATGTGATTTATTTGAGTGTTAGGAGGTAGTGTAACATGGATTAGATTACCAATACCTAGTGCATTGATTAATGCAAACCAATGCACAAGTGAATTCTTCTGCAAATCTAGAAACAAAATGTGAGAAAAGGTCTTGTTCAAATCCGATATTAAATCATAGGCTCCTACTGGTTTTGAGATTATAGGAACATCATCCTATGGGAAGGAAAGAGTGGGTAGGGGTTGTGAAATGTACTCCTTCATCCGAGTTGTTGCATTAATTTATGGCTTGACCTCTAGCTCGACTAACCCAAATATGTTTGTGTTGTTGTTCAAACCAAGGTTTTCGGAAGTCTTTGTAGAAACTTGTTGCAATCGTGGAAAGTCCTATTATCATGACATCGAACCTTATGGAAACAAAAGTATAGGTTAGGGTCGTAATATCTTGACCTTTGTTAAGCGTCTGTTATTGTTGATTATAACCTCGGTTATAATTTTGAAATTGATTGTTATAACCATGATTCATTGCCCCTTGGCCAAAGTTTTGATACTAGTTTGGGCCTTGGGTTTGATTTTTTTTTCGTGGGGGTCGGTTTGCATCGAGATATGTTGAAAAAGACATAGTGTTAGGGGATATTTGATTTCCGTGTTGTTATTATTGTTAGTGTTACCGTTGTTTGGAAAACCAACATTCTTGGCTTGATCAGTAGCACTATTCGTGGTAGCACCATGATTGTGATTCAAACCCATAGTTCCTTGGTTGTTGGCACCATTGTTTTGATCATTTTCATTATTTTGATTTAGGGATACCAATTTCCCATTGGGACCATAGATCTTACACCCACTGTCTATAGTGGCTTGGTCAATCCAAAGCACACCTTCCAATACTTCCTTGTAATTGCGGAAAGGAAACTTCTAGAATTCCTCTCTAGTCTCTCAATTGAGCGAGTGAAGGAAAAGATCACAAAGTTCCATATGGTCCATGTTGGGCACACTTGCAGAGGAATAGAGAACTTGGCACCATCTCTGGATGAAATGGGCGAAGATTCATTTTTCTCCTATCTAATATATAGAACTCCCTAATCCCTATATGCAACAACTTGTTTATGTCAAATGATTTTATGAACTCGGAAAAACATTTTTTAAAGGAATGTATAGAATCTTTCAGAATATGGTAATACCAATCCAATGCGATTCCTTCGAGAGTCTTTAGAAATATCTTAGCCACTACAACATCCCAAGGAATAAATTCCCTGATAGGAGTAGCGTATGCCTTGATATGAGCATTCGGGTCTCCTTCTCCCTTAAATTTTGGAATATATGAAAATGGGCGTAGAATCGTGACACCACATATGGTGAAGTTAATAGGCTCCTTTAAGTACGCAGTGTATGTACCCATTGCTTAAGATTCCACCATTGAAGCTATTTGACGAGGGGGTGGAAAATGAGGATTTGGATAAGCTACATTATAAGCATTAAAGGGAATGTATGGGGTCCCTTGATATGGCATGTAGGGAATGGGAATGGCATATGAGTCCGTCTAGGGAGTTTTTGAATACATGTGTATGTAAAGTGGGATAGTACCATGATATGGACTAGTGGGAATAAAACCAAGGAACGTCGCATTTCTTGTTGTGGCAACATTTAAGAATGCACTTCCAATCAACCCTTGTGTAGGATAAGCTTGAGAAGGACGAGGATGCATCCCTTGTGTGTCTAATCCCATGAGAATATCACCTAGATTTGAATGAACCGAGATAACCTTGTTGTACAAGATATTATGTTGGTTTCTCATCGAAAGGGATGAATCCTTTTCACAATTGGATACTCCATGTTCGCCATATTACATGTATTGGGTTTGAAGTCTGGTACTTTCTAGATCTCTAATCCTCCCTACTAAAGTAGAAATTATATCATTAGGAGAGGATTGAGTCACTTGTTGGGGTGCTGTGGTGTAGGGTTTGATTGAGTAGGCTCATCATACCATGTCATGAATTGTTCAAGTGTTATAATTATTTTCTTCCGCATAAGTAAAAATCTTAGGATAGGCATTTGAAATCTCAGAGGCTGTAGCTTTCATTCTATCCAAATATTTATATATCTAATGAAGAGGATTAGTTATTTGTGCAAATATAACATCTTCATTTGATTGCATGACAATGTGAGGTCTTGACAAGACTCTATAGTAAGAACCTATTTCATTGGTGATTACAATGTGGTTTCACATTGGGTTGATTGTCTGTATGTTTAAAGGTTGATCAAACTCCTCCATCCTTACATAGCTAATGGGTGTAACTAGGGGAGGTTTGGATGTTGCTTGTGTAATTTTCACCCCATTTCGAAAGAGAAGGGGACTATTGTGGTTGTACATTGGTGTAATATCTATCGAGAGCGGATGTCCCACCAAACTCTCTTTCTACATATTTTAGAAAGTATAAAATACCTACCAAAATAGGGGAAGAAATAAAAATATGAGGTTATAGCAATGAAAGAAAAGGAAACAAGAAGGAATTAATCATTCCGTTGGGTTCACATATGTGTACAGATGAAAATTGACATGTAACCTTCAACCGCACTCGACCCCCTGAGGTCACGTCAAGGTAGCCGATGTGGAAATGTGTGTGGCTAATTGTAGGAGGATCAGTGACTAAGATCTGATAGTGTGATCTCCTAGTAGCTGAGTTGGCAAAGGGGAGATTTACAGGTTATGAACGGGTAACATAAATTCCCTATGGTTTTTCCAATTGAATCTCAATGTTGCACTATTTTGAAGTGTCAAAATTAACTAAGATGAAACTAACAATCTATGTTACTACTGAAAGGAAAATAACCTTTAAAAATCACAAAAACTGAAATATTACAATCACAAACAATAGTTTGATTTTATTCTAAATAATCAAATCTACTTCTACACTTAAACTAAACAAACAAAATAACCCGGTGTGGTTATTCACATGTGCTAAGTGTATTGAAACTAAACTAACTTAAAACAAGATATTTTCCAAATGATCTATGATATGTAGAAAACCTCCTACATATATTCTCTCCTTTAGATCCACAGGGATGGGAAGAAGAGGATCCATCACGAGGGGTTGATATTAATGATTTAAACCCTCTTGAAATTAACTCGATTACTTGAAAATGAAAATAAATTGATTTCTACTCTACTTGATATGATGTATCAATGATAAATTGTAGCAATGAGGAAATCAAACAAATCAAACCTGGAATTCACGTAACATAGGTAAATTTAGTTGTGTGACGATTTGTCCCTTCATTTTATCCTTTCTTTCTCTATGTGTCCATATGATTCCAAGGGATTGAGAATTCAAAGGTAGCAACAAGAGAGGGCACTTGAGCAATGACAACTTGAAGGCGACTACTAGTTGCAATGTAAGTGGAAGAGATATAACACAAGTGAATAGAGCTTGGCTATGTAATTTCTAGCAAGATTGTTGCAGCAATACTATGCAAGATACACAAAATTCTCAAGCCATTTGCTTGAATACAAGCATTGATTATATAGGAATTGGTTGATGTGCCTTCATACACAAGACAACCTTTGAGTGGAAAATCATTGGGTGAAGAGGTAGTTCAAACTAATTAAATCTATTTAAAAATAGAAGAGGGAAGGAATACCATGCAATCAAGACTATTTTTAGGCAATTTGGTTCACAAACGCACCCTAGAAGTCAAGTTAAGTGAAATCACGTGTGTTAAAATCACACATGAAGAGTTCTAGAAAAATAACGCATGCCCGCTACCATGCGTAGGGTGGCGATCACGGACCAATGCTCACTGGGTGGCGTTCCCGACACTAAATACCAAAACATGAAAAAATGAGTGAAACTGGAAGAAAGTGTGGAAAATATAAGGATGTCTAGGCTACAAATATGTACTGCAAATGGGATTAGGAACTCGAAGACCTTTTGAAAGGGTATGAATCATCACTGGAGACTTTTGTAATCGCTTTTTTACACAATGTAGCACATGTAATTTTGGGTGCATACAGTTACAATGTCAAGAGGTGTATATCCTTGATGATATGAAACAAAATGCATGCAACTAATGAAAGACACGATACTATGATCTGTTATGGCTCACATTATGTTAGAACAATAATATTAAGTGTTCATAATATTTAGTTTATAATTAAATAATATAGAATATAAGTTATTATTGAGTATTTAATATAAACTCTATATTAGGTTATTAATTATTAATTAACTAAATATTAAATCAGTGTGTTGCCCATCACTTAATAAGGTTATAACCCTTTGGGTTATTTAAATATGGCTATAGGTCATATTCGATATATGTAATTTCGGGTTAAAAACAAGGAGCAAAAGTGAGGAAGGGAGTTACTTGGATTGGGTGAAAAGTTTCTCAATAAATGGAAATTTTCTTCATGGTTTTTTACCCCATTGGGGTTTTCCATGTTATATGTTGTGTTAATGTGTTATGGTGTGAATTTCTTTACTTTTTTATTTATTTATTCATGTATGCACATTAATTTTTACTTAATATTATTCAATAAGGTTAATATAACTTTATTACCCACGTCCTGACATGGTACCAAAGTGAGATAAAGTATTAGTTAAATAATTTAATTAATCCTAAAGTCACGTCGGTTGGGAAGTTGGTTAGAACCTATTTAACCCCATTTCCCTCTTCAACATTTGTAAATGGTTTTTGGAGATTGATGTGTGCATAGGTGAAAGGGGATATAGAATAATATTTACGTGTGTGAAATCTTGTATAGAAGCCTTATTGCAAAACACATGTAAAGGTAAAATATTTGTTAAAATATTTCCTATTCTTTCTATAGTTTCATGTGTGCAGGTTAAAAAGATATTCAAAGTTAAATTCAAAGTGAATAAAGGAGGAGACAAGCTCCATCAAAATAGGATTTCCAATTTTTTCATTGGAAGGATTAAAATTTTATCCCCCCTGTAAGGTTGTTTTCATGTGAATTTGAAATTTTCTTTCCCCTGGTATAAATTTGTTTCTTTTAACATGTGTCCTTTTACCCCTTTAATAAGGGTTATAATTTATTATTTAAAATACTATAGTTTATAGGTCTAAAATATAAGTATAATAAAAATATGGTTTAAAAATTGTATGTATAGTTTAAATATCCTAAAATATCTTGTTTATAAAGTATTTTAATATATGTATATATAATATATATATATATATATATATATATATATATATATATAATATATATATATATATATATATATAGTTTATAACTATCCTAACCCTATGTTTTAAACTACACCTTATAATCTAAGCTATATGGGGACGACCCTATTTATATCTTATAGATGTTAAAAACTATATAAATAAACTATGAAACCATCCTATTATGTGGCCATCTACATAGTTTTAACCATGCTATAAGGGGGCGGCCCCCTTCCAACCCTCACCCTCCTAAATTTGCACCATGTGGTGACTACTTTGAATCACTTCCCCCTACGTGAATGCCCTTTGCCACATACCCTAGAAGTCCCCCTCGGCCAAACATGGCCTTAGAACTATAGGCGCATGTTTTTAAGTCCTACATGGGGAAGATTGTGGGAGGAGGAAGGATTTAAAATCATTTGCAACCAAATAGGGTGGTGTGACTTCGGTCACACCACCAGCCCATTTTTTTTAAAGCCCTTAAGGGCTTGGCTCTCTGGGTGGCTCACCCTCCAGTGTCATGCGATCTCTGTGCATTGTTATATGTGGCTCGACCATGAGTGCTTGCTTGGCTCATTGAGACAATTTATTAGATTGACTCGTTGGAATATGAATGGTCTAATAGTTGGTAAAAAGTAGATACTATGACATTTGATGGTTCGATATTGATTATAAATAATATGGCCCGATGAATAATAAGAAGTAATTGCAATGTAGTTAATTAACATTGTTTCAGTGAGTTGATGGCATATTAAAACTAAACTTGTCAAGTTGGTCTCACCAACTCGGTTGAGTTGATAGATATCTCAAACATATAAAGGAGTAAGAGCTCCAATTTTTTTCTTATATACCATTATTATGTTTTTTCTTTTAAAATATAAATTAATTGTAAGTTTCTTCTTTTGAGAAAAATAGTTAAATAATGTAATCATTTCTTTTGAAATGACCTTTTTCGCCTGCATGATGACTAGATCATTGTTGTCATTTGGATAGAAAAAAAAAAATTCACTCACATTTCGATTTAATTTTAATATCATACTAATACATTCATGTGTAGATTATCCACTTGTGATACCTCTTTTTTTGGTGTAAAATGATTGATTGTGAGGATTAAACAACGATAAGGGGGATTTCTATTAAACTTTTATTTTTAATCCTCATTAATTATTTAATTTTTTTACGCAAAAATGGGGTCTAATCAGTTTTCAATTGATAAATCTCAGATGTTGAATGGGAATAATTACAACATTTGGAAGATTTAATTGAAGGCAGAATTCATGGCTCGCAAACTATGGGTAATTGTGAACGGAATTGAGAAGGCTACAACCTAAGAAAAGAAACTACGGATAATGTCGCTACGTATCAACAAAAAGTACAAGAGGCAATGTCCATTATTTTACAAAGCGTACAAGATGATTTTTTTACTTCATATCGAGAATCAAGAAAGTCTAAGTGAGGCTTGGACTCAATTGGAATCGATGCATGAAGGTACACGTTTATTAAAAATCATTAAATTGATTTTAGAACTTATGACAACTCCCATGAAGGGAGATGAAAAAGTAATTAATTATTTGGAAAAAATAAAAATATTGTCTCAGTTGGATGGGTGTAATCAGTAACTTAATTCAGGATAAACTACTTTATTTCATTATTCAGTTGAATATTCATGAGAAATTTAGAAATTTCATTTCAATTTTGAATTCTAAATATAAAAAAAAAGCCATTCCAAATTTGTATACCCTTAGTGATCTCCTCATTCAGGAAGAGAAAGTAATGACAAATTTTGATTCTAAGGAGAATGCCACTCAGGCACTTCTCACTCAAAAATCAAAAGGTAAAACCTCTAGATTCAACAAAAACAAAAATTCAACTTTTAAACCTCCTAACAAAGATAAGAAACTAGGAAATCTAAGAGTTATCTTTGATGGTAAATGTCATTACTTGTGGTAAATTTGGCCATAAGAAAGAGGATTGTAAATTTAAAAATAATAAGTCAAATTTCAAAAACCAAAAGGGTAACAAATCTGATCAAAATCAAAACCAAAACAAGAATAAGAAAAATAGTCAAAAATCAAATGTAATTTCTTTGTATGCCACCTTTGTCACTAAAAAATAAAATGAGTGGATATTGGACAGTGGTGCCTCTAGGCACATGACCTTTAGATCTAATATCCTATCTGAACTTAGAGAGTGTAATGATCAGATCTACTTGGGTGATCATTCCATTCTCGATGTTCGGGACAAGGTAAAGAAAAAGTTTCAAATGGTTTTATTAACAATGTTTTATTAGTTCCTAAACTTAAAATGAATTTTCTTTCTTGTTCTCAATTGACTAAAAATAACTATAGTGTAACACTATTAAAAGATAAATGATTTATTAGAAATGAACATGATGTTACTATAGTTGAAGGCATTTAAGGAGATGGTTTGTATGTGTTTAATGACTTTCCTTCTGTTTCTTGTTTAACATATCAAAGGAGTGACATGCAATTGTGTCATGAGAGACTAGGTCATTGTCAACTTCAGGTGTATGTATGACATGTATCAACAAAACCTAGTGACTGTCCTTACCACCTATTTTTCAAAATCATGAAACGTGTGAAGGAAGCTTACATGGTAAGAAATATGCTAACCCCTTCCATAGTTATCATGATGAAAATTCTTCCCGAACCTTTGGAACTTGTCCATAGTGATGTCTGAGGACCTCTAAAAGTCCCATACCTTAATGGTTATCTTTATGCCTCTGTCACATTCATTAATAATTTCTCTTGTATGATTTGGTTTTATTTTATTAAAAATAAATCTGATGTATTTTCAAAATTTAAGGAATTTAAAGCTTTAGTTAAAAAATCTTCTAGGTATAAAATTAAGAGGATTAAGATTGATAATGGGGGAGAATATGTCAATAAGGAATTTGAATAATTTTGTATTAAATGTGGCATTCAAAGGGAATTGACTACTCCTATTCCCCTCAGTAGAATGAGATTGCGGAAAGGAAAAACCGCACCATTCTGGAAATGGCTAGAACCATGATGAATTCAACACAAGTTCCTAAATTCATTTGGGTTGAAGCAATGAACACTGTTGTTCATATTTTGAACAAAGTTCCCATTAAATACTTAGTCAATTCCACTCCTCTAGAAAAGTGGTCAAATAAAAAACCAAGTGTGTCTCATTTGAGAATCTTTGGTAGCTTAGCTTCCCTCTTCATTCTGAAATCAAAATGGAAGAATCTTGATCAAACCTATTTTCCTTGTATCTTTGTAGGATACGATGTCAAAACTAAAGGTCTTAGGATCTTTGATATGTCAAAAAGAGAAGTTATAGAAAATATGAATGTTAAAATTTTAGAAAAATCTTTTGTTCTTCTTCTTCATCTTCTATTTCTATTATTCATGATGATTATAATGAAAATGAAAATGAAATTGAAAATTGTGAAAATGATGTATGTGATGAAGAAACTAGTAATGGACCTCTAATTGAAAAAGAGATAATACCTATTTCCCTATAACTAAAATACCTAGATATGAGTCTATTATTAAAGACTCTATAATGAGGAGAGTACGTCGATGGGAATTTGACTCATTTTGTGTCAAATGTGGCATTCAAAGGGAATTGACTACTCCCTATTCCCCTCGAAAAATGAGTTTACGGAAAGGAAAAACCGCACCATTCTGGAAATGGCTAGAACCATGATGCATTCATAGGTTCCTAAATTCCTCTGGGCTGAAGAAATGAACACTACTATTCATATCTTGAACAGAGTTCCCACTAAAGCCTTAGTTAATTCCACTCCTCTAGAAAAGTGGTCAAATCAAAAACCAAGTGTGTCTCATTTGAGAATATTTGGTAGCCTTGCTTCTCTCTTCATTCCAAAATCAAAACGGAAGAAGCTTGATCAAACCTCTTTTTCTGTATCTTCGTAGGATACGGTGTCAAAAATAAAGGTATCCAGATCTTTGATCCATCAAAAGAGAAGTTATAGAAAATATGAATGTTAAAATTTTAGAAAAACCTTTTTGTTCTTTATCTTCATCTTTTGTTTCTATTGTTCATGATGATTCTAAAGAAAATGAAAATGAAATTGAAAATTGTGAAAAATTTGTATGTGATGAAGAAACTAGTAATGAACCTCTGATTAAAAAAGAGATAGTACATGTTTCCTCTATAAATAAAATACCTAGATGGGATGAGTCTATTATTCAAGACTCTAATTCTAGAAACCTTTAGAAAATGACTAGAAGTCAACATACATATCATGCCTTGATGACATTGTATGAACCTAAACCCCAATCTTTCGAAGAAGCTTTTACGAAAAAATGAATAGATGCAATGAAAGCTGAATATTCTTCCTTGATTAAAAATCAAACCCTTGATTTAGTCCCTCCTCCGAAAAAATGTAGTATATTCAAATCTATATGTTTATACAATATTGAATATAAATTTGATGGCAGTGTTGATAAATTTCAGTTAATAGCTAAAGGGTTTACCCAAAACCTACTATCAACTACGTTAAAACCTTTGCACCAGTTGTTAAATGAGCACGATAAGGATTTTGATTTCCTTAGCTGCTCAATATGGTTGAGGAATCCATCGGATGGATGCTAAAAATGTTTCGAATGGTGATTTAAAGGAAGAAATCTATATGACCCAACCTAAAGGCTTTGAATAACCAAGTAAAAAAATGTATGTTTGTAAATTAAAATAATATTTATATGGTTTAAAAAAATATCCTAGAGCTTTGGTATGTAAAGATTAACAATTTTTTTAATGAAGTTATTTATTCTAATTGTTCACCCGACAATAATTTATTTGTTAAAATTGAAGAAAATGTTATCATTCTCATTGTATTGTATGTTGATGATTTACTTATAACTAGTAATTCTAACAATTTAATTATGAAAATTAAAGCAAAATTAATGCAATATTTTGAGATGAAAGACTTATGATTATTGCATCATTTTTTGGGCATAGCTATATTTAAGGATAAAAGTTCTATTATAGTATCTCAATCAACATATGAAACTAATTTTCTTAAAAGGTTTAATATGATTTATTGTAAACTTGTTGCTATTCCTATAGAAGTTAGATGTAAACTTGATCCTAAATCTACATATGAAATATCTAATCCTACTTTGTATATGCAACTTGTAGGTAGTTTGATTTATCTAACTATTACTAGACCTGATATTGCTTATGCAGTAGGGATTTCTTCAAGGTTTATGTAGGATCCTTATCAGGATCACTGGAAGTTATCCAAAAGAATTTTGTGTTATATTAAAGGCATAATTAATTTTTGTTTACATTATACTTCTTCTAATAATGCATATTTATATGGATATTGTGATTTTGACCATGTTAGTGATGTGATAGATCACAAGTCTAAAATTGGATATGTATTCAAGTTTGGTGTAGGTGTCATTACTTGGAGTAGTAAAAAGCAACCAAAAGTCTCCATTTCTTCTACTAAGGTAGAATATAGAAGTGCAATGGAAGTAGTGAAAGAAGCCATGTGGCTGAAGCAGCTATTGGAAGAGATGCACATGGAAGCTAAATGAAGTATTCCTCTTATGTGTGATAGCTAGAGTTGTATTGCTCTTGCTAAAAATCTAGTTCAACATAAAAGGAAAAAGCAAATTGATATGCAATTTATCCAAGAAAAGGTTCTCTACGGTGATATAGATCTCTAGTACTACCTAACTGAAGATCAAGTTGTAGACATGTTTACAAAGCCATTGTGTAATGCAAAGTTTTGCAAGTTCCGTGCAATGATTGGCATTTGAGAGTTTCCATTGAGGGGGAGTGTGCATGGCAATGCCACCTCTTAATAGCCAATCGGTTGTTGAATCCTTCTCCTCTATACTTATGCTTTGGTATAAAGCATTGTAAAAATATCTTTTATGATCTATGTAAACTGATAGAGTTTATCGAAATACAATCTAGTGTGTTGCATCTATTTGTAAAGGAGGTCCTTGTGTTATAAAAGGCTCCTAGAGATGTGGTTTAAGAATTTTCCATGAGAAATGGTGGGATATAGTCTCACAAATCATGCTTAGCCTAAATCATACTTCTGATTTATGGATTCCAAATCCTTTTTTACCAAAAGGTAAGTTGAGCATGATGAAGGTGTTATAATTCCTTCAAAAATACATATACTAGCCTAAACCTTTTGTGATTTATGTATTTGTAAATCTTGTTGTACAAACAGGGGATGTTGGCATATGGATCCCCACTTAATATTAAGGGGGAGTGTTAGAATAATAATCACGGAAAATTTTAGTGGCGAATATTTGTTAATTCATGAATATTCCATTTTTAAAATTTGAAATTAATTTTTTTAGGGTACAAGTTAGGACCAGTTTGCCAAAATTTTCTGGGTATAAGTTAATTTTAGGGTCAATTCGCCATTCTTGCGAAATAGAAATTTGCAAAATTTTCCTAAATATAGTCAGTCGGTAGCATATTTTTATGCTATCGACCGACAACATATATATAATATGTTGTCGGATGATAGCATAAAAATATGCTACCGACCAATAACATTTTTATGCTACCACCAATAACATAACTATATGTTGTCGGTCGATAGCATTAAACTTATGTTGGCCGGTAGCATTTTTATGCTATCGGTCGACAACATACTATATGTTGTCGAACGGTAGCATAAAAATATGCTACTGACTCGGTAACATATAAAAAAGCTACCGTCTGGTAGAATTTAATAGTGATTTTGTGATGTCTAGATATTTTCCATTCGTGTGAAAGATAATTTTCACATATTTGCCAAATATTTTCTAAGGATTTTTTCGAGGGACCCTTAAAATTTTCCCCGATAATAATATTAAGTGTTCATAATATTTATTTTATAATTAGATAATATAGAATATAAGTTATTATGTATTATTCAATATAAACTATATGGGGGTAGAAGATCTTGGTCAACAATGAGCTTCTTGTTGAAGCGACCGGCCTTAGCATGGAGGGCTACCGTTTTTTTAACAAAAGAGTCGACAGAGGTGCTGAAGAGAGGAGATTTGTGGAGGGATCTCGAGAAGTTGATCCATGTTACGTGGGCTCGCTTGTTAGCTCGACCCCTCTCGCCTTATGATGAGGTTACTCGCATGATGATACGATTCATCTCTTTGGAAGGGAGGTTTGTCACCGTGCACTTCGCTAAACACCTTATCTTCCTCAACCACTTCTGTAGGAATCACATGGTTTGTTTCCCCCATTATTTGCTGAACTCTCTTGAGTGCTCCATTTTGGAGTTTTAGAAGCATACCCGGGCGGTTCCTTTACACCAGGGGCTTATTTTGCTACTGCATAAATTTTGTCTTCTTCGCTATCCTGGTCTCCCTTCCTCCCCTAGCTCAGTTCCCCCTCTACCAGGTTTTGCTGTTGCTATCCCCATTTCTCCACTCTCTGCCCCGCCACCGTTGTCGCCCCCTGCCCGGCCGTCCAAGCTTCATCTTCCATTCCCCCTCGCTGCTCCCACCCCCACTTCGCTTCCACCTCGCCTGCACCGGTCCACTTAGGTCATCTATAAGGCTTAACCTTGATACTCTTATTGTGGGGAAGGGTCCTCATGAAATTGAAATTTCACATGACCTCACCGAATATTAACAGTGCTAGTCCACAGGATGTGCATATGGAGAGCTCTAAAAAAGGTGGAAGCCTTAGAAGGCTGTTGAAGGATGAGGTTAAGAACTTGGAAAAATAGAAAGGTAAGAGGAAGAAGGAGGAGGAGGTGGTTATTGATAACAGCCAGATTGAAGATATCTACAAGAAGCTGAACTCCTTAGACTCCCGTTTAGGGAAGGCCAAAACTCATCATGATTACAATATGGCCATTTTTAGTGCGATTGAGGAGTTCATTGAGCAGCATGTCAGAAGTGTCTCCAATCTCAGTGGAGTTCCGACAACACTTTGGGGCAATGATAAGGAAAGCAAAAGGACCATTGATCAGCTGGATAAGACTGACGCTGCCCACATGACAACTTTGGGAATGTTCAAATCCTGGAAGAACATCAAAACCAGCATCGACAAAGCTGCCAAGAAGTAGTTGTAGGTGCTTTAGCTGCTCTTGTATGTTTTTTTGCTGTTTTTTTGCAGTCTCTTTGCTACTTTTTTGTAGAGTTTTTGTTGTTTTGTCTTGATGGGGTAGCTATTTTTTGGCTACTTTGGGCTTCATTGTCACACTTGGATTCTGATCCTTTTTTTTCTGGTTTTCATTCCTATTCTGGCTCCTAGGCCCTCTATTGTACACAAGGGTATAGTCCCTTTCAAAAAACTATTTGCCAATAATAAAAAAAAATATAAACTATATATTAGGTTATTAGTTATTAGTTAACTAAATATTAAATCGCGGTGTGCCCCATCACTTAATAAGGTTATAACCCCTTGGGTTATTTAAATATGGATATATGCCATATTCGATATGTGTGTAATTCCGGGGTTAAAAAGATGGAGCAAAAGTGAGGAAGGGAGTTACTTAGAATAGGTGAAAAGTTTTTCAACAAATGGGAATTTTCTTCGTGGTTTTTACCCCATTGGGGTTTTCCATGTTATATGTTGTGTTAATGTGTTATGGTGTAATTTATTTACTTTGTTATTTATTTATTCATGTATGCACATTAATGTTTACTTAATATTAATTCAATAAGGTTAATATAACTTTATTACCCTCATCTTGACACATTGCATATTTATTTGATGAAGGATTTAAATGATCGAATAAAAATATGTTCCACAATCCAGAAATTACATGGAAGGAATCAAAACAAGTCTCTCTTTGATTTGAAGAAATTTTCTCAATATATATCTATGCTAACAGAGTTTCGGGCTAGTGATTAGAAATCTCGAGTCTAAGACTTATGTCAATTGAGTTATGCAAAGATGTTCACTATCAAAGGTCACCTCATAAGTGGCTTATCTTTGTGAAACAAAGAACTACAATAGATAAATAAAATTTTTTTCTCTTGATCATGAAGATAGAGAGGAAAGTTGTGCATGGTGTTTCATGATGATGAAGAAAGACAAGAAGAAGCTTGTGAGAAAAGAGGAAGTCAACGGGACGGGGTGTGAAGTGGAAAATGATCTTGTGAAGGATAGTGATCAGTGTCATAAAGTGGCTTATGGAGGATGTAAGTCCTCAAGGAAGAGTGGATTTGCATGGAAAAGGGTAGAGTGTTATGAAAATATGCATTAGGTTTGCAATGAAGAAGTTGGATAATCCTTATAACTTGAAGGAAATGGAAGCACATTATTTCTTTTTCGAGAAAGGAAGATGATATGATTCCGGGGAAGTAGTATTAATTTTTTTTTAGTATGTGAAGTAAGTTCCTAAACATGGAGAGCATAGAATCAGGGGAGCATTGCATCTGATTGTTGAAGAAAGTGAAAGGATAAGGGTCTAGATGAAGTTTGGCTTGTCAAAGTAATCTCAAAAGAAAGTGTCCAAGTTCGAGGGAGCTTGATTTAGTTAAGAATGTATCTTCTCAAATCATTCACATGTGATGATAGCTAAAACTAGTGAGGTGGTAAAGAAAGGAGGTATAACATGTATCCTTGGTATGATCTCTTGATGACTCAAATCTATAGAGTGTTTAAAATTAAGGGTGAAGATCAAATAAGAGCATGGGAAAAGGAGTGAATAGCTTGAGATTGAATGGAAAAGGTTCAAGGAAAGCATTGATGTTGGGAGTTGAAGAAATTTATGCCGACGACTATATCCTATCAGTCAAAAGAGTAACATCATCCAAGGGGGAGTTCGTTGAGGCAAGTTTGTGATTTGTAAATTCTTATCTTCATGTTGATCATGTTATTAGATGTCTGACCCTTTTTCATAGATGACAAAGGGGAGAGAGTTCCACAAGAAACTAGATATGAATGATGTGAAGATGTTAGGGTGATTGTTTGCCATCAAATTTTTTTGAGTGTGTTTCCATAAATGAAAAATGGGAAGATTATTGAACCCTGGTCATTGGTGTTGTCATTGATGTCAAGTGGCATTGATGGCAAGGATGTAAATGGTGAAGTGAAGCCCATTCAGAGTCAAAGGCATGAAGGTTTATTGGTAGTGCCTTCTCAGTGATAGTTAGAGCTCACAAAGAGGTTCCAAGATGGTTTTAGGATGAGCTTGTATTTCTTGGTATGAATTTTGATGTCCGGTAGTTTCATGAAGTCATGATGTGCATGGTCAAGAAAGTAAGGTATGTGGTGAGCCCTCCTAAGGTGGTATCCATGTCAAACATGGTCAATCATATGTGCGTTAGGTGTTAACACGCCCGTAACCGGTCTTTGTGGTTAACTCATGAAGTCTCGAGGTAGCTCTAGACCTAATCCTAGTCCCGGTTCAAACGAGGAGGTGTGGAAACATGAGAAATGGTTCAAGGAAAAGTAGAAAGAGCATGGTTTGAGTAGTATGAGTAGGAATAACATGTAAGGAAGGTGTATTAGGAAATAATCAGGCTTATATGGTAGGAAGGTAGCCATTCGGTGTATTTCGGTGCAAATAAGGCTAGCAGAGACAAGTGTAGATGATGATCTAAGGCATGACGATCCAAACCAAGCTTGTGAAGGATGAAGAAGCCTTGTACAAGTCATATTCCAATGTTCAAAATGGAAAACAAGCTTCCAAGATATGGTGTATGATTCTCTATAGGTATGAGATTATTCCAAGCTTGTAAAGGATGGAGAAGCAGTGTAAATGAAGAGTGAGAATGTGCCTAGTATAGAAAAGGACAATTTTAGACAAAACTTATAGGTACAAGAGTGTGTTGGGTTTCATGAAGAAATATTTGGTGTTCCAAATAGCTCTTGATGTCTCCTATGTGCTCACAAAGTGTTTTGAGCAAGTTGTGTAAGTTTTTTTATATCCTGGAGTGAAGAAATGATATTGACGTACACTGAAGGTTTGAAATGATTATTTCAACTATACAAGATATTTTGAAGGTTGTGGAGGTATGGATCTTTGATAACTCAAGAAGATATTTCCAACGAGTCCAAATTTATGCAATTTGGATCTCTCTGGAGGGATTTATAGTTATTTTAAGTTGTGTAGGTCGGGATAAATTGGAAGTTGATACACAACGAATGATAGGTTCTGACTAGTGGTAGGGACATGTGACGAAGATCAAAGGAAAAAATAATGGAAACATGTCATATTTTTGGTACTTTATTAAGCATATACGCTTGGTGGATGTGAGGTTAACGGAATCAACCAAATGTTATAGCTTTTTAGGTATGGGAAAGGTTGAAAATTCAATAGGACAGTGTGCAAAATATCAATAGCGAAGGAAGGCACTATGTGTTAGTATACCAGGTGAGATGAAGGTAGTTGGGGTTTGAAAGACATAAACCTCCAGAATCATCCATGTTTAAGAAATTTTCACGTTTGAAGAAGGATATCCATAAGATATGTCGAGAGGGTGCTATTTGGAGATGATCGGATGAGAAAATGTAGACATATGTCATTATTCTTCCATATTTTTTAGAGATGGCTCAGGCGGATGTGAAGTCTCTAGAATAAGTTAAAATTTATTCAATTTCAAATCCCATTGACTATGAGAAGGGATGGTGGACATAAAACTCTATCGAATGTGGTTTATTCCATGGGCTGGAGTTTTTCTAATCCCGTCGCTTGGAGGTTTGATGGAATGACAACATATGTATGGTGATTAAGACAAAAGGAATAAGATTTGAGATTGATAGGTAAAACACCTTCAAAAAAATTATCACCTACTATACATGGTTTTTGAGTTGGTAACACTTCATGTAAAGCTACGAGTATGTGACAGATGGTGTAAATGAGAACTCGTCTCCTTGGATTTTATTTGAATTTCTTGAATTAACAAAAATTTCCTTCAAGAGGTTTTCAAAACAGTAAACTATGATCTACTAGACAATAAAGGGAGTTTAAAAGAGTGCATCTAATGCTTCAAGTGCATAAAATTTTGTCCAGTTGTTTTTCTCAAAACAATGTTATGTTGATTGAGTTGTCAATCTATGGTTTTTCCTTATATGAAGTTGTAAGGTCTGGATCAAAGTGAAGAAGCTCAAAAGTCACAAAACATAAAACATGAATTATACTATTTGAAGTGAAGGAGCTCATGGAGAAACTCAAAAGTCATAAAACATGAATAGTCAAGATTCATGCATAGAAGTATTGCTTATTTATTTAAGCTCATTTTTTAGCATAAAAATGTTGTTAAAAGTGGAGAGATTTGTGTGCTTGCTGTAGAGAGAGATAAGAAGGGTGTAAGTGTATTAAATCCATGAAAAATTAAGAAGAGGAGAGAAGAAATAAGAGTGAGATGAAACAAAGATCACATCAGGTTGATGTATGCAACCAAGTGAAGAAGGTGATCAAATTCTTGTATGTTCAAAGTCTGAGTTGTAGCTCAACAATTTAGGAGTGAGCTTCCTAGAAAATTGTTTCTCACGCAACAACAATCAAGTTGGTGCTTGGCATAATACTAGAGTGGGTGCTTTAGATTCGGGAGTGGGTGTTTCCTAGCAAGTGGGTGCTTGCTAAATCAATCAAGTGGGTGCTTGACATAGAATTGAAGTGGGTGCTTCATAACTGGAGTTAGAGCTTTAAGGTGAGTGGATGCTCACCACTTGGTGAGATCATTATAATTATTGATGGATAGTTTTCCTTGATATTGCTTTGATTTCTCCTTTTTGTGGGTTTTCTCCCTTATTGGGTTTCCCACCTCAAATCCTATCTCCTCATGTGTACATGTGTGTTTGTTGCTCTTTCTCTTTCATGGTTGGATGCTCATGTTCTTCATGGTTAACATAGTCAAGGTTGGTTAATTGAATCATCATAAATTGCACAAAATTTTAATAAGCAATGATTCACCATCCCTCATCACCTAGATTTCTAACGTATTGGTCATGAGATGCTTTCTTTTATGCACACATTTTAAGATACAATCAAATTCTCATTTCACCCAAAGAGAAACATAAGACTTATTTTATTACTCATTGGGGGACCTTATGTTATCATGTCATGCCCTTCAGTTTGAAAAATGTGGGAGCCACCTATCGTGTGTTATGACTTGCATCTTTCATGATCTCATCTATAAGGTAGTAGAGGACTACGTCAATGAACTCTTGGGTAAATCCAAGAATCGGCAAGATCATCTTTCCATCCTTGAAATGCTCTTCAAACGTCTCATACAATTATTCCTTTGTCTGAATCCAGCCAAGTGTGTATTTGGAGTTATACTTGGAAAACTCCTTGGCTTCATCATATCTATTTGGGTATTAAAGTAGACCTCACCAAAATCAAGTAAATCCTTGAGATGCCCCATCCTTCTAGTCTTAAGTAACTTTGTAATCTTCAAGGTTGGATTCAATCCATTCGTCACTTCATCTCAAAAATCTCTGGCCATTTTCAACCTTTTGACCATCTTCTTCGTGAAGACATCTAATTTAATTGGGATGACAATTGTTAAAATTCCTTTGATTCTTTTAAGTAGTATATTTTATACCTTCTGTGCTCACACCTCCATGTGCTTTGGGATCCATTCTATCTTTATATGTTTGCCACCGATCATGCTTTTGGTGCCACGTTGACACATCATGATGATGAAATTAGGGAACAAGATATTTATTATATCAGTCGCACCCTTCATGACTATGAGACCCATTACACTAAATAAAAAAGTTTTGTTGCACCCTTTTCTTCACCACTTCTAAGCTTCATCATTATCTCCTGAATCATAAAACCTTCATCATAAAAAAATTTCATCTTCTTAAAACCATGCATTATAAGCTTTATCACAATGATCAAATTAATCTATAGCTCACACTCATGACTTAGTTTAACCTAGAGTTCATATCTCAAAAATATATTAAGGGTCAAGCCATTACCGATTAGCTATCTAAAGCCCCTCTTTCTGACAATCATCCTCCTCATAAACAATTTCACGATGATTCTATCTTCACTATTGATCATGTATTTTCACCCCTCTGGATGACATTTTTATTTTATAGATCTAAGTGTCAGCAAGGGGGAGGTACCGGTGTTATCATCATTCCTCCTTGGGATACTCCTATCCTGATTTCTTACAAGCTTAATTAAAATGCACTAACAACGTGGATGAGTATGAAGCCCTCATCTTGGGTCTCGAAACCAATTTCATGTTCAACATCCAAATCCTCATCATCTATGGTGACTCTCAACTCATCATTAATCAAGTCAAGGGAACCCATCAATGCAAAAATGAATTCTTTCAAAAATATAAGGATGTCATCAACGTTTTCTTGAATCCTTCGACTTCTATACCATCCAAACCATCCCTTGTTCATCTAATCACTTTATTGACATGATGACGTTCCTCATGTATCTCATCCAATGGGAAATAAAGGAATCTAATATTTTTGTTTTTTTCATCGTCTTGATTAACCATCTCATGTCCATGAGCTTCTTCACATTAATCATGTTGACACCAATCCATCAGATTTATGGTATTCTCAATTTTTTACTATTTATCTCAATCCAAACATCCCTTTGACTTGTCAAAAATTGTAGGATGTCATTCCTTCAATGCACTAACTCGCTATGTTATCCTTGGTGGAATCCTCTAAAAATGTGGGTTTGATGGTATCCTTCTTTGATGCCTAAAATCCTCTGAATCTATCCACGCTATCCAAGAGGACCACGAAGTCATATGTAGTGGTTGTTTTAGTAGTTTGGTTGTTTCCAAGTGTGTTCTTTGCACAAGTTATTATTGGACCTCCCTTAATCAATACTACTATGATTATGCCAAAAGTGTGTTAAATGCTAGCAACATTCTAATCTAATCCGCATTTATAGCTAGGCCTTACAACCAACTCAGGGATCTATGGATTTTCTCATAATAGGGGCTTTACCTCATTGGCCTCATCAATCCATGTTCTTCTCAACATCATCATTCTATCATCACCGTAACCGAGTATTTCATACAATGGGTGGAATCCATTTCACTAGCATCCACTAAAGCTAACAAAATTATCGATTTTGTTTATTAACACATCATGTGCCACTTTGGTATTCCCCATAAAATCATCACGGACAACAAAAAGTACTTTAAAAAAAATATATTAAGAATATTTGTAACTCTTTTAACATCAAGATCAACTTATCCTCTCCTTATCATCCTCAAGCTAACAACCAAGCCGAAGCTAATAAACAAATTCTTCGTAACATCCTTTCCAAGACTATCAATAGATCAAGTTGTAATTGGCATCTTCATACCCCCTTTTCCCTTTGGTCCTATCGGAATAACATATGCACCTTCAAAAGTGTTACTCCTTCCTCTCTCATCTATGGCTCTAAATACATTCATCCCCTCAAAGTTAAAATCCCATATATCCCATCTTTATGCGTCTCTCTTCATGACTTCATCTCTAATGAGGACTATCGCCAAGAGTGTCTATCACAACTTGAATTATTAGACAAGTGTCTCTTAATTTTCTTCAACATCATCATATCTATCAAGATCACATCAAATTTTATTATAATAGACATCTTAAAGAGAACAACTTTAGCATCGGTGACCTTGTCCTTAAATAAAATAAAAATATCACTACTCTAGAAAGGATCTAATGTGGAAATTTTTCTCCCAACTGGATTGGACCATACATTATCACACATAATTATAGGTCTGAAGCATATCATTTAGCATCTCTTGATGGTAAACTGGAAATAAAACCTCTCAACTCTTTACCCCTTATGACCCTTCTACTGTTAACATATCTACAAATGTAATCCTAGTCATATCAATGATCCTATCTCCCTCATCATCCTTTCCATCTCTCATCATAATGATTTGGAATTATGTGGTCTACCGTCACTTTCCTATCTATGACCTTGAATATGGGCACTATGGCTCTTCCCATAGCATTTTCCTTATGGAAAAATTCCTCCGTCTTGGTGGGAACCCACAATCATTACATCCTTCACCCTCTTATCTACCATGCTAGGGGTCTATAGGTGTCAATTGTACATCTTATCACCCCCTCCCCAAGTAGTTTACTTGGCTATCCCTAGTACTATACAAAGTTAAAATTTTGTATTCTCATATCAAAAGGATATCGTATCCAAAAACTGATCCTTGAAGGACAACATTTATCGTCAAAAGTATACATTGATCCCTCGAAGAATGACTATCATACATATTCTATCCTACCATCTAAAAATTCAAAGTAAAAAGAAAAAAAAAAACATGTGTAGACCAATCCCTCAAGTATGGATACTTTCTTATATTATGGCAGTAAAAGGCTTCCCACATTGATCAACCTTCCAAATCTCTAAAAGAAAAAGAAAAAGAAAACATCCCTAGAAAGCTTCTCGCATCGATCAAATTTTCCATCTACAACAAACTTATGCATTGATCAATTTGTGGCATATTGCTCGAGAGATGGGGAATATACCTAGAACTACCACTTAAGGAGAACCTATTTTCCCCATAAAAGCTCCATCTTAACCCATTTTTCATGTCTACAATGGGTATATAAGCACATTTTCCATCTTTCCTTCAGGATCTTAAGTGTCACTAACTATCATTGGTTATGTGTTAAAAATTGTCAATGGTCGTAAGTGCATTACTTTATATCATTCCTTTTCACATTTACCTATAATCTAGTTCAAAAGAATATTTTCAACGTTCACTCATCTCTATGATGGATTGTATTGTCTCACGCTTGGGTCACCCTCTTAAGGCCATGCAATCACAATATCCTAACTTCTACATTTTTTTATCGTGTCACATCTAATCTCATCATGTAATCTTAAATGGACTTGCATGTATTCTTATAAATTCCTCATACCTTCTAAAACATTCATTCATCACATAAATCTAATCTAAACATTCACATGTTTTCTCTATCATCAATCACATCATTTCCAAACTACATCTATCATATCATCATCTCATCATCATATAATCTAAAATCCGTGTCAACATCTAAAATATGATCTAATATCACATCAATGAAATCAACATCACATCATCAATCCAAATCATATCACATCCATCATCTATACTAACATCTATAACACAATCAAATAATCAAAACCATTAAATATCTCATCACACAACACATGTATGCCGAAAAATCATGTGTGTATATATATATATATATATATATATATATATATATATAATTATCAAAATATATCCATACATCCATGATAGGTCGCTAAGGAATCCACTCAAAAATCAAAACATCATCAAAATCTATATATACAATGTCCACCTAATCAGTGAATTGAACATTCGATAATCTAATTATCAAACCTTTCTCTCTCGGGAAAGTTCCTAGATGTACCTCTATCCATATTCTCCTCCATTTGGGCATGATTCTCATCTCGGCTATGCCACACTAGTCGTGATCCCGGATGACACCAATAGCACTGATCTACCTACTCCATGCTACCATACTAGGCATGATGAATATCGTGGCACATATGGTAACCTTAATGTTACTAAGCACTTGTAGTAGCATTCATCTATACCCATTGCCTTATAGTAGTCTAGTGACACAAGTACTCGGTGGAGCCATCGACCATCTCATTGATAATTTGTTGGTGCCTCACTCCCTAATGTCGTGACTATAGAACCAAGATCTTCAAGTTTGGCCCTATTGGCCTCCCTCTACCACCGGTATCTATCTCTCTGTTGTATGGCTAGGTCCTTCTCTTGGTGTAATCTTGTCACCTCCCGATGCACTGGATCACTCTCCCATTGAGCACTATCTCAATCCACCCATAGACAAGATATCTCCTTTACCACATCTCCAACCTCCTCTCTTCCGGTGTTGTATCCTCCCCCCCGTTGTCACCTCCTCTTGCTCATACATCCCAATTTTGCCCTCTCCTCCACTTCTGGGCTACCCATGCCTTCGTCATCCACTCCAAAAATCTAGCTTTACTCCCATCTTCATCACTATCCCATGGAGCCCATACCTCATCTAATGGAACAATCATTGTATAACTAGGTAGGTCCCTTTCTACCTCATCCCATTTGTATCTAATATGATCACTTGGCACTATCGTATGACCCCAAACTCCCACATCACTCGTGGAAAATAGATTTCCTTCACCATCTCCACCCTCCACACCTGGACCCATCTAATCCTCCTCATGCCATATAACTCAATATCTACCCTTGCTCATGTAGGAAAGTCATGATATGGCTTCCATATGATCTGATCCACATCTAATCCCCCCAATCTATCTATGTACCAATCCTCTCCTCTCTCCCCTCTTTCTCCATGAGCTTGGTCAGCTCTCCATCACAAAAATCTAAATAATAACTCAATGTGGTATCCATCCACCCATGGAATCCCTCATGGCCTAATCATAGCTTTTTTCTCATAGGCCAAATAGTGTAGTAAAAATAAAATCCAATCCGGACCCCCTCTCCTTCACATACATCCAAACATCATGATATACTTGAGCTAATAGTGTTGTGTTAAATGAAAAAAAAAAATTGTGCTCTATGATATCTGCAAGCACCCTTGACAATGTCCATGGAAATATCACTCCACCATAGTTTGGTAGTGTGTGCCATTAGATTCATCATTAAACATATCAATATGATCCTAGCTATCCCTAGCTCATACTATGCCTCTATATGAAAATCCCTAAATGTAAATGTGATCTTTGGGGCATCGAATCTAAATAGATGTGTCAATACACCTAATCTCCTATCATATTTAATCGACTCTATAGGATACCCCTGTATCAAAAACCTTAAGATACGATACACGTCCTACAATGTCATTGTCATCTCCCTATCCTGGACCAAAATGTGTTAGTTTGCACAATCAATCTATTAATCAACATGATCACTAAACCGAAATCCCTTGGTATCCTTTGGTAGTGTCATAATCCACCTATCCCCACTATGGATAACTGATCCCACTCCTCTTCATCACATCTCCTTTGATCTAATCATACATATTCGGGACTTTGTCTTGAAGATATATGTGTCACCGGCCTATAAAAGCCATAAAAAAATCATTAGCATCTAAATACATGTAATTCGACCCCACCAAGATTTGGTCACTACCCTAAACACCCAGTCGATGGTGATTGTGTCTAGTTGCCGCCAACTGTCCTTGGTTCCCATGTCAAAATTTCAAAAAAATGATAAAAAAATAAATTATGAGTTAAAAAAATCTAGGACTTAGGAACTTACCACCCTCTAAGTCCTCTGGTGCTTCCTTGCTACTACTTCGGCCTTCATCTCACTCCAAATATCAAATATCTCTTTTACCTAGAGCTCTCAATTAACAAATTTTTAGAACGTAAATGAACTTAGTCGGCCACCCTAGGCACTTATATAGCCCACCGACCTAGGTCGCCATCAACTTTCTCTAGTTTGTTGTCGACCTAACCCTTTCGCCGCCGACCGTATCTAGTCACCACCAACCTTATCTTGGTTTTTAATCCTTTTCTCCTTTCACCCCATTTATTCATTAAATTATCTTTTCTTCCACTTTGAGTTTTGTGTTTCTTGTAACTTACCTTTCTATGTCCCACTGGGCCTCATCATCTATCTTTTATATTATCACACATCCTTAAACACATCCAACATCCCTTTATGTTCTCATATTTTTGTCCCTCTTAGGTCACCATATTTCATACTAATCCCCCATTGTGGCCATTTTTTATATTTGTCCCACCCGGATGCATATTTTTTATTGCTCATGTATGAAGGATATCACATTCACTTTTGCCCCGCATTTTGTCAAACCATTGTCTTGACCATATTCACATTTGTTTATGTATACTTTTGATGTCTTCCTTTGACCCATTTATCCCATGACTTACACATCTATAATGCGGTGATTTTTTCTTACTCACAAGTCTCGTATGACATTTCCGTCATCTCTATTGGGGTTGTATTTTTTTCCCTACCGAAGTGATTCCCAAATGACCACCATATTTTTATTTTTATTTTTGTCCTTTCCCTCTTCGATTGGGGCATATTATTTCCTCTTCCTCTTTTCTCATCCTTTCCCCTCTTTATCCTTTAATCTATCTCTTTCAACCTCATGATCAATTCATATTTATGTCATTGATCCCTAGTTTCTGCAGGGAATACCTCAATTATCATGTTTCTATTATAATGAATGTGGGAAGATATAATTGAAGACTTATAGATCCAAAAATAAACAGCTGAGAATTATAGATTATAATGTGCATACATTTAACCATATGTTTATATATGCATATAACGAGTTAACGAGATCATTAATGAAATTAAACAACAAGAATTGAAAGTAAATGAGACAAGAGACACCAAATTTAAGTGGAGAAACACAAAGGGAAAAAATCCATTGAAAAACATTGTCTTACATTCAGAATTTCACACTTTAACCAAACACTTCCACTTCATTCCTCGGTCTCATAGTAAATAATAATAGACTTTTGCCTCACTTTGTATAACAACTTGCATAAGTAGGTTGAGCTTAGATCAAATGGTATATATGCTTAATAGCACGTGTAATTTAGTATCACAAGTAAACAGTCTCGTGAGGGATCATCCTACTTATATAGGATGGGTGAGCGGTTATACCACTTCACTCTTTTCAAGGATGTGAAAGACCAACTAAGATTATTAAAAATAATATTTAAGACAAGGGGTTGTCTAAGTGGCTATCCCCACTTGACATTAATACCCCAACACTCCCCCTTAATGTTAAGTGGGGAAGAAAAAAAAATAGACATGCCAAGTTTACCTTTTTCTACAAAAGGATTTACAGATCCTTGAATCAAAAACAATGATTTAGGCTAGCATGAAAATAAGGGAAATTAGATGATCTTCCCATACATAAATTCTTAAGAACAAGTGCTTTATGTATGAAGACTTACATTAGATTATGGAGCCTTTTATAAACCAAGGCATACCCATAACTAAAGCTTCACTAGGATTTACAAGTAACTTCACTTATAGTGACACATTTACTTATTACAATGAGATTTAATGTTCTTAATTTTAGCTAAATAGTTGACAATTTTCTCATCCCCCTTCATGGGTGATGTAAACATCTCTAAAACTAGTTTAATTATTTTAGATAGCCTACTTCCTTCATGCATGGTCTCTAATTGTTTCCATGCATTTGCAGTGAGTCCATATGACCTATATGCATCAAGAATTCATCTCTAATGCTTTGCAATAGGATGGACATGGCTTCTTGAGATCTTTGAGAGAAGGAGCTAAGGTTTTTAGGGGTATTTTGTCTCCCTATGGGATGCTTTTCAATACCAGTCATAAGATCCCAAATCTTTCTAGCCATGAAACAAGATTTTAACCTTACCCTCCAGATACTATAGTTCGTTCCATTCAAAAGATGAGACTTATCCAACGAAAAATAGAAGAACTGGCCATTTTTAATGCTTAGATGACAATGGAAACAATTATAGTTTTAAAAAATGAGTCAAGGAAGAAAAAAAGACAAAAAACTAGCTACAAATATTTTTAATAGCTATACAAAAGCAAGCAACTCAAATTTAGACAAAAAACAACTTGATTTGGTCGAATTTAAGATTGATTTAACATAGTAGAGTCAAGGTTGAGTTACAGGAGCTCGGTGAGTTCTTTTGCAACTCGGCTCAGTGAGCTAAAGGATGAGCTACACGAGCTCAAAAACGAGCTATTTTAATAAATAAAATAAGTTAAAAATATATCATATGGGGGTTGACACGTGGCCTAGATCAACAATACCAAGAAAGGCACGTGTTGGCTTTAAAACAGATCCTTGGGAGGATGCGACGCTTTAAAAAATTAAAGTTAAAGCTCTTTCAAGTCTGAAATCGATTCAAGAAACTGTGAAAAAGACAAATAGACATGCGTCAAAATACTATAACAATTCGACAAAAATACAAGTGTCACTTTTCAATTATCTCGCATTTCACAAATGTAGCTAATAAGACTAACTAAAAATTAATTAAAAGACAAAAATCGTATATACATGTATTAAATTAATTGGATCACATTTCACATTTTAACATAATGCGATAGAAAATTCAAATTCAAACAAGCCACTTGTCAAAAAAATTAATGGCTAAGTTAAAGCAAAGACTAACACCCTCACACTTGATACGTGTCAAAATATAGTTGGATCGTGTTTCACAAGTATGAAAAATGCAACAAGTGTGAAAAAGAAAATACGTGTCATTTTTTAGTTAGCTTAGACTTCGCAGTTCAAAGACTTAAAAAAATTTGTAGAATGAAAAAAAAATTAAAAGCCGTAGTACAAAGAAAAGTTAATAAACCTACAAAACAAAGAACTTGACACCACTAAAAAAACTAAGACAGTGTCACTTTTCTATTATCTCACACTCTACCAAAAACTAACAGATATATACATGTCTAAATGCTATTAGATCGCACTTTGTAGTGCACCCAAAAAGATTAAAGCAAACTGAAGACATGTGGAGCCTTTTAAATGGCTCACTTTTTGCAAGACTGACAAAAAACTGACAAATGTGAAAAGGTGGAAAAATTTAATTAGATGATGACTGCCACAAATAAAAAATGAAAAGTGCAAAATGTGGAGCAATTATATTGGCTCGGATTTCACAAATCTGAAAAATGCAATAAGAAGAGATACTTGGAGCAATTTGATTGGGTCGTATTTTGCAAATGACAGAGGATAGCTAAGCCAAGTCTGACAAGAAGGAGACATGCGTAAAGCCTTTATTGGCTCATGGATCACAACTGACAATCAGATAAACAATATTTTGACACCATGAAGCAAGATGGAGATTTTTGATTGGCTCGAGCTTCATAAAAATGACAAATACGAAGCTAGCTGGAGTAATATGATTGGCTCAAGCTTCGCAGTCAAAAGAATTCAAATAAGATTAACAGGGAAAAGCTAGATGGCACCTAGAAGATTGGCTCAAGATTCACAAAGATAGAAATATGTTAGATTAAATCCATTTGGCACTCTAAGAGTGGGTACGGCTTCACAAATATGAAAAGAAGAGAAGGGAAGCTACGTGGAGCAATATTATTGGTCCAACTTTGCAAAACCGACAAAATGAAGTCGGATGGCAAAAAGATTGAATTGGGCTTCGTAAAAGTAGATCGGCCACAAATAAATATTAAAATAAAAGGAACAGATTTAAACACCCCAAAATAACTAGATCTAAAGATATCTTTTGGGTCTAGATATAAAAACTAACCAAAACGGCTATAAATGGCATGAAAACTCAAAATAAGCTCATGCAAACGATGGTTTTAAAACAAAAAGGACTAAAAAAAGATGTAGAAGAAAAGTTCAAGAACAAAAACAACTCTAATATGATTTAAATAGTCAATCAACCAATATCCAAGTAATTTGGGGATGAAAATTAGAACTTTGCACCTGATTTAGCTTGAAGTTGTTAGCTAAATTTTTAGGGTTTCATATATCAAATGAACTTCAAGCTTCTTCGCTCTTAGAAGATAGAAAACATCCAAATCTAGCTCTATACGAGACATAACCAAAAGATCGACACCATGTTAGAATGAATGTGGGAAGATATAATTGAAGAGTTATAGATCCACAAAATAAACAAGTGAGGATTATAGATTACAATGTGCATACATTTCATCAGATGTTTATATATGCATATAACAGTTAACAGATCATTAATGATAGTAAATAATAATAAATGAAAGTAAATGAGACAAGAGACACCGGATTTAAGTGGATAAACCCAAAGGAAAAAACTCCATTGAAAAACACTATCTTATATTAAGAATTTCACACTTTAACCCAACACTTCCACTTCACTCCTTGGTCTCACAATAAACAATAACAGACTTCTGCCTTGTTGTATAACATCTTGCATAAATAGCTTGAGCTTAGATCAAATGGTCTATATGGTGAATAGCACTAGTGTAATTCAATATCACAAGTAAAAATTCATATGAGGGATCATCCTGCTTATATAGAATGGGTGAACGGTTATACCACTTCACTCTTTTCAAGGATGTGAAAGACCAACTAAGATTATTAAAAATAATCTTTAACACAAAGGGTTGTTTAAGTGGCTATCCCCACTTGACATTAATACCCCAACACTTTCATCACCTCTCTTTTTGTCTCATGGCTTGCCCAACGAATAACCACTCGACAAAAATGGGAAAATGTAGACAACAATATTTGGTATCCTTTGTCTCCTTCCTACGTTTGTTCCCTTTCGTCATCATTTCCACAATACATACCTCTCTTCCCATTTAAATCCCCTTTCCCTCCTAAAATATATTTATCCCTTTAATTTTTATTTTCCACCTTAATCTCATCTTAATCATATCATTAATTTATCTTCCCTAAACATCCCTAATCACCCTTAATTAATCCTAAATCCCCATCTAATCCATTTATCCTCCCTAAATGCCCATTTTTATCCTCCCTACGCCTTTATTTAATAATTTTATCTCCCCTTTTCCTTTATTTAATGTTTTCTACCTCTCACCTACCCTTTTATCCTTCCTAAGAAACCCTAGCTCGCATTTACCACCCAAAACCCTAATCCCGCTTCATAAGGGCTCTTTGTCTCGATCTCGTCAATCTTCCACCACCAAAATCAACGGACCATCGCGATTGGCGAAAACCCATCCGGGTTGCCTTCGACCTTATTAATACGACCATACTCCTTCTTCAGGATGTAATTTTTGAGACTTTAAGATTTATTGTGATTTTTCCTTCGATTATTGCTCTTTTTGGTAGTTGTTATCACCATCTTGGAGCTACTTTGGAGATCTTGTGTCCAAAATTTGGAGATTTGAAGTTTCCTTTCTCTTGTTCATACTTGGATCTACCATTACCATTCCATCACTCTTCATCAATTTTATAGGTTCATCATCTATCTCAGAACCATGTTTCTACATTTTCTTATTTTCATTTCCTTATATAGATCATCATTTCTATCCATTTTTATCCATCAAACCCGAAGATCACTCTCGGTCATGGTCGAACCTACCAAGTCACCGTGGACTGATCCACTTTTGTTTGATTTTTTTCATCCATTCTATCCCCTATATGCTTTATGGTCTCACAGTCCCTCAGAATCTGTCAATCTTGCCATTATGCACACCCAAAGCTTCAGATATCATCTTCATTAGATCCAGTCGCTACCGATCGGGACCATTCACCGTCGACCCTATCAATAGTTCATATTTTCATCAATTTTCTTACATCCTTTTTTTCTCATTCAAATCCATATTCTTTATAACATCTCAACATTAGTTCCAGTTCCAAATCAGTTTTAGAACAATGCTTTTAGATGTGTCTTTCTACATCTATTATTGGTCTATTCTCATCCCAGTCACCGTTGATTGTACTTAACAGTTTTAGGTCTCCGTCGACCGTTTAGTTTTGGTTTAGATTAGAATTTTCTACAATCAGATCCACATCTTATATTTTCTTACACTTATTTGGTTTTCTATATTAGTTCAAATTCTATTATCACTTATCCATCGCTATTTTATCTATATTTTATCAAAAAGTGGGTTGACATCTATCCTAGGAAGTTTTAACTTCTCGGGACTGGATTTGTTAGGAAAACTATCATCCTATCTACTAATCATTTTTCATGTTGAGTTTCTCTTTGTTGTGCAAGTTACCAAGTTTTGTGTTGGGATTATATTTTGTGCCCGTATCCATCATTATCTTATCTAGAGGTATCCTTAAACCCTCTCATATTGGAGTTTCTTGTTTTCTTATTACCATTTCACTAATTTGAAACATGAGCGATAAAATTAGTTCAACACAAAAACTATTCAATGCTCCTCTCCAATCAACCACTAATGTTATCAATCCCTCTCAAAACTAAGCCCCTCCTACGGGTAAATTTGTCACATTCACCCCTTCTTCCAATCCAACATATTCAACCACTTAATCAAATACTCATCACCTTCCTTTGAGTTATCATGAATTGTAAGAAATTATGTCTATTCCTAAAATCACTCACATAGATTCTTCTAAACCTCTACCAACTTCGTATGACATCAATCTCTTCTATTGGTAGCATGCTAATGCACAGGAATTCTCACAAAATCTGTCATGATCTTCATAAATCCACATTTGAATTATTCTTATGGCTTGACTTCAATCTTAAATCTATCATAAATAACATTATCTTCTTTAATATCATAATAATAATCATCAATAAAACAATAGGATTTTCAATAATCCTGAGAAGGCACCCATGAAAAAATTTGTCGGAACCAATAAAATATATTACTACCATAATATATTCAAGTCCCGTGATGTGAATGTGGTTAAGGACAACTATTGTTAAAATCCCACACATAAATATCCGAACCAAAAACCTAAAAAACCATCTCAAGACAAGATGTTGTTTAGAGATACTTTTGACAATTAACTTACTCATGATGAGCACACTCCACCACCTCTGGAGCCTTAGCCTACAAAACATATTCCTACACCTAAGTAAAAGATATTTCCTCATAATCAAATTCCTACTACTATCAAATATCCAAATGGTTATAATTCATCTAAGCCTATGTAACTTTATAGATCTTATCAAAAGGCACCACAAAATGTCCTTGATGAACTCAATGCCATGCCTTGCAAGTTCCCCTAATAAAACTTATGCATATTTCTCCTCAACATCATAGATTCCTTTTCAAGAAACTTCAAGCATTAGAGGCCTATTCGAGAAACTACCAAAGAATACCCTTTCCTTACACTCATTTACTTTTACAATCAACATTGTTGGCATCGTGAATTTTGGCCTAATAAGAAAATCTTCATAGAGTTTCCCAAAGATGAAATGGTTAATGATGAAATTATATTTTGATTCAAGGTCCCCCATCCTTATTAATGTACTATATATGGACATGCTAATAAGGAATTTCCTTATGGATGAAAGCTTGGGAATCAATGTCGTATCTTGTTGGTTAATGAAGACATTAGGATTTACCGAACACAATATTAAGAATAAATTACTTGTCTATTGTGGCTACGATAAAACTCATCAAAATTACCTTGGTTTCCTTTGGATCCCCATCACTATGGGACCAAAACCATGTGCACTAAGTTCATGTTACTTGATTGATCTCTCTCTTATATTCTTCTCTTTAGTCGACCATGGATGTATCACATGAGAGTAATTTCCTTGTCCGTAATATAATTCCTTAAGTTCTTCAATAATAATAAAAATTACAAGCATGGGGCAGCCCTCAATCTATTGTAAATCCCCATCCTCGATCCTATAAAACTTTTAATATTCCCACCACACAAACTATGCATTGTGTCTTGCATTCCTAATTCTATGATTATAATCTTATCATTACTCTTATGGACTCGAGAGAGGATAGGGATAATGAAATAAAAAATACATGTAACAATAATATGTCACCCCAATGCATTAAGGATTGAGTTCCACCATATCTCTTACCTCATGATCGATTTACACCTATTCTTGATCCCGATATTGAGAAAAACCTCTTTGTAATGCTAATATCACCCCTTATAATTTAGGAGAATATTTAGGAATGAAACAAATTTGGAATAGCTATTTTTTCAAGATCTTACTCCTCTTTCTCTTAGATGCTTTAACAACCTTGACATAGCCATTAAGGAAACATATACACCTTCTAACCTTGGTGATAACTAATCATTCTCTATTTAAGCCTCTTATGATAAAGATTACATTTTCCCATGTTGAGGAAAGACATCATGATGTACTTCATTATCTAAGGAGTTTAGATCATATGGATGATTTCAATCGTGGGACCAATAAAATCAACACTCATTATGACATCAATCTTCTCCATTATGACACTAGTGATGACGAGGCAAAAGAAACCCTACCTTACTATCCTATAACTAATCCTCATATGAAAAACACCGGTTGGGTCATTTTACTAATTTTAGGATTCATTTATAATAAAATATATCAACATCATGTCCATTCTAATGGCATTCACCATGCTCTTGAAAATCCTGCTGTAATTCCGAGAAAAATATCCATGAAAAATTGCATCAACCCTTTGCTTGAGAAACTTGATGTATTTTTTAGACTCTACTGACTTCATTTGCATTGGATATTCTTTTACTAGCATGACCAATGTTGTTCAAAATATCCTTCTATCTTTTTCAGAGCTACCAAAAATGAATCTCAATACTTGTGTCATGGATGTCAAAAAAATCAATCCTAACATTGGTGTAATGGTAAAGGTATGTGGACCTTAAAATAAATGTTGAATATAATAATCCATCACCTGCATTTAACAATGATGAGGCCATCCTCAAGCTATTCCATGCTCTAGAAGACTAATTATGTCACCGACATCATAAACTTGTTAACTTTACCAAGAAACATCCTCTTTTTAACAATTTTTTCACCTCCGTTGACCTTTTCATTGGTAAAATATCAAAAATATCCAAAGACCCAGTCATTTACAAGATGAAAAATATATGCTCATGAAGATACCATACATGTATAAATTGACAGTGATGATGTCTCCCACATAGCTATGTTAGGTGATTGATTGCCTCATCTTTACACACAACATTGTGAGATTCTTTGTAAGAATATGGAGACCTTTTCATGGGGCTATTTCAACATTCCTTAAATTGATCTTGATGTTGTTTTGCATGATATTGTAACTTATCTCAATGCCTCTCTCATGAGACAAAGTATTGAGAAATTTCTACCAAAAATTTCTATATCACAAGGAACTAGTCAAACTCTTAGATGTTAAGTTCATTTAGTCAGTTGACTATTTTGAGTGAGACTCCAACATTGTACCTATTATCGAAATAGCTCCCCTCATGATTTAGGATAACTTGTATATACATTATGGCCCTAAGTTATCTATTGAAGAATTGCGCGTGCTCAAAATCATTTGGCACATTCCCTTGGTCGCAATTTTCTTACATGCTCCTTTCTTTCCTTCCTCCTTCCACTTCCCCTAACACCCACCATCTGCACGTTCACCTTCTTCCAAGTTAGTTTCCTTCCACCATGTGCACCTAAGTATTTGACCCTTTGCACGCCGCACCCATTACTTTGTAATAGTTGTGCCTTAACCATACATTCTCTGCTCACCAATTTGATTCATATCCACATGTGCGTTGCATGCATTCCCTCCGCACTTTCCTCTATTTTCTCCACATGCCCTTGTGCGTGCCGATCATATTTTGACATGCTTAAGTGTGCAACGCATGACTAGTTAGGGCGCGCCAACAAGGTGCCAAATCCTTGCAACAAATGAATGATTAACATGTGGTAGAAATGACAAATAGTTGTACATTTGGCCACCATTTCAGCCAATCGATGCATGTCACATGTGTTGTATCTGATGACTCGACATCTTCTCACAATTTGTATCATCAGCTATAGAGCTCATATTGGCATGTGCCTCAACTTGTCAAAAAGTTGTTAACATCAATAGAACAGTGCCATAAATTCAAATTTCAAATTAAGCGGATCTGGTAGGTGAGCATTGGGAAAATGTTTATCTAAACATTGATGAGTAGATCTGATTGCTTCAACCACCCAATTTAGTATGATCACTCTCTTTTGTCTTTAACACATCAAACGGGCATGGGGAAGTGTATTTCACATATTTCCAAGTGGATTTGCAGACAATGAATGCTTCTTGTTTGTGATTGTGTTTCAAATTCAGGTTTTCCCTCCTTTTCCTTTCTTCCTCCATGGATTCATCCATAAATGTAAGAGTAAGGCTCATTTGTTATGTTGGATACTCTGGATCCTTACGCATGTTGCTAAGGACTCCATATTTTCTAAATTTTGAGTTGCAGACCTCCATGTTTGGCTCTTGCATGTAGATATTGGCCTCCTTATCATTGTAACAGTTCAGTGCATTTTTAGAAGTAATAGAAGCATCGTTTTGTGACTATTCTTTGTCCTGGCGTGTTTGTGTTTCTTCTTCTTGCCTTTTCTCTTGCATTGTGTATTGTTGTGCTACTTCAAGTCCCCTGCAGTTCCATGTTTGGTTGTGTTGCATAAGGACAATTTGGTGAATGCATGTTTTGTTGTGCTCCTCGTGCCTAGCCTCCTCTCACACATTCCCTATCATTCTTGCTCAGAACAGATAGTGTTCATCCCTCTTTTCTAGTGCTATCACCTTTTAGTGTAGTTTATTTCATGTTATCCTTCTCTCTATGGTTCCTTGGCATTCTTAGCTTAGTTTCACCTTTCAGCACTAGGAGTAGCAGTAGCAGTAGAGATAGATAGAGGAACCGACCTTCTCTAAAGATCCGTCCCAAGCTCGCAAGGTCCCACAACTTGGGGACGGTTCCATTGTGGTCTCAAACACCTCGGTCCCTTTTCAGAGATTCAAGATGCGGGTGCACGTTTGAGTAACCAATAGTTTCTGGCATGCCCGGTGGGACTAGCATTGAAAGCTCAAATTTCATATCTCTAAGTTCTAGTGTGTGGACTTAGTGTTTCAGCCTTTGAAGAGGCTCCTTTCAAACACATCTGGTGACTCCCCATATTTTAAAATCTTTGTTTCAGCAATCTTGAGCACCTTTTATGAGAAAATTACACACAAGAAGAAGTGCAACAGCTGAAGACTCTTTTGAGTACCTCTTGCTATCCTCGAGAATTTTTTTTTTCCAGAAATCCCACGCGTGCATCTTTATCTCCAGCGTGTCATTCCCATTCAACTCCCCCTACAATGGTGTATCAGCCACCCCCTCCATTAATATTTTTGGTGTTATTTGATGGAGGGATCTCCTTACTCCTGACCATGCAACATGATATGCCCAATGGCATGCTCAAAAGTATTCCTTACTTTACCGGTGAGAATCAAGTGACCCCTTAGGAGCATATCTAGGATGTATCAAATGTGTGTTCATTCTATCTCGATCACACATACCGATGTAGCGGTCGGGTTGCTTGACCTCTTTCAAAGGTAAAGAACTTCAATGGTACTGAGGCTTGATACTTGGATCTATCACCAATTGGGATGAGTGGGATCAACTCGTGTAGTTATTTTGAAGACAATTCGGATCACCTATCTTTGGTGGAGCAACTAACAACAACAAAGGAGAGCACCCAATGAGCAAATTACTAATTTCAACATCATATTTTATATGACTTGGGATAGAATTCCCCTTGTGGTAATACCTATAGCCCTACATGCTTTCCTTTATTATCTCGAAGGCGCTCAATAATGATATTTTAGTTATGATCCAATCTATGGGGGAGGACTCTACAAGATACTCATAACATTGCGGTAAGGGTAGAAAATAGTCTTATTCGGAAAGAAAGTTGGCTCTTAGACCACCAATGCCCTTATTCCTAGATATGTCACAAGTACCCTAGCCTTTTATGGCCCCTATTCCTACTCCTAAGAAAAGTGTACAACCGGTTGCCTCAACATCCTATTCTCCATCACAACAAAAGGAAGATGAAGAATTGAAGGCCTTGATCAGAAATTTATCAAACAAGGTCATATCACTAGAAAGGTAGCAAGTGCAAGCATATAGAGGCATTTCCAATCAGGCACATGGCCAAGAAATCAGCCTTGGTGGAATCAATATGGAAATCAAAGATACACGGCCCAACTAGCGAATGATAGGTGGCAGCCTAATGCACATCTACCTTTACAAGTTGTCCCTCTCATGTCTTCTCTCCCAAGCACTCGGACTGAAGCTAAGCACTCATCCCGATTTTAGAACAACTTGGCACAAGAATCAGAGTGGTGCTTCCCTTGCAAAATGCCTCATAGTCAGTACCATTATGTTGATGTTGTGCATGCCCAAGCTTTCATGATCCGAGAATACTTCATCCCGTGGGTCCTCAATAAGCACCCATGAAGCGAGATAATCCAAAAGGACCAGAAGTTCCTCTAGAAACTAATTTTATGTTCTTTGGTAAGGAAGACTTCTATGTAATCAGCCAAGTGCGAGAAGATACAAATAGATCATGCGCACAAGTAGCAGACAACACAAGATATAAAAAAATAATATTAGAGTTTGGTGTGCAGTCACAATCCCAGCAATACAACTAGATAATCAAAAGAAAAAATAATCGAGACCAGACCTATTGCAGAAAAATGGTTCAAACCCCTATGCGGGAGGTCTCGTGTAAATATCCTTTTGAAGCGCGCGCCCATCCTTTGTAGGCCGGGCCTCTGTTCCGGCTAAAATTCGAGGCTTCCACATCCCAACACTCAAGAAAGGATGTTGTTCCCCAAATTCACAAGGTGGGGGCTTTCATTCATCATTATTGACTAGATGAAGAATAAAAATATAAACGTCACAATGTGGGATGCCCTCACCATTCCATCTCAACGGGATATGTTGTATGAAGCTCTGGCGCAACTTTTGTGTCTTGACCCATCTATCAGAAGCCACGCACTTCTATTAAAATATGCCAAGAAGAGAAACAAATAAGAAAATTTCTAAAACACCACCCTTATATATGTCCTTGATTATATGTAAACACCTAGTGCATAAGCTGCTTAGTTGACTCGGTACTAGTACTTATGTTATTCCTAAGAAGATAGGCTGATGTCTTAGGTCTAAAATATAGCCCTTTGTTTAAAGGAGTCCTACAACTTGATGGCTCAGTTGTAACTACCTTGAGAGTCATCAAGGATCTTGAGATAACCCTCCATGCATGTCCAAGCCCGAGAATTACTCAAGATGTGTCAATTATTGACCTCCCTCCTTTGTTGGCCCTATGTCTATCAAGAGAATTTATTACTAAAGTGGGTGGTTACTTGTCTTTTGATTGGTCTCTTATGTTACTCAAGACGAGGTATAGTACCTGATTTACCACACAAGATGAGCCTATATTTTCTTATCATGTAGAGCCATATGTCCCATCCCTCTCCAAGAAAATTGTCTTATCCAAGAAGAACAAACTTCAATTCTTGAAGAGCGAGTCTCTTCCAAACTGCATTCTAGACCTAGAACTTGATGAATGTGCGAGAGAGGCATCAAAAATTTTATCCCTATGTTGAATAACTAGAAGCCTATGAAACTGGGCTTGGTACTTATTGCATTCTAGAAGAAGACGTTACGCTTCCATGCGCGCTCATAGGAGACAAAGTTCAAATTGGTCTATGGAAGTTATAGTTTGATGGATCTAGAAGCAGAAATGGCACAGGAGTAGGAGTGGTTCTCATTTCCCTAGGGATGAGAAATTTATCTTCACGTATAGGTTATAGTTTGCATGTTCTAACAATGTGGCAAAATATGAAACGTTGGTGCATAACTTGATTATTACTAAAAGGAAGAAAATTAAAGTGTTGCAGATCTTTGGGGACACAAAACTGGTCATCCACTAGGTCACCAAAAAATGCCAGACAAAGAATAAGATTCTTAAAGCTTATAAACATAGAGTTTTGGACCTACTTGAGAGCTTTGATGCTCTTAATCTGCAGGTAGTTCCATGGAAAATGAACAAGGAGGTTGACCAAATGGCCATGCTTGGTTCATAGTTTTCTCTTGCTGAGGACTTTGTCAAAGGGAACACTCAACACATTAAGATGGTAATTAGACCATCCATTCCAGATAATAACACCAGCTGAAAAGTGTTTGACAGTGATGCGTAGATTGTCTAGTTTATCCAAAATGAAGCTAAATTTTCATTAAGTATGCAAGTTGATTTGCATGACAGCTATGGTGACCAAGTAATACAAATGTCTAAAGAAAGACAAATAAGTTTCCTAAAGGGAAGGTCACCCTAGAGAAAATATTCAGCCCCGATGATGAGTTCAAGGGTGAACAAAGATACATGCATGCCATGTAAGAGGATTGCTCCTCCATTACCATTTCACGGGAAAAGAGTTGTTCCTCAATAGGACTTGTGTGCATGAAGAAAAACAAGCCTTCATCTCTCTCTGCCAAAAAATACAATGAAATTTTCTCATGGGAGTATGAAGACCTCAAAGGTTTTGATCCAAGTGTTTCTCAACACTCCATTGACCTTGATCCTAGCATAAAGCCCGTCAGACAGAAACAACGGCCAGTCAATCCAAGGATAGAGCCCCTCATGAGAAAGGAACTATCAAAAATCATTGAGGAAAAATTATTTTTCCTATCAAATACTCTACCTGGTCATAGATCTGGTTCCAGTATGCAAAGAATGGTGAAATCAGACTTTGTGTTGATTTTAGATATTTGAATAAGGCATCTCTAAAGGATCACTATCATTTTCCTTCAATGGAGTAGATTCTACAAACTGTAGTTGTACGCAAAGGTTCTCCATGCTAGATGGGTACTCGGGTTTCAACTAGATCCTGGTCAGGAAGAGGATCAATTAAAAACAACATTTACAACCAAGTGGGAAACATATGCATATCAAAAAATTCCCTTTGGTCTATCAAATGTGGGTGCAATGTTTCAAACGCCATGGATATTGCCTTCAAAGGTTACATCAATGAGTTCATCTTGGTTTACCTTGATGATATAACTATCTTCTCAAAGTAGAGCGTGAATCATATAACACACCTAGAAAAGGTCTTTGAGAGATGTAGAGAATTTTGGGTATCTCTTAATCCCAAGAAGTGTAATTTTGCGGTGGCTCAGGGCAGGCTCTTGGGCCACGTGGTTTTAAAGGATGGCATCACGATTGATCCTAAGCACGTTTCAGCCATCCTAGCCCTTTCCTTTCCAATGAAAAAAATCCTTACAGTCCTTCCTTGGAAAGATTAACTTTGTTAGGCATTTTATCCCTAACTTTGCAGGACTAGTTTGGCCCATCACCCTTATGCTCAAGAAGGACATAGCCTTCAAATGGATATCGAAGGAAGAGAAAGCTTCAACAAGATCAAGAAAGAGATTTCTTATGCACCAACACTCCTCAATCCAAATTACTCAAAGGATTTCATCCTTTATGCTTATGGTGCCAATGCAAGCATTGTTGTTGTCTTAACATAAGAAAATGAACAAGGACTGGAACAACCAGTGGCATTCTTCAACCAGACACTAAAGGATTATGAGTTGAAATATAGTCACATGGAGAAACAGGTCTTCACCATCATGTGTGCACTCAAGAAATTCAAAATTATGCTCTCCAAAAATCATATCAAGGTGTTAGTCTCTCACTCATCTATCAGAGAATTCATCATGGGAGCATAAATCAATGAGAAGAGAGTGTGATGGGTGACCAAAATCATGGAATATGATGTGACTATTAAGGCCACAAAGATGGTAAGAGGTAGCGCACTTTGCAAGCAAATTGTTGAGGATGTGCAGAGTTACTCTGAGGCTTCATTATTTCTGGATGAAGAACTCCCGCGTGTAGAACATGAACAGAACATAGACCCTAGCACGCGTGACTAGATGAAGGACATGATAGCATTCCTTTCCAAGGGTGCAAACCCTCCTGGTTTAAATAAAGCAAAGAGAAGGCATCTCAGGTTGCAATCTATTCCTTATGTTTTGATTGATGGACTTGTATTCAAAATAAATCTAGATGGTGTGTTGTTAAGATGTATCAACATCATGTAGAATGAGCAAGTGTTAGCAAAATTTCTTGATGGATTCTTTGGTGGCCACTTCTTTGCCAAAACTACAGTAATGAAGATCATAATGGTAGGTATCTTTTGGCCTACCATGTTTGCAAAAAGGAACATAGGTGGGTCAAAAAATGCAAGGAATGCACTTTCTTTGTAGGAATGAAAAGATTGGCAGTGTTTCCCCTCCAACCAATCCAAGTGGATCATATTTTTGTGTAATGGGGCCTTGACTTCATAGGCATGATCAATCTACCTTCATGTGCTTTGGACACAAATGGGTCTTGATGAGCTTATAGATTACTTCACCAGATGGACAGAAGTTGTCATGTGTAAGGAATCAACTGAGGTAGTCATCATTGACTTTCTCGAAGGTTTAGTCACAAGGTTTGGCATTCCTCAAACCATTATCTCTGATAATGCAAAGGCCTTCCTTGGTGCTAAAATCACTGATTGGGCTCTAAGTTTGGGCATTTACGAAAAATTCTTCCAAGTATTACCCTCGAGCAACGCAGTGCGCGAATCAACAAACATGAACCTGATTAGAATCATGAAGTGCAAAATGAACACTAGCCAAAGACAGTGGCATACAAAGGTCTTACATGCACTCTGGGCAGATAGAATCACAATCAAAAAAGCAATAGGAACTTCACCTTACAAGCTTGTCTATGGCAAGGAGGATGCCCTTCCTTTGACACTAGAACTGAATTCATTAGCACTTTCCCATCAGTTGGAATTTGAGGGCGCGGATCAAAGATAAATTAGGATGATAGAGCTGGTTCATCTTTAAGAACTCGAAACTCTGCCATGATCAAGCTAGAGCAACATCAACATGCAACAAAGAAATGGTTTGACAGAAAGGCTAGGCCTCAAACTTTCAAAGTTGGGGACCTAGTTCTAAAATGGGATGTTGATAGAGCTAAACTAGGGTGCCATTCAAATTTTGATGCACTTTGGAGTGGCCCATACATCATCAATTCCTATAAAGAAGCTAACTCTTTCAAGTTAACTCATCTAGATGGAAGTGCATTGCAAATCCTAGTAAACGGGACTTATTTTAAACTCTTCCATTAGGTTTGTTGCATCATATTGTATATATTAAGTAGTTTCAATTCCTCTAAGTGTGCTCCATGCACATTTTTGTTTGTACATAGTTCTTTCCTCTCTACTTCTTCTGCATGCATTCTTTTGTTGCTTCTAGTGTGTAGAGCTTCTCTCAGTAGTTGTGAGATTCAGGACAAAGTGTAGAAATGATGCTCAAAGTGACAATAGAGGCATTTTCATGATTGAACAAGTAGACTCCATGCCTAATGGATGCTTCAGGGTATTGGTCTCTTGCATCTAGTAGGTAGATGGCCTTGAAAGTCACTAAAACTGTTATCCAAATAGCTCCCCTAGCAATTTAGGATAACTTGTATATACATTATGGCCCTAAGTTATCTATTGAAGAATTGCGTGCACTCAAAATCATTTGGCACATTCCCTTGGTCGTAATTTTCCTACGTGCTCATTTCCTTCCTCCTTCCACTTCCCCTCACACCCACCTTCTGCACATTCACCTTCTTCCGAGTCAGTTTCCTTTCACCCAATGCGCCTAAGTCTTTGACCTTGCATGCCACACCCATTACTTTGTAGTAGTTACACCTTAACCATATGTTCTCTGTTCACTAGTTTGATTCATCTCCTCGCACACATCATGCGCGCTCCCTCCATGTTTTCCTCTGTTTTCTTCACGTGCTCTTCTATGCCAGATCATATGTTGACATGCTTAAGTGTGCAGCGGGTGACCATCGGGCACACACAACATGGCACCAAATCCTTGCAACAAATGAATGATTAGCACATGGCAGAAATGACAAATAGTTGTACATTTGGCCACCATCTCATCCAATCGGCATGTGCCACATGTCTTGTATACAGCGACGACTCGAAATATTCTCACGGCTATATCATCAGCTACAAAGCTTAGATCGGCATGTGCCTAGACTTGTCAGAAAGCTATTGACATCAACAACAATGAGTGCCAAAATTCAAATTTCAAATTCTGGCGGATCTGGTAGGTGAGAATTGGGAAAATGTCTCTTTGAACATTGATGAGTAGATCTGATTGCTTCAACCACCCAATTTAGTATGACCCACTCTCTTTTTCTTCAACAGATCAAACGAGGCATGGGAAGCATATTTCATAGATTTCCAAGTAGATTTATAGACATTGAATGCTTCTTGTTGGTGGTTGTGTTTCAAATTCAAGTTTTGCCTCCTTTTCCTTTCTTCCTCCATGGATTCATCTATAAATATAAGAGAAAATATCATTTTTATGTTGGATACTCGGATCCTTACGCGTGTTGCTAGACTCCATATTTTTTGTATTCTTTGTAGACCTCCATGTTTGGCTCTTACATGTGGATATTGGCCTCCTTATCATTATATGATTCTGTGCATTTTGGAATTAATAGAAGCATCCTTTTGTGAATGTTCTTTGTCTTAGCATGTTTGTGTTTCTTCTTATTGCCTTTTCTCTTGCATTGTGTATTGTTGTACTACTTTAGGTCCCTTACAATTCCATGTTTGGTTGTGTTCCATAAGGATGATTTGGTGAATGCATGTTTTGTTGTGCTACTCATGCTTAGCATCCTCTCACACATTTCGTATCATTTTTCTCGAAGAGATAGTGTTTATCCCTCTTTTTAGGTTTTATCACCTTTTAGTTTAGTTTACATCATGTTATCCTTCTTTCCCTGGTCCCTTGGCATTCTTAGCTTAGTTTCCCCTTTTAGAACTAGGAGCAACAAAGATGGCAGTAGAGATAAATAGAGGAACCAACCTTCTCCGAGAGATCCGTCCCAAGCTCACAAGGTCCCACAACTTGGGGATGGTTCCATTGTGGTCTCAGACACCTCGGTCCCTTTCCAAAGATCTGAGATGTGGGTGCATGTTTTAGTAACCAATAGTACCCATTCGTAAGAAATTCATCATTTCTATCTGTATTTGTATTGATTTTTATAACCTTAACCTTACTTGTTATAAGGATAACTTCCCTCTCCCATCCATTGATGGAATAGTCGATGTTAAAGATGGATATTTTAGTGCCCCCTCTAGTTCATAGAGACATTTTCCTTACGTCGACCTTAACGGTTCTCTAGATTTTTAAAAAAGTGTTCATTTTTCTCACTAGTCCCCATGTATCACGGAGTCTTAGATAATGTCATTCGGTTTTCGTTTAGAAGGATTTACAATCCTTTCCCCATGGACCATGATATGTTCATTAAATTTTGGCTCGTGTCGGTTGTCATGTTGGTTTCATGCGAAGTGATCATAAAATAAAAATAACAATGAAGTAAATTAAACTATTGTGAAAATAAGATAATAAGGGAAATTTTGAAGTTGTCCTTTTATATACAAACCTTTGGAACCCTTGAAGTGTCTTTGTGCCTTTGACTTGTATGATGATTTCATTCTTCTTACGAGTTCATTCAATGTGAGAGCATTTCAAGGTTTGATTTTAAGATATGCATATAACTTGTATTACATTAATGTTGATCTCACTAAAATTGTATTATGAATAATAATAAATCCAATCCACATAACCTTCAAATAAAGATAATTACGTAATGAGGTAAATGCCTTTATAGGGATCTGACATGGCTATGGTTCATTTTTTTTTTAAATAATATAAATCATTTAAAATTAAAAATGTCAACAATAAAGGAAAAATGAAAATAATTAAATTATCATATATTCTTAACTATCCTTAAACTCCTCCAAACTATTGAAGCATGTGTCAAACCTCCTTCCAAGAATGAAATAATGGAATGTTTGGTAAATGTGATATTTCATTAGTGAGGGGATTTTAGGGATTTTTTTTCCAGAGGATGTTCTCATATTGTTCTTGGCTTGGTATATAAGATATCTTGGTGAGGTTAGGTTTTCGGTTGCAAAATTTTCTTAGAGTGGGTCTACTTGAGTTGAGATTAGTAGTGGATAGAATGGGCATGGTTTGTATTAATTTATTTAAAATTATTTTTTGATTGTGGTAGCTTTCTGTGACATGGAGGATTTGTAGAATTGTTTTGTCAAGTGCTTAGTTAGACTCTATAACCTTTCTAGTATCCTCCTAACGTGTGTAAAATGGGAGATTTGGAGCGGGGTATTGGTGCTCTATAGAAATAGTGCTTTGGTGTTTCAGAAAATGCTAAATGTTGGTAACCATTTTATCCATTCCACTCACTCTAGCATGCTCCCGACTTATGATAAAAATGGAGTTTCTTAATTAGGGCATGTAATCCTTCCCAAAGCGTTAGGAGGGGACTCTTACCAGTGGTTTAGTTGTAAGCACCTTGGTAGCTTGGTGTGAGAATGTGGAGGGATGCACATGGGAGAAGATTTGTTTATTCTATGGTTTTTGTAGGATGATGTGGAAGTTTGCATAGGGAACCTAGACTGTTTGATTAGATACCACAAAGAAATGCAATTCAAATAGGAAATGTGTTTGTAGGTTAAGGACAAAATGAAAGGGGGCTTTGTAAACTTCAAAGCAAATGAAAAATTGGCGGTGTTAAGTCGGACACCACACCCTCTTTTTTTAGTGAATTGTTTGTTAAAATACCTCAAAAAAATGTGGTCACGTGGTACTTTGTTTTGATTTTTGGTATGGACTAAGTAGGTTTGATGAATAATTTTTGGAAGCTTAAAAGTAAATGTAAATGATCGGTTGTAAAGCCAACACCAAAACCTTAGCCAATTCCTTCCATGCATGTGCCACAATAGAGTTTTCGGGTAGGGGTGGGATGTCCATCAAAGCATAGATAGAAGTGGATTTTGCAAAATGTTGTGCTGCTAGTGCTCTAGAAAGTATGCCATGGAAGCTTGTGAAATTTTTGACAAAATGCGATAAAAAGGGAGCTTATTTTGTTTAAAATTATTATTGGCCAAATTTTCTTGGTGTTGTGGGTTTTTCGTGGCGTGCGAATGACATTGGAATTGGCATCGTATGATCATTGTTGTTACTTTTAGCCTAGACATGTTGCTCATAATGGGCACATGAATTGTTTGATAAATTCCCAAGGGAAATGTGGTCAAAGGACCATTTTTCTTATGTGCATTCTTGGGGTGGCTATTTTTGAATATATGGCAGATTCATTGGGATCTAGGATCCTTGCATGACATAGTTGATTCCTTGGAAGTTTGAAAAATTGTGAGTTGGCATTTGTATGGTCCTTCCGGTGATAAACTAGCGATTACACATGAGTTGTGACTCACTCGGAGAGGGGTTGAATTTTTTGTGTACAATATGGTTTGGATGTAAAATGAAAGTGACTTTTATTTGTATTGCATTACAAGTGGGTCTTGTATCTATATTTGTGGAACACTTTGCTTTGATATGTGGGTTGGTAGCAAGATCTGGACACACTATTATGGGTATGATGTAGGTAGTAGGGTGCACATGTGTTGTACATCAAGTGGCAGTTGTGTGTTACATAGTCTTTGCTCCTCTTCCTTGTGTGCATTTACATTCTTTGTATATCTCATTCTTGCATAGCATTCAAATGTAAAAGCTGGTAAGATTTGTAGATCTCGAGGGTGCGCACTCTTGACATTGTTGTGAATGTTAGTCCTTGATGGTCAACATTTTTGATGTCCATTATGGCCTTGTCAAGAGTTAGACATTGTGATTTTTGGATGGTGAGGCCCCAAGACATTTTAAGTAGAATTTGGCAATGATTTCCATGTATGGCAAGAGGTAGGGGAAAGTGGGTTGGTTTGAGTATGTCCCATGAGGGAATTTGGTAGTGTCTGAAGTTGACAACAAAAAAGGATGACAAGTCTGGTGGGTGTGATTCTGGATTGAACACCACATCAATGACTTGTCCAAGTGCACCATTAACCAATCTGAACTAACCCCCAAGTTATATGTCAACATGACCTCTGTCCGATGCATAGGAACACAATTTTTTCTAGTTGAGTGTCGTTGATGTCTGAGCTAGAGTTATGGTTGCTTTGTTCTAATTTTCTCCTTTCATTTGGAACATGTAAGTATTTTAGAATTTGTTTATTGTGCCTTCTTGTTAGGTCCTTCATTGCGAATAGGTGCTTCTCAGTTGTGAAGGTGGATTTCTCTGAGGTAGACATGCACGACTTTGTACGTGACATGAGAAGAGACCAATCCTTAATTTTTGCTTCTGCATTTTTGATGTTGGTAAACATTTATTTGAATTCAAGTTGCATCCGGTTCAAGAATTTTTACTTGAACTTTGTGTTCAAGGTGATTCTTGTATCAAAAGCACACCAAAGGAGATTCTATTTTGTTTCCTGCAAATAATGGTACATCATTGACTAGAGGGAGTTCGCCTAAGTTACCTACCAAAATAATTGAACAACTATCGAATGCTTCATTATTTTGTTATGGGAATGCCTCACGTAGTCTGTAGTTGATGTTGTTTATCATTGTAGGACCTACAAAGCTCATTTCATTTATGATTGTGCACCGTATGACACTCATAAGCTCTTGGAATATTTCTAGGGCTTGGCCTTCAAGACATTTCATGTTGAAAATGGGTATTCGAGAGGCGTAAATGCATATTAGATGATTTTATGTTGAATGTAACAATACATGTTGGGGCTAGTACAAGAATGGAAGATTTTTTTCTGTGATATTTTGAAGCCTTTTTCGATGCATTGTATGAGGTATGAATTTCCTACACCAACAGTTTTTGAATGATCATCTTCAATGGTGGGTACTTTCCTTGGTGAGTTGCATGGGAAAGTACAATTGAGTATGTAAGGTGTTGTTTTGATGATAGTGGGAGAGCGTCTATTTGGGTAGATGGAGAAACAAGTGGTAGTGCATTTTCATTGCATACGAGGTCTATGAATTTAGGTGCACTATTTTGTAAGGAAATAGGGATGGTATGCAACATCCAATTGTGGTTGATGTCAAAGTCATGATGGCCTATCATGTCTACATCATCAATTGTTATATTGAGTGTTGGGTGCATCTATGATATATGCTCCCATTCAAAAATATATTTTTGTAGTGGATTAGATCCTGCGAGTTATTGTCATCACTGCTTGTTCCATCAGCAGTATCTTCTAGAGTAGTGGCTCTGTGTATGTGTAAAGGGATGTAGGATTTTTTCATTTGTTCCCATTGGTTAGTTATTTCAGATGTAGTGATGCCGATGTCTGTCTAGATATGTCGAAAGGGTTTATAAAGTAGAAGCTCTGACCAACAAAAATATTCATAGTGTATCACATCTAGGGCTGGGACATCATAATGTAACGGGGAATACACAGACAACTGCATGGGTTCTCCTTTGTAGCTAATGAGTAACTTTCCTTTGGTTGTTGAAGGACCAAGAATGGGTGGCCTCAAAGAGGGAGGTGTTCTCCAGTTGTAAAGGGCGTTTTATGTATGCATCTATGAATGAAGGGAATTTTGTTGTGTTTCCTACATCGTTGAGGACACATTTGAATACATGTTTACTAACGGAGAGGGTAATGAATGTATGACTACAACTGGAGAGGGGGAGTTTTAGTAACATGTGACATGTCTCCTGTGAACTAATGTCCCGATCAAAATTAGTTTCTGAAAAAAACTTTTTGTAGGTTCCCTTTACAAGTTTGTTGATGCTAACTTCATTAGATATCCATGTCAACATGTGATGGTAGATTTTTGACTTGTTTTTTGCCTTGGCTACATATTTTGCAATGTATTTTAGGACTGCATGTCATGACACAATAGGATAACAATCAACATTGGCTCGCCATAGTGCCAACATGTCATATACGTGTTATGTATGTCGGACCATGCGTCATTACGTGTATGGTTGTATTTTTTTACTTGTTTCATCTAATCCCAAACTCGAACACTATTGGAGTGGCCAAGGGGATTTATATCTATACTGAAGTATCCCACTTTTTTTGCAAGTAGGTTACTTTACTACATTTTGTGTGTCATTGCACATGATTGATAGGTTTTCATATTCTCGCTTGCAAGGTTGTTTGTATGTATCCCATATGTGTCTAACAAGCATGTATCATCTTCATAGGAATGATGAGTCATAGATGTTACACTCTCTCGGCGCCTCGAGGATTCCATGTAATTAGAAATTATTTATTGCATCAAGTTGAAGGGGGTCGTCCCAGTCTAGCACTTCCATGTTTGGTGCATTGTAAAGCCATATAAACCCGTGGTTATGAGTTGAGCCTCGATGTTTCCATTCGTACATGTACTTTCACAAAGAGGAACCATGTTGGAAAATATGGTAGGGGTGGTATTTTATGAAAAGCTATGTGGTAGTGAGCTCACATGTACCAGTATTTTGTGCAATGCATTTTTTTTAAGCACCTCTTTGCAAAATATCGTAAATCATTTTTCCATGTATGCAGACACGATATGGGGGTGCATGTTCAAGTTTCATTTTCTACATTTTTGGCCAATTTTTGTTGGTGACATAGGGGATCTGGCATTACTTTGTGTAAATCTGGTCACTTAGTATTTGTTGCACTTAAAGTGAAGAAAAGTGTAGGGCTTTCAAGTTAGGTTATCAGATCCGTGAGTTCATGCCTACGCATGCATCAAAATGATTTTTTCCCTAAAAAATTATACCCAAATCACATTAGTTTCTCTATAATGTGGGCATATGGAAAGTGTGCAAGTTGGTGACGTAACATTGAGATCGTGGTAGGAAAGTTGTCCCCTATGTTTTTTTTTGGTGAAAATAACAGATGTTGTTTGGCTTTTGTGGTGTAACATAATGTTGAGAATGAAGTAGCAAAAGCGTGGATGGCTTCCAAATATATTATCATGGTAACACATTAGGTGCAATGAGTATTCATGCATGTGAATTATTTTGATATGTGCTTGGTGGAACAATGCAATCCTGTAGGGAACAATGTTGGAAAATCCATAGAGAGAAACCCTCGGTGTTGTATTCGTTGACTAGGGATGAACCAATGTGTGGCCACTCAATTGATTGTAGTGGAGTTTGGTTCTTGCCTTGAATGAAATTTGTTATTTGGTCAAATTTAGTAGTGTTTGGAGGGAGGGAGGACACAAAATATGATGTTTGTCACTCATGGGTATGTGGTGGGGAACATGGGAGAAGGTCTACTTCTGATTTCGCTTCAGCATTGTCTGGGATAGTTGAATTAAAGTGGGGTAGGGAAGTAGATATATCAATACTATGAGGTGGTAGGGAATGCAATGCATTGTGGTCTAGGAAAACATCCTTGTAGTAAGGGTCATGAGCTATTTTGAATTTCAATACAGCTAAAACATGAGATCTAACTACAAAGTATTTCGTAAGCCCTATGTGTTGCTTCGATTCTTCTAAAAATTAAGATGTCCAAGTCTACAACGTGTCAAGGTAAGTGTATAGTTATGGATGAAACATCTTGGGGAAGCATATGGTATGGCCCCTATTTTTTATTGACCACCTATAACATTAATCACCTGTAATATTGGGTTGACCCTTGCTATCAACATTTCCTCAACTTGTGTAAGTGAGGATAGAACTTCAGGTAGCGGGCTTGGTTCCATGTTATTCCAACTTGAGAAGTGGTGGCCATATTTTTCAGCTATGTATCTATGAAAATTAGTACCACCTTTGTAAACCCTTTTCTGTAGCCCAACATATAATTCATTACAACATGAACATGTGTTTGGAGGTGGGAGGTGATCTAATCTTTGATGGAATTGATGTTGTGTAGCTTGAAGTGAATGCCGATCTGGAGTATGTTCTTCGAGATGGTTGACATGGTGGGTTACATAGGTTTGTGCTTGTGTGTTCATATTTTGTCATTTGATGCAAGCTATATGGCGGCGATGTTCGTTTAGGTTGTTTTTGTTGCTTGCGTACTTCAAATGAGCCTTTGCATTTTTTTCAACCATGTCATTTCTGCATAGAATGAGGACAAGTGGAAACAATAATTAGGTATAGAAGAAAGTGAATGTATGTAAAAAGTATAAGTAATTTTGTTTGTTTCACGTGACGTGCAACATTGTATACCAATACTGCATATTGATGTTTAATAATTTTGATAGAGCTTGCATTCCTTTAATAGAGTGACTTTTTTTTACGTTCAAGACATGTGAGACCAAAAAATGTGTGTGCAACAAATGTAACCAAACTTGCGAATGCAAACACCTATATGTGGAGCAGGTGATATGGTAAATATATATTGGAAAATACTTAACATTGTGTGTGTAAAGTATAGTATGTCTTCTTTGGGTAAATAGAGAGACTATAGTGGTGTGAAATTTATTATGAAGTGGTGTAGGCTTATTTGCACAAATATATAGTTATGGGGATGTAAGGAATGCATCTAATGGGGATTCATGCATGTTAAAGGTCATGTCCTTAACTACAATGACAATAGTGCATTGGGCTTTCTCTTGTGAGTTGTAGACCTCTAGCTTTGTGGATATTTTGAACATGTAGCGGTGGAATAGAATTGGCTTAACAATGGGCCAAAACATGTCAGGTGTTGGTGCAAGAAGTTGAAGCTCCTTTGCTGATATGCCCATTATCAATGAAGAAACTTCATCAAAAGTAATTACCCATGTTGTTGTTGTGGCATCCTCAATGATGAAGTGTAATGCATATTTGTATTCACAATTGGAGACACCATGGTTGCATTTTCGGCAATACCAAGAGGAGTCTACATTTAACTCAAATTTTTTTCTTGCAATGGTTATTGTTAACAATTGATGTGCAAGATGGATAGCTAAATGAGGACATATTCATATGTATAATTGTTTCCATAGTGGAGAAAGTGATTGCTTTACCTGGTTGGGAGGAGGATTTTATGCCTGCGATATCTTTTTCTTCAATGTTGTCAACACTCATTGATGGGTATGCATGTGTTGAGCCAGGAAGTAAACCATGCATGCATTGCGTGAGCCTCACCTATATCAGGATCAATGAATATTTTTGTATTAGGGCCTGTGGCTAATGTTGTTCCTTTGAAAGATGTAATTTTTTCTCTCTTTATTGTGAGAACTAGTCTTACTGGTGTGTGTGAAGCACACATTTCACTTAGAAGTTTTCCCTCATTGTCATTGAAAGCACCCCATAGCATTGCCTCAATACATAGTGTGGAGTTATCACTAAGTAGAATTGTGCATTTGTGGTTGAAAGTACTATCACTTTTCCTAATAGTGGAGGGGGTAGTAATGGATAGTGAAATAACAAGGAGGTCAACGGTGGATTTGGCGGGAAAGGAGTTGATTTCTACTATTGTTTTGAAATGGAAAATATATTGAGGAATGTCCACACACTGATTTGTACTGAGCTTTACAGAGGAGTCCAAGTCTAGGATGATGTCCCAAGGAGTTGTGGAATCATTGTAATCTTTTTTTACAATTCATAAGGTGCCTCCTTTGATTGTGTATGTTTTTCCTAGTTGTATTTGGTTGTAGTATAAATCCACAACTTGGTCAAAATAATTCACCACTATATCTACACTAATTTTTTTGATGATGTCGAAGCTAAATACTTTCCATGTGCATTTTTCTGTGCTATATTTGTTTAGGTATCCTTTTTTGATGACTTTGACTTCAATAGACCAAAGGATTTGGTAAGGATTTAGCAATTTTATTGGCGTGAGTTGTGTGCATTCTGCAGGGTGTCCTTCATGAGTAGTTGGTGCCAAAGTATCAGTGTGGGATGTTGGCATGTTTATGGCCAGTTGGGAGGCACAACATCGGAGGTAGTGGATCCTGTGATGGTGTTGGTTCCTAAACAATAAAATACAACGTAAATGAATTAGCAAACGAGTTGTCATAAAGTAGTTTTATGGCATACTATAATACATTAAGCGTATGGAAATTTAATGTGCTCTTAGATGTTTGTGAGATTTGTATTCTAAGGATATGAGGGGTTGCATGCTAAACAAAAAAGTGTGATGAATGACATGGATAAGGATAAATTACAATACAGACATTCAAGAAAGAATAGTAAACAATGTAGGGTAGGAAAATGCATTTTATATAACTACAATGATATTACGTATGGCGTGTGTTGTATGTTTATGGGTAGGGAAGTGTGGGAGTACGTAAACATGGCAATCAAAATGCCATAGGAAGTAAAAACAATCCATACCCTCACAAAAGGGGGCAGTGTTAACCAATTAAATGTCCTCATATAGTGTTGTTTTTTTAGGACATAAGCACATAAACATATGTACAATGTGGAAGGTGTTCGTAAAACACTAAAATTTTCATGCTCATTCAAAGTAAAGTAGGAAACATATGTATAGAGAATAAAATGTATATTTCATGAAAGGAAATTTACAAAACATCTATAGGGGTTATAAAATGGAGCAAGAAGTACAACATATTTATGTAAACATAGGATTTTCAAGTCAGTCCTTCAAAAAGAGGTATTTGTGGGTTAGCAAAAAGAGGTTGGTGTATGTATGAGCATTGCAAAGTTGTAGTAGGGGTGAGGTAGGTGCTAAAATTATAGGGACACAAGGTAAGCATTGAATGCATCTCTAATGTATTGCTCGTTGCCACCAGAGTAGTATTGGTCATATCCCAATGCACGAAGGAAAGTGTACAAGGCTTCAAGACGAAGGTATGTGTCATCTACCTTTTGCATCAGGTCTAACACAGTGGTCAAATCACTATCGATAACCATCATTGATGGGATTAGAGACTCTGATATCCTACCAGAAATGGTTGAGCATGTAGTTGCAATAGAAGTAGCCAATGAATGCACAAAAGTTGCAAGTGGTGGTTGGACACTATGTATTGAGCTCTGGTCTGTGGCCACCTGGGTTGCATAAGAATGAGGGGACCCATTTGAAGCTACCAGATCACTAGGTGGGCTCTTGACACTGGCACCAAAGGTATCATCAGATATTGTATGGTCGGGCTTCCATTTGGAGTGGCCATAGTACCTGAAAATACCAACAAATTTGTTAAATATAAAACATGTTTCTACTGACAATTACATAAATACATATACATATATATGTTATGAATTTCAATAATTTGTGTGGTATTGAAGGTGAAAACAAGAGTTATTGAAGAATAATATTTTTATTTGGAAGTGATAGGAAGGGAAACAATAGTATCAATAAATAAAGCAAATGTAAAGCATTAGGATAAATACTCACAACACTATTCTTTTCCAACATGGAAAGTGACTTGGATGGTAAACATGAAGGAAATTTACAGTGCAATTAATATGGAATAGACAATCATTTGACAATAATATTGGAACAATATTTAGGAAAACGAGGGCCTAGTAAAGTTGGTTGCAAGCAATTGAAATGTAAGAATTGGTCAATAGAAAAGAACAAATGCAATCAATAGGATGTGAACTTCACAGCCAAGTGGTCAGCAAAAGTGATCCAGACAACCCTTATCTAACTAACCTAGTTGACAAGTATGGGTGAGAGAATGACTGAGTTGTTATAAATTTGATTGTAATAAGGAAAGAAGTAGGACAACTTTTTCCTAAACGGTAAACAATTTATGACAATCATAATGTTTTTATAATCAACAGAGAACATGCATTCCTTTTGGCAATGAGAGACAAATGACTACCATGGTTGGGGAATAACAAAGGCAATGGCAGGTAAATACATTAAAATATAACATTTAACATAGAAAGGAAATTTTCTAACAAATAAAATGAAAACAAAGGCAATGACAGTAGACACTTTAAAATTTAGTGTTTAACATAGAAAGTTACATAATTTTATAACAAAGACAATGACACACAATACAAAATAAATAACAATAAACCAAATGTTATTTCTTGACATAACAAGGAGGAGAAGATAAAAATATAGATACAACTTGAATCTACATTGCATAATTTTTCTTTCTAAGCTTCCATTATGCAACCCTCTATGCCCACATAGGAGACTTCTAGCATAACCAAAATTTGGGTTGTTAATTTTTTTGGAAAATGAAATGACGGAATTTAAATATTAAGTCATGATATGGGGTTATAAGAACCATAACTTTTACAATTGAACCATTGTCAAGATAGCTCACTAAGCAGTTTGTATTCCTTTCCAATCAACTATTCAACCATCAAGCATGAATGAGATTGATATAAAAAACTATCCAAATGAATAATAGATATGCAAAACACAAACTTATTATATTATCAAAATAAAACATAGACGATAAATATCGATTTAAAGTATTATTGGGCACTATAAATATTACAAAATACAACTATCATTCTTCTGCTATTATATAATGTTATAGTTGTACTATTTTGCTAGAAATACTACAAAATTGCAATTAAGTTTTTGTGAAGTACTCATAACAAAAATGGGGTCACAGTCCATAGTCATGGCATAGCAAAAAAATAGCTATATCAAATTGATACTATATCGTAGTATATAAAATATAGGTTTTCTTCAGGTCACAATATCCAAATCAACTACTAAGCCTTAAGGCCCATCTAAGCCCACCAAACACAGAGACCTAAGGAAATCATTTCCTAGATTTTGACGGAAAAGTATATGCAATCAGGCCATGTGTTAACGCTTTGACTAGTGGCTTGAGGGTGGTAATAGGGATTTAAATCCACACTTCTAGAAAATTATAAAAATCTAATGAAATGGAAAGTAATTTTCCAAGTGGGAGTCAGTCCTGGCTTTGAATCATATCATGTCCAAGATTTTTAACAAGGCACCAAAGCCATTATTTGTGTTTACATAGAACCTCAACCCAAGTATTGATTGAGGGTGGTGAACAAGTAGCTCATCGATAGAGCAACTCCCTATATGTTTTGATCCTAAGTTGTCCATATTTTTCAACACTCCAAATGGTAGACAAAATAGAATCGAACCACAGCCAACATATAAATCAAATAAGACCATCAACACTCCAAAATGAGGAAAAGATACATTTTCAAATGCACCACCCAACACACCAATCAATTAATACCATCAAAATCCTGCAAGTGGGAAAGAATGCAGTTTCAAACATCAACGAATACATTAATCAAATAAGACATATCATCATTCTTCTCACAATAAATGTTTAGGTAAGTTGGGCATACCTGAAGCTTGAGAACACTTGTCTTCTGCGAAGATATAAACAATCCCCAATCCTTATAGTCGAGAGAAATCTAGCCACGAAACAACAATAAGAAAACCCATCAAGATAACACAGTAGTTAGGAGCATAAAATGCAGCTACTGAAGATGGCAGTATAAGATAAAGATCTAAAACAAATAAACATGACATATTTGTTGAATACTATGGAATTTTTTGAGCTTAGGTGAGTAACACATCAGGTTTAATGAGATGGTGGTGCAGGATAGAATGCATATGCAACATGGTATTTATAGTGGGAGATAGATTTTTAAATAGTTATTATTAGCATTGTTTCAGCAAATAACATTAAATGCAGAGATTTTCAGGAGTCGGTAAGGGAAAATCAAATTTTACTTTACCACCACTTCTAGTGAGGTGAGACATGCATTAATAAAGGATGGACAAATGACTACATGCAAACAATATCAGTCCAAAGAAAATAGTGCATATGTCCACCTCAGCAAACACATAGATAATGCGTCCAAAACCAATAGTATTTTGGAAGGAGTTTGAGGGGGCAACACAAACTCACACTTCATTAACAGGTTCCAGCCATGAGAAATTGATCAGGGTGAAGAGTTGTCAATTGTATTTGGCAAAACAATGTCAAAGTTGTAACCAATAAAGGAAAATTTAGAAGAATAAAAAATGGAAACAAAAAATTAATGGGAATTCAAAAAATAGTAGCAGATCTATATAGGGCTCGGGAAATAGACTGGTTTAGACTAAATGTATAGTAATTGAGTCCACCAATTTAGGTGTGATGTGTGCTAGAAATCTGGTATTTGTATCTCTGCTAAACAATATTACCCACAGTATAGATGGCGTCGGTAATAATTGTTGCTTTAGAAAATATCTCTAGGAAGGTGGAAAGGAGTCTCTAAGAAGAGTTGGATAGAATTTGACACTTCTGGCCAAGGTTTCTTTACAAGAAACACCTTCAGGTGAATTATCTCGATCCATAACTTGGTTTCCTAACTCGTATGCTAAGCTTGATGGAGATAACATGGTGCATTTTCAACTCTTCTTCTCTTGTTTGTCATATAAAATTAGGCATGGTCATCTTACCATCTCTTGCATGATTTTAACGTTGCTTGTTTTCTTAATTTAAATGGAGTTGTAAATCAATGTACGGAAAAATAACATTTTGGTGAATTAAGCGGGAAGTATTATTTTATAGTAAAGTTTTCCTATGTTTTGTACAAAACCGGGATAGTAACCATGAATGTAAATGCTACTCTCATTTGCCTCGTGGATGATTGGATTTTTTTTTATATTAGAAAAATTACGAAACCACTAGTTGGCGGATTTAAACTTGAATGTTAGTTCAAAACTACTCCTTGGCGACCTTGTAAAATATAAATAAAACATGTTTTCAATGAGGCATAAAATATCTCTATAAACCTCAAAATGAGAAAAGTAAACTTTAGCCATGTACCTTGTCACGTGGAGTGTTCAACCAAACCACAGGGTTGCTCTAATATTTCCATTTGACCTTATTTCCTAACATGTCTAGGAGCCCAACAGGCTAGTTCATAGCTTTAAACAACTGCTGAAAGTTAAAAATGCAGTTTGGTTTTGACTTGTCGTTTTGGCCCTAGGTGTAGAAATGGATTTTCGATTCCGCATACCTCTAGTATTTCTCTCATATTACAATCACTAACAACCATCAATTTATAGAAAAAAATCCCATAAGTTAGTTTTCCAGAAAGGTTTTGTTAGCTTCCGGTCATTGGGTGACGAGGTCATTTGGGCGCATTTACAATTGGTGGCTCTGGAAAGATGAGTGCCATTTGAACAAAGTTCACTAGTTTTGAATTATGTCACTCTGAATCTCTCCTTACATATAAGGGAGTAGGTAGGAATTAGTTTTCATATGTTTCGAGCCTTGGAGATTGTTTTGAATGATGATATTTGAGCAACTTGTCTAAATTTGACGCTTTCAAAAACTTCTAAGCGGAGAAAACTCAGTAATATGACCTTATATAAGAAAAACGATGATTGAGAAACCTTGCAAAACAAAAATACATGAATATATGAAACCTCCTTAATGCTTGTTTGAAAAGATATTGAATGTGAAAATAAATGGTGTTTTCTCTCCCTCTCTCTATCCCTATCTTTTGGATTTGAAAATGAAATGAAATGGAAATTGTATTCTTACTCTCGTTAAAATTTTATCAAGTTATTTCATTATTATTGGAAAACTCGATAACATAAATCTTGCTTGATAGTTGTTAGATTCCATGCCAATAGTTGTGTTGACCATGTGATGGATGTAGGTACACAGGATATGAAGTAAATTGTAGTGTTTTATACGCTTTTGTAATCTTGGGTTATCCTTGAAATATATGTATTATTAAATGAATGTATATCAACACTATGTTTATGAACATGAATGTTATTTTTGGATTATTTTGTGATGAGTGAGAAATTGTAGTATATTGGCATCTTTGGGAAAATGGGCATTCTACTCTAGGGGTGATTTAATTATAGGTTTATATCTTGTTAATGTGGTAGATGTACTTTTAACTGAAAATGAAATGATCTTTCATAGCATGATTTTTGGGTTATTAATGAATGAATGAATTTGTGTGTTCCTAATTAATTTATAATTCATAGAAGAACCAAAGAAAAAAATGACAAACTTAGAGTAAGATCCTTGTTTGACATCCTCTTTTGTGCGAGCATATTAGCTTATAAAACTAAAAATTAAAGGAGGAGCCTAGTTTCCTTATCATTCTTTGCACCTCCTCTCTTAGAAGGAATAAGAGCACAAATTCAGGATTTTGTCGAATCATGTATGTTTATCGACATTGTTACAAAACCACCCTATAGGAATGGTAATGGTTAAACATTGTTTAGAGTATAGGGGTCCCCATTAGGAGTTATATTCATACACGTTGAAGTTGTGTGGGATGATTTAATTTAAGGATTGGAGTTACCTTTGTGACATGTGAGATGTAGGGTCTAAGCTATGGAATTGTATAGTTGTCTTGAGGTTAAACATAGAGGGATAAACAATGAATGTACTTGATTCATAGGGGAAATTAAGAAATGTAATTTCACAACTTTGAAATGTGATCTAGCATACCTTTGCAAACCATAAAGTGAGGTGGTATCTCACTTATTGCTTTAAATAGAATCCCAAATCTTGTAAAATGTGAATGATATAAGACTAACACATAAGTGAAACTTGGAGTTATCTTATAACTTAGTTAGGCCTTCTTTTGTTGTTGAAATTAAATTTAAACTACTCCATATGATTTTGATCATTAGAAACACTATCTCTTGTCTAGAAGACAAAAATTATGGCATATAACTATTAGAATTGATTCTAACCTATTTTGAATCATAGCAACAACATGGGTCAAATGTGAATGAATTTTTTAATAACCTTTAGAATTTAATTTGGATTCTTGAGGTGTCATTTTTTTGAAAGAAAGTAAAAATTGTAGGGTTTTGAGATAAAGGTGTTTGAACCACACCAAAACTAACTTTTAATTGGACATAGAATCCTTGAGTGCATATTGAAGTGAATTAAAACCTAGGATATTTTTATAAGTCAGTGTGTTTGAAACCTATTTTCAAATCTGTCTACCCAAAATGTGTCCCTAAGATTTCAACCTTTTGAGTAAACAAAATATGGAATCCATTCCCTTTAAACCAATGCTCACTCTTTTTACGTGATTCAGTGTACTTGTATAAGTTAATTCTGAAATGAAATAAATAATGTGTAACATTATGAATAAGAATATATGTGTAGACACCTAAAATTAGCACCACTAACCCCCACGTCTCGTGTCCGCTAGCTCCCTTAATTATCACATCACTATCATATTATACATTAAATCCTTATCCTAAGTCTTATTCCTCCCCACTATATTTACTCCCCGTAAATATCATTCTAGAGATGTAAAATCCTATTTTAGCCTCTCCTAAATCACTCAAACCACTTACAAACCAATCAAACAAAATAAAACAAAATAAACAAATTATTAACCATTTAACAACATCCTAACCCATATAAATATTTCCCAACATACATCCTTTTTCCAAACAAACAAATGCCTTGATTTGGGAAGCTATTTTAACCATTTTCCCGTATTTCCCAAATCACCGAAGATTCAACCAATCACCAATGAAATAAATAATGTGTAACATTATGAATAAGAATATATGTGTAGACACCTAAAATTAGCACCACTAACCCCGCGCGTCGTGTGTCCGCTAGCTCCCTTAATTATCACATCACTATCATATTATACATTAAATCCTTATCCTAAGTCTTATTCCTCCCCACTATATTTACTCCTCAGTAAATATCATTCTAGAGCTGTTAAATCCTATTTTAGCCTCTCCTAAATCACTCAAACCACTTACAAACTAGAATCAAACAAAATAAAACAAAATAAACAAATTATTAACCATTTAACAACATCCTAACCCATATAAATATTTCCCAACATACATCCTTTTTCCAAACAAACAAATGCCTTGATTTGGGAAGCTATTTTAACCATTTTCCCGTATTTCCCAAATCACCGAAGATTCAACCAATCACCAATGATTCTCCTTTGTTGACATAAATATATATAAATATGTCTCAAACCTTCATTTCAGGTTAGCTTCTCACATTCTGACTTACTAGCTGGACATTCCTCTCACATTGTAACATTCATGTATCATAATCTTCTCACAAAGCTAGATTTCATCACAACAACACTTAAGACATCAAATATCTTTTCTCCTACCTTCGAAGGTCATTCAAGCACCCAAAAATCAAATCCAATGATCTTCCAACATCTACTATCTTCTTCTCTCTAGTAATATCATCCTCTTAGATTTATTCATTAAGCTGGAACAAGGTAAGTGCCTTCACTATTACGTCATTGTCTCGTTTATTCATATTTTACAAACTTCTACCAAGATTATATTCATCCTTTATCATCTGCATAATTTCCACAACAATTACCTCAATCAATTGACCTTCTCACCGCCTCAATCAAAACTAATCGAGTTGTTTTCTCAATCATGTTCCCATCACATCTCATCTATCCTCCAGATCCACACAATCATGTTACATCTCTTTGGAGGGGAGATTCGTCACTGTGCCCTCTAAGCATCTAGTGTTCCTCAATCACTTCCACAGAATTTCACGGTATGCTTCCCTCACTATCTGCTTAACTCACTTGAGCGCTCCATTTTGGAGTTTCAAAAGCATGCATGTGCGGTCCCGCTACATCAGGGTCTCATATTCTTGTTGCATAAGCTTTGTCTTCTTAGGTCTCTAGGCATCCCATCCTCCCCGTCTCTGTTCCTCCTCTACCCAGCACCGCTGCCGCTACCCCCATCTCTCCACCTTCTACCCCCTTCACCACTACTGTCACCCCTCTACCTTCCTTCTCGCTCCCTCTATCATCCCCCCACCTCTGCTCCCACCCCCTTCGCTTCCACTTTGACCCGGACACTGTTACTTATGTCTTACTAAGATCGAAACTTGATACCCCTGTTTCGGGGAATGTTCCTCAGGACTTGGAAATTTCCCATAACCTCCTGCATATTAGTAGTACTAGTTCACAGGAGGCACACATTGAGAGCTCCACAAATAGGCTAGATGCCTTAGAAGCTGACATGTTGTTGTTGAAAGAAGAGGTTAAAAACTTGGCAAAGCAAAAAGGTAAGAGGAAGAAGGAGGAGGAGGCTGATATTGATAATAAACAGGTTGAAGACATTTACAAAAATCTGAACTCCTTAGACAACCGTTTAGGGAAAGCCAAGACTCGCCATGACCATAATATGGCTATTTTTAGTGCAATTGAAGAATTTATTGAGTAGCATGTCCGCAACATCTCTAATCTCAGCAGAATACCAACAACTCTTTGGGGCATGGAGAAGGAAAGAAAAATACCATTGAACAGCTTGGATGTTACTGACTCTACCCACATGACAAAATTGGCTATGTTCACCTCTTGGCAGAATATCAAATCCAGAATCGAAAAAGCCGCCAAGAAGTAATTGTGGATTCTCTTGTTGTACTCTATAATTATTGTTGTTTTTTTGTTGTTTTTGGCTACTCTTCTGCAGTGTTCGAACTGGTTTGTTGTGTTGGGGTAACTTCTCTTGGGATACTTTGGGTTTCTATGTCTCATTTGGATCTTGATCCTTTTTGTAATGGTTCTCATTCCTATTCTGGCTTCTAGGCCCTCTTTTGTTTACAAGGGTATAGTCCCTTTCAAAAAACTATTTACCAATAATTAAAAAAAAAAGGTGTCCCTAGGATAATTAAATTCACTCCAAGATAGGTGGGCAATAATGTTAATTGGTTTGGGCTTAAAAATTATTTTCAATGTCTTTCCAAAGTCAATATGTTGGAAAATAAGAGAGTTACAATGTATACAAAAGGATGTTTTTTTCTCTAGGATCCTCGGTTTACCTTCCAAGATAATAATTGAATTTTTGAAACTATTTATATAATTAAAGTAATAATGTTCTCATATGAGGTTTAAAATCTCTCCACCGATGGGTTTAACTAATCATTTAGGGGGAAAATTTAATCCAAGTCACGAAAGAACATTGATTTCATGTGTCTGGATTTTATGATTATTGATCATTTAATACTATTTCCTATAACTTGATTTAGATAGAGAGATTTGAATTTGTATTCTAGGTGGAGATGGTTTAGGTTCCCTTTTTATTTTGACACTTATTACCCATCCGAATACTTCTAAGTCAATTTTGACAATAAATAAATCTTATTATTACATTAAAACATTTATTGGAATTTGAGTCGTTAATCTTCACTCATGGTCCATTTGGTTTACTAAGATTAGGATTTTATTATTATTTTTATAAATATCTAGGGAAATTTACAGGCCCACTAATTGGTTAAATACTTCCATAGTTTCATAGAAGAGTTTTAAATAACTTAGCCATTTAAGCTACTTGGCATAATATTACTTATACTAATATTATAATCCAATTTTAAATATATTTTAACTACCTTCTCTATTGAGAGAGAAGAAATAATTTATCCTTTTTCAAATATATAAAAATCAAGTATGAGGCCACTTTATAAGTGGATAATTCCATCTTTTAAGAGAGCCCTAGGATCAATTTATATTCAACCATTGATCCGTGGGGAAACCCTAATTCTTCTAAGATCTTATTATCTTTTCCCTTTCACTCCACTTTCTCTTATTTCTTTCCTATTTGGTATTATTCATTTTCATTTTTTTCTACAAATTTCCTTAGGATCATTCATGGAAGATGAAGAAGAATGTTATAGTTAATTCATCTGGTTTTGTTTTCTCTCCACCTCCTCATTTTCCCAAGTTTTGCAAGATAAGGAGGAAGCTATGTGGAGGTAAGGGTTTTGATGGAATTTTCTATACTCTATTTAAATTTGTTCATTCGTATAAAATATTATTTCATTATTCCCTCTCTAGGGTTTGAGAAATGGAAGAAGTATATACCTTCCTCCTGGAACCATACAAAAACATATATAGTTTGTTTCGGGGAAGTATAGATGGGTGGTTGTGACCCAACTATATATATAAGGGTTTATTATATTTATTTATTATAGGGCCTTATAGAAGGGTGACCACAACCCAACTATACATATCGGGGTTTTGGGTATAGATATATATAAGGGGTGGAAATATCAGGTGAGTGCTTTTATGGCCATAGAAGAAATGTGGGGTAGGGTGCAAAGGAAACACACAAGGAATAATGGAGATTATGGGCTCCCAAATGTTAAGTGTGAAAGAGGGGGTGGAGTCACTGGCAGCCAACCCCCATTGAAATTGGTTTATTTTATTTTATTAATATTTTTAGTATATATAATTCGAATGAGAGTAAAATGTTTACTAATTCGAGATAAATTTTACATATATATATATATATATATATATATTTCATATGCATAGGTGGGTGGAATTTCTTGAATTGGCTTCCCTCCCTTTTTTTGAAACAATTACATATATATCTCTTTCTCTAAACAACCATAATAGTAACCATTGTTTTGACTTCCATAATTTTTTTAATGATTTTTACTACCATATGTAACACTAATATATTTTGAAAATATCTATATCCTTTTATTAGTATTATAATTTGGTCATTTAATATTTGAAGCTTTTGAACCAAATGTGTAAAAATATCAAATCCAACCTCATAGTAACTTTTCCAAATTTAAATCTTAATATCCCTTTCCTCAATTTAAACAAGAACAATAAGATGACTTATTAAATTTGATCACAATATTTTATTTTTCCATAGTCATTTAAGGAGATTTCTAAAAATGAATTTTATCATGCCTACACTCTAAACATAATCCAAAAATAACCATTGAAAATAAAACTATGGTAGAACAATATTATTTAAGGAGATGGAGTCCAAATATAATCTATTAAAAAATAATGAGATCTTCTTACTACAACATCTAACAAATATCATTATCAATATATGATTACAAGGGAAGTAAAAATGAGATCTTAATTTCTTCCCAATATAAAGATGGAATAAAAATATCCTTTGAAGAAAAATTAGAAGAAAAATTCTTGGTTGTCCACCCTACTAATAGGCATCGTTACATGCCTCTTCCGCAAAAAGAGGGCATTCTAGCCTCCCTCCAAGCCCATGGGAAAGAGAGGGAGCATGCCTCCAATATGCACAAGGTGAGTGGAAAAAGGGGTAAGACACCATCCATACACAAATAACCAAAATTTTCAACAAAACAATAGCGCACACATATGAAGCACAACACTTCCTAAGAAGGGAAGAGGAGGAAAATTTAGCTCTAAGATATCCATATGTACATGCAACTAAAAGGTTTAAACCCATGTAAAATTACTCCAAGTCACTTAAAACCTGCCCCTTTTAAACCCTCTAAAAATCATATTTCCCAAACCTCCCAAAATGAGGAGAAAGTAAAGAATAAGGATAAAGAAACAAACAACATGTCAACACTTCATTACTTATCCCTTTGATATTGAAAACACACTCAAGAAAAAAATCATTTTACCAAGAAAATTCAACAAAGAGTTGAGAGGCTTACCTCTCAAGACCAACATTCCAAGTTCCACACTTTATGACCAACCTCCATAAGATTCATTCCTTCTTCCCAAGATTTTAATAGCTCCCAAATAATAAAGAGAATCCACCAAGTTTCTCCAAGCCTCTAGCTCTTCTAAGACCTCCCCCAAACTTTTCAAGAAAAATGAGACCCAAAATTCCCTCCAAGCTTCAAAGTGGAGGTATATGAAGAGAAATCCCAAGGATTCTCACCAATGAGAGGGTGACATGTGTCACCCTCCTTACTTTTCTAAAAAGACTCCCACAAGTACCTATAATATAAAGACAAAATACATATTGAAGGAATATCCCCCAAAAATCTAAATTAAAAATAAACTAAATTTCCTCCACTACCAAGGTGGCTCAAATAACAAGCACATTAAAAATGATGTGGACAAGAGGGGCTCAAATGGGAGGTAAAATCCCATTTGAGCCTTGAAAAATACTCCCTAACAATAGTTAGGGTCAAAGCGTCCATTTTGGTGTAAATGAGACCCCAAACACAAAAAAAAAAACACTTACAATTTCCACTTTTAACCCAAATTCGGGTTTGGGAAAAGTGGCACACATGGAGAGGTGGTGGGGCCCACCCAACTCATGTTTAAGTGGTCCCACACCTCTAAGAACAAGGTTAACAATAATAAATCACCATTAACACATGTAGGAACCATTAGGCCCCTAAACTAACTTAGAACAAGGGTTAGACAAATTAATACAATAAGGGTCAAGAAGGAACCACTAAGGGTGTCCATAATAATCACAACACAAATAAAGACAAAAATAAAATCAAGTAAAGGTAAATTTTCACACTTGTCATTTGCTTGTGCAAATTGGAGGTGCATCTCTGAGTCCCACGTTCTTTTGCGGTGAAATTATAGCTTGCACACTCGATTCACACGTCATCATACATTCTCGATACGATAAACCGAGTGAAACGATTCTATATACATCCAATTGATCAATTCAATTTTTGAGATAAAAAATCTAATTTAATTAATATCCATATGGAGATAATGGCCAAAACAATATATAGTCACAACATACAAAATATAACCCATTCAAAAATTATCTCATTAACATTCATCACAACAATAACAAAACAAGAAGTTGTGGAAACAATATTGGCATTGTGTGCCTCATACACAGCCTATCTAGTAAGGTTAGCATATTCCAAATAGAGATGACAAGTTAATATACATATATTCAAACAATTAGCCAATATAAGCATTATCCAAAATACAATTAGTGTAACCTTTGATCAACAATACGACCACACTAAATCAAAACCTGGGGGTGAGGGTAAGGGTGGTAATTCGAATTCACAAACCCCATATGTCATCCTACAAAGGAAAATTCCACAAGAGATAATATACAACTCATAGTAAATTAATCCAAGTAGCATGATATTATCCACATAAATGTCTCAAACATGAATGTATTGCAGATTCAATCTTTAAGAAAAGGAATGAAATTTGAGGGAATTACATTTTCATTGTTCATTGGTTATTCCTTGAAGACTAGTTCTTTCTTGGTGATCCTATTTGCTTCATTTTTTTAAGTTTTCCTTTGAAAAGATCATTTTCCGAGCTCTAAAATTCGAAGACCTATCCTTTTTATTATAATAGACACATCCACTTTCATCCTTATTTTTGTATGCCTTTTGATGATTGCTCTTTGAGTATAGCACAATCTCCTCAATTACATCATTTGCACTATTTTTTTCTTCATCTAGAGAGCTACGATCGCATCTTCCAATGTTTGGGAAGGTATATGTCCAAGAGTAAAAACAAAATTGATATATTTGGAAGGTAAACTATTCAATGATCTATATATTTTACATCCCGATCATCAAAGGAAGCTTTGTATTCGATAGGTGTCTCATGAGAGATATCATGTCATTAACGTGGCTAGTTTTTGTAATTCCACACACATTTTTAATTTGAATAAATGGAATTTAAAAGAAAAATTTGTATTGAATTCTTTGGATCCAAAAAAAATGTTAAGATTTTCCCACATTACCTTGGATGATTTTTCAAGGTCTACATATTGTAATTCCAAATTTGTGACAGAAAAGGACAATAATGGATTTGTCTTTATCATCTTTACTTTTCCTTTCTTATAATTTGTTAGGATATGTTGGTTCTATTTTTACCATTCACTATTCCCCACAATTTTTTGTTCATTAGTTGCATTTGAATTTTGAATCACTAAGTGTGAAAATTTAGACTAATGATTTTTTCTAATGAAATGTACATATTTATAATATGAACAAAAAAACATGTTGGTTTCTACTAGAAATATGTCTGTAAAAACAATATGACACTAACTAATAGGAATAGTATTCACCCAAATCAAACTTACAATTTTTGACAGATTGTACGTCTTAGATTTTTTACTAGCTTGACTCTAATTAATATTTTAAAGAGGAAAATTCATTATTTTTAGTGACTACTATATATAAACACAACTGGTAAAAATATTTAAGAATCAATCATGTAAGATCACTTTTTAAATGGAAAAGAATTAATGGATAATAGACATTATATGAAAACACAAATTAGAGACTCACATGAGCATGTCTTCAATAACCTTGAAAACAATTTTAGTGGTTATTTAACAATTGTGACTCAAAATTGACATGGTCTTCTATGATTTTTGAAGGAAATGCTATATTCCCCACCCGAATGCTCTTAAGTACCATGCTTAATTCACAATGCGTTGCTCGGTTTGATGTAATAAATTTGAATTAACTAGATGTAGTATTCAAAGCTAATTTGGTGAAGAAATATTTTACAATTCGCAGCAAATTCACAAATATCAACACACTAAAATTGGGGTAAATAGAGTAAATACACGTAATAGATCAAAATAATAACCACCATTGCATAAAAATTTATTTTTTTCTTTTTATATTCCATGTGAACTTAAATGGTTAAGAGATATTCAATTTCATGAAACAATCATGCAAAATTTACACATTCTATTTGAACAAATTTCAGGTGACATCTATACATTCTATTTGAGGGTACCTTAAGGGGCCTACTAGGATTAGGGTGTGATCAAACTTGGTCATGTGGGATAGAAAACACAATTTGAGGGATGTCGCTATTTTCCTTAGTCACCCTATATATGCCTCATTTATTCCTTTTGTCCACAAATTGCACTCCTTATATGTCTACTTGCTTCCTTTATTTACAAGCTAATATTCTTTCTTTTGGACACTCTGGACATTCATCATTTCATCCCGACTCATATTATGGTCTCCATTTCTCATGTTTTTATCCTATGAGCTTAGGATTTCCCCAAGGCCAAATCCATCACCTACGGGTGGTGGCACTTATTTTGGTTTTGCCATGGCTAATGCCATTACCCATGCTTTCTTATTAGAATCATAAACTAACCAATTTTAAAATAATTTATTACATACATATTGTGAAGGATCTACTCTTAATCATACTATTTCTCACTTCTTACCTGACTTTAGAGTCTTTGATACCTCTTTTATAATTGTGCCGCCATAGTGAGTTAGGAATGGATATCTTCTTATTGATATTTCCCCTTCTCCACTCATAAAAATTCTCTCTTGGTATTGTTGTCTCTGGGGGATTACGCATCATCACACACATATGATACATGTAATTATTTATAACCCTCTTTAGTATATTATTTTTTATGTATATGTTTGTTGTTGTTGGTCATCCATTGCTAAAGGATATATAGATGTATGTTTTGTTTGGTATATTACATCATCTTATTATTACTACACCCCTTAGATTTATACTCATCTTGGTTATTTCCCATTTCTATTTTATAATCCTATTAGGATACATATATTTACATTAGTTGTAGGCCTTGGAAATCCATAACTATCCTAAGGTTAGGGCTACTATCCTCTAGATTTACGACTTTAGTGCTCCCCGATAACCTTTGTATCTGCGCATGGTGTGGCCAATTTTAGATTCGATCCCTATATTTAAGAAACCAGATGGGAACCACTCTTTTACCCTTTAAACATTCTAGTGAACCCAAAGTGAAGCTTACTCTTCCCTAAATTAGGTCATATTCTCTCCACTTTCCAACTTTTGCTACATTTTCTACACCATCAACCCAAGTGTAGGACCCTATTGCACGAATGATCATGTTCTTGTTAGACTAATCATTATATATGCAATTAAACCCCATGTATCCTATATTTTATCACCAACATCCCAAGGCACGCTGGAACATCACTCAACCAAAACTGAGTAATCACCCAAAGCACGTAAGGGTACCAGGTTCCTCTTTTATATCAGATTGTTTAAGGAGTTAGCATGATCATACAAATATTCCAGATCCATAATATCCATTCAAGAATAAAGCATAACATAAAACAAATCTAGATCTTAACCATATGCAAGATTAATTAAACAAGAACCATAATCAAATTTACCATACAAGATCCATGCTCAATTATGTCAATCACTAAAATTCAGCCACAAAGATCCATTGCATTAATTATTGTAAAACACAGAAGCTTCATATATACATAACATAGTCACCATAGGTTACATGCACTCATGAATCCACAACATAGCTCCACTATAACATGGTACTGTATCTAAACCGTAAATCAATACATATTTATAGGTAGTGGGGACTTTCCCTTCACTACCTAAGCACCTAAAAATAGACTGCATGCTAATAATAGCCATGCACCCTTACATGATAAATACAAAATCATGCAAACTCACTAATAATAGATCATCTAATAATACAACTATAGTCTAATCCTATTATTAGCTCCAAAACTATGCATGTCGATTGATCTTCTACTTGTCCAAAATAGTCTTTGCGTGCTCTCCAAGTCTTCTACAAAACATGCTCTACACTCTATGTTTATAATTAGCCTTATACTAGAAAATGACTAAGTCCTTATTCCTCATTTTTCCCACACGTGCTTTGTTCTCGCTATTCATCCATGCCACCTGTCCACATGCCAAAATGTTAAGCATCTCTAGTAATTAGGCTTGTAATTCATCATCCCAACATTACCCCACACTAATTTCATTTCCGCCCTAGTAATGGGAAACCATAACTTATCTCTCCATGAAAAAGAATAAGGAATGAATGAAAATCGTAAAAAAAATGAAAGAATAAAAACATTTTATTCTTCCACAAAGATAATTAACTCAACTCATGATATCCTTTTTTGATTTACCTTCTAAGTCATTCCAATCATAAGTGCCTTATTTTTTTATTCGAATGTTTACAAGTACTGATTCCATCTCATCAAGAGCCATGTTCTCACCTTCATTCTGTAGCACTATGAGAACATTATCCACATGCTTGAGACCATCCCATCCATGACATCCATTCACTATGCTATCAATTTCCTAATGTATTTTATCTTCTCCTTGTGCGGGTCTTAGGCTATTGAAGTGCATCACGCTTCTCTACGCTATCAAAGTTAGCCTCTCCACATGTCTGAGTGTCTCATTCTTTACTACTTTATGAACCTCATCTTCCTCATCCATATCTCTTGTATTTATTATAATATCAGGGGTTGCGCACATATTCAAGGCCAAATATGATTTCTTCAGTTCATCCTTCAAAGTCTGCAGTATGGATTCATAACTTGTAATTTTTCATGCAATAGTGGCCTTAGCCTTCACTACATATTTTGTAGCATCCTTGGGTTTTGGAATTCTTATGGGCCCTTCATCTAGAACCATATGAACTAAAGTGCGTAAATAATGTAAAGTAGATGGGAAAATTCTTGCAAATTTATCCTCCAAATCCAAATTCTTTCTTAAAATATTGTCCCCAATTTATTATGTCATATTGCGTATCAAACATGCCCTTACCTTAGTTGTCTCTTTTTTTCTTATGTAAGGTGCTTGATTTTAGTATCCTTGTCCTTATTATCATCTAATAGTGCTCAAATAGTTACCACTTTGTCTATGTTTCTATGCGCAACCTCTCGAGATACCTTTGTTAAGTGCATTGCTCACTTGTTCATCCAAGTGGGATTAACTATAAAATGGCGTGAGTGTGGTGATTTCTTCAACCTACGTGAAACACATGATTCTTCACATACATCAAAGTTAGGATCATCCATATGATTCTACATGCTCCAAGATAATTTCTTATGTGTGTGTAGTAGCCATGTCTCCATTCTTCACTCCCATTTGTAAAGGTCTTTAGGTTCCAAAGTGATTTTGAACCACATGTGTATAATATTGGTTGGGTCATCAATATACCCAACTATTGGCATCTCATAAATACCTTCAGATTTCTCCTTAATAACATGTTTACCCTTTGTAACATGAACACCTAAATCCAACACTAGTTCCTCACCTAATTGTGTAGTATGAGGTGTGCCTGATGGCTCACCGTTATCTGTTCCTACCTCCGTATCCATGGCACCAATGCCTATCTCTCTTTCCTTCAAATCATTTGCATAATTATTTATTTCTTATTCTTGAGGCTCTTCTGCATCCTCAGTTTGTATTGGAGTATTCGGCGAATTGTCCCTAGATTTCTCTTCCTCATCATCCTTCCTAGGGAGAATGTATTACAACTTTTCTTCTTTTTTGGCTATAACTTCATAGGAGAATTCCTAGGAAACCTCCTAAGGGGTCTATAAAGGTCATGTTCCTTGAGTTCTTGTTCTTCTTAGCACTCTTTTAAATTATGGGTTCCTAACACCTTGCTCTATATCTATCTCTAAAGGGTATGTTTCCATAATTCATCTTCTTTTTATAATGTAGGGGTCACCTCACACTCTCTTTTCTTCCTACACAGTTGGTTGTTTCCTACCCCTGTGCTCCAAGCCACCATTGTCTTCCTTAAGTTCCTCTTCTTCTCCTTCTTCTTCTCTAAGGTGAAAAGTGTCTTCTTCATCTTGCAGTGTGCCCATAATATGCTTCCCCTTGGGTGGTCAAAGGAGCGTAAACTCATTCTCTAGATACTTCCCATTCTCCATAGCTTGGCTTAAGATAAATATAAATGAGATATGCTTCAAACTTCCCAATTTCCAAGCTCACAACGTTCATGTTAATATCATCTAAATTAATTTTTCAATGTATATAGACTTACTTAGATAAACGTAAGTCTTCCTGAGAGTGTATGGTAGTCACAGTCCACTTTATCTGCATTGAATAACAACCGGTGCATGTTCAAAAACATGTGCATATATGTCTAAAATTAATGTGTGGTGAAGGCATAGGGGAGTTTACACCAAGGGCTCCACTTCCCATCCTTCATCCCAAGCGCCCTATGTAAAAATGTTGATACACAAAAATTGTACATGTTTTCTAATACCAAGGAAGATCCTTAGGTATTCTCCATTCCTCCTCGAACACAACACAAAGGAAATCATACCATAATTCTACTCTCTTCTTAAAGGGTCCACTCATGGATCCATCACATGTATACTTAGAAAATATCTCTACAAGATATTTCTTCTCCTCAGGTATATTGCCATATTTTATCCTTTGGCCCATCAAGCACTCCAATTTATACAAATACAAGAGATAAAAGGATCACGCCAAACTTATTTTCTCACCTTGGTGTGCCTCCTCAATAATGGTTTCAATAATGTAAACTAGACAAATTATAAACTACCCCTTATATCATCTTCTTTTACTGCATGAAATCATGCCTTGTTCACCTATGACCAACACTCTTGATTGTTTAACTTAGTAAGTAGGTGCGTTGCCACTGAACAACTGGATACTTTTACAACTTAGGGATATCCATCCCATGCATACCCATTTCAATATCCTATTTCTTTTTTAAGTTACTTTTATTCCCTCCTTATTAGTGAGGTCACTTCTTAATTTAGTACCTAAACTCCTTAGTCCTGTCAAACTCCCAATCAAGGGCACAGTGAGCCTCATTCATCACCCAAAAAAATAGAAGAAGTCCTCATGGAATCTACTCATCAACCACTTGGTATAAATTTTTTTGGTTTTCCAAAGTAAGGGAGTTCATATAGTTACAAAACTCCCACCTTTGTCAACAATTTTTCACCCACGTCATCATACATAACCATGTTGTTCGTTGTTCTCTGTTGTCTTTACCACTAGTAACTTATCCAATTCATATTTGTTATCTTTGTTTCTATGGTTATAATCACTTACTTTGCAACGATGAATGTGAGAATCCCAATCATGGCCCATAAAAACCCCTTTTGGGTATTACATCTCGAAAAATGGCTTTCAGGGGCATCTTCTACTTTGACCTCAACTTCCTTCTACTTCCTTCCCCTTGTGGCCACTCCAGGTGCTTGCTTAGGTGCCATAGGAACAATAAAGGTGTGTTCTTTAACTAATTCGAGCTCTAAAACTCAAATATGTGTTCCCTAGCTTGATTCTATGTGCCCTATATTGAAACTTGAACCCTAATAGCTGATTTCTCTCCCCACACACCTTTTTTTCACTCAAACACTCCTCTCTCAATAGAGTGCCAAACAATATTGTGTGTAACTTCAACAAATCCATTTGGTTCAGCTTGGTATCGCAGATCTCTCTTAACGTCACAACTCACTCTTTAGCTCACTCTTCAACTCGCTCAAATATCTCAATCGCAAAGGTAAAAATGATTTCACAACACCTCCTTATATATATTTTGAAACTTTTTCCACATTTATAGCTCTCTACCTACCACCATACTCAACATTAAATTTGGTGTTTCATTTTATTTTTTGCGCCACAGTCATAACCTTCTTTCAGCGCACTACTACTCCTTGGCCATAGACCTCCTTTCACGCGCCTTCATGCACTAAAGTACCTATCCACTATGCCTTTCACTAAGTAGTTCCCACTACCGCAACCTACCTCGTGTTACACTATGCATCCATTCATCCATACATGGTCTTCATTCATGAGAAATCTTTCTCTATCCACACCTTTACTTCAAACACCTGCAAAATATCTCTCTATGCCCATCTTTAGAGAACATTCAATCCTAGTCCATTTATCTTGTATACACTCCACCCCACACTAAAAGTATGCACAATCCTCTACGCATGAATTCAATATATAATAATCAACTTCTAGCATGCAAGCACACTTATTACACAAAACAATGAACTAAATTGACAAAACATAACAATGATGAAAGGAAACACATATAAAGGAAATATAATCTAATCTAACTAGAAATACTACCTTATTAAAAACACTAAGAAGACTTATTTATAGTAGGGATTCAGCCTACTCCCGTTGAAGTAACTGGGAAACCGTGTCCCATCCAATTCCTCTAACTAAAAACTAATGAATCAAGTATGTAAGTAACAACATATATGGTCCCAACCAATGCACTTTAATCTTTCTAGGATGGTGCAAAAAATTTGAATCATACAGAAGAACCATCTATCCAACTTCAAGCTTCTTATCCTTAATATGCTTATCATGCCATGCCTTCTATTTGGCCTTTTCTATCTTCTATCCATCATGCTATAAAACACCTTTCATCCAACTACATCAATTTATCAATGCATTCTTCAAGTGATTTTTCATCAGCCAAACCTCTCTACGTGTGTAATACGTAGAGAAGGTAACATGAATTCCATGGGTAAATAGCCTCTACGCCAAACACCAATTGAAAGGGTGTGGCTTTGTTCAATCTTTTATAAGTTGTCTTGTATGCCCAAAGTACAACAAAGACTTTATCATCCTAGTCCTTCCTTCCAACATCACAAATTTTAGTCAATGTATGGTTCAATATCTTGTTGAAAGCCTCAGTAGTTCCATTATCCTGAGGGTGATAGGGTGTTGTTTTATGGTGTGCAACCATAAATTCTACTAATAGTATCCTAATGGTCTCATTAAAAAATGAGTACCCCTATCACTTGTCAAACTCAATGGACATCCATACCTACTGATAATGTTCTCCCACAAAAACCATGTTGTCGTAGCTGCCATGTAATCCTTTGTAGGTGCCACTTGTACTTACCCACCTTTGTAAGATAATCTGTACAAGTTATAATGTAACACGATCCAGTCTTGTGTGTGGGTGGGGAAATAGGGCCCATAAATTTGAATTTCCCACTTTTCAAAAGGTTTTGCACTACAATAGGCCTTAAAGGCATTTCATCTATATGCCTAGGATTTTCAAGGCATTGAAAATGATCATATGCCTTATAATATTCTTTACAATCTTATATAATGTTTCCCACCATAAACTAGCCAATAAAATCTTGAGCAATGATGGTATCATCTCCTGCATAATGTCCACCTGTAATACCACCATGAGCTTCCTCCATAATCTCTTTTCACTCATGCTCAAGTACACACCGGTGTAAAACTTCATCTCGACCTAGTTTGTATAAGTCTCCACTGATCAACATATAGGCATGACATGTATGGCAATTTGCTTCTTCTCTATATTCTTCATTCCCTCAGGCATCACACTTATTCGTAAAAAGACAAAAATATTCTTCCAAGTCAGAGGGCGTAGTTTAATCTAAAAGTTTGTGCATCCAAAATTGTATCCTCTGCTCTGCACATTGTCCTCGCATGTATTAATCCTTGATAAATGATCTGGTCCATAATTACTCTTTCCTGGCTTAACCACCATCGTAAAGTTAAATTCTTGAAACAATGGAATAGAATGAAATATGTGCCCTTGTAAAATGGGCTTGTTCACCAAGTACTTCAATGCCATGTGATTTGTATAGAAAATAAAATGTGTTTCCAATAAGTATTGCCTAAACTTATGCAACACGTAGATCATGGACAAATCCTCATGCTCTATAGTTGTATAATTCTATTCAGTTGGTGTCAATTTCCTACTTGCAAAACAAATAGGATGATCAACAATACCTTCTCTAGGATGGGCTAATACTTTGCATGCCAATGGTCATGCTAGAGGCGTACACATGCACATGAAAAGGTTTAGTCCATGAAGGAAAGTGCAAAATAGGTGCTTTAGTAAGCATTTCCTTTAATGTCTCACGCGTTATTGCGCTTCACCCCAATGGAACTTTCCTTTAATCTTCAATAATTCTTCTAAGGGGCATGGAAAATATTAGCATAACCTTTGATGAACTTCCTGTAATATCCCATGTGCCCCAAGAATCTATGTACTTTACTCTGGTTAGTAGGTTCCTCTAAGCCCAAAATAACAACAACCTTAGCAAGATCCACTAACAAGCCTTCTTTACAAATAATATGCCCCAAAAAAGGTTCCCAAAAGGTGTAGAAAAACACTTCTTAATGTTCAAGGAGATGCTCAACTGCCAACACCTCTTAAACATAAGTCTTAAATTATCATAGTGATATTTCACTAGCCCATACACTATCCAATCATCCAAGTAAACATGCAAGAACTTATGAATAAAGTCTAGAATGCTTATACAACAATGTATGAAAAAAATTACACGCTCATTCTTCAATCCAAAAAGCATAACTGTGTATGTAAAAATTACCCATTTAGTGGTGAAAGTTGTCTTCTCTTGATCCTCTTTATCTATCCTCACTTGATGATATCTAGAAAATCCATCAGTGAAGGATTAGATCTCACGCCCTACAACGCCTTCCAAGATTTCTTTAGTAAAAGGTGTGGGAAAGGGATCTATTACACATGCAACATTCAACTCCCTATAATCCACAAAAATTCTTATTCTTCCATCTTTCTTTATGCTGATCACCATAGGGCTAACCCACTTTCCTCAATGGGCTCAATGATTCCATAATTCAACATCTTATCTATTTCTTCCTTTACCTTGATGCACATATTAGGATTCATCCTGTAAGGTCCTCTTCCTAACCGAGGCACACACCTTCTTTAGCTTGATTCTCATCTCACCCAAAGATTCATGCACCCCTTTCAATTCATGATAGCCCCTAGGAAACAGTCCTAGAAGTCACGCATAAGTAACTCAATTATTTTAGCAACCTCTGAGTCAAACTAATAATCACCAATGATGGCCTCCTTAGGTTCAACATCTATCCCAATGTTGACCTTCTTCATTTTCATAGGCTCATGATACATGCACACACCTTCTCATCTACTATGTCTAATACCTTGCATACCCTCAGTATGCTCAACATCTAGATTCTCCACCTCTTCATCATCAATTACATAGACCATCTTACCCTTTTCTTTTTCTAGGTAGCATGCCCAAGCTATTATGCATCTCTGTCTCTTCTTCTTCAAAGCGTGCCTCTAGATCTGACTCACCTAGTAACTCCTGAATAAGTTCCTTAGCCTTTGCACTATCTCCCATAGTCAAGCACTTCATAACCTGTAATGCCTCATTCACTAGAGGTTTAGTGGAAAAATAGTCAAAGGTTTAAATCATACCTATAGTCAGTTCTTGCCAATTTCCTATTTCTTTATTCAACTCTGCATAAACATACCATGCATGCACACACATCCTCACAAGGTGTAGTAGAACTTGTGCACCCATAGTGAAGGTGGTAAGGCCTCTTGCCCCTCTGTCTAGAGTCTCTCACACACTTGTTGATCATCCTTCCCATGAAATTCACATGTCTTGGTAGTAGATTTCTCCAAAGAAATCTAGTGGAGAAGGAATTCTCACTTCTCTACTCCAAAATATTATCCCTATGTCCACCAACATAAGGTATACAAATAACATATTCCTTATTTCCACTTGATCTATCCACTTGAACTTCCATAGCGTGCATGAACACTTCAGATTCCCTCACCAGTGTACCTTGGTACCTAGTTACTACCCAAATGCCTAACACAATGTGACCTACTTACGCACGTAACTACACTTCTCACTTTGCGCCCAACCATTTCATAAGTTCCATGTGCCTAGTTTTCACATGAAACACTTGTAGTATCACTCATGGACTGTGCATCATCCCATTGGAGAACTCCTTCCTTTGATGGCTCAAGGACTTCTGAATCTCTAATGGTGTGCACATAAATTTTGTTCAAATCCTCTTCACTTAAGGGTTCTATATAAGGTGCAAATTTTCCATTTGTTAAAGGAATGATGACATGTGCTCTTCCTTGTTCTCAAAACTTATATATCCTTTATTGAAGCACATATCATTTTTGTTTTCATAACACCAAGGGCACCCAAGTAATGCTGGAAAAATGTCCACCATGAAAAGTGCCAAGACCTCAAAATCTCCAGTAAACTTGGCCCCTTGTATAGTAATAGTAGCATCCTTCAAGACTCCAATGGGCATGGCCTTAGTCATGTTTTCCATAAACAACACATTTGAAGATGGTATAATGGTGGTATCCCCATCTGAATCCATACATCCAAAGTGAGTACATTCACTTTTGCACATGTATCAATCAAAATATTACTCAAAATCCATCCATCAACAACATTTAGAGTGATCTCTTTGTCATAATCAAGACTATGAGGAGGTAGATTAACATGCAAAATCTATCTTTTGCACTCAACTCCAACACGTGATGTATTTCCTTTAACCATTCCCCCAATAAAGGAATGATGTTTCCTTGTTGTAACATCTTGCAAACATCCTTTAATCATCAACATATTTCTGAGGAAGTTTAACTATTTTCTTCTTATCTAACTTCCATGTGATCTTTTTTCAAACATTTTATCTCACCCTACAAATTCCTAATCACCTCCATGGTTTCTTGATAAAATTCCTTCTGATGAGCAGGGTCTAGATGCTTTGCATGCAATACTTCTTCATTTGTAAGAATATTATTCTTCTTTGGAATTTCCTCACGTGTGCGGTCCTCAAAGATGTGTAGTGATCTTCATAGGCACCAAATCAGGATCGGGCTCTAACTTCGACATCTACTATCATCCACAATGCTACTACTCTAACCATTCCCACACCCTTTCATACTTATGATTCTTACTTAGATGTTCATACAAGTCCAGGAATTCTTCATAATTGTGGTTCTTTCCACAAAAAGAAAAAATAATATTTTGAGGGCATTCACACCTGTAGTGATCAGGGGATCCACATGTATAACATGTTCCTCGTGGAAATTCACTTCTTCCACCACCATAACCTCAGCCTTTGAATCCTCCACGATAACCTCGACCTCTACCTCGGCCTCCATTAGAGCACCCTTCATTGTGATTATGCTCATGATGCTCACCTTATTCCTTAGAATTATTTGCAACACTGGTCTGATGTACACCAGTATCAATGACATCATGAATCTAATCAATCAACCTATAATTCTTTGTATCATGCGTGGTAGACCTGCAAATCTTGTAGTAACAAGACACATTCTTTCTTATCACATGTTGCAACAATGGGCCTACTTGAATCATGATCCAAGTGACATATCTCATAGTCCAACAATATGGCACACCGATCTACGAGGATAACTATCCTTAGTATGTCCTTTTACTTCACAATCTGTGCACCAAATCCCACTACACGTCTCATGTGCTGAATTAGCTGACAAATTTTCTAACTATTTTTCCATTGTTGCAATTTGAGCTTCCAAGAATGGGCTCACTCTGTGTCTACACTCCCAACCGCCTCAGCACGTAGAGCTTCCTCAAGTGCCTCACATGATATGTATAAGTCTTGTGTGAGAGCACCCTTCTAAAAGGCATGATCAAACCTCCATGAACCATTGAACATGCTTTGACTTGGATGTATGCCATAAGATAACTTTGATAAAAGGGTTTTAAATCGTGCATCATACTCCCAAACGCTCTCACTCATGCCCTGCTTGATATCCTTCACCACGTTGATGTTCTTCTACTCAAACTCAGGTGTATGGAAATATAACAAGAAATCATCACGCAACATGGTATAGTCTACAAAAGTCTAGTTTGGATCATATTTCTTGTACCAACTATGCACATGCCCTTACAAAGTAGTTGTAAAATGACTTTCCTTGCACTCTAGAGCTGTAATCCCCTTTGCATGCCATAATATCTCACACATATGCACATGCTTAGTTGCTCTATATGACTTTGTATTCGAGGTGATGAAGAGACATCTCCATAAATATTTGTTTGGGATGTTGTGACCGTGCCCACCAGATCCAGAACCTATATTACCTCTTGTGTTTCCTCCATCCCCAAAACCACTAGATCCACTAGATCCCGAGCCACCTAATCCTCATGATACCCCCTCAGTAGGGGAAACAAACTAGAGGATGCACTTCCTTGTGTTCAAACATTTGTGCTAAACTAAACTCCTATGGTCTGTAAAGTTGTGCTACTTCTAGACGTGATTCCAACATTTTGCGCACCCACATTCTATGCTAATGACGTGCTATAAAAGATACCTCCAATTGGTCTTCCAAATAACACAGATGATGATTGCACCACCATAGATGAATAAGATATGTGATTAAATCCTGGACTAGATTGAAAATTAACTCTATCTATTGTTGTTACTCTATTTCCCATACTAGCTTGCTTACTAATAGATATCGTATAAAAATGGAAAACTAGGCATAAAGACTAGGTTGCTAGGTAGGATCAGATGTGCGCCCACGGTCTTCAATATTTCTTTAGATGTGCCTTCATTTGAAATCGAAGAGGGTTATTTTCCATTCTTTTCTAAATGGGGGATTTCCAGATGTTTTGGCTCCATGTCTTCTACGTGAGCTCCAAATCCTTCACGAGCCATCTCTCTCTCGCAACATAATTATTTTCAAAAATATTCTCACTGCTTCTCCAAATACCTCTCGCATGCTTCATTAAAATTAAGCCACATTTATTCTCTCTTCTCTTCTTCTTCTAGATCTTCCATGTTTCACCACACCTGCTCTCTGCCCCTACACGTGGTGGGGTTTAGCTAATAATAGGACGCTCTTCAAAATCCAAGGTCATGATCAAGATTTTAAATACTAAATGGATATTACATAGATAAGATCCTCTAGGTTTGCGTAAGAACTAGAACTCAACAACCTCTAGATAGGAATAAGTAGAAAACGCGTACTCCAAAATATAGAAATTAAGAACACTTCGCCACCAATGATCTACAATGCATGTCCAAGTCGGATCGCATCATGCAAAAATCTAGAATTCTTCCTACATCCAAAAAAGTGTTGGAAACATCCAATTTATCTTTGATGCGTAAGAAACTAGCCACTCATACAACTATATAGGAAAAATGGTGAAGAACATCTCATAAAACTCGTGATATAGATTCTGTTCAACCCATGCATGCATAATAAATTTAGGTCCAATGCTAAATCTTTGAGCATACTCTTCCTCCAAATTGTCTAACCACTCTTCAATACTAGCTAAGGTCAACCGGTACATCTTCATCATGCGCACATCCTGGTATAAAAATGAAAAATAGTTCCCATAATAAAACTAAAAGGTAGCTTAGATTTTATCACCAACATCCTAAGGCGCGTTGGCACATCACTAAGCCAAAATCGAGCACTCACGCCAAGCACGCTAGGGTACCATGTTCCTCTTTTATGTCAAATTATTCAAGGAGTTGACATGATCATACAAAAATTCTAGATTCATAATATCCATTCAAAAATAAAGAATAACATAAACCAGATCTAGATCTCAACCATATGCAAGATTAATTAAACAAGATCCATGCTTAGTTATGTTAATCATCCATGATATCCATATGTGTCACAAATATCCATTACACTAATTGTTGTAAACTACAGAAGATTCATACATACATAACATAGTCACCATAAGTTACGCGTGCTCATGAATCCGCAACATAACTCCACTAAAACATGGTACTGTCTAAACTGCAAATCAATACATATTTATAGGTAGTGGGGACTTTCCCTTCACCGCGTAAGCACCCTCAAAATAGACTGCATGCTAAGAATATCCATGCGCCTTTACATGATAAATATAAAATCATGCAAGCTCACTAATAATAGATTATCTAATAATACAATTGTAGTCTAATCCTATTATTAGCTCCAAAACTATGCATGTTGATTGATCTACTTGTCCAAAAATTCTTTGCGTGCTCTCTAAATCTTCTACAAAATGCACTCTGCACTCCATGTCTGTAATTAGCGTTATCTTGAACAACTACTAAGTCATAATTCCTCACTTTTCCTATAAGCACTTTGTTCATCTATTCTTCCTCGTGTGCACCTACGTGCCCCGTGTGTTTGCACACCCAAACCTTAAGCACCTCAAGTACTTAGGTCAGTAATTCATGAGCCCAACACCCCATGCATACTTTTTTCATGACTGATACCATCTGCAAATTTTATTTTTGCCTTAAATATATCATCTCGGATGTCATCGAATCATGCACAATCTTATTGTATGGTCGATCTTGTTTGAAAATCATCTCCAATAAGCTTTCTTGAAGCATTCTCACTTCACCATGGAATACGTGTTGGGTGATTCTTATACATATCCAATTGAAACATCTCTAGTTCATCATAAAAACTATAAGAATCAAGATCTTCCTAAGCTAGTTGATTGTCTTACCAAAGGATCCTACACTAGAAAGTCTAAGCCCCCACCTTCAAACATCCAAACTAGGTCCAACATCTAAAATCCTAAATTTGAAATTGAAGAAGAAGGGGAACACGAGGATGTACCTAATCTTGATTATAATCTATCCATGTAAAAGTTTCTGCAACAATTTTTGGAGTATGTAGGAGAGTCTCTCAAAATTCTATACAAGTGTCTTGATGACTATATCACTAAGAAATTAGATGTTGATATTAACCATCCCGAGCCTCCCACAAATGGAGTAAATCCTAATTCAACTAACAATACCGATACCTATACTACTCATTATGAAACTCATTGGTCCCATATACTTCAACAACAAACCATGACTTCAATCTAGTTTCTATAACTTAAAACTCGCTTAACACAACTCACCAATCGACCTCAAACAGTCTCTTGGAGCATGAGAAATTAGGGTCACCGCCTTCACTTTTGATTGGGCCTAATGTACTTCCCACTTCATAACCCCCATCCACAATAATACCCTTCAATCTATCCAAAGAGAATGATTAGATTCCTATATCACTGCTATGGACATTGGAGGTGTTTCCCCTCCATCACTTATGATGGTTCTATTAATCCCACTCTCCATTTCAAATCTTTTGGAAATATCTACAAGGATTGGGTCAAGAATAATATTATCCTACCACCAAGCGCATAACTAAGATATGCCTTGAATTGGTATCACACCCTCCTAACCAACTCCATTTTTGAACTAGAAAGCTTAGTAACTACCCTAGTTAATAAATTCCAATATCATGACCTTCTTGAAAACAACATTAATGCCTTCATCAATTACAATAAGATGGAAAATGAATATTCCCAAGCCTTCATCAAACATTGGAAGAATTTATCCACTAGGGATAAAGATAGCTTTCTCGATGGGATCTTATCGCAACTTTGTTCCTCAAAGCACTTGAGGCTTGCCTTTAATACAAGCTTAGAGAACTTTTTACGACATCTTTGGAAGAATCATTCAAAAAATCCAAACATCGAGATTATATCATGAGAAAATTAAAAATCCTTCTCCAAATAAACAAACTCTAAGACTTCTCCAAAGAAATAAACTCCTAAGAACATAAAAGTCCTCATGCGTCCTAGAAACAAGAATCCTATTAATGATGGAGTCACATATAATCTTCCTTAAAGAACTTCTAATAAGACCATCCACAACATCGATTGATTTACTACCCAATCACATTATACCTCTTCCCATATTGACTATAGCCAACCTCTTTCCAAGGAAGAAATGTGATGATGCCTATGTCGGTGATTACCATCGCGGCGGTTTGGTCTTCGTCTCCCTCAATGAAATGATGAAAGTAAATTCTATTGGTGGCACGCCAATTGGGGCCATTCCTATAATAATAGTCATTCCATTTAATCCTTTTCCTACATTTATCCTTGGTAACAACTTTGATCATGAAGCTATCATCTGGGAAAGGTTAGATGAGGTCATCAAGGCATGCGACAATTCCCAACAATGTGATCAACATGATTTGGTTCATCGATATAAAGAGTGTCTCAAAATATACAACAAAACAATTTTTGATCACTCTAAACTTAAAAAATTCAACACAAATTAAGTTGGTAAGTTAGCCACTAATGCTATTGATACCTCATATCCATCTATTATTATATTTACTAAAAATATGGTTCACATGGATAATTATAAATGCATTATTTCCTACATTGAATCCTGTAGAGTGCCCATCGTCGTTCATCGACTATTCATCCTTCGTAATGAAAATTCGAGAGATTGTAATAATCTCTCTCTCCTCATGTGTGGGGCCAGTGTAGTTTCTTTCATTCATTGTGAGATATGAGCTCGATCTCAAACTTCACTCATTGCAATATCGAACCAAATTCTCAACCGCGTCGACCTCCATGACTTTGCATACAAATCACAAATTTTGGACGTGTGATAATAACAATAATATTACGGATTTTAAAACTAATGATAGTTAAAATTTAAAATAATAAAATGAAAAGAAAATAGATAAATTAGTAAAATAAAATAAAATAAATAAGAATGTTGGTTTAGAAATAATAATGAGATTTATAAGTTTAAAAGTTAGAAGTGAAAATATAATTAGATCACATTAAATAATTAAGAGAATTTATAAAACAAAGCTTCTATTATTATTAAAAGTAAAAAAATTCAATTTTGGGCGTGAACAAAGGATTGGGCAAGTGATATGTTGTTTGGTGGAGTTGGTGGAGTTTTTATGAAGGGTGGAGTGTGTCGGGTGAAGACATAGGCTTCATGTCAGTCCTTGCCACACATCCTTCCAGCCTTTGTCATGTGCTGCAAATGCATTTGATGGGTTGAATAATAACTTTACTGCCATTGAACTGTATTTTCTCCAACCCGAACCATGATGGGAGCTCCAGGACATGTACGGTCAACCAAAAATGTCTAGTGGGGAGTGGGTTATCAGAATTTGTAGTTGCAGGTACCGGGTGAGTCGTGTCTGTAATAAGGGACGTATCCAGGGAAATGTGCTAAACAAAGCTCTCTCTAATAGATGTCCTGAAATCTATACAATTATGGAATAAACCAGCCCTACACATGGAGATAAACTTGTAATTCTAAATATCTCTTCATTTTACTATATACAAACTGTTTGATCTGGATCTATCTATGTATCTGAGGTGGATTCAATGTATACGGGAGGAAAGAAAACCACTACCTAACAGTGTTTTATTTCTCTATGTAGAAGAAGAAGAAGAAAAGGTTGAGGCACTTCAGTCACGAGTAATTTCTTGTTGTATTGATTTTGCTTCTTCTTTTCCTGAGCACATGTGCTATGTGCACTTTAACTTTTGCAACACCATTCTTAGGGTATACATTGGCTACCACTTCGTTAACCTGCTCTTACCTCTGATTTCGAGTGGTTGATGTATTGATAAGACATTGAAAGTGCCGCTCTTGCTATCCCACTTATGTCTTGGCAAGATTTGTCTCTTTCACTCTTCCTCTAAGTGGAACCCTCTGTTTGTCCATTCGCAAGCACTTTGTTGAGAAGGGGTTGGTTCATGGAGTGCGTTGTTTGCTGGATATGCACAGAATGGTGTTCATGATGAGGCTTAGAGGGCTTTTCAAAGAAACGCCTCAGCCAGATGTGTCTCCTGGAGTGCCACGGTTGTGGGTATGTGCAAAATGGATTTGTTGGAAAATCCATGAGGAAACGACTGTTATGATAGAAGATGTGGGGGCAATGGTTTTAGAGAATGCCGGATGTGTAATGTTTTTCAGAAATGGAAGTGGTGAAAGGAAGATTTTTTCCAGCAGTGTCCCCCACGGGTTAAATTTAATGGTCTCCTATGCATGTCAAACAATTATTTTGGTACCATTACCTTATAAATAAAATCAGCCCCAGCTGTTACCTGAAATGGCTAAAATCTTGGGCTGTTATAGAAGATTATTTTTCTATGATGTGGGATAATGTATGGTCTAATATGGCTTCTTGGAGGGTGCAAAATGGAGGGGTTGTGGATGCATGTGGGCTATTTGATAGAATACCTGAAGGTGATGTGGTTTCATCGAATGCATTGTTTATGAGTTTTACAAAAAACATAGGTGCGATTTTCCCTTTCTTTTAGCACTAATTTTTTTTCATCATTTCCAGATTTTTGAAATAAATTTTTTAATGATAGGGAGTTTAATTCAAACAAATGAATTTTTTTACCTTGACATGAACTATCAAAACAACAAAAAAATGTGACCTCAAAATTCACGTGCATCAACGCCACACCCAAATATATCGTAAATCCAAAACTCCTAGCATGACCCTTGGTAACGTAGGACACCGTGGAGAACCTTGACCAAGTTTTTGAACTTATTTAACACCCTTTCAAGTCAAATTTCAAAGCCCACTTAGCTTATCAATCATTTGTAGTGATTCCGAGGAACGAAGATTAGATTCACATATCTAGATGGGGGCTCGGGTTCCGGTTCGATTAGATCGGGCCGAAGCTTCGAGAACCGATTCCGAGCGCGAAAGATTAGATTAGAGCCGAAAGATTAGATTAGAGGAAGGAAGATTCATTCGACATTCGGGTGATCGGCGTACCACATTTGCCCACTTGGGGTTCGGTTGCCTTACGACGTGCTCATTTTAATAAAACATGATCGATTTTGTCTTGCGGTTTCCACTTAACTTGAGTGAAACTAGAAACCACTGCCACCTACCTATAAAATTCCAACATGAGAATTGTAACCAACCGTAAGTTCAAAAAAATGATTTCGGAGGATAGTTTTAAAAGTGGGTTTTAGGGTCCACTAATACAGGTGCTGCGACAAGAGCTCTGACGTAAATTACGATAATAAGTCACGGAGTTACCTTTGTAAATTGTTCCCTTCTCCCATAATTGAATCCCGTTAGATGAGATGAAGTATATATATATTAAAGAGTCATTATAAACCATCATACTTCATTTTTAAACCTAAAACAAGTGTTTTTAAGACCCATTTTGTAAGCACTTAAGCTATTTCAGCCAACTTTCACAAAATTGCAACTTTAGCTAAACACACCTTTTGAGGGTCCCATTTGAATCCTACTACCATGGAACCTTGTAGATATCATTTCCATAATTTATAGAGTATGAATTGATCAAATTATTATATGAATGGTTTTAGAATTTATGGTATTTCTCTCTCCTTCATTTTTTCTCTCTAGAAATAACTATGAAAATTTTGATTGGTTTTGAAAATGTAAATGGGTTAAAAATGTATATGGGTTTGAAACAAAATGGAAAATTGGATACGCGATGTATGTGGTTATTTTATAGTGAATGGAAAAGAAAATGAAATTTTAGACTTTCTCTCTTCCTTTTTCTCTCTCTAGAAGTAACTATGAAATTTTGACTGGTTTTGAAACTGTAAATGGGATTAAAATGTATATGAGTTTGAAATGAAATGAAAATTGGATATGAGATGTATGTGGTTAGGATATGAGATGTATGTGGTTAGGATATGGTGATTTGAAAAGAAAATGAATCTATGATTTCTCTATCCTTCCTTACTCTTCTCTCTAGAAAAAAGGCAATAGAATGAGGAAGTGTGAATGTGTGAAGAAACGATCTCTCTCTCTCTATCTCTCTCTCTCTCTATTTTCTTCTTTGATTTCTTGAAATGATGGATGCATGGAATTTATGCTTGAGTGTAGGGGATTTCCATACTAGTCCTAGGATTGACCTGTGTTGGTTGCAGGTACTCCAAACAAGAGGAATTTAGGATGTGATATGTTGTATTTAATGATTTGTCATTGTAAAGTTATATTCATCTTGCAATACGTGTATTACCATAGAATAATGATATGTATTGTTGTTCAAATAATTGTTCTTTGTACATTTTGAAAAGGAATACCAATGTGGCTATATTTTATAGTGTTAAAATGGATGTGAAGTTGTACTCAATGTTGTACCTATGTTATAAAGATATTAAACTAATCTTTTACTATGTTAATTATTGATTTATCTCCTTAACACCCACAATGCTAGGTAGAATCTCATCTCACCCAAACTATCGAAATAAAAAAATAAGTTTATAATGCCTATTGTACTTCCTCCCCCAATTGAGCCTTTTCGGGTATAAAACACTAATCATGTTAGTAAAATGCTCTAGTCTCATTAATCATCTTATTGTTTTGCACCTAAAACAAGTCTTACTAAGGACCATTTCCTTGAATATTTTATGAGGTGGTGAATATACTTTGTGAAACCTATCATATTTGGAAGAGTGAGGTCATCATGTCTAGGTGTTGTAGGTCTGACCATATCATGAATAAGTTTAATCCCCTTGTGTGTAATTTCCCTTGGTACCCTAGTGGGTGGTCAAAGCCTTGCAATATAGTTAGTGGTTTTACCTACGATTGATCTCACGTGAAATCAAAATTATGTGAGTGGAGACTATGTGTCAAATTACTTATGTATTAAACTCTTGCATTGAAACCTTTTGTCCTTCTTAGATGAAAGTGTTCCCTTGGTGAGTAGTAGTGGATTACCTTGGGTTGATCAAGGTGTTGAGAAGTAATGATTTCAAACTCTCTTGTAATGTCTTGTATTAGGGTGTAGTTTCCCCCTTGAATGCTTTTGAAGTTAGTAGATCGTGGGACCTCTCTTAAGGTTATTAATGAAAGAAAACCTTATGCATATTTACCCAACAATTGAAACAGTTCCTTGGAAGAATTTGAAAAGCATAAAATTGTTGGGATGTCTCGCTTGTAATATACATTTAATACTTGAGTGTCTAAGAGAAATGAAATAAGTTGTCTTGTGTGAGATTTTTCTCCTTGTAGTCTTAAATCCCTAAGTGTTAACTAAGTGTTATATGAATTACATTTTTTCTAAACAATGCCAACACATGACCAAAGTAACCACGTAAATGTAGTTAGAACAAGGGTAAATAAGAATAAACTTTGTAATGATCGCAAAAGATCATATTCCCTTGAGCGATGTGAAACCAACTAAAATGCCTAATGTGATCATAAATGAATGTAATATAGGAGAGCTGCATAGGTGATAAAACAACCTATGAAATTGGGAAACCAACTCTAAGGCTTGAACACAACCTTGTATGCATAAATTTGGTTAAAAATGATGCTAATGAAATAATGAACATGAAGCCTTGAGAATGGAATACCTTGGGTTGTTTCCAAGGTCTTGTGAGTTAATAATATTGCACTTAATTTTAATTGTAAAAGATAGTAGAAACCTTGGGCATAGATGGGAATACATTAAACCTAAGATCTCTCAAGAATTAGAATTTATGGTCGAAACATGTAGTTTCCCATAAATATTGAGAATGAATCCTTAAGATGATGAAATAGAAGTAGATTGAAATGTGAGATTCGTCACTTAAAATCAAAGCAAAATATCTATAACAGAGCACAAGTGTAATGTACCCTTCCATGTGTAACATGATTGTGAAAATACAAATTCCTAATTGGAGCAAATGAATTGTGAATCAAGAATGATACAAATTAATTAGTTAACTTACATGGTTGGTTGTAATAAATTGAAGATGAAAAGAGTGTACCCTTAGTGTTAAACAATGCTATGAAAAGAACTTCGAAACAGGTCCACTCTTGACCTAATAACCTTCCTTTTATTTTATGTGAACTTTTCCTCCTTGTAATGAAAGTATAATGCCAAACCAAGTAAACATGATTCTTAGAAACGAATTCTCAGGACAAGTGTTGGTAGACTCATGGGTTTCTAAATTATCCTAATGATTGCGCGAGTTATATAAATTAATTGTGATAAAGGAAATGAGAAATATTCTAATGGAACCCTATAGGTGAAATGTTAAACAAAAAATATGCAACCTAGTTTTAAGAGGAACAAAGGGTCCCATGTTAAGTGTTCTTCATATAATTATAGTCAATTAATAAAAATAAGATGGTAATAAATATGTAACCATGAAAAACATTGTGTCGTGGGAAGTGCCTATTAGTAAGTGTATATTGTAGTGGGTCATTGTTGTACTTTGTCATTTTGGGAAATGTGGCTTTGATGTGCATCATGTGTTTCATGTTATATATGTGGGTCCATGGTTGTGAAAATATATCATGTGTTATATATTATCCTAAGTGATCCCATGTGGTGTCATGTATCAAGCAATGTAAGCCAAAAGAAAAATAAATATCCCATTATTTTGTGTATAAAAATTGTGGCCATTACATGAAACCTCATATCCTCCTTCAACTTAGGATATTCCTTACATGATCATATATCTAGACAAAAATCTCATGAAACAACCATTATATTTAAGTCCTTAGTCTATCTGAATTCCATCAACCCCTATGCACATTCTTATAGGGAAAATCCCGTCCATCTTAGCTCTACTAATTCCTATGCCATCGAACCATGTGGTAGCACTTCTAGCACAATTGATCCAATAGAAATGGTGAATGATATCCCACTTCCAAAATTTTCTGCAAGACCCTCTTCTTTATAAGTTATTCGAATGACCTTTCCCATGTTGATTTGCTTACCCAACCTAACTTTTAAGAATGAGATCCTCTTGTATAACTTTCTGTCTTCCTAAAAAAATATCATTCTTAGAACTCTTGTGTACCTCACAAAAAGTCACGATTCTTATGACCACACTCTTCACCATGAACATTTTTTCCACCCAATTTGGGGTAACAACCTTCATTTGTTAGGAAGAGGGAATTAAATTCATATTAAACTTATTTAATAAACATTAATATGCATATAAAAATAAATAAATACAAAGTAAGTAAATAACACCTAACACATTAGTACAATATTTAACGTGGAAAACCCCAATGGGGTAAAAAACCACGAGAAGAATATTTTCCATTAACCGAGAAACTTTTCACCCAGTCTAGTAACTCCCTCCTCACTTCTACTCCATGTTTTTAACTTGAATTACATAATAATCCTGAATATGACCTATAGTCATATTTAAATAACCCGAAGGGTTATGACCTTATTAAGTGATGGGGCACACCCTGATTTAATATTAATTAATAAATAACTAACAACCTAATATAAATTTTATATTAAATAATAAATAATAAATTATATTCTATATTATTTAACTATAAACTAAATATTATGATCACTTAATATTATGGTTCTAACACTCCCCTTAATATTAAGTGGGGATCCATATGCTAACATTACCTATTTGTACAACAAGATTTATAAATCCATAAAACCCAAAGATTGCCATCATATGTACTTTTGAAGGAATTATAACACCTTCATCATGCTCAACTTACCTTTTGGTACAAAAGAATCTGGAAATCCATAAATCAAGTATGATTTAGGATGAACATGATTTGTGAGATTAAATCCCACCTTTTCTCACCAAAAATTATTAAATTGTATCTCTAAGAGCCTTTTATAACACAAGTACCTCCTTTATAAATAGATGCACACTATGTATGTACTTTTTGTAAACTCTATCAGTTTACATAGATCATACAAGATATTTTTACAATGATTTATCTTTGGAGCATAAGTATAGAGGAGAAGGATTCAACAACCAAATGACCATTAGAAGGTGGCATTGTAATGCACACTCCCCTCAATAGAAACTTTGAAAGGCCAATCATTGCATGAAACTTTTAGAAATTTGCAACACACAATGGATTCGTAAATATGTCTACAAATTGATCTTTAGTTGGGTAGTACTGGAGATCTATATCACCACAGTGAACTTTATCTCAAATAAAGTGCATATGTATCTCGATATGATTTTTCTTTTGATGATGAACTAGATTTTTAGCGAGAGAAATGAAAATATGGCTATCACACAGAAGAGGAGTACTTTTGCTTCCATGTGCATCTCTTCTAACAACCGCTTCAGCCACATGACTTCTTTTGTTGCTTCCATAACACTTCTATATTCTTCCTCAGTAGAATAAATATAGATCATTGTTTTATTTTTACTTGCTTCAAGTAATGGCACTTGAACCAAACTTGAATAGATATCCAATTGTAGAATTCCAATCTATCACATCACCAACATGGTCAAAATCACGATATCCATATAAATATGCATTGTTAGAATAAGTATAATGTAAACCAAAATTAATTATGCTTTTAATATAACATAATATTCTTGTGAATAACTTCTATTTATCCTGATAAGGATCCCGCATAAACTTTGAAGCAATCCCTCTGCATAAGCAATGTCATGTCTAGTAATTGTTAGATAAATCAAACTACCTACAAGTTGCTGTCATGCAAGTAGGATTAAATTTTTCACATGCAGGTTTAGGATCAAGTTTACATCAACCTTCTATAGGAATAACAAAAAGTTTATAATCAATCATATTAAACCTTTTAAGTAAACTAGTTGCATATTGTGATTGAGATAATATAATAGAATTTTTCCACTGAAACATGGCCATGCCCAAAAAATTATGCAATAATCCAAAGTCTCATGTCATATCAAAATATTGCATTAATTTTGCTTTAATTTTCATAATTAAATTGTTAGAATTACTAGTGATAAGTAAATCATAAACATACAATACAATGATAATGATAACATTCTCTTCAATTTTAACAAATAAATCATTGTCAGATGAACAACTAGAAAAACCAAATTCATGAAAAAATAGTTAATCTTTGCATACCAAGCTCTAGGAGCTTGTTTTAAACCATATAATTTTTTTTTTTAATTTACAAACATACATTTATTTACCTAGTTCTTCAAAGCCTTTAGGTTGGGTCATATAGATTTCTTCTTTTAAATCACCATTCGAAAGGTATTTTTGACATCCATTTGATGGATTTCCCAACCATATTGAGCATCTAAGGAAATCAAGATCCTTCTCGCTAATTTTTGCAACTAGTGCAAAATTTTTAACCTAGTCGATACCAGGTTTTTGAGTAAACCCTCGAGCTACTTAGGTAATGGGGAGAAAATATCCTTTTAGGATGAAAAATGGTTGCTGAATTCACCAATCAAGAACAAAGCTATTTGGTCTCAACTGGAAAGTCCTTACACTACCCTGGTTGGCAAGAAGGTTAATGTAGAAATGCGGAGGGGAAGAAGTTGGTTGTAGCTCTTGATCTTAAGAAACACCTTACGGAATCTACTGAGACTTTACAACTCACTTTAAATATTTTTCACCTTGTTGCGGGTGACTTAGCAAATGGTCTAGTTTGGAAAGATTTGTTTGATGGTGCTTACTCTGTTAAGAGTGGGTACAACATTAATTCTAACATTATCCCTTCAACCATTGATTGGAGCAAGGTATGGTTCAAAGAATTGACTCCCAAAATTAATATCTTCCTTTGGTTATGCATTCAATTTTTTTATTAGTAATCGATAATTGGATTAAAAGAGGACAACATATTCCCGATAGGTGTAATCTTTGCAAGCTTACTAAAGAATCAACTAATCATCTCTTTCTCCATTGTAATTATGCTATAGAAGTGTGGAACTCTTTTTTCAGGCTAATGGAAGTGAAATGGGTCTTTCCTAACAACATCCTCTTAGCTTGGAAAAAATGGCACTCTCCCTTCAAACATATGATTGTTAAAAGAATATGGATGTTGTCCTTCCCACATATCATTAGGCTCATCTAGGAAGACATAAATACGGGTATCTTTAACAACAAAAACCTTTTATCGTGATCTGTTTAATCAGCGTGTTGAAGGAATTAAACATGATATTTCTAGATTTAGTGTAATGCCTCTAACATGGTTGATATCTATGATGAATTTTGTACTCAAAGTTGCAAACATTGATATGTGGTTCTTGTTTGAAGATGGTGTACTCTTGTGAACTAAGCAATCATATTTGTTGTAGATAATATGTTATCTTCTGAAAATAGATACAATCCTACCATGTCTATTCTGAATTTAAAATGAAGTATTTCATTCCTTCTTATGTTGAATGTTCACTGCATGTGGATAGAGGAAATTAATTCATCCTAACTCGTTCATATCCAATATTTCATTTGAACTTGTGCTTCAGTCTATATGATTTCTTTGTAGGATAGCTATACCTTGGATCAATTTCAGTGATCTAAGGCATGCTTTCAATTTTATGACGTCAAGGTCATCTTGACCAAGCTAGGAAGAATGTTGGATTTTTGAACCCAGGCTGCCATGGGATCTCAGTGAATTTTTCTTCTCATGTCCTCCATAAGTGATCCAAGAACGTCAATTTTGGTTCTTCATTCGGTAATGTTGAATTGGTAAATTGAATGATTATTTGGGGGACCTAATTTAAATCTAAGTTCCTAATTTGTTATCCTATCCTAAGTCTAAGCTAGATAATTTTATTAATATGGTTGTTTATTAGATGAAGGGAATCCTAAGTCATGTAACTAGGATATTCTAAGACTAAACTAATAAACTAACCTAAGGACCTAAGTTGGTTTCTAATATAATGTTTATGAACCTAACCTAAGGGCATGGACTAGCCTAAAGGGGATGACATGGATGACATAAGGAGGGGTGTTGGTGGCACAAATTTCTAAGGTATTTAAGAGGTTTGAATGTGGCATTAAACACTTTGTTACCGCCAATTTTGGCAAATGCATGGAAATTTGGAGGAGGCTGAGTTGTCAACTCTGCTAAAATTTGGTTGCATGGAGTTTTAAACTTTAGTTATAGCCAACAAGGAGTTGGCAAAGGTGGGAAATAAGGTAAGGACTTTGTCATTCCTGTTGGAATTTATTGATCTCGGCCATTGCAAAAACTACCTAGGAAATAAGGGAAGTTGGAAGAAAAGATGGTTTTCGGTTTTCATTATTTCATTTGGTTTTGGGAGCTTTGTAGCTCTACATGTGGTTTTCTCATATTTTCAAACCTCCAATTCAAATCTGTGCATGCTTATTTTTTCCTTACATGGTGGTGATGGTAATGAAAATAAGCAAGGAAGTTATAAGAGGAAGGAAAAGAAAGTTTCAGAGCCTAGTTTTTGGTGTTTTCGTGGAAATATTGTTGTCAAGATTCTGCTTGAAGATTTACAATGAGGAAAAGAATACAAGAGCACTATTAGGCATGATAAGCCCTATCTCTTTAAATCTTCTGCTTTTATTTAAGTGTCTTCATTAAAAGAACTCTGCTCTTTATGGAATCATTCTAGTTCTGGTGATTGTGTTTCTTCTCCTTGCTTCAATGGCATTTTCAACTTGGTTTCTTATGGATGCATTATGATGTTGTGTATGTTGTGTTGACTATGAAATCTGGGTTGTATTGATTGAATGAAAGATGTGTTTAGCTTATTTGTATAAGAACTTTCTTAGATATTGATACAAGTCTGTGTTTGTATCTTTGTTGGATGGGTTACCTTGTCTGGGTATTGTGTAAGCGTAAATAGTTGTCTGGTTTTTGTTGAAATCTATAGATTTTAGCTTAGAATGCTCTCCTTATTATTAATGGTTGGAGACTAAATTTATAGGAGAGATTTCTTCATGGCTATTTGGGATATATGCCAGTGATATGGTGAAAATATTTTTGTTCTTTTTGTTTTGGTCGTTTTCTTGTTGATAATAGTTGAAACCAACATTATGGGTCGATTATATCATGTCTGTACTTTTACTTATTTGAATCATTCAACTATTACTATTCAAAGTTATGAGTATATGTTATCCTCACCATGAAATGGGAATTGTATCAAATATTTTGTTTCATTTGTAAAACCCGTGTTTGGGAGACAATATCTTTTGTGGAAGTTTAATAGGAAGGTATACCTGTTGAATGTTTTTGTTTTCTATTCTTTTCAACTGATTCATTATTATTACCCATTCTTGGCTATGTTGTTGCTATAGGTAAGATTTTTTTGATCTTAATTAGGCATTCAAAATTGGTTATGCACTAGAAGCATGTTTCTCTTTTAGGGAGATTGTTTAGATATAATTGCCCTTCTTTGTTTAGAGTAGTTGTAACTCTTTCTGGGTGAATCAGTTTGGTTGATGAGACTGATATTTTCTCCTTCATTTTTGTTGTTGAGTTTACTTGGAATGAAAACCCTTTTTGGGTTGGCCTGCGAAAGGAGGTAACTATTAGTTTGGCTTGTTCTAGGCTATGGTATAACTTTAATGGTTAGTATTATTGTGGTCTGGATAAACTCTGTTTTCCTTCTTGGAGGGATGTATTCTTCATCTAATGGACACTCTTTTCGAGTCGATTCTAGTCTTTGAGTTTGTGGGTCCTTTGGAAAGTCTTGGGTTGTTCACCCTAGGTTGCTTTCATTTTTATGTTCATCCTCATTTGGAATTTGTGGGTTACATAGTGAAGTTGGACCTTCTTTTTGTTGATGGTAGATCTTATTGCCTCGTAATTTCGTGTTTGATAATGGTGTTTTCCTTGACCTCGATGCAGATTGGTTTGAGTGTAAGACTATTCCTTGGGATTGATATGGGTCTTGTGATTTTGTTGAACTTGTAGTTCTCCTATTCCTTTCCTTGATTTGGAATTGGATAACTTTGAACTTGTGTGTTGATTTAATTGATTTTCTCATTCTTCTTTGGTAGCTTGTGAAAACATCGAACATGCAAATGTGGATGTTTTTGAGGCATGGATTGTGTTAGTTATCTTGTTCTTTTTAGTTTCTAACTCCGAAATGAATTCAGGCCTTCAGGGAACCTTTAATGTGAGTTAGGTTGTTGATGGTTTTGTACCCAATCTCTTGTGTGATTAAGCTATTCTTACTTGTAATGCTCGGAATAATTCTTGACCAACCTAATCTTTAGATTATGAGCTATGCCTTGGTTAAGTAAGGTTGTTGGAAAGGATGATATGTAGTTTGTACCTTCTTGATTGATCCTACAAGCTTGATGTAGGTTGTTAACATTTAGGATATTAAAACAAAAACTTCTTTTATTAAGGATGTATGATTATGTCATTTCACTTCTTTTTGAATAGACAAAACAAGTTGAGTTTGTGGAATTTTAGTTGGAAACTAGTTTGAGAAGTTGAAGTTTAGGATAAGAATGTTAAAAAATTATTTCCCAATTAGTTGTTTTGGATGAATAACATGTTGTAATGAGTTTCATATTTGTGTTGAGATAGAATTAATTATGTTGATTTAATTAGTTCTTACTTAAACTTTACTTCTTTTAGATTTTATGATCTCTTTCTCTCCTTCTTAGTTTTGTAATCTTTTGGGAAAGTCTTTCTGTTAATCTTAATTTGTGATTTTGGAACCGTTTCATTAACAACAGGGTTCCTTTTGTGAAACAATTAGATAAAAGCATATTGTTTTAACGTTATAGCATTTATCATGCTCAATTCATATGAATTGAATCATGCTAACAATTTTGCAGATGGATTTCGTAAAAGATGAAAGGAGAAATACATATAGAAAGTTACATCTATTTTACTAAAGAAATTATCTCTTTATTATGATGACTATGTAGCGAAATTTACTTGAAATGTAATTTTTTTGGGAAAAGAAGATGTATTAAAACTAGTTTTATATTGATGCAATGACATTATGTAATCCTTGAAATATTTCCTAAGTTCAGAGAGTGGAGAAATCTCTTTTGATAAATGAATTACTTTGGTTAATGTTGATTGTTGATTTACTTATGAGACTTTCATGACATAAGTTGTGTAATATTACTAAGTAATATCATTCATGATGGGGGCAATATAGATATGTATGTAATATGGGATTACACAACTTAACAGATTATGTGATATATATAAGCTTCTAGGATTAAGGACCTATACTTATAGTTAATTTCATTTCACATGAAAGAGCACAACTAAGTTGATACTCTTTGGTAGATCCTTAAATAGTAAAAAGGAATATGATTTGATTATATAAATGTGTATGAATTCTTTGTTATGCTAAGCATATGAGATCTTTTTTTCATAATTAGGACATTAGTCCTTGATAAGGAAAAAGGATATCTTCCTTGTAATCAAACGAAGAGCTATATATGATATCTTGTTTGGGTTTATGATTAAATCACGAGGATGATTGGTTGTGTTTTCCTTAGCTGATTTCTATAATTGAAACATGAATGTTTAAAAAGGATAATAACAAGATTTAGACTTACGATATTATGAAGTCTAAAGTAAAAGTTTCAATAAGCTTGTTACAAGCTAAAAATGTAGTAAGAAGATCTAATGATCTTACTTTCTTAACATAAAATTCAGACATATCGATATATGGAAATAAATAGCTAGGATTAAGATAAACATAAGCATGAATTCAAAATGGTTAGGAAAGCAGATTTTATCTACATACCTACCTCTTGTGTAATTTACACCTCGTAACCTTCTTGGGTTAAATTGTGCTTAGTAGACCCTTAACAATGTTGTTATCGTTAAACTATAAGATAATAACATATTGGGTTAATAAATTAATATTCTTAAGTATGTTAGTCTAAGTTGAGGAAACTCGGTTGGATGTTGAAACATAGCAACTACAGCATATTACCTTCACAATGACTTGGGTCATTACGAGGATACTATGATGTAACTAGCTATGCCTCAACACCCCACTTAGTTCGATTAACTCGATTAACATAAGTGGAATTTTGGCTCATGGTTCCACCCTAAACACAGATAGAAACATGAGCTAGTGTTGTGGTCAACTCATGTTGACTTAGGGTGACTAGACACACCCAATCGACGTAAGTCGATTAAGTATGTCTATGTATCCTTAGTCATCACAAGTAGTCTTCCACACTATTGCATGTAAGATGACCTTGTTTAGTGTGAGACTTTGACTCAAATTGGGTTGACAGAAGTTAAGAAAGACCATTCTAGATAACATAACAAGCGTGGTGACGAACATATTCCTTTCGACGATTATGTCGTCTTGGAATGTAAACATGGTAGACATATTTAAAAACTTTGGCCAAAGTATCGCAAGTTGCTAGTTTCATTGTCCTATGTCACCTAGTATAAGATGCATAATTTTAGATGAATATCGATAACATGTATTTAAATAGGATTCTTAGAAAGAACACTTGGGTACCCATAAAAGGGTAAAGGAACCAAGTATACATAGTATACACATTAATAAGTTAACATGAGAGATCGGTTTAATACCAAGTCATGGAATGAGAGATCGGTGTCTCACCGAGTCATTACAATTGCATATGGTTTTCTGTTATGAGATGGATTGGCAATGGAATGTGCGTTGTAAATTATATTAATTTAGAAACGAGAGAAAATTATGTTAAAATTTTTGTCCCTTGTTTTTAAAGTCTTAAAAAGTGGATGTTACATTTAGGCTTGAGAATAATTTCAATCAAAAATGAAAAAGAGGGAAAACTTCTCAAGAAATGGAATATTTCCAACGGGTGTAATTTTTTTCTCTTCCCAAAATACTCGAGATCCTTGGTCTCTTGGATTCTCCCTCCTTTTGACTCATGCAAGCTTAATTTTGATGGTTCCTGCAAATGTAATCCTAGGAATTTAGGGGGTGGAGGATGAATTAGAGGGGTTACATGACATTTAATTACTACTTATGTTGGGCCCATGGGAATTTACACTAATAACTATTTTGAAGCATTAGAAGCTTTGTGGGGAATCAGGCTAGCTCACTCTCTAAATCTTCAAAACATTATAATTGAGCGGGAATCCTTGAATATTATTAATCATATAAAGGGCTCGAGTTATAGTATTTTGGTCCATAAAAATGATTATTGATAAGGAAATTCAGATAATTAAATCCTTTCCTAGATATACCCTTGCTCATACCTATAGGGAAGGCAACCAATTAGCAGAATCTCTAGCTAAGCTAGGGGTCATGGCTAGTGATTTTAAAATTTGGAACCATATCTCCCTACTCCCTAATAATGTTCAACTCATCATTAATAAGGAGATCTAGAAATCATAAATTGGTGAACGTTGAAGGGGGAGGACACTTATTACATTGTGTGCATCAACTCTCTCCATCGCTACATATTGAATTTGGTTGATTGCTTGACCTAGGGTTTTGCCTTCCATGGGTGGGGAAATTTGCAAAGTTGAACCCATTAATTGCTACTAATTGAAGGAGAATATTGAGATCTAGAAAATTCTCAAGAAGGGTGGCTTTAACCATTTCATGAATACGGTCAAGGGCCACGATTACCACCTCTCTCAGTAGTTCGTCCAAAACTAGAATGGGCACAAGATCTACTACAGGAACAGGAAATTTCAAATAACAGAGGAAACCATTTTGACTATCATAGGCCTCCATCTGAAAGGAATGTGTTTCTTTAAGAACAACTACGACATAAAAGAGGAAGAGGCCAAGTTTTTAGAAGAAGATGAAAACTGGTTGAAGCCAAAAGTGGGTACCTTAGGGATTCAATGTCAAAAGAATTTGATAAGGTGAGTCTTATCATTATGAAATGCCTCACTTTAGATGGAAAAATTAAAGTCACTCCTTCTTCCATCTTGTCCTTTTGAATCATTTTAGAAGGAATGTTGTGGTCAACTTCCCTTTCTACCACCTACAATCCCTTGACCACTCTATGAACCTTATCCTTCAAGGGAAACGTGCCAAGCCCTCTCACCATGCCCTCATTCTCCTCCTTTACAAACATTTTGATCTTCTCATTGTCAATACTCCCCTACCCCTCCTTCCCTCCCCCTACTTCTTCCAAAATACCCCCTCTCATCGCTATTCCCCCACTTCCCCCTTCTATCCGTGTCTTCAAAAGTAAAAAGGTTAAGCGGAACACACACCTTCATCTTCCCTACCTTCTCCTACATGTGAAGTGGCTGCTACTAAGATTTTATTAGCCATGGGAGACAAAGAAGAATTAAACAAAACTAAGGCTAAAGGCTTCAGGGATGAGCTTGATCTGCATTTTGACATGATCACTTGGATAAGGAAGGAATGTAAGGTGCTTTGAAAGACAAAGTCAGAGGATGCAAGCTTGCTTTATTGAAAGTGGGAGCAAAGATGAACATATGATGGAAGAAATGGAGAAGAGAATCAAAACCATTGAAGAAGAACAAGAAAAAATTAGGAATAGACAATGTGACATTCTCTCTGTTCTCAAGGGAAACTTGGACATCCTCTCAAGCATCACATCTATCCTAGAAACCAGCAAAGGTAAGGAAAAGGCCAAGGATGAAATTACTATTAAAGTCATCAAAGACAATTTAGGCAACGCTAAGAAAAACTTATCAAAGACTACTAAGGAATGGTTAAACATGATTTAGGATGCTTTGGTTTGGTACTCTCAATTTTTGTACTTGATTTTTTTCTATTTTCCTGTAGTACCTCTTTGGTCTTGCTGGGGTATTGTTGTACTTTTGCTATTGTTTTGTAGCTCCCCTGTTTATTTTTGTATTGATTATTCTTCACCGTGATCAGCTCTTCTTTTTATATGCACCTCTTTTTAATATATGGGATTTGGTCTTTTGTATTATGGGTAGGATTCTGGTCAAAAACCTTTTTCATTAATAAAAAAGAATGATAGCATTTTCTTATATTTAACAAATAAATCATTGTTAGATGAACAGGTAGAAAAACCAAATTCATTAAAAAAATAGTTAATCTTTGCATACCAAGCTCTAGGATCTTGTTTTAAACCATAAATAGATTTGTTTTTAATTTATAAACATACATTTCTTTACTTGGTTCTTCAAATCCTTTAGGTTAAGTCATATAGATTTCTTCTTTTAAATCACCATTTAAAAAGACATTTTTACATCCATCGATGGATTTCCCAACCATATTAAGCATCCGAGGAAATCAAGATCCTTACTGTGCTCATTTTTGTAACTAGTGCAAAATTTTCAACGTAGTCGATACTGGGTTTTTGAGTAAACCATCAAGCTACTATTTTGGCTTTTAATTTATCTACATTGCCATCTAATTTATATTTAATATTGTATAACCATCTAGATCCGACTATACTTTGTTTTTCAGGAGGAGGGACTAAATCCCAAGTTTGATTTTTAATCAAGAAAGAATATTTATATTTCATTGCATCTATCCATATTTCGTCAGAAGAAGCTTCTTCAAAATATTGGGGTTCAGGTTCATACAATGTCATCAAGGCATGATATGTATGTTGAATTCTAGTCATTTTCTGAAGGTTTCTAGGATTAGAGTCTTGAATAATAGACTCAACCCATCTAGGTCTTTTAGTTATAGAGGAAACATGTACTATCTCATTTTCAACTATAGGTTCAATACTAGTTTCTTCATCATTTACATCATTTTCACAATTTTCAATTTCAATTTCATTTTCATTAGAATCATCATGAATAATAGAAACAAAAGATGAAGAAGAAGAAAAAAGGTTTTTCTAGAATTTTAACATTCCTATTTTCTATAACTTCTCTTTTTTACGGATCAAAGATCCTAAGACCTTTAGTTTTGACATCGTATCCTACAAAGATATAAGGAAAAGAGGTTTGATCAAGCTTCTTCCGTTTTGATTTCAGAATGAAGAGGGAAGTTGGGCTACCAAAGATTCTCAAATGAGACACACTTGGTTTTTGATTTGACCACTTTTCTAGAGGAGTGGAATTTACTAAGGCTTTAGTGGGAACTCTATTCAAGATATGAACAACAATGTTCATTGCTTTAGCCTAGAGGAATTTAGGAACCTAAGTTGAATGCATCATGGTTCTAGCCATTTCTAGAATGGTGTGGTTTTCCTTTCTACAATCCCATTCTATTGAGGGGAATAAGGAGTATTTAGTTCCCTTTGAATGCCACATTTGAAAAAAAATGATTCAAATGCCTTACTGATGTATTATCCCCCATTATCAGTCCTAAGCCTCTTAATTTTATAACTAGAAGATTTTTTAACTAAAGCTTTAAATTCCTTAAATTTTGAAAAGACATCATATTTATTTTTAATGAAATAATACCAAATCATACGAGTGAAATCATCAATGAATGTGACAACATACAGAGAACCATTAAGAGATGGAACTTCTAGAGGTCCTCGAACATCACTATGGACAAGTTCCAAAGGTTCGAAGAATTTGCATCATGATGAATGTGGAAGGGGTTAGCAGATTTCTTACCATGTAAGCATCCTTCACATGTTTCATGATTTTGGGAAATAGGTGGCAGATCAATCACTAGGTTCAGTCGAGACATGTCATACATGCTCTTGAAGTTTACATGACCTAGTCTCTCGTGCCATAATTGCATGTCACTTCTTTGAGTTGTTAAACAAGAATAAGAAGGAAAACCATTAAACACATACAAACCATATCTTTGAATGCCTTCAACTATAGTAACATTATGTTCATTTTTAATAAACCATTTATCTTTAAAAGTGTTAAACTATAGTTATTTTGAGTCAACTGAGAACAAGAAAGAAAATTCATTTTAAGTTTAGGAACTAACAAAACATTGTTAATAAAACCATTTGAAACTTTTGCTTTACCTTATCCTTGAATGTTGAGAATGGAATGATCACCCAAATAGATCTGATCATTACATTCTCTTATTTCATATAGGATATCAGATATAAATTTCATGTGCCTAGAGGCAACACTGTCCAATATCCACTCATTTTATTTCACAGTGACAAAGGCGACATGCTAAGAAATTACATTTATTTTTTGACTATTTTTTAAATTTTTGTTTTGGTTTTGATTTTGATTTTGGTTAGGTTTGTTATCCTTTTATTTTTTGAAATTTGACTTATTATTTTTAAATTTACAATCCTCTTTCTTATGGCCAAATTTACCATAGTAATGACATTTACCATCAAAGCTAACTCTTAAATTTCTTGGTTTCTTATCTTTACTATGAGGTTTTAAAGTTAACTTTTGGTTTTGTTGAATCTAGAGGTTTTACTTTTTGATTTCTGAGTGAGAAGTGCCTGTGTGGCATTCTTCTTAAAATCAAAATTTGTCATTACTTGATCTTATTGAAAGAGAGGAGAGCACTAAAGGTTTGAAAATATGGAATGTCTTGTTCTATTTGATAATTAGAATTCAAAAATGAAATGAAATTTCTAAATTTCTCTTGAATAATCAAATGAATAATGAAATTAAACAATTTATCTTGAATTAAGTTACAACTACACCCATCTAAATAAGACTTAATATTTTTTATTTTTGTTAAATAATTTATCATTTTTTCATCTCCCTTCATGGGAGTTGTCATAATCTCTAAAATCAGTTTAATGATTTTTGATAAATGTGTACCTTCATGCATTGATTCCAATTGAGTCCAAGCCTCACTCGGACTTTCTTGATTCCCTATATGAAGAAGAAAATCATCTTGTATGCTTGAAAAATGATGGACATCGCCTCTTGTACTTTATTGATATGTAGCGATGTTTTTGCAGTTGCTTATATTCAGTCGGAGCCTTTTTTGTTCCATTCACAACTACCCATTATTTTTGAACTATGAATTCTACCTTCAATCGAATCTTCCAAATATTGTACTTATTCCCATTTAACATCTAATATTTATCAATTGAAAACTGATTAGACCCCATTTTTGTGTAAATAAAATTAAATAATTAATGAGGATTAAAAATTCAAAATTTTAATAGAAATCCCCCTATCATCATTTTAATCTTTGCAATAAAAAATGATCGGTTACACCAAAAATGAGGTCATGTCAATCGGATAGTCTATATTTTTCCATGTCCTAGTAATTCTTATGAGATCCATTTTTCACGTGAGGGTTAAAATATTTGGAAGAACTTTCCACCAAAGCACACACAAATCTACACCAATTTTTTTTTTTTTTTCCGGAGAGGGAAGGGAGGGTTAAATAGGTTCCCAACTAACTAACCAACTAACTTCCCAAACAATATGACTTTAGGATTATTTTAAATTATTAACTAATATTTTATCCTTCTCTGATACCATGTAAGGATGAGGGGATTAAAGTCATATTAAACTTATTTAATAAACATTAATATGCACATATAAATAAATGAATACAAAGTAAAGTAAATAACACAATAACATATTAATAGAATATTTAATGTGGAAAACCCCAATGAGGTAAAAACCATGGGATAATAAGAAAATTTTCACCCAGTCAATAACTACCTCCTCACTTCTACTCCATGTTTTTAACCCAAAGGGTTATGACCTTCTTAAGTGACAGGGAACACCTTGATTTAATATTAGTTAATAAATAACTAACAACCTAATATAAATTATATATTATATAATAAAGAATAACTTATATTCTATATTATTTAACTATAAACTAAATATTATGATCACTTAATATTATAGTTCTAACACTGTTCCTAGTTCAGAAGAGATAATTATGCGACAATGCGAATGTTTATCTATTTTTACCGACCTTTCTACCAATCATTCTTCATGTATTCCCTTCTCTCTTGATTCCATGATTCTACATTAAATCCTATTTCATATTGATGACCATCCCCTATTTATATCAATTTAGATTGGCCATACTATAGTTAGGATACCCCTCATAGATGAAGGTTCCAAAGTACTTATGTTGTTTCTCTTGACTTCATTCAAGACATTAGGTTACTTTATACAAAAATATGAAATCCACTCGGAGCATGGATATGAAAATAAAAAGATGGCCCCTATGGACCGCATTTGGATCCCTATCACTATGATTTCTTGTACCATTCATATCAAAGTCATGGTCTTCAACTTTAAATTGTCTTATAATATATTAGTAGCATGACCATGGACTCACCGCATGCATGAACTATGTCAAGCACCTACCAATGTGTTAAGTTTGCACACTAGGAGCTATTCATAAAATACAAAGTGACACCAAACCATAGAACTTTGAACTATTTCAGCAATGTGGGACATTCAAAATTCCCATACCGAATGAACATCCTACCCTCCCATTAAGGAAATATCAATGCTTTAACTATTCAATGGACTCTTTTCATGCCTATAGTGGTCATCCCAAGGTCATGGGCCATACTCCGCCTAATATTATCGATTCCAATAAATATGAATTCAATGAAATTAAATTTCACATTCATACCTATGATATTCTTGAGGCCATACTTTCCTAGTTACCTCCCACTAAATGACCGTAATCATGCAAGGATGATGATTGTGTCCCTATCACTATCACTTGCACTCACCATCCTCCCATGGTTCATCTTGTCTAACTTGAGACTATTATCCACTCATGTGTTATCGATGTCATCACAACTGATTATAATGATGCTTATCCTTTCAATGATCCCTTCTTAGTAGGGTATGCCCAAGCTATGAATGTAGGAATTATTCATTATCATTACACCATATACTCTACCTTTAGTCATATAATCAATAATATCACCATCTTCACTAAATATGCATATCACACCTTTTGATCTAGAGGATGATGATCTTATGAATAAAGAATATATCTATTATAACTTTGACTCTAAGGATGAGATTATGAACTACACTCCCCTCAGCAACAATCAAATGCATGAGCCAAATTTTTCTCCATTGGTTATCCCTTCAACACAACCTATTGTTACATCTCCCTCTCCTTCCTTTATCACTCCTCCACATCTTTTTATACCTCTACCTTCTATGACATCACCACAAGTTATTACCATTATGCATCACATACCACCCATGGTTGAGCCATACCGGACATGGATTAAATTCCTTGGACACGATGTTTCTGATTACGGTGACTATACACAATATATGAAGAATTTTGAGGTATAATTCAAGTGAGAACAACAAAAGAAAACGTCTCAACCCTCTTCCACCACAACAATATTTTTTCTCATCATGGTTTTTTCTCACATACTAATGATACTTGTGTCTTTTCCCATTAACATTAAGTTTGATATCCTTCTCCTCGTTCACCTAATTATTGAGCTTGATCACCTCCTACACATCATTCTCGATCCCAAAATTATCCCCCATCCATCACTTAATGATAATTGTCATGATGTTCTCACATGGATATCTGATAAATTACTTGATTTTCTCTTTTGTACATGATTATAAGTTCATCAAGGCATCAATATCATCTAATATGACCTTAAGAATTCTATGATTCATACTCTCCAATAGATCCTACATGACATAATAGAAATCATCAATGATGCATGCTAATCCTTTGCACATTATCTCTAAGACATCTTACTATCATTGTAATCTATCTCCCACTTGGGTTCATCTTTCCCAATTGGGTTTATATCTCCACTATTTCATATCTTGGATACTTTGGTAATTCTTATCTATCTTCCACTAGGATTCATCCTTTCCACTTGGGTTTATATGTTCATGGATTCCTACTTTGAATACTATGATCCTCATATTTATCTTATCTCCCACTTTAGTTTATTTACCGTTTCTTGGGACATCCATATCATTGGTCCTCATCCAATCCTATCTTATCGACAATACCTACTCTATTAATCTCAATAGCATTTTTCTTAATCATAAATTTTCACAATTTTTTTGCATACATTGAGAAATAGAATTGTAAAGGTAAACATACATTAACATCAATCGATGAAATCTAAAAAAACAAGGTTATCTCATATATATATATATATCAAAATGAACAATTTAATAAATCAAATATCTCACAAAATCATACAATCAACCATCTCCCAAGAATCCCATTACTTATATTGAGGTCGACAAATGCTGAGTTGATGGTGTTATTGCACATGAAGTTACACCCTTGATATGGCCAAGATGTATCAACACCTCAGTGAAACAATGGGAATGTTCCCAAGGTGTGGGACCTTTCTCCTTAGGATAGACCTCCAAAGAAGGTCATCTTTCTCTATCTATCTTCCATAATGCTAAAAATGCTCCTAAGATAAGCTAACCTAAATAAGAATGCATGAAACAATATAAGATATAAGTGGTGATTGTACCAAAATAAAAGGGGATATCTCTCCATGAGGGGAATAATGGGAAGGAAAACAAAGTGGTGAGAGGGCATATATTTTCCACACATTTTAAGACACATAAATGAAAACATGTGAATATAGCTCACACAAAAAACATGCCATAGATGAATAGATAGGTAAGAAACATAGTAAACATAAGTTAAAGGAAAATATGAGCCATAATAACAATATTTTATTGATCCAAAATATACATAGTCTATTCCATCAATGAAGGAAAGAATTGAGTGCATTACATGTGACCAAATCAGAGGTCTACAACTCATGAAAGCTCAATCACCATTTTGACATGGTAAATTTATTTTGGGAGAAGGATCCTTTTAATGAAAAATTAGTTGCATATATATAAGTGAAGAAGAGAGAAGAGAAAAAAGAACAAAAATCAATGAGATATCGGAAGATCAACCACTTCTCCACCCACCAAGGACTAATCAACATTAGTGAGTGCAAAAATCAAGAATGGGCACCATTTATTTCCTTGAATAATGAAAAATTATATTAGATAATGTTGTGGATTCCTATAATAATTAAATGCTAGTGGTTGGAGGTGATTTGAACTGATTTGGGTGTCATTTGAGTGAGAAACAAGCTGAAAATACCTCAAAATTATGTGAAAATGATCTCTTTTATTTCTCAACCATTCTCCATGAAACCAAACCCAGATTAAAGATATTATTGAGACCTTTACTGTTGGTATGATTTTTAGGTGAGCATGTGCTCTAGATAAAAATATACGATCATATGAAACACACACAATATCTATCCACAAAGCTTGGGTTTTAAAATGGTTATGATATTTTTGAATTTATTTATTTTGATCACAAAATCCACTTTTTGGGACCCACAACCACTCCCATCATAATATATTCTTCATAATATTTCCAATGCTATTGATTTTACATGATTTGGAGATTTTGATCAAATAATATGATGATTTAAAGATCTTAGTGCTGTTGGTATAGATGAAGTCCACAAGGACATGAAATTTATTCTCATGATCATTTCATTATGTTTCAAACCCGAATGGCCTTGATAAATAAAAAATTCTTCTCGAGTTGGTACCACATGTTTCCACTGTGATTGGATTGGTATTCACCATATTCTTGAAATTTATGAGCTCTCAAGATCATGGGGTCACCTTTTGGTCACCGAGTTTGAAATGGCCATGATTGGTCCCTATAGACCAAGCATAGTCTAATATATTTTCATGGGGTATCATTTTTCTTAGTCTTTCTGGTGATCCTCGCCACCCATCACCCTTTGATTGATCTTGGAGTGATTTAATTTCATCGAGCTATACCTCTCTTTCAAGGGTCACCTTTGATTCTTGTGGCCTTGGGATCTCGAGATCTATCCTCCACTTTCTATGCCACCGAGAATCCTTGATGCCCAAAATCTTGAGGTACTTACTCTCGGTGTGACCTCCCCTTCATTATTCCATGTGGACTAATGATGGGTTTTCTAATTCTTAGGCCTTCCACTGTGACCTATGACCAAGACTTAGTTATTTTTATTCTCTATGAACTCGATATAAAAAAAAGGATCACCGAAATCCCATCCTATATCCACCTTCATGCCTTAGCCATTTTTTTATTGATCCTAGATGAATCACTCAAATTGGTGGCCCAATGTGAACAAATTGATTTCTCAACTCATGACCCAACTCGGTGATCATCTCTCCCAACTCGGGTAGATTGGTGACTAACCCAACTCATGATCTAATGTGCCCATGTCGGTGGCCCAATTCATCTAGCTCGGTGACCTAACTTGGTTCCAACTTGATAGTGACCCTTGTGGTTTGATAAAAATAATGATCAAGATCCTTTACAACATAAACACTTTGGTCGTCACCAACCCGTATGATCCCCCAAAATAAGTGATATGATCAATTTTTCTTTTGATTTGATCTGTGGGTGTGGAGATGATTTGTGTAAGAAATTTTGAAAAGTTTTGAGATTCCCGGGTGTTAAAAACATGAAAAATTGAGATCAAATGCCTTCAAGTGTGGGAAATGGGGGGTTCATTAAGTAATTGATATCCTAACACGTATGTTCATATTAAGGTATTAAAAATGGAAATTTTTTGCCAATATACTTGGTATGCAAATGGGGATAGAAAGGTTTAATTTTTTCAAAATTCAAATTAAGTATTGGGGGTCGGGTAGAGAGGCGGGAGCTGGGAGGAGAGGAAGAGCACAAGAAGAGTCACGACATAGGTTTCTTAGTTACGTTTCAAGCACATTTCAAGACCTCGATCTCAGTCATTCCTTTCAAAGCATCATCGGTCTATAATCTATTTTAGGGAGGGAATGACCATTTCTCTAATCTCAATCATTCCCTCACAATATGAGGAATAGTATGGAGGAGAAGTCATCTACGTTTTCTTTCACCTATGACCTATCTGCACTATTTCTCGAAATCTGAATATGGCTTGCAGTATAGTCTTTGGCACGCAATTCAATTTTTCATTGAATCTGGTTGCATTCTAGACACTCATTTCAGAGGGGCAGTGTTTTGATGTTGCATTTTAACTGCTTGGTCAGAGCTATTTCACACGATTCTATATAGAATGGAAAAATAAACAGGACGTTTCAAGTTTTTTGTGAATAGGAAAAGGAGATTTACAGGAGAGAAGGTATTTCCCGTCCCTGCAAATGTGAATGCTTTTTTATCTGGGTTTTATCGGTTTTAATTTTAGATAGTTTGGGTGTTGCAGTCTTACCACTTTACAAAATGTATGAACATCATCTGGTGTGCAGATCTTGTGCTAGAGAGGGTTCGATCATATTTAGTAGTCCCATTTTCCTTTTTTTGGTTCTTTTTTGCAACCCATGAAGCTTCTTTGTGTAGTATTTCACTTGAGATGGAGTTTCCTTCTTATTTTGGTTGTTATATAAATACTTGTTTTTAAGGAGATAGATTCATCTTAAGGAAGCATAGGTGATGCCACCCTGGCCTAGACACAAAACACTATCCTACAGTATGCCAAGAAGAATAATAACCAGGTGGGTATAGTTCACAAGAGGGGTTCATACCTCAAGTTACATTATAGTATTTCTAGTTCGGAAGTGAGGATCTATTTACTAGTAGGATACAAAAATCCAATTATCCAATACTAGGTACATACCTCACTCTCATGCACGATCATTACCACTTGTAGTTTTGAAGTGTCAAATGAGGTAGACACAAGCGCCAGTCCTACCTACAATGCCTCTTATGGGTTAATCACAAGACCTATATATATTTGTATTGAATACATCGTGGTACCAAGCCTGAGATAGTCATGTGCAGCCCTAGAAATTTCTACAAAACAACTCACACATGATCATACATAGTGAAGCCATGGCTGCTTAAAAAACTCAGTGCTACCTTGAATCAAGATCAACAGTCTTATAGGTCAGAGATAGGATTAGGGCATTTGCCCCTTAATGAACTTTTAAAACCCCTGTACAGTCCCTTATGGGACAAGCAATACCAAACAGAGGTCACACACCATGTAGGCATTCATGAGGGTGTTTGGTTCAAAAGGAAAACATTTAGCTTTGATATAATCAAGGCTATATTCAAGATAGAGCATGCATGGTTATTAAGAAGCCTCATATCATGATTGAAAAATCAACAATGGCCTCGACTAGGATTGGCCTCCATATCACATATTATATCTAACAGAGGAATTCGGACATCTATCTCATCTGCAATGAAAGCAAATGTATGGTGTACACCCATTTTAAGACGTAGAGGCCAAGTTACAATTTCTAGGAACATAATTGCATGATATTATAAATTTTCCCAAACAAAAGTATACGATCGGTAGGGGTCACAAGCATAACAACCACTAACCCGTGGTTTGGCCTCGAGCAACCCAACACAACCACTATATTGTAACAAACAAATAGTCATATATATAATCCCGAATTCAACTTCATTTACGTCTAATGCATAATTATTAATTAATGGAAGCAAGTCATCATTCTAGACATCACTTTCACATACAACAAAGTGAGTCAAGGGTTAGAAGCTTAAAGAAACATGTCTAGAAGCAAATAAAAAAGACGAAATTGCTTTAGGGTTACGTATTACCTTGGGTTGAGCCCCATAAGTTCCAAATATCCACCTTCTCTTGCTTATAACCAAAGTCCTCACACCCATATTCCAACTCCAAAGTAAAGAAAAACCGAACTATCAACTGTGTCTTGGCTTTAAAAGGAACATTCATTCTTGCGATTAAAGTGTAGTTTGTGTGATCCCTATAAATGAATATCTCAAAATAATGCCTTTGCATTAGGGCTTTAAAGACTCCCAAACTCCTTGATTATCTATTCAAATAAATGCATAGCCCCAAATTGGTGGGTATTCTAGCTCTCTTAGCCTAGTTGATCTTGATTCACTTGTATACACTACATTTATTGTATTTAATGATATTGACAACATGAAAGCTTATTCTTACAATGACATCTCGTGATATTCAAATATGAACTTCCCATTTTTAAGTTCAAAACAACACCAATGTGTTGAGTACTAGTTAAATCACACCCTTTATACATTACAAACATGTTATATCTTCATTCAAAGTGAATGAGCATTACATTTCTCTACTGACTCACAAGGAGAGACTTGAGATAACAAAAAATTACCCAATCCTTCATAAAAATAAGAGTATTACTAGGTACCCAATGAAAAAATTCACTTTATCCTAGTTTTATCATCAATTCAGCTAATGCCATGCTATTGGGAGGATAAGACTTGGTATCTAAATGAAATTCAGCTACCACATTCTACACAACCTCAATTTTCACCTCCTTCAGTGTCACTAAATAAATGTTAGTAGCCTTTACATAGTGACAATATTATACTTGATAAGGGAATACCATATGATGACAAGCAAGATGTTTGTTGGTGGAAAGACCCGAAGCTTGGAACCCATTACTAAGCTTTTGGCCTAAAGAATGCCCTCTGTAGCCTCAACCTTAGAACCACCCATGAAAGAGGAAATAAACTCTGTCATGAACTCTATAGAAGTGGCACATGTTTTAATATATATGCTTAAAGGAGGTGCTTCACATGCCTTTAATGTGTTAGCCATTTCTTGTATTAGAACTTCAGATCCAGATCATGGAATGTTGAAGGCCTTAAGTAAGTTGGACAAGAGTTGGCTATTGAAAGGGATATTCGGGCAACTTTATGTGAGAGAAAATATACCTTATCGAAACAATAGATCTGTAATGAAATTGTCCTCGCCTCTCCCACTTCAATGGATAACCATAACACCCCAACCAACATATTTAGAATCAAGAGCTGCTTGGATGGATTCGGTCACTATGCCAATCTAATTCACTGGAATAACATGTAGAAAAATTGAAATCGAGAATATAAAATTTTCTTGGTCCAAACTTCCAAATTAACCGCATCCTAAAAACTACTCAAAATATACTAGAGATCCCAGATTTAAAGTGCCCTCCACTTTAATAAGCATTTCATTTCATATTTTCATCATTGTAGTGTACTCTTGTAGATCTAGCATTGAAATTAATGATAGATGTATCATCTACGACTCAAACAATCAAACCTTGAGGCCCTCTACCAAATCACCTTAGCCTTGATTAATTTCATTACCTTAAGTAGTAAGGCATTGCAAGATTTATTTTCAACTCCTCCGTGATTCTCTCAAGGTTTTTCACAAGTAGATCACCCCTTATAAGATGTATGTTAATTGCCGATTGTAGAGCTACCTATGATATCTAATCATCTCGATCGAAAGGATCTTTAATATATACAATTGGGAATTCTATAAGAAACTCTTTGTACATTTCAACAATACTTGACCCATTGTGTAAGTTGGCACCACTATTTGGTTGCTCCTTGAAATCTATATCATATTTACCATCTTTTGTTAAAAATTATGAAGTTATGACATTTATTCCAATTTTAATTTGTACACGAGTAGTAAACCATAGATAAATTGTCTCGAAGTTGAACTATGTTTCCTTACCAGATGATAGTTTTTATATAAGATCTCTCTACCTCTTACATGGAAAGAAAACTTTTAGCATATAGGATATAATCTAAGCAATTTGGTAGGTTTGCATGGTGTATTTGAGTGCAAGGATTGTAGTTGTCTTGTGACTATACTTGAGCCTCTTAATTGGGCATTGTAGTATAATGTGTGTTGCCTATTCATGCATTATGGATCCATTTAATGTGTAAGTTTTGTTTACTCCAACTTTGTGTGTCCTTGCAGAACTTTGTGAGGTGAAATTTTGGGTACTATACTTATTATTGGACAAGAGTGTGTAATGGGTTGGTTTCTCTTACTCTGGGAAGTTATCTTGTGATAAAGTTGTAAATTGCCTATAACACTGAGATGGGGATTTGGTGACATGATTAGCAGTGTGAATTTTGAGCTTGAGGTGCCTACTAATTCAAGAAATAGAGTGATAAAGTTATTGCTTTTATCATTTTATTGTGCATTTCTCCTTTGTTGGCTGTACTTGATGTATTGGGGAGCAAGAGGTTGAGCAATTGTATTTTGAATAGGAATTGTATGTCTCCTTAACTATTTTACTTATAATGGTATGTTGGCATAAGGATATTTGGAAGTAAATAAATGGTTCTCAACATGATTGAATGAGTTTTTCTTGGTAAATTTTTGTTTTGTGAATGTGCTTCATTGGCACAATGAGTATATGATTTAGTCTAGGTACTCTAAACAGTGACTGTGTTGAATGTGGTAAATAAACAATGGAAATTGGATAACTATGAGTATTGTTAGATCATGTAGGAATTATTGTCCTCTAGAAGCATGGATATAGTTCATCTTGGACTAGGCAATGAACTTGAAGAGCTCAGTAGTGACTATGGTGTGTTTGCAAGTTCTGTACCAAGCTGGAAATAAGTGTATGAAGTGGGTAATTTGATTATTGAATGTGCTTTAGGAAGTAGGAATTGTTAAGTGGGCTCTGCCCCTTTTTGTTAAGTTCTTGGATGGTTTTTGAACTAGTGTTAACCCCAAAAGGGGGAATGGCTTGTAATCTTGTTTAGTAAACACTTGAATGTAGGACATTGTTCCGTGCTATTTGATGGAACTATACAGTCATAGCTGATTGTCAACTATGATTGTGGTTAGTATAATATTATGAGCTTGTGATATACTTGGTAGCTTCTGAGCCTTGGGATTCTACTTAGCATTATTAGATAATATTGTTTGTGTGATGGAAACCTAAAGGGATAAGGCAATAAGGTACTCTGCACAATGGTGCTAATCTAGGTTCTCAATGTGTATGTAATACAAAGAATGTATAATTATGCAGATGGAAAGCTATGATGATATGGCTTTTGTTGTGGCAATTTGTGATGTTGTAATCCTTGTGTGGCATTGATGATAAAATTGTGACTCCTGGTTAGGGCACATTATAAATTAACGTGCAGTCCTTCCTACAAACCTTGCTTTATCTTCTTGGGAAATGTTCAAGGAGTCCAAGGATTGTCATTGATTGTTTTCTGTTATGTGCATGTATAAGTAAGTAGTGCAAAATAGGAAGTAGTGACTGTTTTAATGAAGTATAAGTTGAGGGGGAAGTCCTTGATTTCTTATGTTGCGGTGTTTACTTAATATGAACCTCTCGATGTAATCTTAAGGATTAGAGGGGGAAAAGTATGGGAATGAATCATGAGTGTTGTGAATGAGTGTTTTTGTTTCATTACTCTATTGATTTAAGGATGAAAGGTTTATGATGTCAAGATAACTAGAATAAAATATATGGTCTGTTTAGAAAATGATAGTGTTCAAGCTGAAGAAACTTGTATGAAGTTAGGAGTAGTATATAGATTTGGCATATTCTGATTTTAGAAATTGAGGATAAAAATATCATAGGGAATCTGAAAAGTCATTGAAAATTATGTTATTTATTCTATTTTTTTATTGGAGACTTTTCTTAAAGAATTTTGTTCCTTTCCAATTACTTCTGCATACTCTATTATTCAATTATTCACTTAGTGATGTGCTATTTTTATCTAATTTAAAATTTTGGTGGTGTTTTTTTTTAAAGAGGAGAGTTTGTATATCAAATCTTGTCTTTCTTGCAGGATCGTATCCGCATGGAAAATTATAGAGCTTCCATTTTGCATCATCATATTTTGTGCACTAGCTGGTACTAGAAAGGTATTGTTGTCTCTGTATTTTAGAAGGTTGTTTGAGATGTGGTTTAATGGGTTTCCAAGAGTGCAGTTTATTTTCAAATTTATATGTTGCATGTGTTATGTGGTCTATTCATATTTAAGGCATATCATGGCTGGTATAGATATATCTAGCACCAGGCCATATGAATTTAAGTGCAAACTCAAGGGCCACCCCAGTCTCTTTTACTTCCTGCAGTAGATAGAAATCAATGTTCTTTCTAGAGTTTATGAACTGTCTGACAATAGGTTTTCTATTTTCATTTTTAGTGCTTAGTCATTGGCCACATGTAAGATCAATTTAGTAATTGCTTTCATTTCTCATTTAGATATTCTTGAACTCATGTTATCCTTATTGCTATTGCATGTAAGCCACATGTTCTATCCATTTTGACAAGCCTGTTTTGAAACATACTCTTGCATTTCATTTAAAATATTTTAATAAAGTTGTTAAATACTAATAAATCACTCATGTTCTTTCAAGTGCAACCAATAATATATTTTTTTTTTTAGATTCAAATAATTTTATTGTACTAATATGGTACATATTGATGGAATTATAGATGGATCAAGGGATGATTTGGCTATTGATATTTTAATTAGGTGAAGGGAATCATGTCATTGGTATAGTTAGATGTTAGAGGGATTCTACATTTTCTATTATTCATCATGAAATGGTGAAAGATGATGTTGTTGAATATCCATTCGAGTTTGTTAATAGTAAATGGTATTCATTAGACCCAAAACAAGAGAAAAATTGGAGATTTTCTTCATCAAATATAGGCATCAAGAGGAAACTTGAAACTTTGGATATTAGTAAAACTGAAACAAATAAAAGCGAGATGGTAGAAAACTTTACAAATTTTGGAGAGAATGTGATGGAGTCCATGCATATACAATCAAGATCCATGAAAATTCGAGAATGTGAAGGATCCATGGAGAAACAATCAAATTTGGTTGAAAGTTCCGAATCAATAGAGCAGTTCTAGTTATTGATATCAATTTATTTTTAAAATGGGAAGACAAAATGAATGAATTAAAGGAAAAGTTTTTCCTCTAGAAGATTAGTTTGAAACAATTTTAAAAGAGGAAAATCTCAAATAAAACTTCATTGTGGGGCTTGTGGAATTAAGTATAGATCAGAGATATATCATCAACAAGTTAAACTATCCATAACTATAAGAATTCTCACATGAAATTTGAAAAGCATCAACATAAAATTACAAAATTGTAAATAGTGAAAGTCAATCATGCAACCATATAACATAAAAAAGGTGTCCGGAGATCGATCCGAGATTGAACATGCAATAAAATTCTACATGATCTTAACAAGACATGAGATTCATATTTTTTCAAGGTGGTGGAAGCAACACTTGGAATATATGCAAACAAGAGAAAAGTCAAAGTGGAGTGTACACATTGCAATAAATGGTTTTCTTTAGTTCTTTGTAGTGGTAGTATTGCCACATCTATAAATGAGCACATGAAATCAAAGAAGAACACATTTACTGCAAATAAGACTTCTACAGTTGAGCTGAGGAGTGACATAGTTAGTAGACCCAAGAAGCCTAACATTGATAAGTCCCAAAAATTTTGAATAGGTTTTGGTCCCATCATCACAACCAATAGTGCAAGAAGATTCTACAAGAACAAGACTTTCACATGCGGGTATGTTGCATAACTTGTAATTATTATTGGATTATCACTTTCTCTAATGTATTATTACTTAATAGTATTTTTAATTATATATTTCCTTCTTTTACAACTCACGATCTCACATATTACTTCTATTTTGGGGTTTTGGGAACCATATATTTATAGAAATAGGAAGCGATTAGACACTAAGATCTTAATGGGTGATCAAAGGGATGTGAAATTTTGGGCCATTGAGAAGCATGCCAAGAGATCAATATGTTATAATGGCATTGAATGTAATATCAATGGAACTTATAGGCATATTCATTGCAAAAGGGTCTCTAAGTCGGATTCCCTTTAATTCATTGACATGTGCAACTTATAAGTTGGTTCCCAATTGTGATGAATTCAGGATGCGTTTGTATCATGAAATGATAAACTCCACTAAAATACATGGGAGAGATACATGAAGAGGGAGAATATTAGACTTTTTTACTCAAAGTGAACTCAAAAGAGTTTCACGAGATGCTAATACAAGCCTAAGAATAACAATGTGTGCTATTTTGTGGGAGAGGACAATTGTCACTTCATTATCTATTAGAATTAGATCCCTAAAGGAAAAATTATTTGAATCTATAGAAAGGAAAGATGTATATCGATTTTGCAAATGTGTGTGAGGCACATAAACAAGGAAAATTACAAGGTAAAGAGTTTGGGAATTTTACAGATATCTTTCACAATATTGTGCATTCTAAGGAAGGAAAAAGGTATAGTAAATCCACCAAATCTATTTATGAGATGATTAAGCTATGGGGAGGTCCTAGATTGCATATCTTTCTTAGATTGAATCTAGATGGTCCTTCAATATCTACAACTCTAAGGAAAGTTTGAAAATCATTAACACACATTCTAGGGGAGCATGAATACATTTATAAGGAAATAGGAAATATTTATGCTAGTTATAAGTCCAAACATGGAATAAAAGGCCCAATTCTCGTATGCCTTATTAAGATGAAACTGTTGTGAAAAAAATATATCGAGTGGGTTGTAAAAATTGATACATTGGTGGGTTTTTGTGGAAATAAAGAAGAACACCAATGTCAATCACATTTCTTAGTGACGGTTGGCGAAGGAGAAATATGATATGAAAATATCACAGATGATTTTAAGAACAATGTGATTAGACACTATGCATGTGTTATTATTGCAAACCCCTTACATGATATGCTTTCTCATGTGGTTGTGGTTATTCATCCAACATGAAATAGGTTCATGCATATTTTGTTCATCAACAATGGAAAACAATAGAAGTAATGCGGAAGAAACATTTAGAAATGTATTTAGGACCTATTATTGGCCATTCCTCAGATGGAGATAGTAGAAGAAGACATCTTATGATAAGGGAATATTCTTCAACAATGGGATATAGATATCAAATTTAATGGGAAGGATGGAGGCTAACAGTTCATATATTGATAAAAAAATGTAACAGGAATTCATGATCAAGATTACATCCATAATGGAAAAAATTTAGTGAATCCTTTATTTAGTGGTTGGATTGTTGGAAAAGAGTTGATTATTTTTAATCATGTTCAAATGGTTTATAATAATTTTAAAGTGGATGATCAAAAGTTGAAAGTTGAAGATATAGAGAGGATAGATCGAAAAATTGGGCTTCAAAGACAACGCATTAATTCAAGGCATGTTCAAAATTGTTTGAAATAAATGAGAAGTACAATAAGTGGAAGGACATAGATGAAATTAGGTACATATGTTTATTGATCAATTGTTGTTGATTACATTGACTTTTTTTGTCTAATACTCCGACTCATTGGGAAAGAGTGCGAAAATGCATTAAGAGTTCATCATTTCTTTATATTATGGCTATGTTGGGTATGAAACCAGTCCCAAATAGATCTTAGCATTAAATTTATCAGCAAAGAGGTATATCTTGATGTGCAAATTTCTTTCCATTTTGTAGTTTTATTGATGAAATTGTTTAGGGATCACTACCCACACTTGCCATGTGTATTGCACCTAACTAGTTCAGATGTATGTGAAAAATTCTTTAGCAAAGTTGGTGACATGGTTGGAGTAGAAAGGTCCTACGATTTCATTGATTTACTTCACACTGTTGGAACTCTTAACATGGTTGCTTTGAAGAAGAAGCAAGTCGTAAGGAATTAATTTTAATAAATCTCATAAGAAGAAAGAAAACATATGGAGTAAATTACATCAAAACATGAAGTATAACCCAACTATTTTGTTACAATATGATACAATATCTACTGATGATAAAATTATAGAAGCTCTAAAAAAAGGATTGAATGATGCACAAGGCATTTTATCAAGTATTGGCATGAAACCCATTAATGACACTCAATCTTCTTGATGGCTTAAACCATTGAAAGAGGATCAAAATTATCCAAAATTTCAAGTTGTGGATGAAGTACTTCATGACTCTCTTCTAGAGCATTCTATCTCTATATTCCAACCTTCATCATTGATGGTAGTTGATGGAAGTGAATTTCAAACAATGGAAAGTGAGTGGAGGCATGAGTTGATGAAATATTAGATTCTATTGAGGATAATGAAAGTGCAACCATTAAACGATTTTTTGTTCATCTCGATGGTAAGGATATGTATAAATCATGTTTGGTTAGTCAATTGAATGGAAATCCAACATTATCCAAGGATAGGCTGACCAAAGTGAGAAATGGGGTGTACTTTAGACGAGATGAGAGAGCACCAAGAAAGGGTGTTTCAGTTAGCTTTGGCATTGGGTCAGATTGTGGGGTTTTGTTTGACATTGATTCTATACCCATAGTTGAACGTACTACAAGAAAAGGGTGTTTCTCGAAGTACAAATCATGGTGTTTCATGCGGAACATGGTACATTGGAAGGGTTTAAAGAATACAAAAAAAATATGGTAATAAAATGTTTGATTACCATAATGAAATTGATATTTTGGATAGACAAGAAGGAATTAAACTCCAACTTTATTGGTACAATAAAATAAAGGGGAAACAAAGATACAAGTATGATTCTACAGACCATAGTTTTGTACAACTTGAATCTATCATCACGGATTCCAACTTATCATTTGATTTTAGGAGAAATACATACAAATTGGAAGATAGTGATTACATTATTTTTTAAAGATTTTATAAAAAAACTTAAACAAGGCGTAGTTTTAAATTTTTTTTTCCTTCTTTGAATGTCTATTTAGTATAGATTATTTTAAAATATTTGTTAATTTTCATTTTTTTTATGATTTATCAATTCATTTGTAACCCCATAATATTAATTTTATATTTTTGACATGTGCTTTGCTTGAAAGGTTCGATAATAATGAAAATGGTGCTTGATGAGACCATATATGAAAATGATACAATTTTAGAGTTTACAGTTAGTGCAAACACCCTCCCTCCCATTGAACCTACGAAATATCTATGAAACTTGTAATATAGTTATAAGTGTTGTGTAGGAACTTTTACAAAACTTCTTTAAGCATATAAATGGCTTAGCTTTCATAAAGATAAATATAGATTCTATTGTATAAATGGCTTAGCTTTTAAATAATTCTTTCTTTTTTTCCAATAGTATGAGGCCATTAAAACTTATTTTATGGCTAATTTCTCAAATGTTGTAGTTGCAAATACCCTGGTAGATATGTATGCAAAATGTGGAAGCATACACAAGGCACATGAACTGTTTGACAAAGTGCCTCAGAAAAATGTAGTCTCATGGAATGCCATGATTGCAGGATATGCACAAAATGGATTTTGCAAGGATGCTCTTGAACTTTTTGAAGTGATGAAGCACTCCGGAACATACCCTGACCATGTAACCTTCACTTGTGTTTTATTAGCATGAACCATGCAGGTTTAGTGGATGAGGGCTGTAAATATTTCAGTCGCATGAATGAATTTTATTGTATTATAGCTACAATTGGTCATTATGTGTGCATGGTTGACCTTCTTGGTCATGTTGGCTATCTTGAGGAAACTCTAAAATTTATCATCAAAATGCCAATCAAACAAGTGTCTGTTGTGTGGCCGTGTTTACTTGGTGCCTGTAGAGCACATAGGAATATAAGGTTAGGATTATTTACAGCAACTATTCTTTTGGAGTTGGATCCTCAAAATGTTGAGGCTTATGTTCTTCTGTCAAACATCTATGCAGAAGTGGGCAAGTTGGGTGAGGTTCAAATGGTAGGGAGAAAAATATAGTTGGATTGAGGCCATAAAATGGTACATGCTTTTTGTGTAGGAGACAAATCACACCCATAGACATAGGAGATTCATGCAATGTTGGAGAAATTGTCTTGGGAGATGAAGGGAGCAGGATATTTTCCAGATTTAAAATATCTATTGTTTGATATGGACAAGGAGGAAAAATAATTATTCTTCTGCCACCATAGTGAGAAGTAGGCAATTGCATTTGGATTCTTAAACATGCTCTATGGGAAAACTATTAGAGTAGTCAAGAACCTTCACACATGTGTTGACTGACACACTGCAACCAAATTTATCTCCAAGATTGTTGCAAGAGATGCAAATCTGTTATATCATTTTAAACAAGGACAATATTCTCTTGGAGATTATTGGTAATGCTATGTGAAGCAAATCTGTAAAACAAGATGCCTTGTGTTAGATATGCAGCAATAAAGAAGGGTGGAGGTTTTATTTCCAGTTTTTAAAAAGTGTTCGAGAGATCTAGACCATGCTGTTGAATTCATAAAATCATATGTCTAGTATGCAATCTGCATTGCTACCTAATACACTGATGGGACATTTTTTAAAGCTTTGTTTTATGATATCATGGAGTTGTCATGACATTGATCTGTTTTTAGGAAACTTGTGCATGCCTGGGATGATAAGTTGGAGGAGGATGGAAATACGCTTAGCCAAAGGGAAATGTGAGAGAAGAGCTTAAGCCTTGCATTCAATCCAGTGCTTGGAGATGGTGGGGAGAGCATCTCTTGATTGTTCTGTACACCAAGCTTTGTCATTTTGTATGGCCCTTTTTTCTGGAGTAATTGTATAGTATTGTGCTTATGATAGGTTTGTCATTTATGATTGAATTACAAATACCAGATTATGCATGCAAATTTACATATTCTCAAGTGGATTTTTTCTCATTTATGGTTAGATATTTCTAATGTTGTTTCACATTTATTTTTGGGAGAGCTAACATGTTCGTGATCTGAGTCTTTTTTTAATGTTTCTAATTTAGAAAGAGTATTCCTCAAAAGGTTTATATGTAGTCCCATACTCTATTATGGTAATGTTTGAGTTCACCATTCCTAACTTGGAGTTGATTCCGTACTTGTTTGACTATCAATTCAACATCACCTTGAGCATTTAGATTCTTGATGCCAATTTCTTTGACAACCTTTAATCCCAGGAGTAGGGATTCATAATCCACTATGTTATCCATGCATTCAAACTACAAATTTTATGAGAAATAAATGAGTCCACCTTGTGGTGATGCCAACACAAATCCTACACCAAAACAATATAATAACTCCTATTAAACTTAAAATTCCATATGCCATTGCTATCCTCTTAGACAATCTTGGGAATATTTAGGTCTTCTTACAAAATAGTCTTATAAGTACAGGGACCTATTTATTATTAAAGATTATTTGCATGAGGAGAATTTGACTTCTACACTCTATATTCAGCTATGAGTTTTGGTTCCAGGCTTTGTTTAGTTCTTGTAACAAGAATCATGGCATGGGCCCAGTCTAGTAGTCTAGTTGTATCTCTCCTCCAAGATCTCTATAAAAACTAATACTCAATGGATTCCCATAGCTGGAAGGAATATCTGCTATGAGAATGTCCATCTTAATTATTTTTAGAGGATAAGCCACCAAAGTCACTTGTGCATCTTTAATTGTCTAACCAGGGAACAAATTGATTTCTATGAAGTAACAACAGCCAAAGGTTTTTGTGCAAGTTAGTCCAAGTACATAGTCTTCTACAACATGCATCACATTATCAGAGGCCCCATAATTTATGATGCAATTGTTTAGGGTTGTACATAGATATTGATCACATCGATTAAGTCCAAGGCATCTGAGTGAAGGATTCACTATTCAGAGTTGGAGGCACTTTAGACATCTATGATCTTTTGAGTGAGGAATTCTTCAGAATAGGCCTGCAAGGGATACTAGGGGCTGCAAGGGGTTGATAGTAGTAGTATAATGAGCATAAGGAGGGGTAGAGTCCAATACCTGAATGAGGTCTATTTCTTGAGGCCTGAGAGTGAGGATGTGGACCTGGTTGGGGTCAAATTCTGGTGGGAAGCTCTTCCTGCATTAGTGGTGTCTCATCTTCCTCAACATTAGTAGGCTCTACTTTAGTGGGATTTGTTTTAGTGTACTAATGGTGAGAAATTATGTTTGCAACAATTGTAGAAGGATTCTTAATTCTCCTTGTTTTCCTCTAATACAATTGAGTCTCTCTTCCGTGAAGAATGCCCTTAATTTTTACCTTTTGCATTCCTATATTTATAATCCATGAAGATCGTTGTTTGTTTACACCCAATGTGCTGAAAGCTGCAAGTTTGAGGTAAGAGGATTGTACTATATCACAAAGATGAGAGCCAAAATTTAGTGAAAACTTATTTCTCATGCACGATACTAGAATCTACTTCACAATTTCTTACGAGAAGAGTAGATGGAAGGCATATCCATAATGGGCTTGATATTCAAAAACCAACTCGTTATAAGAAGTTCCCTTTCTACAAACCCCTCTCGGAATGAACAAGTCATCTTTACCTTTCTCCAACGCATCCCGGTGGTCTGTATCCATGTGATCATTAGATTAAGATTTTGTTTTAAAGAATAATACTTGTGTCGAATGCATTCTAATGTTATGTATATACAAATGATATGGTGAGAAGCAAAACCATGACACACATGTAAAAGTCACACTGAGTATGTGAAGATGCCAAGATGAATTCACATGGCACGGGAGGATGAGAAATTTGGATAAACCATAAAATGGCCCAACCACCATGTTGTGGAGGTGGTGTTATGAGGACCCCCAAATCAAAGACTAAAATATAGCAATAACATTTTTAAAATGCCACTTTGGGAAGCATTTAAAAGAGAGAAAAGGAATGTTAGGTGTCAAATTGAAAAGACAAATGCACACACACACACAGAGAGAGAGAGAGAGAGAGAGAGAGAGAGAGAGAGAGAGAGAGAGAGAGAGAGAGAGAGAGAGAGAGAGAGAGAGAGAGAGAGAGAGAGAGAGAGAGAGAGAGAGAGAGAGAGAGAGAGAGAGAGAGAGAGAGAGAGAGAGAGAGAGAGAGAGAGAGAGAGAGAGAGAGAGAGAGAGAGAGAGAGAGAGAGAGAGAGAGAGAGAGAGAGAGAGAGAGAGAGAGAGAGAGAGAGAGAGAGAGAGAGAGAGAGAGAGAGAGAGAGAGAGAGAGAGAGAGAGAGAGAGAGAGAGAGAGAGAGAGAGAGAGAGAGAGAGAGAGAGAGAGAGAGAGAGAGAGAGAGAGAGAGAGAGAGAGAGAGAGAGAGAGAGAGAGAGAGAGAGAGAGAGAGAGAGAGAGAGAGAGAGAGAGAGAGAGAGAGAGAGAGAGAGAGAGAGAGAGAGAGAGAGAGAGAGAGAGAGAGAGAGAGAGAGAGAGAGAGAGAGAGAGAGAGAGAGAGAGAGAGAAGAAGAGAGAGAGAGAGAGAGAGAGAGAGAGAGAGAGAGAGAGAGAGAGAGAGAGAGAGAGAGAGAGAGAGAGAGAGAGAGAGAGAGAGAGTGGTAAAGCCCAAGAGAGAAGAGAAAGAGAGAGGGATCGAGAGAAAAGTAATAGGAATGTGTGAGTTAAAAAAAAAAGTAATCCATCTCAAAAAGGAAAGTCAACTAAATGATGTCGAAAAAAGAAAGGAGATTGGTGCAAGGATAAAGTAATAGGAATGTGGGATGCAAAAATCAATAGTCAAATTGGCTTATATTGTTGGGATGCAAATCAATAGTCAAATTGGCTAAGTGTGCTCCTTGCTGCGGTCTAGATTGTATGATTAATTAATACAACTTCATGTTATATTTCCTTTCTTTCTAATCCATTTTTCTCGATAAGTATTTACAACAACGATATCTTGAAGTATATGGCATTGAAAAGGGTTTCTCAAAGTAAAAATCATGGTGTTTTATGCGGAACATGGTACATTGGAAGGGTTCAAAGAATATGGAAAATATGGTAATAGAGTGTTTGATTACCATAATGATATTGATCTTTTGGGTAGTGTTTTATTTGAACTTTCTTCCAGTTATGCGCACTTGTGGGAGAAATAAGCTACAATTCCTTTGGATGGGATTCTCAGGGAAATCTTTAGCTACAAAGAGAAGGAATTGAACAATTCATATGAAAAACTAGATGAAATGAAATGAATTAGATCCCCAAAAATGCTGAAGTTAGGAAACTCAAGGAAACCTTATTAAAAATTGAAGAGACTCTTAAGGAACTTAAAACTGAAAGCAAAAAAATCAAAAATGATCTTGACCAGACAGAAACCAAATTGTCATCTGTTAGAGAAAAGATTAGCTCCAATGGTAAAGGATTGGTTCAACAATAGGATACACTAAAACAATCATTAATAGACAAATCAAATGAGCTAGATAAATTCCTGCAGGAGTTACAAATGAAAAATGATGAATTGGATGTAGCTGAAATGAAGAATTTTGAGCATGTCAAGGCATTGGAGTTAGAGCTATCAGATGTTCAGAATTCTGCAAATTCTTTACAAGAATCACTTTCACACTAGGATTCCATTCTTCAGAAAATTGAAAATATTTTGGGGGAGGTGAATTTTCCAGAGGAATTCTTCTCGAAAGAAATAACAAATAAAATTGGATGGCTTGTAAGATAATATTATGGTGAAGAGAATTCTTCACACTCAAAATGTGAGGATTGGAAAATATCTGAAGGGAATGACACTAATGTTGTAGATTATAAGTCACTTGAAGCAAGTGTGGATGGTGGCATGATTGATAAGAGGAGTGTTGATGATCTAAATACAATGTTTGAGGAGCTGTAGGATAACTACTATAGTTTGGTTGAACAAGCATGTATGACGAGATCGGGACAGAGGAACTCCTAAGTCTTCAGGTTGTTTTTGATGAAAAAATTATGACATTAATGGTATTTAATAAAAATCAAGAAGAGACCTATTCAACAGTAGCATCACATAGAGTAGAGATAAAGAGCTTAATGGAAAAAACAAGGGGTAGCTCATTTTCTGTGTGTGCAAGGTGTGATCCATACGTCTTAATATCCTTCCTCTTATTTGAGACCAATTGAAAGATTGGTAGGACACTTCCTACCCATTAATTGAAATATTGGTACATTTGTGAGGTTTGACCTTCTTGAGTTTCGTTTATTGACAATGTTTTTGAGAAAAATGATAGTTACGAAAGGCCATTTAGGATGTGTTGCTCTCCATGCTCTATTTTGGGTTTTAAGTGGGTTTTAAAGAGTGTTTAACCTAGTTGGTGGGTTTGTTTGACATGGGTCTATTTTTCCCATTCAAATTTTTTGTTTTTCAATACATGGAGAAAAAAACAATAGATACAATACTTTTGAAGCCATACGATTTATATAATAGCTGATTTAACCCATGATGGTACTGATTTTAGGACCGTTATTAGCAAAAATGCTATTTAGCATAGTTCTTCATAACCTTCTATTTATTTAATTATAAGATTATAGAACCCTTCTTTACCATTGTTAGTAAAGTCAAGCTTTGACTTCGAACTCACTACAACTATCCAATTATTGCTAAATTTGCAATAGTAACTTGGGTTTTAGCGTGGTTAACTCCTTTGAATCTCAAATAATGTGCTTGTATTATCATGTAAGGAAAATGAAAGGTTTGAAGGCCTTTTAGGATGTGTCACTCACCATGTTCTACTTTGGGTTTTGAACATCGCTTAACCCGGCCGGTGGGGTTTGTGTGACATGGGTCTATTTTTCCCACTCAAATTTTTATTGTTGTTCAATACATGGAGAAAAAAACAACATATACGATACTTTTGAAGCTATATGATTCATATAATAGCTGATTTAACCCATAATGGTATTGATTTTAGGATAGCTATTAGTAAGAGCTCTGTTTAGCATAGTTCTCTGTGACATTATGTTTATTTAATTATGAGAGTAGAGAACCCTTCTTTACCATTTTTAGTAAAGCGAACTCTAACTTTTGCATTTCTTTGTAACTATCCAATTATTGTTAAATTTACAACGTTAACTTGGGTTTTGGCGTGGTTTAACTTCTTTGGATCTCAAATAAAGTGCTTGTATTATCATGAAAATAAAATGACAGTCGAAAGGTTGTTTAGGATGTGTCACTCTCCATGTTCTACTTTGGGTTTTGAAGACCGCTTAACCTGGTTGGTGGGTTTGTTTGACATGGGTCTATTTTTCCCATTCAAATTTTATTTTGTTGTTTAATACATGGAGAAAAAAATAGCATATACGATATTTTGAAGTTATACGATTTATGTAATAGCTGATTTAACCCATAATTGTACTAATTTTAGGATGCCTATAAGTGAGAGATCTGTTTAGCATAGTTATCTGTAACATTCTTTTTATTTAATTATGAGAGTACAAAACCCCTTTACCATTGCTAGTAGTAAAGTAGAGCTATGACTTCTGCACACCTTTGTAGCTATCCAATTAGTGCTAAATTTACAATGTGAACTTGGGTTTTAGCATGGTTTACTCCTTTAGATCTGAAATAAAGTACTTGTATTATCGTGCAGGGAAAATGACAAGTTTGAAAGGTTGTTTAGGATGTGTCTCTCTCCATGTTCTAATTTGGGTTTTAAAGAGCGCTTAACTTTGGTTGGTGGGTTGATTTAACATGGGTCTATTTTCCCCACTTAACTTTTTTTGTTGTTGTTCAATACATGGAGAAAAAAACAACATATATGATACTTTTGAAGCTATATGATTCATATAATATCTTTTCAACCGGAATCTTATCACTCTAAGGATATCATATCGAATTCCCTTAAAAACAAATCTAAAATGTGTCTTAACTATGTAAACCTTAGATTTCCTACATTGAACTTATCTTATTAAGAAAATATTGATAATGGCATACAAGATGAGGATAAATCTAAAGTATCTATCACGAGGAAATTACAGCGTAATTACTTTTTACAAATAATATTAAGCCTTATTGTTTACTCATTCTTCCAACTCTTCAAGTGGAGTTAATTAAGATTCCCTATCGGGACATCAACTTAGACCTTCTATAATAGGGGCCCAATGTATTTTTTAACATTATGTTGATCATAGTATTTAGAAAATGTTTTCATAGTAAATTTTTAATGAAATTCAGAGAACCTTGTGACATGGCCTCTAAGTTTTAACTCTAGTATTAGTAGCTGTAAAACCAGCTTTGTGTATGTTTTTGTTCAAATTACTTGCTTTGTAGTTTTAGCTTATATTTTTTTCCAAGGACAAATTTTTATTAAATATATTAAAGATTCATTGGTTTTTCTAATGTTCCCACTTGTGACAAGATGTAACATACAAGTCAAGGTTGTATTTGATGTCTTTATCTTCTTACTCTACTATAATAAATCCTTCTTAGAAAAATAAAATCTAGGTACGATTCATTACTAATATTTTATTGTGGAATATTTTATCACGGATACCAACTTATCGTATGATTCTAAGAGAAATACATATAAATTAGAAGACAATAATTACACTATTTTTAAAGATTTTATCAAAAAATTAAACTAGATGTAGTTTTCAAATCATTTTGTCTTCATTCTTTTAATTTCTAGTTATAGATTATTTAAAAATATTTATACATTTTCATTGATATTGAATCATTTGTAACACTATAATATTAATTATTATTTTGTTGGCATGTGTGCGAAAGTGAAAGGTTTGGATAATAATGAAAATGGTGTTCGTTGAGACCATGCGAAGACAATGTATTTTTAGATTTTATAGGTTAGTGCATGCACTTATTAAAAGATTCAGTTTTTCATAGTTTGGATAGCCCTTAAGATGCCCTCGAGGAAAAGGGGGTAAGCAGAAAAATCAGCGTAGACATTACATTCAAAGAAATTAGTTATGACTTTTGTGCAACTTCTCATTTCAATTTTGTTTGTGCGATTTACAAATTTTAGTTCTCGAAGTTTTGAATTTGATTTCCAGCAATCACATTCTCGGATGCATTTTATTTTTCATATTTCAGACATTAAATTTGTTGAGGTTTTAAATTATTTTTATAATATCAAGATTCTATAATTATTTCAAAAAAATTAGTTAATATTTACGTTTTCAAAGATCAAGTTTCCTTTTTCAAAAATTTAGTTTTATATCGAGCCATTAAGCTTCAAAGATATGGACATATGTTTCACTAAATCATTACTCCATGTGTATTCATTATTATAATAACATTTGTGAATCTTTTGGAATAATCATAAGGAAAGGAACCCACTTTGGCACATGTTTCCTTATGTATGTTTGATAATAATATACTTTCAATTATTTGTTGACAGATCGCTATGTTTCAAATATCCAACTTTAATACTTGGTGGGATGATGTTATCCAAGTTTCATGATGCTGAATTTACATCTAACCATTTGCATAATGATATTTTAGGATTTTTCAACACAACCATTTTATGCATATACATAAACAATTGCCCTCCATAATAATCTTTAAGAGGTAGATAACATTGTTGGGATAACCATGAAATGTATATCCTACAACCATTTCATTCTATGATGTCACGTGCATATCTCATTTTTTCAATGAGTTCATGTGCGTTGTTTAATCTACCTAGTTTGCATATGTGCTTATGAGGGGTTTCATCCAGAACTATAACGTTTGAAAAAAATGTACTCAATTATTTTTAATGTACATTTGCATTTTATACCAAATCTCCAAGTTTTGTACAAGATTTTATGTTCTTTAGCAAACATTGATGCATTGGGATTTACATCCGCAATCATATTTTCTTAAACTTATGTTGATATTTTTTTAAACGCTCGTTTTGTGCATATCCATAGTTATTTGGAGACCATGGAGTCACCTTTTGTTATTTATATAAAAGACACATTATATATACATTAATTTTTTAGATGGTAAATCATGCTTGCTTAAATGATTGAAGGGATATTTGAACCCCCATTCACCATTTGATGAATTTCAATTCCTCATTAAGAAATTACATTAATCAAATCTAAATAGTCTATCAATTAACTTAACAAAAATGTGTTGGGATACAACTTAGAATGTACTTTTCTCTACTACTCTAAGATTCTAAAATGACCCATCTTTACCTTGCAAATAAAGTTCAAGACAAGTAATTTTAGGCCCAAATGGTAGATTAGACACAGGAAAAGGGTGTTACTATCAGTCCATACAAAAAGACCATATAAAATGGGGTAAGGTGGGTTCAATCAAGGTTAAAGAGGTATTATTTTCATCATATCAAAGTGATGGCATTTTAGTTCTTGAAATTATTGGCGATGAGCAATTTTCTATTTTTATTCTAAGTATTGGTGTGTTGTGGAAACTTAAGGAGATGAGGCTCCAAGACTTATAAATTATGGTTAAATTCTAAAATGGGTCTAGATAACTCGGTACATTTTCAAGATGTTTTCCCACAACACATGGATAGTTGTATAATATTAATGTCAACTTAGAGTAATTTATAAATAATCTAAACTAATAAAAATAACATTAAGCTTATTTTTTGGAATCTCAAGATTCCTTTTTTGTGCATGTCACGTCAACTTTTGATGATATGAACTAGTTCATTTTGTCTATGACAATGGATAAATTCTTCACGGAACTTGATTTATTTTAATTGCTTCCTTACTTTTGCTAAGCCATAGTTCAATTTAGTTGGTTGTGTTGCATACAATATATCTCATTTGAGATTTTATTTTATTATGAATTCAACAATGACTTTGAATCAATGACTTAGTATTATCCTTATGCATTCTAATTTCAAGTATTAAATAATTTTTTATTAATGGAAAATAGTTTTGAAGGGACTATACCCTGTTACAAAAGAGGCTCAATAACTAGATAAACATGAAAAAGTAGCAAAAAGGATATGAATCCAGATATTACAATAATTCTAATAGTAGTCAAAAGAGAAGCTACTAAGAAAAAGTAAGATAAGGGTAAAACTGTAACTAAACAACATATTATCAGCGATAAAATAATAGCTTGATCGCATCCAGCCTACCTAGAAGGTGTTATTTCTTTGAAGCCCTATCAATTCTTGATTTGATCATCTGCAGAGAGGTAAAAAGTGCCAGAGTGGTGACATGCGTGGGGTCATTTACATTCAATTGTGAGATGACTTGGTTTCTTTCCTTTTTTGTACCCCAAATGTCCTCAGGGACTCCACTCAGCATAGTGATGCTTCTGACCTGTTGATCAAGAAAATCACATATAGCTTTGAAGATGGCCATATTGTGATCGTGTCTATCCTTAGATTTCCCAAGTCTATTATCTAGGGAGTTCAATTTCTTGTATATTTCATCAGTCTGATTTGTCCCAATACCAACATCCTCATTCATCTTTCTTTTCCCCTTTTGCTTATTTAACTGATGCAAATATTTTTTAATACTTTCCACCTCATTTTCTAGCATTTCCATTCTGAGGAGAATATTTTCCCTCTCTTGTTGAGTAACATTATCCTACCTTGCATTACTAATGTGTAATAGATTGTGAGCTATTTCCATATCCTTGCTTCTCCTAAGGACATGACTAGAGGGAGATGGGGTCACTTTAGAGAATGAAGGGTTCTTAGTCTTGACATTTCGAGACTGGGAATGGTGGTTGGGTTAACAATGGGAATATTGTGAATGGGAATGGGTGGGGTGCCGGGGGTAGTAGGAATGGCAGGAAAATTGATGAGGCAATGCTTGTGAAGGAGAAAGATGAGCCCCTGGTGGAGGGGAATGGCCCTAGTACACTTTTGAAATTCAAGAATGGAATGCTCCATTGAATTCAGGAGATAGTGTGGGAAGCAAACAAAAAATTTCTCCTAAAATGATTAAGAAATATCAAGTGTTTTGTGGGGATAGTGATGTACTGACCTTCAAGGGAGATAAACTGAACCATCATTCTGGTAATTTCATCAAAGGGTTCTAGTATGGAACTTACCTTAATGCCGTCGTAACAAAGAGGAGCTCCTCCCTTATTTCAACAAACTTCTTCACTTCAACATTTTTGTCTACCCTTTTGCTAAAAACCCGATTCCATCCAAAGCTAGACCCATAACCTCAGCAATAAGCTCCTCATTCACCAACACTCTTTTCCCTCCATACCTAACCTTCCTTTCTTTCCAATCTGTAGCAAAATGCACCGAAATGTTCTAGTCGTGACCTTGGATTTTCTTGATAAAATTGGTGACACCCCCATTTGAAGATAATTCCATAGCTCAACGTTATCCTTCAAGCAGGGATCATAGTTGGGCTCTAACTGACATGGAGCTCCCCCATTTTCCTTCCTCTGTGATTTATGCAATTATCCTACTTAAAACCACCCATAAATAAGTTGTTTTTGTCTTTCCTAGACCAGTTTTTAATCATCCAACTGCAAGTCCGAGGAGCATGTGAATTTTGATGATTATAAATATAATTACTCCTCTCACATGTGCTAACTTTATTTTCCATTAAATCCCACGAAATCTCATTAGTGATTCTACATAAGATGTAGATGCTCATATTTATCCTTGGTAATAGAATTTTGTACTTCAATAGGGGTGTTTTTCTCATTATTCCAAGTGATGAAGTTATTATTGGTACCATAATTAGCTAAGGTGTCCGCCACCTTGTTTCCCTCTCTATATGTATGGCCAATTTTAATACTTTTGAAGGTATGACATATATTAATAGATTCCTGAATGAAATATTTAATAGTCCAACTTGGAGGATGTATCTGATTAAGATGATTTATAACATTCAAGGAATCACCTTCAACAATAATGTTTTGAATGTTGCAATCCTTAGCAAGTCTTAGACCCCATAAAGCTGATAAAGCTTCAGCATAGTGATTGGTTTGATTTCCCATTCTACCAGCATAAGCAACAACTAAACAACCTTTATGATCCCAAATTATTCCTCCACCAGTAGCTGCCCCTGGGTTTCCCTTAGAGGCTCCATCAAAATTGAGTTTATACCAAGAATTAGGAGGAGGGATCCAATGAATTGAAGACCATCAATGGTTGGAGTTCTCCGTTTCTGGACATTTTCAATGTCAATCTTCCAATTTGAAAGTATAAACTCTTCATCTTTAGGATATTTCTTGTTCTTGGGTGGTTTAAATCTTTCAATATTATCTTTAACTACATTACCAATCTTAGTAAAGCTTGTCTTGCATGTCTATCTGTGTTTCTAAATATTATGTCATTTCTATCTTTCCAAATCCTCCATATAATATGGGGCATAACTAGTTTCCATAATCTCCTAACAATACAATGATTATAAGGAGGATCCCATTGTATCCAAGTTTGAAGAAATTCCTTTGGCACTATCCAACAAACATTGAACTTTGAGAAAGCATAACTCCAGATCTTTGAAGCGAACTCACAATGTAAAAAAATATGCTTGATGTCCTCAACCTCTTTTTGCATAGGAAACACATGTTTGGAATTATAAAGCCTCTCTTGATTAGGTTGTCATTTGTGAGTATTCTTCCTCTGAGAACAAGCCAAAAAAATAAATTGACTTTGGGAGTTAGTTCAGGCATCCAAATCCTGCTCCATTTGAAATCACAATGGATGTTTTCAAAATAGGAATTATATCCTGATTTGACAGTGTATTCTCCATCACATGAGTTGTTCCAAAAATCTCATCCTTGACATCAATTTGATTCAGGGGTATGTTATCTAGCTGCTCTTGAAGTGAGGAGATTATGAAATTTAGATCATTCCTCTCCACCTTAAGTTGCTTCCATATTTTTTTTACCCTCCATTTCAATGTAGTCTTTGACTTTAGTTCCATACTTGTGTTCTAAAATATCTTTGACAGAACCAAATTTATCATTTAAACTGAAGCTAGTCCAGTTATCACTCCAAAATTGAATATCCCTGCCATTTCCCACTTTCCATTTACAACCTTGTTTGATGAAATTCCTGATTTGTATCAAATTATTCCAAAAAATAGAACCTTGAGGTAGTTGACCATCATAAAGGAAAGAAGTTACTTTTTCTGAGCTAGATATTTGGCCTTAATTAAATCAATCCAAGGTTGCTCCTCAATAAGCATTCTCCAACCCATTTTTACAATTAAATCCATATTCATTTTTCTGATATCCTTTATGCCTAGCCCACCTATTCTTTTAGGTGTACATACTTGATCCCATGCCACCAAGTGGTATCTGAATCTTTCCTCCATTCCCTACCATAAAAGTGCTTTTGAATCCTTTCAATTTTGTCCCTAAAAACAACAGGAATGTTGTATAGAGACATAATGTAAATAGGTAAATTTTACAAAGTGCTTTTGATTAGAAGACATTTTCCAGCACTGGATAGTATGGCCCCTTTCCATCCAGCCATTTTCTTTTGAAATCTTTCAAGTAAACCATTCCAAACTGTGGTAGAATTTTTTTGTTCCAAGAGGAAGACCCAGATATGTTGTGGGTAGAGAATTGATTTTACACCCCAAAATTTGAGCAATTATTTTTTGTCTTTCCAATGGAGTATTAAAGAAGAAGATGGAACTCTTATCAAAATTTATCTCTTTCCCTGAGGCAACCTCATAAAATTTCAGAATAGACTTAATAGCCTTAGCTTCAAGGATAGAGGCCATCAAAAGTAGAATTGTGTCATCCACAAATTGCTGATGTGAAGTTTTTTTGTTTGTAGAAGTAGGCCTAATTCCTTTTAAAATCCCATCATTAACAGCTTTGGTAATGGATCTGCTAAGACTATCAACCATTAGAATGAAGAGTAAAGGGGATATATGATCACCCTGTCTTAATCCCCTATTGCTAGCAAAGAAGCCCACCAGCTCACCATTAACCACCACAGAAAATCTAGTTGTAGAAATGCAAGCCTTAATAATTCTTTTGAATTTATTATGAAAACCAAATTTAGCCAGAACATTGTCAAGAAAATGCCAAGAGACTTTGTCAAATGCCTTGTTCATATCAAGTTTCATTACCATGCTAGATTTTTGTTATTATCCATTGAATGAATGATCTCATGCACCATGATCACCCCGTCTTGAATTATCCTCCCTTTTATGAATCCACTTTGTTGCTTTGAGATCATATTATCAAGAATAGTCTGAGTCTTGTTGCAATAATCTTAGTAAAGATTCTATAAATAACATTAACTAGACTAATGGGGCGGAAGTCCTTAAAATCTTTAGCATCCATTTTTTTGGAGCAAGCACAATGTGGGTGTTATTCAGCTCTTTTAGGAGATCACCTGTTCTATAGAACTCATTCACTGCCCTTAATAAGTCATCTGAGCATATTTCCCAAAACTTCTAAAAAAAATTAGTAGAAAAACCATCAGGACCTGGTGCCTTATCCCCTTCAAGAGAAAAACAACTTTTTGCAGCTCCTCCAAAGTGATTGTTTTAGAAAGGTTTTTGAATCTTTTCTCATCTATTCTGTCATTTGGAATGGCCTCTAAAAGAAAAGAGGTAGCCTCTTCATTATCCACACTATTCTCCTTGAGAATATTTTCATAAAATCTGAGAGCTTCAACCTTTATATCCTTAGGATCTTTGATGATAATGCTTTGTGTAAATTAAATTCAATGCTTTGTGTAAATTAAATTCAATGCTTTGTGTAAATGAGTTTACATCCATTGAAATTATTTTATTTTATTTTATATATAAATGAGTTTGTTTTTAAAAATTAGGTATTTATATAGACATATAATAATAAAGAGTCCATGACTATTAATTGATAAGTGCTAATATAAAAATAGACTTATCTAAGAAGTTATACTTGATAATCTTCCCAATTTATCTATAATTGTCTATTTGAAAGACTCGAAAAGTGAAAGAGAAGTGTGGTCTCAAAATTAAATTATAGTCTCTTATTGATTAAGGAGATATCAATTAAAAGATTCTAAATTAGGAAATATTGAGATGCAAAGGGAACATCCAATTTTGTCAATAACTAAGATTATTAAATAATGATAAATAATATTCTTTTCATCTTAAATAATATTGTTTCACCATCTTAATTACTTGAAAAACGATAAATTATTAAAGAATAACATTAAGGTAATTGGTAATAGGTCTTGAATGTCTTCAAACCCACTTTCTATAGAAAAGATGTATTATAAAACTAATATGTGAGTGAGAAACATGATATATATTCTATTTGACATATACGGGTAGAGATAAAAAGGGGTAAATAAAATTGTAATGGAAAAATGGGTAAGTGAGGTACATGGAAAAAATAGGGGGTATTTTCATTTTAATAATATAACGGGAGGGGGTATTATCAATTAAATAAGTAGAGGTAAAAATTAAAATCAAGGGTATTCTTTAATACCCTCCGAACGCACTTGCTATACCATAGTTTTACTAGGTGAACCTCCCGTGGTGTGGGATGTAATACTAGTTTTAAGAATGAAGTGTGAGATCATTTCAGTCAACATTTTAGTGACTCATGGGGCATAGCTACCTACTAGATAAACCGATAAAAGACATGACATATCCATTCGGCCTGGATTCAAGCTTGGAACTTGAAAATTGATCATAAAAACCTTTGAAAACTCACCTCACACTTTGCTTGAAATGTTGACTTTGTCTTTGATTTGAAACTAATTTTTGGAGCCTAGAATAAAACCGCTAATAAAAATGAAAAATACCACCAAAATATCTAATTTGTGACCATGAAGATGACCGATCTAAAATGTGTATAAGATGAAAAGAGCTCAAAAAAGTATGTACAAAATATGTAAACCATACATGATCCAAATGGAGACATGTAGAGTTTGCCAAAGCACTAATTTTGGAAAAATCAGATCTATAATACTCCTAATTTAACCAAAAACAAATAAAACAAAACAAAACCAAATATTGGTTAGGAAAAATAGATTTCCTTTTTGAGAATTGCAACTAGGAGATCAATTTTTCCACCAAATAAAGTAATGGAAGTGAAAACATTATTTACACCTCTTCTTTTCTTAAAATATTATCCTAAAAAAGCAAACACATCCTCTAGTTTCTCTTCATTTGGTTTGGAAATGAGCATTAACTGATTTTGGTACTTTAGAGCTCTTCTTCATGTTCTAAGGTGAACATGACAAGTGAAAACTCATCTTGGAACTATGAAACAATCAAATATTTGATTGGGCATGCACTTTTTTCAGAGATGATCTCCACTATTTCTTAGGAATACCACCATCTTCATTGTTCTTCTCATGTATAGTGTTTGTGAGCTATTTTAGCTTATATTCCTCTACGTTTTGACCCATAAACACCTCTATTTCAACACTTGTATCTGCATTCTCCTTCTCATATCCAAATATTACTATCATGCCCATGCTTTTACGACCCAAAAATTTCCATCTAGTTAACCCATTCATCTTATAAAATTTGAAGCAAATTTTTTATTAAGTCAACAAAGTTGACTAACATCCGTAAGGATATAAATTTATTAATTAGTTATCTTACTAGTTTAAAACAACTCCTATCTCACCAATAAATTTCTTGATACTCTACGAAAGGTGGTTTAAGTGTTTCTTGATTTATGCCTAGTGCCCCATCATGGGTCTTGATAGAGTCATCTACAAAGGTAAGGGTTATAACCCATTCGAAAATATGTTTATCATTTCTTGGAGCTTTGATTTCATTTAGAGATAGTAATTTAATTTTATCTACTAGCCATATACTCTACACCAATTTGTTTTCTTGAGAGAAAAGTAATACCCACTGAGGATTCAATCTAATCAATAGGAAATGAACTCATTTCACCTCGAACCATATATAAGAAAAAATAATGAAAAATATATTAGTTTAATAAGGGAAGGTATATCCTCCAAGGTAGAATTTATTCATTGAGTATATAAACTAATCCCTTCCACTAAACATTAAAATAGAAGGATCCTACACCAAAATATAATTTGAATTCAATTACAATTAATTTATTTCCAAAAATACAAGAGGAGAGAGGAGAATACATAAATATCCCACTTGTATGTGTGTGTGCGTGCGTGCGTGCGCATGCACGTGTGTGTGTGTGTGTGTGTGTGTGTGTGTGTGTGTGTGTGTGTGTGTGTGTGTGTGTGTGTGTGTGTGCGTGCGTGCGTGCGTGCGTGCGTGCGTGCGTGCGTGCGTGCGTGTGCGTGCGTGCGTGCGTGCGTGCGTGTGTGTGTGTCTAAAGGTCAACTTGAGACTACTAGACAAGTTGAAAGTCTAGGTTTAATTAACTCCTTAAGATAAAATTATCTTACACCATTAATCCGTGGATTGAGTAAGAAACCCTAACTATCTATATGATATGCTATTAACTCTTCCTTTTCATATTTCTCATTCATTTCTTTTCCATTTGTCTCTGCAGTATATACTAGGATCTTTCATAGAAGAATAACATAGTAGTATTTGAGGCTTTTTATTTTTCCATTCTTCCCATGTTCCAAATCAAGGATTTAAATAAGGGTTATCTTGTATATGAATTTCATATTTAATGTAGGGAATGTATATACACATAATTTTGTGTGTATGTCCATGAATTTGGATATATGCCCATTCATACATATATATATATATATATATATATATATGATCTTGTTTTATTTTACAAATTTCCAAGTTCTTGGGTTGGGCGGCCGACCCACACACCCACACACACACATATAAATAGGCATGCGAATAATCCCATGTAGGGGGATGATAAGAGGATATAAGGTTGTGGTGTTTGTGAGGATGCGATGTAGTTAAAAGAGATGTGACCCTAGTTCTAATGGTAGGGATCTGTGGTATGGCTGTGATTTCAATGGAAGGGATTTATGGTATGGATACAACCATACCATAGAGTGTAACCCATAGTTCCACACCCATATGGCTTGTGTGAGTGAGGCGGGTCGGTCAGCCTAGCTACTCACCCCTCACTTTTTAAAAAATGATCTATTCCAAATTAAAAAACTAAATTATATTAAGTCTTCTTATACATATAAATTGGAAAGGATCAATTATATATATATATATGTGTGTGTGTGTGTGTGTGTGTGTACACACACACACAATGTATATATGTATACATATATATCTACATATACATATATATATATATATATATACATACATACATACATACATATATATATATGTATATATACATATATATACATACATACATACACACACACACACACACACATGTACATACATATACATATGTGTATATGTGTGTATGTGTGTGTGTGTGTGTGTGTGTGTGTGTGTGTGTGTGTGTGTGTGTGTGTGTGTGTGTAAAGAATTTTATTCCCATACTATTTCTTGAATGGATTTTAAACCTCAATGACCCATATCAAATTATATAAACTTACATATATATTTTAACATATATGGGTGGATTTATGCTTTTATATTTAAGTATTTTTGCATTTATAGCTGATTTTTTTTTTTGAGATAAACCAACAACTTCTGGTCTTCTATATCAACAAATTTAAAGGAATTCAGGATAAAATATAAAACTCAAAAATAAATAATTGATGAGGGCAATGCAAGGATCTAACTAGTACACTCTTGGAAATCTTAACATCACATATTCATTTTAATATAACTCATGAAAATATGGAATTTTATTCCCTCTTATTCTTCCTTTTCAAATGACCTATTGCACAAATTTAAAGTTGAAACTTAATTTCTTTTTCTTTAAGACTGTTGAGTCAAAATTTCATATAATGAGGGAATAAACAAAATTTGAACCCATTTAATTTTTTCCATATAATAATTTTAAAATATCAATATATATTAAGAAAATCATACTCAATAAGATTAAAATTCTTAACCAAATGTAATGTTATCCTTTATAACAAAGCATAAGGTTTGTTTTATAAACAAAATGAAGTAAATCCTTCTCTTACACTATTTTACAAAGAAATTGCACATAGTTTCAAAGAATAGTAATGAACTCTTTCCTTCACATGAAGATGAAAATTTACAAGATAATACAAGTCCATAAGCCCAAAATATTCCTACAATTTCCTTTGTGTGACAAAAAATATGAAGGAACTTAAGTTGCACAAGTTAACACTTCCTTCATTAAAGAAGGCAAGATCTATACATATTCTTCAATCACCTCTTCATAAAAGGATACTACAAATATAAAATTATTTTCCCCATGTCCACAATAGGATTAAAAATGTGATAGCAACCATCATGAAACTAACTAAGTTCCTCCTCTCATTGAAATCATAAGGATATAAAATAATTCTTAAAAAATACAACCGGACAAGACTTCCACTTTGAGTGGTAACAACATTCCCATATTTTTATTGAAAATACCTGAATCTTCAATATAGAAAAGATATCCAACTCCATCTTCAAATAGTAAGTCTCCAAAAAAAGAGAGGTGGATTGGTTTTCCACCCAAACAAATTGCATAATTACATGCCATCTCAAAATGAGGAGCACACACTAGCCTCCATCCAAGCCCATGGGAGAGAGAAGATACATTCTTCCAAGATGCACAAAGGTAGGTTCAGAAAATAATATACATACACATAATCAATCAACAACAATTATAGAACTAAACACACACAAGAATCTCCATACTTCTGAAGAGGGGAAGAGGGGAAACAATACGCATTTTAATCACATTATTCATATAACAAAATGAATTTTCAAATTTTCCAAGAAATCCCCTTCCTCCAAAATCCTTATTTCACCCATAGACTATATCACTCCATGTATCCTCCTTGCCAAAGTTTTTAAGCCTTAGTGATTTCCTTAGCAAGGAAGGAATATGGGTTCCAAACCATATGGAAAACCATCTCCCACATCAACCAAATAAGGGGAGGATAATAAAATCCCAAAATGGATTTCCCATCAAGCCATGTGGGATAAATAGGTATTCATCCCTCTTCCCCAACACTCCAAAATCCATCCTTGAAGGGGGTAGATGGAGAAAAACAATTTTTTTCGAAAATAACTAACACCAAATGCAACAAGATATTAAAAATACCCAACAAAAGGAATATACCATCAAAATTGCATTGTAACATAAACAAATTAAGAGTTGTGAGGCCTACCTCAAAAGTAATATATTCAATCCAACCTCTAAAAACTCCTTGCTTCTCCAAGATCCCCCAAAAAAATCCAAGTAAAAATGAATCAAGAAGTACCAACCCTCTCTAAAATGGAGGTTTAAGTAAGAAAGGGATAAGAAAACATCAACCAATGGGATGGTGACATGTGTCACCCATCCCCTTCCCAAATCCAAGTCACCCCAAGTCCCTTTCCAGTATAAGATACAAATCATAATGGAGGAGAATTTTAACATAATAAAACAAAACAAAATAAAAAGAATTTCCAAATCCCAAGTGGCTCCCAAAATAAAAATCATAAATGAAGATGGGGACAAGAGAGGGTAAAAAGGGAGGGAAAATATATTTTTAACCTTGGGAAGAGTCCCCATATCCACATGTAGTGTCTAATGGGTTCATTTTGATGTAAGAGTGACCCCCAAATTTCAAAACACCCTTCTAAATTTCCACTTTTATCCCAAATTCGGGATTTGGGAAAAGTGGATCATTAAGAGAGGTGGTGGGGCCCACCTAGTCCATGATTAGGTGGCCCAAACCCTCTTAATCATAGATAAACACAATTAACCCATCCCTAAACAAGAAGAAACCATTTAACCCATAAAAATAGCTTAACAAGTGATTATGATTAATTATTATAAATTAAATTAAATGGAAAAAAACAAGCCAAGGTGATCAACCAAATGACTAACACACATGCAACAATGATGGGTTTCATATTTCCATCCTATCCAATGGCACACAAATAAATTATAAACAATCAAGGGATGAAGATTTGGCTCGAACAACCTATTGTGTAATCACGGAGGTGCAACTCCTGAGTCCCACATTCTCCTATGGTGAACTTGTAACCTACACACTCGATTCACGAGATCATACCTCATTGATGCCAAAAAAAAATGATACTACACACATCAAAATTATCAAGTCAAGTTTATGGTAAACCATCCAAATTAATTAAGAAACATCTATCCATGGATGAGATAATTAACCATTAGGATAATTAATGAGTCCAAAATATGCTCGTTAAATGTATAATATATGATCTAATCTTACTCTCCTTTTTATTAAGTTTGATTGCATTTTGTGACTTTTATTTGATCTGATATGAGTTAGGATGTAATTTTCTATCTTTTGATTGATTGTGATTCTAACATTTAAAAGCTCTGAAATTCTGACGAAGTGTGTTTGAAATTCATTTTTATAATAAATCAAATCTAATCAGTTGAAGAAATGAAGTATGTAGTATTCAACATGATTTTGGTAGCATCTGTTCCAATACAACTTAGTTCCAGAACTTCCAAGCTAGTTCCGGAACTTTTGGACTTAGTTTTGGAACTCCAATATTTAGTTCCGAGAATTTTTAGACTTAGTTCCGGAACTCCTGGGTATAGCTCTAGAACTCTCATGGTTTTGATCCTTAACGATTTCCTATGGTTTTGGAACTTCTCTAAAGTTTCGAACCGATGGAAGTTTATCTATTCTAACCACATCTGGAGATTTAACATCAATGACCCTTTCAATCAGAAAAGGATGAGAAGATTTCTAAACATAGATCCAGGGATAGTTATCTTACAACTATCTGATTAGCCACAATCTGAGTCAACATCTATTCTAGGCATGATTCGATTTCATCAGAATTGTAGAGACAACTATGATTGTAAAATGTATATATAAGTAGACCTACAGTAGATAAATATATAGAGATAGAATAGAGAAGATAGATATAGAATAAGTACACAGATCTAGTACGTTTTTGTAATACTAAATGTTTTATCAATAAATAGCCATTCTTGTTTGAGAGAATTCTAAGTTGTTAAATCCTGATTCAAGGAGCAAGGGCCCACTCCCCCAAGAACCAAGATATTCATCTATTTGGTATTTATATTTCTTAAGAAAATAGTTTAGATCTATTAATTTTGTATCACTTTTAATTCTTCTAGTTAGACTCATTGTATACTCATTCCTGCAGGTGTCTAGATAGATTCTTATTTTTCTTGCAACCATTTTTAAGCACTCTAAGTTGTGTGTGTTTATTTCCAAAAGAAAGTGTGTTTACTTCCAAGAAAGTGTGTTTACTTCCAAAAGAAAGTGTGTTTATTTCCAAAAGCAAGTGTGTTTATTTCCATTCTGCAAAGTGTGTTTCCTTTTAGCAAAGCTTTCAGTGTGTTTCCTTTCAACAAAGTTTTCATAGTATGATTTAAATAAGGTTTTTACCAAGAAGTCCTTAAGACATTGAAAAGATCCCCTAGAAAATACAAAAATAACTACAGTCAACTACTAGATCAATATTATTACTCTTGTTGCATCTGGTTTGAATATGACATCAACAAGAAGTTGATTAAATGAAGGGAATAATGAAACCCATCATTTTTGGCGCCGTTTTTGGGGATTAATAGTTGGAATTTTCTAATTAAGTGTCAGCAAGAGCAATAATCATACATCTAGTAGTTGAAGGATATTCCTACTATATCATAAAATATATGAATAGAAAAAGAGACTCAAAGGGTAGATTCCTCCCAAGAACATCTTCACAAGAATTCATAACATCCTCTCGTTCAAATAAGGAAATTGATCAAGAATTGGAGGCATCATCATCCCCTGTTATATAAGAAATAGAATTGACACCTTTGGAATTCTTAGATCAATCACCTAAAGGAAGTAGAACTTTTAGGAGAAGGATTATTTCTCAAGATCCATTTAGGGCGAGTTTTGATTCTCAATTGAGTAGTCAACCTCCTACTCCTGATTTTTCACCTTCCCCAAGGCATACCACATACCACATTGATTGGGAGGAAAATTCGGAAAATATTTTAAAAATGGCATGAGAAGCTGAAAGAGAACCTGATAGGACCTTTACTTATCCAATCCAATTGGGTGATGATGATACACCAATGAAAAATATCTCACCTACACATTTACCCACATTTAGAGGGATGCCATCTGAAGATCCTGACTAATTTCTATTTGAGTTCAAGGTACTATGTTAGACCTATGACTACAAAACAGATAATCAAAAACTCAAGTTGTTTCCATCCACTCTGAAGGATGCAGTAATGAGGTGGTTCATGGGATTACCATCCAAATCTATTACAACTTGGGCACAAATGGAGACTACCTTCCTAGACAAATACCAGGATTATTGTAGGGGAGAAATAGGAAGGAATAATTCTTCAAAATAAAGCAAGAGGAAGATGAAAATATAGAAGACTATTTAGATAGATTCCTCTTTGTGAGCAAAACCATTTTTCTTAAAGGTTTGGATGATGAATCTAGGGAAGCCCTTAACTTGATAGGAGGTGGAGACATTGATCAATTAAGGATGAATGAAATTAAGGAGATTTGTAGAAGCTATTCTAGAACAAGGGGTGGACCTAGAAAAGGAAAATCGGTGAAAAGTTTGAATCTAGATATGAACAAACTAATAGATGAGTAAGTAAACTTTAAAACATACATTTTAGCTCAATTAACCTATACTATGGATGGATTACAAGCTAAAGCAAATGCCAAAACTGAACCATTGGCTATGTATTGTCCTAGATGCAAGAAGAAGCATGCAATAAGAGACTATCCTTTGGATAAAATAGAAATGTGTATTATCTGTGAATCTAAAGAACATGATACTGATGCTTGTTCTCTACTCCTAGTGATAAATAACTAGCTTAAACAAATCAGTACATCATCTGCATAGAATAATTGAATTTTGTTCGAGACAACCTCACCAAGGGAAGTTTATGCCAAGATCAGTTCCTAATCCTGGATGATGCCATGGGTTGTTTAGGCAGCACCAAAAATTGGGGATAACCACCTTGGGTACCTCAACCAACATGGAATCCTTGATTGGGAAAATCAAGCTTAGTATACTTAGGGACATCAATAACCATGGGCTGGTCAAGGAAATCCTTATACTTGGTCACAACCTAGATGGAACCCTAGTAATTATGCTCAAGGAAAAACATATCCAAATCAGAATCAACAGGCCATCATGGGATCCCCTACATAGAATTCACAAACTGAGAATATAGTCCAAACGTAAATACCAACACAGCCAGTAGCAAACCCAAGAAACAAAAAAATAACTCTTGTTTATGGAACAAAAAAGAAAAATCAATTGATCTACATGCAATGGATTGTAAGGATATTCAAACTAGATCTGGGAAAATAATTAGCAGTCCACTTATTATAATCATTGAAATGACAGAATAAAATGAAATCCTAATCTTTGTTATTCCAAAAGAGGATATAAAAAAAAAGAAAGGAGCCAGATAATGACACTACTGAGACTCCATTTCCAGAGAGATTTAAAGAAGCTATAGAAACCAAGGAGTCTGAATTGGTACAAGAACTAAGGAAATTGAATATTGAAATACCATTATTACAAGCAATTAAGGACATTCTAGAATTGAACAAATTAATCAAAATGTTATGTTTGAAAAATCCTGGAAGGAAGAAACAATACCCCAAGACTATCAAAGTAGATGGGAAACTTGTTGATTTATTAGCAGGAAAAATTTTACTTCCCAAATATGGAGATCCTGGAAGTCTTGTTATTTGTCTCTATAGGGAATAAGGATATACATAACATTTTGGTAGATTTGGGAGCAGCTATAAATGTAATGATAGTGGAAACTTTGAAAACATTACCATTAACGGGTATACAACCTACTAATACCATATTGTAGATGGCAGACTAGTCTGTAGAAAAACTAGAAGGGATTATTGAAGACGTGGCGGTTATGGTGGAGTCATGGGAATATCCAGTTGACTTCCTTATACTGCAGCCAAAAGGTAAAACATTGGGTTATCCCATTATTTTGGGTAGACCATGGTTAGCTACATTTGCTTCCTTAATTGATTGTAGGTCAAGTGATATGACAATCTCGAATGGTAAGAACTCTAAGAAAATTTCCTTATATCCTTCTACATGACCTTTTACTGACAATCAAGAACAATTGTGGGTTGATTCTCCTGATACTAATAAGAAAATTTTTTTCTTCTTTGGCTATGATCACATTGCAGGATCATGTAAGAGAAGTAGAAGAGATGATTAATCCACCATTGGATGAACACCAGCTATCCTTGAATCAATCATAAATAGTTCTAAAACCTATGGCTATAGTTCCAGAACATGTGAACTTAGTTACGTAACCAATGAATTTAGTTCGGAACCACCACATTTAGTTCTAGAATCACAACAACAATGTTCTCTGTGATTGGAAATAATTTCACTCCGGAGGAATGAGATTTCTCGTGGGGAGAGGAAGAATTAGTAGCTTCAGTTTCAAATACATCAGGGAGTGGTGAAGAATTTATGGAAAGTAGCAGTGATGAAGAGTTTGACCTACAAAGAGATAAGTATCATAATTCTCATTACTGTCCTTTTTCCAATATTCTGTCTCAAGGAACTTTTGGAGATGTTGCTACATATCATATGTTGTTACCACATGCATGTCCACTAAATACTTTAATGGAACCCTTTCAACAAATCAATTCATCACACATTGGAACCAAACATGTTGAGATTCAACTGGGTAAAACTTTGAACATTAACAATTGGTTGAAGGATGATGAAGAAGCTAATTTTTTTGATGTTCTAAAAAATCATACTAAATATTTTTCTTGGGATTACAAAGACATGAAGGGAATTCACCCAATTATCTACACTCATCACATCTATACTGAAAATGTTAAACCAGTTAGGTAGCCTCAAAGAAGGATTAACCCAGCCTTAAGGGATATAGTCAAATAAGAAATTGAAAAACTATTACAAGAAGGTTTTATCTACCTATGTCGGATAGTCGTGGGTATCTCCTCTTGTAATTGTTCCTAAAAAGAATGGAAAATGGAGAATATGTGTTGACTATAGGGAACTGAACAAAGTAACACCGAGAGATTATTTTCCCTTACCATTCATAGGTCAAGTCCTAGACAACCTTTTAAATAAGCAATACTTTTCATTCTTGAATGGCTTTAGTGGATAAAATAAAATAAAATTTGCTACGAAGATCGGGAAAAACCTACATTTACATGTCCATAGGGTACCTTTGCCTATAGGGTGTTACCATTTGTCTTATGCAATGCTCCTACAACTTTCCAGAGAGTTGTACTTGCAATCTTTGCTGATCTAACAAATGATTGTGTTGAGGTATATATGGATGACTTCATTGTACACGAGATACATTTGATGATGCTTTGAGAAATCTAGACAGAGTGTTAACAAGATGTGAACAAAACAATCTATCTCTTAGTGATGAAAAATGTTTAATGATGGTTGATGAGGGGATTGTATTAGGACACCATATTTCAAAAAGAGGAATTCAGGTTGATCAAAACAAAATTAGGATCATTTCAGATTTACCTATTCCTCAGACCCCATAGATATCAAGTCATTTTTAGGACATGCTGGGTATTATAGACATTTTATTAAAGATTTCATAAAATTGCCTTCATGTTTAATTTGCTAACCAAGGACTGTGCATTTCTTTTGGATGAAAAGTGTCGACATACTTTTGAAGAAATTAAAGAAAAATTACTCACTTTGCCCCAATATTGAGAGGACCTAATTGGAAAAATCCATTTAATATCCAAACAGATGCCTCAAATAATTCCATTGGTGCAGTTTTGGGACAAAAAGATGAAGAAGGAAAAATGTATGCTATTTATTATCTTAGTAAAAATATTACTCCCACTGAAAAGAATTACACCACCACTAAAAATACTTTCTTGTTGTGATTCATGTAATCAATAAATTCAGACATTACATTACAGGGTACAAGATATTTTTACACACAGATCATTTAGAAATTAAATATTTAATGAACAAACCAGTGGTTGGAGGAAGAATAATTAGATGGTTATTACTTTTACAAGAATTTGATATTACCATTATGGACAATACAGGTAAATCTAATGTGGTAGCTGATTTTTTGTCAAGACTAACCACTATAGGGGAGTAAGATCTAGTCAAGGATAAATTTCCAGATGAAAAATTGTTTGCTATTTCAGCATGTACACCATGGTTTGCTGATATGGAAAATTATCTTGCAACAGGGAAGTTTCCTCCTTCTTTCACTAAGAAAAAAATAAAGAAGTTAATCAAAACCAGTGCACAATTAAAATGGTTAAATGGAATGCTATTTAAATGTAGCCCTAATTTGGTTTTACGCAGGTGTGTAAGAGAAAATGAAATATTTGACATCCTCAGAGCATGTCATGATGAACCAAGTGGAGGAAACTATTCAGTTAAAAGAACAACTCATAAGATACTTGGCATTGGTTATTATTGGTCATCTTTGTACAAGGATGTGAAGAGATATATCAAGTGGTGTGATCCTTGTCAAATGATGGGACAACCAACTTTCACCAATGAAATTCCTCTTCAACCTCAAGTATTGATTGAACCATTTGAGAGATGGGGATTGGATTTTTTTGGTCCCTTTAATCCTCCTTCACTAGGAAAGGAATATATTCTTGTGTGTAATGACTATGTGAAAAAGTGGGCGAAGTGCGAGGCATCAACAAATGCCATAGAAGAAGTAGTTGCTGATCTCCTGTGGCACAAAATTATGGTAAAGTTTAGAGCACCAAGGAGCATAGTTTCAGATCAAGGACCACAATTTATGTCTAATATGATCCAAGATTTCACAATGTATTACCAAATAAATCATAGGAATTCATCTCCTTATCACCCACAATCAAATGGACAATCTTAAGTAACAAAAAGAGAATTGGAAAAAATCCTTACCAAAACAATTGAAGCAAGGAGAAAAGATTGGGTAAAGAGACTACCTAAAGTTATGCGGGCTTATAATACAACTTGAAAACTACAACATGGTTTTCACCATATGAGTTATTCTACGAGAAAAATCCCTTATTTCCCATTTATTTTGAACTACAAACATTGAGGACAATAGTTAAGGTGGGTATTGAGTTAGATGCAACTCAAAAGGAAAGAATCCTTTAACTCAATGAATTGGATGAATTGAGGATGGAAGCACTTTAGCAAATATAGATAATCCAAGATCAAAGGAAGTGATGGCATGACACACATATCAAGAAAAGGAAATTAAAAGTAGGAGACTAGGCATTTACTGTTTGATTCTAAGTACCAACAATTCAAGGGTAAATTGAGAACCATATGGTTGGGACCCTATTAGATTGAGTAGATATTTGAAAATGGTTCTATTCAATTACTTCCCATTGATGGTAGTATAAGAACACTCTTGGTCAATGGAAATAGGCTAAAACTCTATAGGAAGCCTCCCACTATGGATGAATTCTTGAAGAATATTGAAGAAGACAAAGAATTTGATCATATGGAAGAACCTAGTTCTTCCAAAATGATCAAATAACTAGATGATAGATCTAGAATAAAGGGAAGAAAATGAAAACCAATAAATGGTGTTTTCTTCCCAAAAAAAAAAAAATAAATAAAAATAATATATATATATATATATATATATATATATATATATAATTTCTCTCAAAGGTCAATTGAAAACCAACAATGGCAGTTGACCTCCTCTTATGGCTAATTCAAATAAAAGGGAATTCTTTAGAATTCTAGTTGTCTTATCTAACCGTGTTTTGTTCCACTTGTAGGAATGATGAGTCATCATAACAAAAGGATTACATCATCAAGGACGGTAATTATATCTTTTAACTTATTTAGGGTTAGATTAAAAGTTTGCACATGTGATTTGACTTGATTTAAAAGTTTGTATGATGAGTCATCTATTTATACATTATGATTACAAGTGAGTAATCATGAAGATGATTTGGATGGAATAAGTGGTGAAATAGTTATCATTAGTAATCATTAGTGCAAAATCAAGTGAAATAAGTTGTAGAGAGATTTTGAGGGAGAAGCAATGAATTAAGCTTGTGTTTTGTAGCAAAGAACAGAGGTTCCATAGCTAAGAATAAAGGTTCCACAGCTAAGAATAGAGGTTCCACAGATAAAATCATCAGTTCTGCAGCTAAGCAAGAAGCCCTGCAACCCAATTTACATAGAATCAAAGGAAACAAAATTCGAGTCGATATGGGGATTAAAAAGAAATTAGAACCAGAGGATGATTCCCAGCTACTCACAGACAAAGAAGTGGCATCCATCTTTGAGCATGCAAGATGGCTAGAGTTCTGAAAAAAATTTTGAAGTATAATGACGAATTAGTAAGAGAATTTGTCATAAACCTAGATCAATCCAGGACAAAGGTGAGAAATATTTTTATTCCTTTTTCTATGAATACAATAAGTAATGTGTTTGGAGTGCCAATTGTGCATGTCCCACATCCTGCCAAAGGGACCTTGAAAGAATTGGTTGAAACCCTACTACAAGAAGGAGAAACTAAACCCCAGTACATTTACAATACAAATAAAATCATAAAAGGGGTCATAAGGGCCAGTTTTCCCAAACCCTTTAATATGGTAGCATTTTGGATAGTGAAGTATTTAACCTGTGATGGTCAATTTGGGTCCATAGGAAAAGAAGTCCTGAAGATGCTCATATATCTGAAATATGGAGCCACAAAACTAGAATACATAATAAACCTTCCAGGTTTCTTTTTTATTCTATCCAAACCATGGCCTAGAGGTATTCCTGGGGTGTTGGGACAATCAAGGCATCACGGGTTAGTTCATTTAGTATGCCAGCACCATTTTCTGTCAAAGAAAAATGGAGAAGAAATTTGGGAAAAGTTTCTTGGCAAGTTTAAGAAAAACCTTGATATTATCAGAAGGACAATACCAGCTCCATTTTCTCCTTCAACTAATTTGGAAATTGATGCCCCTACAGAAGAACAAAAGGAAGTGGGAAGAGAGAATATACCAAAAAGAAGAAGATCTGTGAGAAAGATCAAAACAACAGAGCCTTCTGTGCCTTTGAAGGAAATTCCTTCTTCTGCAGCAGCTACATGGGAGCTAATATCTGTCTTTGATAGTGATAGCTCACCCGTGCAAGAGAAAGAAACAAAAGTAAGAAGAATCTCTAGAAGGAAATCCACCACTGGGCATGTTGAAATTCCCCAAAGAAGGAAAATTCATAAGAGGTCAAGGGAAACCCTAGAGGGAAGGAGTGAACAAGAAAAGATGGAAAAATAAGTTGCTGATATTTTGGGCAGCATGGCCATGACTCCTCCTGAACCAAGCCAAGCTGAGATGGACAAAGGAGATGAGAGACTTGAGGAGCAGGATTTTCAAGAATTGGCTGAACCATCAGCATTATCACATGAAGAGGAAGAGTTGGCATCCTGGAGATGAAAAGGTAAATTTCCTTTGATAGAAGAAGAATTCTCAACTCCCCAAGTAATTTTAGAGGAAGAAGAAAGACATCAGGTTAAACAGGCTCTGTTCTTGTCTAGAGAAGAGCTCATTATCAGAGAAAAGGATGAGGAATTAGATTTCCTCAAAATCAAATTAGAACAAAGGGAAATCTCATTGGAGAGCTAACAACTCAGCTTGTAGCTAGGATTGAGGAGTTATCAGTAATTAAAAAATAGCTGATAGAAAAAGAGGAAGAATGTCAAACTTCTAGAAAATAAAATGTTGTGTCCATAGTCTCTGCATAGACTGAGTTAACTTATTTTCCACTCAAACAACTATGGAATGACACTTGCAGGGAACTCAGAGAAGCTAAAACATCAAATGAAGATTTGAAGACCAAGATGGAAGAAGAAAAGAAGGCAAGAAAAGAGTGGGAAGAAAAGTTTTATAAGGAAGAAGGAAACAAATATAAATGTCTTGCAAAAATACATATGGTCTACATTATGAGTGAAAAATTGCTTGCCTGCAGGAGGCCCTCTCCTACATATAGTGTGTTTTTAGAAGAACAATTCATTCACTGACAACTGTCAAGGATTGCATGTGGAATTCCACATGAACTAAAAGATGAATCTGAATTCATGACAACTTATTCTTTAGCCATTCCTGAGCAGAAAAATCTTCTATGTGAATTCTATCTTTGTAATCTGATGCTAGAGAAAAACAAGATTTATGATCAATTTTTATGTGGGGAAAGTGAACTCAATGTGTTTGTCTCTATTCTCCAAAACCAATTGCATGGAAGGAAAGGGAATATGAGTTTTTATTGAAATCTATCTCAACTGGTCTCTACATGAGAGCTCACCATGGTAAACCTTCTGCCTTCCTCATAAATTTTAGAACTCATGCCTTTGATGAGCGATTCAAGACACATTATTTTACCAGCTTACAAAAGAGTATTGATACCTTTACCTCCTATGAGGAGGATAAGTTTGAAGAAATTTATGAGGGATGCTCAAAAAGGTGGGAACTTCTTACGGTTTCCTTGAGAAGAAGGGAAGTAATATCCCCTACAAATTTGATCTATAGTTTAGAAAGAGAAAATTGTTATGTACAATAATTCCTCGGATCAATCAATGAGACCTATTCGAAAATATGGATGGGAATGTGAACAAGGCCCCCACTACTTATCACCACCATGTCTCCTTGGAAAAATAGAGAACCTCAAGATCCTACTCAATTTGAAGAGTGGAAGAGGAAAATAGAAGCAGGAGCAGGGTACAATACCTCTAAGTTTAAGCATTGGAAGATCCAGTTTCAGCCATTTGATCTGAGAAATCAAATGGAATGTAAAACATATAACCCCACTTTTGAATAATGAAGTTTGTAAAGGGACTTACAAACAAGTAAGTTTGGGGGAAATGACGAGGCCGATTATGCTCGTTAAATGTATAATATATACTCTCATCTTACTCTCCTTTTTATTAAGTTTGATTACATTTTGTGACTTTTATTTGATCTGATATGAGTTAGGATGTAATTTTCTATCTTTTGATTGATTTTGATTCTAACGTTTAAAAGCTCGACATTCCCGACAAAGTGTGTTTGAAATTCAGTTTTTAATAGAGCAAATCTAATCAGTCAAAGAAATGAAGTATGTAGCATTCAACATGATTTCGGTAGCATTTGTTCCAATACAACTTAGTTCTAGAACTTCCAAGCTAGTTTTGGAACTCCATTACACAATCATCATCTAGTTCCGGAAATTTTGGACTTAGTTCTGGAACTCTAGTATTTAGTTCCGAATTTTCAGACTTAGTTCCGGAACTCCTAGGTATAGCTCCGAAACTCTCACGGTTTTGATCCTTAACGATTTCCTATGGTTCTGGAACTTCTCTAAAGTTTCGAACTGATGGAATTTTATCTATTCTAACCACATCCAGAGATTTAACATCAATGACCCTTTCAATCAAGAAAGGATGAGAAGATTTCTAAACGTAGATCTAGGGATAGTTATCTTACACTGTCTGATTAGCCACAATCTGAGTCAACATCTATTTTGGGCACGATTCAATTTCATCATAATTGTAGAGACAACTATGATTGTAAATGTATATATAAGTAGACCTACAGTAGATAAATATATAGAGATAGAATAGAGAAGATAGATATAGAATAAGTACACAGATCTAGTACGTTTTGTAATACCGAATGTTTTATCAATAAATATCCATTCCTATTTGAGATAATTCTAAGTTGTTAAATCCTGATTCAAGGAGGAGCAAGGGCCCACTCCCCCAAGGACCAAGATATTCATCTATTTGGTATTTATATTTCTTAAGAAAATAGTTTAGATCTATTAATTTTATATCACTTTTAATTCTTCTAGTTAGACTCTGTTGTATACTCGTTCCTGTAGGTGTCTAGATAGATTCTTATTTTTATTGCAACCATTTTTAATCACTCTAAGTTGTGTGTTTATTTCTAAAAGAAAGTGTGTTTACTTCCATAAGAAAGTGTGTTTACTTCCACAAGAAAGTGTGTTTATTTCCAAAAGCAAGTGTGTTTATTTCCATTATGCAAAGTGTGTTTCCTTTCAGCAAAGCTTTCAGTGTGTTTACTTTCAGCAAAGTTTTCATAGTATGATTTAAATAAGGTTTTTACCAAGAAGTCCTTAAGACATTGAAAAGATCCCCCAGAAAATACAAAAATAACTACAGTCAACTACTAGATCAATATGATTACTCTTGTTGCATATAGCTTTAGACACACCCTTGGTTTGAATATGACATCAACAAGAAGTTGATTAAATGAAGGGAATAATGACACCCATCAATAATCATCCATAATATATTAATATCTATTCCATCTTAATATCATATCAAATAACATCCATAACATCATCACTAAACTAAGAAATAATGATAAAAGTAGTAGGTTGGCATCATATGCTCCATACACATCTTGTCAAACAAGCCAACATCAAAACAATATATGAAAAAAATCATAATAATGTCCAAAATAGTGCTCTATCTAATGTATCCATACAACTGATATAATGATTCAACATGAAAATAAAGTAGTAAATTGGCGGAGCTACAATTAAATTAAAAATATCAAAACAAATTAACAAAGATCTATTTGATCACTTTTAACATGTGGGGATGATATTGGTGACTTAGAGTTGCAATATTTTATGAAGGTAAAATGTTCTAAACATGCAAATAAATGTGGATCATTGCATTCAATTAAAATATCTTACTTACCTTAGATATCCTTCTCATATTTAATTTGATCAACACATGAAAAATCATGTGACCTTTTCATCCTCGAGCTCAATCTGATCATCCTATGAATATTTTTCAAGGAGGAGCAAGGGCCCACTCCCCCAAGAACCAAGATATTCATCTATTTGGTATTTATATTTCTTAAGAAAATAGTTTAGGTCTATTAATTCTGTATCACTTTTAATTCTTCTAGTTAGACTCTATTGTATACTCATTCCTACAGGTGTCTAGATAGATTCTTATTTTTCTTGCAACCATTTTTAAGCACTCTAAGTTGTGTGTGTTTATTTCCAAAAGAAAGTGTGTTTACTTCCATAAGCAAGTGTGTTTACTTCCAAAAGAAAGTGTGTTTATTTCCAAAAGCAAGTGTGTTTATTTCCATTCTGCAAAGTGTGTTTCCTTTCAACAAAGTTTTCATAGTATGATTTAAATAAGGTTTTTACCAAGAAGTCCTTAAGACATTGAAAAGATCCCCCAGAAAATACAAAAATAACTACAGTCAACTACTAGATCAATAGGATTACTCTTGTTGCATATAGCTTTAGACACACCCCTGGTTTGAATATGACATCAACAAGAAGTTGATTAAATGAAGGGAATAATGACACCCATCAATAATCATCCATAATATATCAAGATCTATTCCATCTAAATATCATATCAATAACATCCATAACATCATCACTAAACTAAGAAATAATGATAAAAGTAGTAGGTTGGCATCATATGCCCCATACACATCTTGTCAAACAAGCCAACATCAAAACAATAATATATGAAAAAATCATAATAATGTCCAAAATAGTGCTCTATCTAATGTATCCGTACAACTGATATAATGATTCAACATGAAAATAAAGTAATAAACTGGTGGGAACTACAATTAAATTAAAAATATCAAAACAAATTCACAAAGATCTATTTGATCACTTTTAACATGTGGGGATGATATTGGTGACTTAGAGTTGCAATATTTTATGAAGGTAAAATGTTCTAAACATGAAAATAAATGTGGATCATTGCATTCAATTAAAATATCTTACTTACCTTAGATATCCTTCTCATATTTAATTTGATCAACACATGAAAAAACATGTGACCTTTTCATCCTCGAGCTCAATCTGATCATCCTATAAATATGTCTGGTTTCTCTCCATAGTAAAGACCTTCATTCACACAATTTTCACTTTATCATCCTAAAAATAGAGTCACACCAATATACAATTGTTATATCATTATTTCCTTTGGTGAAACTAATTTGAGATGGACATGAGACATTGGTAAGAGGCTTCTCATTAATCAAACTATCAAATTGAATTGGATTGATCTAAAACTTGTTGATATGATCCTTTGAAAACTCCAAATTATCTTCCATCATGTGTTTTGATTGATGACACTCAAGATATTTGAGAAAATATTTTGATCTTCTCTTATTGATGCTGATTCACTAAAACAACTACATGATATAATGATGAAAATGGTTTGGAGTGTTGCATGGCTGCAATTTCTCAGGTTCATGAGCATGAAAATCATACACATGTGGATTTTAATCTATGAAGTATGAAATGGGATAAGACCTTGAATTATTTTTTACTGATTTGAATGAAAGGAAGGAAATATTATTTTGGGAAGGAGAATAAATCTCAAGAGGATCCTAGAGAAAGATGGGAATATAGAACTTAGGTTGAGAGGGAATTAGGGATTAAAATGTATGAGAAATAAGATCATATGAGTGTGGTAAAAGATTATCCCATGGATAAATATCCATAAAACCAACTTTTTAGTATCCAACCATTCAACCAGCTCCAACATACTCCTCATGCTCTCCTCCATGACTTGAATTCGTGACTAAAATTCATCATCAAAGATGAAGCTATCTCCCTCATTAGTATATCCCTCCACTTGCTAAAAACCATAATCAATAGGATATGCATGTTGATTAATTTGATTTGTAGAATATGTATATCCATCATGATAAATCTCATGGGAATGATTATGATGGGAAATTTATATGAATGAAGGTGGATGAGAATGATATTGTGGTTGTTCGTGAGAATTCCAATTGGAAAACAGAGTCATGATTGCATAACTTTATGAAAATAATCAAATGGAATAATGTAAATGGTATCGAATAAAAGAAATGGATTTGTTTGATCAGTGAAGACACCAAATGTGTTGAAATGATGCCTCTAAAGGTTGATAACACTAAGATACATACCAATATTAGTGAAACAAGATGCATGTCACTCAAATTAGTCCCATCGGGTGTGCTAGAAACTGTTGTCACTTGAATTTACACCCCTTGCTGAGGCTAAGATGGATCAACACCTCAATAAAATAATGGGAATGTACCCAAAGTGTGGGAATTTTATCCTTGGGACATATATCTGAAGAAGGTTGTATTTTGTTTATCTATCTATCCTAATCATTACACTACTCATAAGAAAAGCTAATGATTTGTAGGGGAAGGGGGATGAGGAATGCATGAAACAATCTAATCTAAAAGTGGTAATTACACTAAAATAGAAGGGGGTCTATCTACATTAGGGGAATAATGAGAAGGAAAAATATTGGTGAGAGGGTAGATACTTGCCACATATCGCTACATTTCATTCCATTCCACATATTTTAAGGAAAAAAATGAAAACATACAAATATAAGTCACACACAACATGTCATAGATGAACATAGAGGTAAGAGACAATAAACACAAGTAAAGGGAATAGATGATCCATAATAACAATATTTGATTGATCCAAAATATAAAAATCCATTACATGAATGGGGGAAGGAACTGAGTGCATTAAATGTGACCAAATTAGAGGTTTGCAACTCATGAAATATCAGCCACCATTTTGACATGGTAACTTTACATTTGGGAGAGGGATATTATTAATAATAAAAGAGTTGCATTATATAGAAGAGAGAAGAGAAACAAAGATAAAAAATCAATGAGAGATCAAAATATCAACCACTTCTCCACATACCAAGGACCAATCAACATTAGTGAGTGAAAAATGAAGCATGGGTGCCATTTATTTCCTTGGGTGATGAAAAATCAGATTATATAATGATATAGATTCCCATAGCAATTAAATGCTAGTGGTTGGAGGTGTTTTGATATGATATGGTACCATTTGAGTGAGAAACACGATGAAAATGCCTCCAATTTATTTCACAAATCTCTCTCTTATTTCTAAACCATTCTCTGTGAAACTAAACCTATATTGAATCTCTTCTTAAGACCTTTCTAATGGTGTATTATGAAGATGAAATTTTCTCTATATCGAAATATATGATCATATGAAACACATCTAAAACATGTCCATAAATCTTGGGTATCAAAATACTTGTGATATTATTTATCACAAAATCTAATTTTTGGGACCAAAACCACTTCCATAATAATATAATCTTCATAATATTTTCAACGGTACTATTTTTTTAGGATTTAGATATTTTTATCAAAATATACACTCATTTAAAGATCTTAGTGTTGTTGGTGTAGATAAAATCCATAGAGCACAAAATTTATACCCATGATCATTTGTGATACATGTAAAACCATAATTGGCCTCACTAATTTATGCCTTCTTCCCAAGATGGTGCCATGAGTCACCTTGTGATTAAATTGGGATTCATTGTGTTCTCGGAATTTATGATCTCTTGGGGTCATGGGGGTCACCAATTGGTCACCGAGTTTGAAATGGACATGATTGGTCCATGTGAAACAATCATGGGCCAATATAGTTTCACGAGGGTCTTAATGTTTTCTCAAGATTTCCAGTCATCCTCATCATGCATCACCCTTTTATTGATCTCGTGTTCGTTTTGATTTCACCAAGATCGAGCTTACCTTTGAGGGTTTCCTTTGATTCATGGGGTCTTGAGATCTCAAGATCTTAATTCCTATCCTCCACTACCTCTGCTAATTAGAATCCCCGATTCATCACTCTTGTCATAACCCATGATCTACGACCTCCTCATCATTGATACACATGGACTAATGACTAGTTTTCTAATTTTGGGCCTTCCACTATAACTTGCGACTAGTACTTAGTCTTTGTGAACTCAATTTATAAAATCAAAGATCATTGAGATCCCACCATGTGTCCACCTTAATTTCTTAGCATATTTTTTGATTGATTGTGATATCACCCAACTCAGTGGCCCAACTTATCTCCCTCAATAAACCAAATTAGTTCCAACTTGGAAATGACCATTATGGCCTGATTAAAATTGATGGCCACACTCCTCTACAAATGAACCATATGGTCATCGCCAACCTGTATGAGCCCTAAGAATAATTGATCTCGATCAATTTTTATTTTATTTTGATTTGTGTGGTCCTGGAGATAATTTATGCAAGTAATTTTAAAAATTTTGGAGATTCCCGAGAGCTAAAAACATGAAAAATTGAGATCAAATTCCTTCAAGTATCAGATTTGATATTAGTTATTCAAAATGAAATGCGATATCATTTTTCTCAATATGTTCTGATTATTCACACACGGGGTTCAAATAAAATATGTGGTTATAGACTCAACCCTCAAAGTGTATTCCTTTCCTCTAACCACATAAACCTCAAATGTAATAATATGGGTCACATCTACCACATAATGCACTCTTGCCACATTTCCATGTGATAGTATCACCACTTTATATTTTCTTTGGTGTTGTCTTCCTAGAGAATGTATTGCACCAAGGATGACACATCTCTTATACTTTCCATTGCTAGAGTATCTCTATACCCTGTAAATCGTGAGATTCCTCTCAAAATTATATAAAGGAACTTGTAAAATATCTCAATATTTCTAGTAATGGATCCACCATTAGGATCACATCCGTCAAATCTAAAACACCATATAAAATCTCATGATGTGTATCCTCAATCATCCTATGCCAATCATCAATAATATTCCTTAAAAATAAACAATATACACATGATACATCTACTAATCATCCCCATCTTCAACATCCTATCAATATTACTTGCAAGGCTTTGCTGGATGTACATGTTTCTTTCTTATGATAGATTCATCTGCTCGGTCTCCATATACTACCCCCACATCTTTATACCTTAGATGATGGGATCCTACCAACTGTGCCCACCTATCTCAAGGAAACAATATCCCGTGTAATCTATGCGAGATAATTTTCTCTCTGTCATGGGTGATCTATCATTTACATCGCTAATTGGGCCATGTATCTCGATAAATATACACCCTTGGGATTTTGTAGTTTCCACTCATGGTATTTATAATCTATCCTATTCTCTAATAGACTCTCTCAAGGATTCTATTCTCTCATATTCTATAATAGCCTCTCTTAAGGTTATCCTTGAACTTTATTATTTAAGGTCCTTCTACACCTCTAAATACTTTACTTAACTTCCACTTTCCACCTAGATGTGAGGAAAATCTCACTCGACGTGGTAGCAATGATGGTATGCTTACCACTAGTCCCAATTTCTCTCCTCTATGTAAAGTATTTCTCTATCTATACTTTAGGAGAGGTGAGGTCACCACATGAGATGGATACCTAAAGTGAAAATACACCCTATCCACTAGGGGTGTCTCTACCCACCATACATAGTGACCTATAATATCATTTATCCCCTCGACTACCACTACGCTTTAAGCTGAGCCACTAGTATAATATACCTTTATAGGGATCCCATACTACTTGATACTCTCCAAATTTTGGAAATATCTTAAAACATACCACTGGCCTCATTATCGGTCCCCTCCCACTTTAGAATCCTTGAGGCATCTCCTTCTACTTGTAGTGATGTACCCATATGCCTATATAGTGGGAAATGATAATATATCCAAGTTGACAATAGTATGACAAACCCCACGACCCTCTACTATCTCACTTGAATCCTGTACAAATCATGCACTAACTACACCAATGTGGTTATACCCTAAGTGAACTAAATCCTAGCCTCCAAGGCATTCCTGCATGCCACTAACATAAATAGTGGCAATGTTCCATTTTCTTTGTGGCACAAGATTCGTGCTATAACCATCTTAACGATATCCTTCCATATATCTAAAAATTATGCATCATACATGAAACTTAATATAATCATAAATCATCTAGGTTGATACTCATTACTTCCCATGAACCATCATGCATGTGCTCTCCTCTCTTTTATATCTATCAAAACATTGCAAACCATGTGGACTCCCTAAATAGATAGTTCTAGAATGACATGGACATTCTATAGTGTCACTATAACCTATACCATTTTTACACAAACCCCCACCTAAAGGTGTTATACCTAACTCACATTGCATTAAGAACATTTTAATTAGGAACAAATCCAATTGGGCTCACACCATATACATAATTCCTCTTAATCGAGGCCATGTAAGCTGTGTAAAGTCCTGTTCATAAAACCTCCTCAATGCCTCTCGATAACCATGCCACATCCATTGGTATCCATATTTATATACTTTTTGGTACCTTAAAAACCATCAAAAAGAAGTACTATCATATCTAGATACAAATCCATCATCAAAATCAAATAAATACATGTAGAAAACATCAAATTTCCAAATTTCCTACCACATCAGCCCTCATTAGAAAAATGCCATCGACCCCCGATCATTTCCCCAACCTCCATATATAATTGGACTTGCTAGCATAACACCATTTATCATAGTGTAAATTACTCCTTAGCTATATGCCAACAAAATTTCTACGATAGGTAATTCTAGCATGGATGATCCTGTCCATTTCAAGGTCAAGTGACAACTTATGCATTAATTACAAAACACCTAACGCAATGACCTCAAAATAACCCAAAACCCACTATAATTCAAACAGATCTAAATTTTAAATATATTTGGGGAAACTTTCACTAGTTAAATTTCCCCCAACATAGATCTTACCCCTTTCCCCTAATGACCCCTTCCCAATTCAAAAACAACACCTACCCCGATATTCAAACCACCACATGCCTTGTCTCATCCACCTCGTCTCTTTGCGCTCATACTCTCACCATAATCACAAAAACACTCTATATATATTACCTTAGAGATCAATTCTCTTAATATCTGATTAGAAAAGTGAAAAATTACTTTCTCCCTTTACTATTTATATCAATTCTTCTAATCATATTTTTTCATGATTTCCTTTGATCTCCAAACCTTCATAAATTTTGTACTACACACCCTTAATTTTTTTTTTTAAATTGTGTAATGTTTGTGGCGGTGAGCTTCTCTTTTGAGAAATTACAATTCTCTATACTAACCTTTTTAATAAAAACCCCATTTTCCCATCATTTCAACGTTCAATATCATCCCTCCCACGACCCTCCTAGCTAGGTGATTTATGTCTTATTTTATTGATTATATTCTATTGTTTATTTTTAGTCTTTATTAGAAAGGGCTTAAAGAAGCTATTGTGCATGCCATATGTAAGCCTAATGAAATTGACATGTAAGTATGAGGTTGGTATATTTAATTTAGCATTCATCATTTCTTTACAAAACTTCATTTCATCTCTTTAGCTTTAAAAATTCCTTTCGATTTTTTGTTACATAGATTTTTTTCACATGAACATATTATGTTTCACTATTGTGACATAGAATGATATTGGTTTGGGACACACACACACACACACACACACACACACCATTTTTAAACACTTATTTTTTATTTTTGTAGGGGTTTTTGATGCATTCTCCTCCTAGCGGGTGCCTTAAGGTTCTTGTCGGGATTGGTCCACATGGGGTATACCAAATATTTTATGGAATTTTTATTTGCCTTAGTCACCCTATACATTCCCTGTTTATTAATTTTATCCACACATTGCAATCAATATGTCCAATTGTTCCATTATGTCTACTTGTTTCATCTTGTTGCAAATCTGTTATCCTTAATTTCAGTTCCTTTAGGCCATCGTCATTTTATCCCCACTCATCTTCCTCGCATCAATTCCTCATGTTTTCATCATCTAACCTTAGGGTTTCCCCTAAGGTTGAAGTCCATAATTGATGATGGTGCATGTTTAGGTTTTTCCTTGGCCAAAACCATCTCCCGTTGGTGATGGCATCGGGTATATATACCCCCATGCTTTCTTTTTAGATTCACCGACCACCAAATTTTACACTACTTGATTACATACATATTGCACATGATCTTCTCTTACTCACACTATTTTACACTTCGTAGCTAACTTTGGAGTCTTGAAGCTTGCCTCATTTTCATTTGTGTCACCATAGTGAATTAGGAATGAATATCTTTTGAGTTGTCCCCTTTTCCACTCTCTTGGTGTTGTTTTCTCTAGGGATTATTATGAATTAATGGTCACACACACACACTATAGGTAAGAATTTATAACCTCTTTTGGCTCTTATTTTATATGTAAATAATTTTTTATTTTCCTTTCATCACTATAGGCTATAGTAGATGTATGTTTGCTTTAGTTTATTGCATTGTCTTATTATTAACACACCCTTGGTTTTAATCACCTATTTGTTGTTTCCCCTTTATATTTTAAAATCCTAGTAGGATACCTATCTTTATCTTAGTTGCATGCATTGAAAACCTATAGCTATCCCATGAACATGTCTACTATCCTCACCTTTATATTAGCACGGTGTGGATGGTCTTAGATTGGATTCTAATACATGAGATCCTAGATATGAACCTCTCTTTTAGCCATCATATAGGTGATAATATCCCTCTAATAAGGTCCATGCCCCTTATGAACTCAAAAGTAAGGATCTATCTACATTCCATCTAGGTATTGTTTATGATGATTTTTTACAGCTGACATTGCTAGTACTTTTACCTAGAAAGAAATGGATTTGAGATGATTCCTTGCCTCTCCTACTCATAATTATAGCTCTTATCTCCATATATATATATGACATCTTTGTCCCTCCTAAGAAACTTGTACATTACGAGTGAGATATGAGTCCTACCTCTTTTTCCATTAAGTATTAATTTGATTGTTAACCGCTTATAGATCTTAGTATCACTAATACATATAAGCCATGTTATGATGATAGTAATATTGAGTGTGATGCTGATTATATTGATAATTAGAATAATAATTGTAAGGATATTTGAATAAAACCAACACCTAATATACTTTCCAATGTTTTTAATAATGATAATATGGATTATTCTAATAATGCAAAAATTACACTCGGTGGTGATGTAGACACTAATGATTATGTAAAGTGTACAAAAATTATTTCTCTTCCTCTACTATGGATGTAACTAATGATGAAATTGATTACTCTTATGATGATGAAATTGATACATTTGATTATACTATTCCTTTAATTAATTAAATGGTTGAAGAGATTGTTCCTTTCTTTGATATCAATATAAAAATGAAACTATCAACAAAAGTGCAAATGAATGTTCTCTTTCCTCCTCCTTTGTAAAAAATAATGCAATCGTAGGTGTTCCTATTCAAAGTGTAACACTATTGTACCTACTTATGTTTATTTTATTCCTAATGAATGCAAAAATGATGCATCCACTTGTTTCTTTTTCCATTATCTTCTACTTGATAAAGTCCAATCACACCCCAATCCTAGTAAACCCATTAAGTCACCCTCTTCGGAGGAGAATACATAAACATGCCGCCAAAAACAAGGTCAAAAGGAATTAAAAATATGGTGTATATAATGTCCTTTAAGATGATATGATTGCTTAGTAATAAGATCATTCGGTCAACTAGGGTGTAAGTAGAAATTTCTATATTTTCTTATGCCTGATTAAATTTGTCCTCAAGGAATTTCTTGTTTGTAAACTCGCCCATATCTTGGTTATTGTGAACTTTATGATTTAATGTGATGTTTTTCATGTTCTCATAACATGTCTTATTTTATAGTCTTCATGGCGTCAAATTATGGGGTACCCAAAATGGGTTTTGACATGGTGCAACATATTATATGCAAATAAATATTAATTTAAACTATGTTATTAAGATTTTACAAATACTACAATAATTAGCATGTAATTAATACTATCTACTAGTGTGATACCTTTAATGAGGCCAATAAAATGGTAGCTAAATCTTGTTTAAGGTATATATACCCTCACCTATGTGTACATCATAATATAATGCTATAATTAATTTTAAAGAAAATATATATTATTGTTTATCCTTTTGCAGATGTGTTTCTACATAAAGTGATTAAATAATATGTAGAAATAATTATGAGGAATTAACCTTTCGATCACTTTATAGGTCAAATAATTGGTATCGATTGTTTTCTACATTAAACCAATTACTTTATTGGTCCAATATTTTAAACTCTTTCTAGGGCTCACTGAGCCTTGATTAATAATATATTATCATTTTCAATTAATTACAAAACCATTAATTGGCCTCATTCTTGTTTTACAAATTGAACCAAACTTAATTAGTTAAAGGTTTTGCGCATTTATTGGGGGCCACAAATCCATTATTATAATTTAAGGGTGAATGGTATGCTCAATTAAGTTAGGGTTGATTGGCCATTTTATCTTGTTAAAACTAACCTTTTCTTTAATATAATGAAATTCACAAATTATTTAATAAAATTAAACATTAGTTGTAACACCCCCACTATTTTGTTACCTTTTTATGATAAGAGTGGTTGAATTATGACATACTTTTATAGTATGCCTATATTCTTGTTTGGTTATTGTTCATGATCTTAGTCTATTTATATGAATGTAACGTGCTTGGAATAATGATATTACTACACTAACAATGAATATGTTATGTATCATTGATTACATTGATTCTATTATATACGTTTCTATTACATTGCTAACCTACGCCTAACAAGTTCATTTATTCTAACTCCTACTTATATAAGTGTCACAATATGTTGCTACACCAGATTTATTGGGTGACTATGAACATGTATGATATCAAGCTTCATATGTTGGGGTATGTGGACCATGATTATATTATTACTAATGCTTACCTTGGGTCTTGATGGTAATATTATTATATGCAAAGCTAAGGTTGATGTTTTGGTCTAATCTTATGTTGATTACCTTTGATCTTTGGACTTTATTAAGCTTGGGCATAATTATCATAGAACCTAAGCTAAGGATAATGGTTATTCGAAATTATTGTGTTTGAAATTTATGTTGAAGGGAATTAATATTTTAGGCCTATTCAAGGCTAAGCTAAGTTGTTGGTATTCAAATTCTTAATGTTCTAAGTTATGTTGAAGGGTCTAATGTTTATCACCCTTGACTCTCAATTTATAAATTTTAGGGCATAAATATTAAAGGGGCCTAAACTAATGATAAAATAAGGTTGATGATATGCGAATTTATTAAGGCCTAAGTTGAGGGGGTGAGTTGGCATCCACCCTTCGTAGCTTATACCAACTATAATATTTATGGACCATTTATTATTCACCGCCAACCTTCCATATGGGAGATAAAATAGTTGGAGGTTTAGTTATCAAGGTAACTAACTTCAATTAGTGATTTGTTTTGTAAAGAAAGGTAACACTTTGCTAAATTTGAAAATGGGCAAGTCGATGGCAAGGATTTAGAGGGAACTTAAACTTGTCCTCTGCATACATTAATTTCATTGAGAATTTACTCCACAACCTCGGGAAAACTTAGGGTGGTTTTAGGGAAAATAGTAGAGATGGTTTTGGTTATTGTTGTTTTTGTTGAGGAGGAGGTTTTGTTGGAGCTATGCATGAATCAATCCCTCCCTCTTTGTGTGATCTTTGGTTGATTTGTTGAACTCTTCCATGCATCTTTGTAACTATGAGTGAGATATTTTTGGGAAACATTAATGTTGGTTCAATAAATATCGATGGAGAATGTTGAGGTTTTGATTTGCCGTGGAATCGATTCCGCAATGATTGCTTGCAAAGGAAATATTGGAAAATAAGGAGAAGAAGAGAGCTTTCATTATCGGCATGATTTTTTCTATGTCTCTCATGATGGCTTATTCTGTTTATTATTTCCATGAATAAAATCCTTGCAATACTTTTTCTTGTGAACTTGTTGAAACAGGTTTTGAGGACAATATCAATTTGGGTAATGTCATTTTTCTCATTATATAAATATGGGCTGAATATAATTTCTAAAATTTTCCAGCATTTCCCTATAAATATTTCTTACGTCATTTCTAATGGTGGAATATTGAGTAAACTTATGAGAATCTATGGTTTGTGTTGTGCGTAATACTCAGAACTTGGAGTTTTATTTGGTTATTATTATATAAACCGACTATTTTGTGTATGGGTGTATTAATGGCTTATTGTGTGTAAATATTATTTTGTTTGTACTCATTGTTTGGGACTCGATTTGTATTTTTATTATTATGGATTTGAAACTCCATAAACCCATTTGGGTTTTTGGGTAGTTTAATAAAATGTCCTGCATAGTTGGTTTACAGGATCAATGGCTTGGATTATTCATTTCAGTCAGTTCTGGGGATGAATAGACTTACCTGCCTCTCCTTGCCAAGTTGTTAATTAACTTAAGATTGGAATCTAAATACCTTGAAAATATATATTATTGTTGTCATGTATGCTGGGAGTTACGTTGTGTATCCATGTTTACCTGATACCTGCAATATTACCTATCAGTATGACATCGATTGATATCGACCTCTGCTGTTATAAGTTTCGGTTCATTGGGGTGACTTAAAGTATATGGAGTATCGATTTGATTAAGGAGGTAAAATGACTGTAAAGCTAACGAATTGTTACATGTTTGTTTCGGTAAGTCACTTTTATTTTGGTTACTCTAAAGCCATACCCGTATGGATACAACTTTGTTTTATCCTCTTATTTGTTTTCATAGAGCTCTTAGAGATTTCGTGCATGGAAAAATTGAATTTTCTTTTGTGGTATCATTATTTAATGTGTGGAAATTCTGTGGGTTTCATGTGGATATGGTTGACATTTACTTTGACTACATGTACATTTGAAAAGATACATGAACCATCTGGGATTTATATGCAGCCTTTGGAAATATTAAGGTAAAATGATTTACCTTAATCCCGTTGAATTGGAGTATGTTCCCTATTGAAGGGAGATCAAAGTTATAAATCATTTTGAGTCACTTTTTTTTTGGGGTCAAGTCATGTGATTGGATCTTCACATAGTTTTATGGGGCAATGATTGAGCTGTGAATGATTTTATCATTTCAGTATTGGAGGATTTATCTTATAGGATATATTAGTTATGAAGGATTCATAATAAATAAACATCCTTATTCTAATCTTAGACAGATAATACATTACTTGAATTAGTAATGACATAAGTTATGCTATCTTATATTTTATGATATATGTATGTGTGTATATATATACAAATATATAACATATTACTGATTCAATTATTGAACCATAATGCCATAATATGAGTGCTTGAATGTATTCATGAATGTTATGAATTCGATCTTAAGATAATTTTATGGAATGAATTCAAAATTTAAGATATGGATATGATCGTTTAAAATGGGATGCAAAATAAATTATCTTCCATAAATGTTATTGATCGTGTGAATTTTTATGTTGTTTTTATGATTTTAATAATTACAAAATTTCATTTATAAAAATATTAAATGGCATAAATTATTAATATTGAACAAGGACTTATCATGTTAGTTCATACGAACTGACCTTCTCTAACATTTTATAGATGGTGTAATTTAAGTCTTCATGGTGGATGTTGTTGAAATAAATTGTTGTATGATTTGTTTTATTTAATATTGCAATGAATTGATTATCGTGATTGTAATCAAGTGAAATATTGTTGTAACATTTAATTGAGAAAAAGGGCTAAGTTAGCCTATTTTGATTTGTAACTATTTTGAAAAGGAAATAATTAAGTTGTAATCATTATTTAATTATGTCTTGTTATGAATCATAATTTTTGGGAAAGATTACTCCATTTATTTAAGTTGAATGTTTGGGAACTTATGCTCATTTATATATCATAATGTTAAGTGATTAAGTATTAAATATTAAATGGATAATATTTGATATGTTGTATTTAAATATAAATGGAATAAGTACATTATGGATTGTTGTGCAAAAATTTCAGACATAGATCTTCTAAGTATTTGGTATAATACATTACTTGGTGTTAATAGACAAAATTAGGATTGTGGAATTAATGCAATAAGCTAATTGAAATTCACATTCATGATGCAAAAATAATTTAAGAGTATAAATTTAATCTGCATTTGCAACTTACATGAATATAACAACATGTTTAATTATACCTTAAAGTTATATGAATACTTATTAATCACATGCGTTATGATTATTCGTTAGAGAGGAAACCTATTATCACATCAATATGAAATGGATCATCATGACGAATGATATCTCATTGCGGTAAATTGGTCATCAACAATGACATGTATTAAATTAGGTGCACTTAAGGAAACAACTATTAATGATGTACTTAGAGTTGATAGATAACATAAGATCTATTTGTAGACCTAGAACTTTAGGATTTCATAATTACTTAAATTATATGAACGTGATGTTGTATTTTAATAGTAGCAACATGAAATCATATGGATTAAGTATCATTTGTCATAAGTACAAAGCACGATGGTATGGAATGAGGAACACAAGTACTTTTAGATTACTGGGATATGGTACATATGTATTTATATGTCTTAATAAAAAAATCAACCTAGTAAATTGGAATGGACATTAATGAATGCTTAAGTTGTTAGCTATGAACTTAATAACTTAAGAAATGGAAAAGAATCCATATAACTGAACAAAGTGATTAGGTTATATGACAAGTTCCTAATGACGAGTTTTCCTTCACGGAATCAAGCATGGAAAACATGTCTCTGAAACTTTGATCAAATTAGTGTAAATTGTTGATTACATTGTCCTAATTTCACCAATATCTAATGTGTAGGATACCGGATGGGATTCTATTGACAAATACCCATGTATACACTTAGAAATCATCACTTGATTATCCATGTCTAAAAAAGGAAACCAACAAAAGTATACCTTGTTTAAATAATCACAAAGAGTAATCTAAGAGGGGTCAATATAACATCCTCATTTATGAATTCACAAAATAGGGGATTTTTTTAGTAAAACATAATGTTCACTATTCTAAATTCACATAATTTAGAACAAAAATTCCTTGCTAATCCATCACATAACAATAAACCATATGCAATTGTAATGACTCGGTGTAAACCGATCTCTCATGTTTCATTATGTTCATGTGTATACCAAGTATAATTTTGGTTCCTTCACCCTTTAAGGGTTAATCAAGTGTTAATTTCTAAGAATTCTATTTGAGTATTTGTTACTAATACTCATCTGATATAACGCAACCTTAGACTAGGTGACATAAGACTACACAACTAGAAGTTTACGAAAATTTGGCCAAAGTTCAAAACATGTTTGCCATTTTTAATTCCTGACGGAATACTCATCGAAAGGAATGTGTCTTTCACCCCACTCAAATCATTATCTTGTTTAGACATCTTTGACTCATCACAATCAATTCCAGTCTATGTTTCACACTAAATAGGGACAAATCACATGAACTAGTGCAGATAGTATACTTATGGTGACTAAGGGTAAGTAAACATACTCAAATTGACTTACGTCGATTTGGGTGTGTTTATTCACCCTTGGTCAACATAAGTTGATGTCAACACTAGGCTATATGCCTATCATAGTTTAGAGTAAAACAATGACCTGAGATCCCACTTTATGATAGTTGTGTTAGAGGATTTGAGTGGAATATTTTAGCATAGTGGTTTCTTCACAGTATCCACCTAATGACCTGTGTAATCATGTAGGTACTGTGTAGCAGAACAACTATGTTGTGACAGTCCACTTAGTTCTGATAATGAAACTGTCATACTTAACGAGCTCATTAATTATTTAATTTTCAACTAGTTAATTATCTTATTTTAACATTAGGTATTATACCTAAGGATTAACTAAGTTTGATATGATTAATCCTTAAAGGATCATATTACACCTTCTCATAATTGAAGATATGCAGATCAAATATGCATTTATCTCAATGGATTAATTATTCATTTCTCCTTATCCCATTAAGTGATAAATATCAATCTGATTTAAACAAGTAAAGAAAAACATTTTAGTCTCACCAACTAAGTCGAACAAGTAAGTACAAATAGGATTTGATTGTTATGTTAAATAGAGTGATTCTAATATCAATAGAGTGATTCTAACAAGGCTATCAAGTGATGCGGGGCCTTGGTGCTGTTTTGTTGCTATGTTGAAGTTGTTTTTACGGTTTTGTTGTTGTTTTGTTCTTTGGTATGCCCTGCTTTGGTTCCCTTTTTGATGTGTTTTGGCCCTTTTGTTCTTTGACGGATCACTACCTGGTTTGATCTTTTGGTTCTCTTTCTACTCTTGTATCTGGCTATTGAGCCTCCTTGTTTAAGGCGTTAGCCTTTCTGGGTTAAGTTTTCCCTTGCTGATATCTAGCTTCTTGAGCCTTTTTGTACACAGGGTATAGTCCCTTCAAAACTATTTATCCTTAATAAAAAACATAACATTATTATTATTCCAGCTTACCAATGCATTGGTTCATATTTAAATATGATCTTATATCCCATTGGACCTTATAGATCTAAATATCAACATAGGCTAAGATTCATACAATATGTTATTTTAAACATAATAAGAAAATTCTCTTTTCCTCCATTTAAGGACTTATTATTTCATCTATAATTTTTCAATGACATAATTTAGTATAACCCCGATAAGGAACACAATATCATTCTTTATCACATAATATTACACTATTGTCATAATTGATTAAGGTTTATCATATATGAATTTAAAATTCATATTAGTTTACCATTATCTCAACAAATTAATGGACTTATATATATAGTCCTCTACCTAATAAACACTTTAATTCATAAGGTACCTATCGCACCCAAAATTGCATGTGCTACATTGTCGAAAATAGCTACAAAAGTCCCCAATGATGATTCAAGTCCTTTCGAGAAGGGTTTTGAGATCCGAAACCCATTTGCATTGTATATTTGTTGCCTAAACATCTTTACTTATCCTTCCCAAGCTTTTTCCAGCTTTCTACCTCTTTACTCGTACATGTTTTGTCCTTTAGTGCCAAGTCCACCGCCCTCCCTTTAGTCCCGAGATTGCAGCCTAGCACAGGTGGCGGTCCCGAACGAATTTTCTAGATTCCGTCATGCGTGTTTTAACATGCGACGATTCACTTAAATTCACTTTTAGCATACATCCAAGGGCCAAATTGTCTAAAAATAGTTTTAATTGCTTGGTTCTCTTTCCCACTTCTATTTTTGCATGTGCTTTAGTTAGTTGAACCGCCTCTTCTTTCCTTATGCATGAAGGCACATTCCAACCCCAATTCTTATATATTCCATGCTTGTATTAAAGCAAAAATCCTGAGAATTTTTGTGTAGCTTGCATTGTATTGTATTGCTGCCACAATCTTTCTAGGAATTGCATATCCAAGCTCAGATCTTTTGTGCTATCTCTCTTCTATTTGCATTGCATCCGGACTTCCTTCAAGCTTCCATTGCTTAAGCACCATCCTCATGTTGTTGTTCTCGAATTTCCAATCCCTTAGACTCATATAAACACTCATAGAAATAAAGGAACATACTTGATGGGATAGATACGAGATACAACCATATTTTCCAAACCTCTTGCTTATACGAGGTTGGAATTGTGTTTTGTTTGCTTTATTTGTTAAATTGTCGATTTCAAATCACTAGTTTCAATTACATATCGAATAGAGTAGTAAATTTTTCATTTAAATAGGTTAGGCAATCACAAGTAGATAAAATCATTAGAAAGTTTTCTCTTTAACATTACCAGGGAAGTTATGGGGAACAATAGCCCTTTCAGGGTCATGATTTGTTCTTCATCTCTGAGGTAGGGTTTGAAGGGTTTTGATTGGATTAGGTTATTTTTTTTAGGTTAGATTCACATATTCGCACAAGTAACTAGCTACATCTGCCTGATTATTTGTCTTTAGTTTATTTATTAGATTAGAATGCATTGCTTAAAAATTAGAAAAGATCAAAAATATTTCCTTTGATAGATTAGTTTTCTTTTATTGCTTTGATATGATATATTGTGAAAACTCCAAAAACATAGATTATATTTCCTTCAATAATTAGTTTTCTTATAAAAATCACTTTATTTCATTCTGTATGACCATCAACGATCAACAATAAAAAAGACGTATAGTTGTGATCCCTTGGTCCCATAACCCAACGGACCAGAATTAATAACTGACATTGATACCAGTTTACATTTGACAGTATTACACACACTTGCAACTTTTCTTTGAGAAAATAGAACAACTAAATATGCTAAACATCCATGCTAACCAAGCCTACGATTATTAGACTGCTCCTGGAAACATGGTTTGATTATGCATGTGACCATACAAGGGCCACAACCTCCACAAGTCTTTAGTTGTGATCCTCAAGTCCAACAACGCAATGAGCCTATTAGCCGAGTTAGACATTGACATTATTTTTCATACATTAGTATTCATATCTTCATCACTTCCACTGAGACATTATTATTGCACAACTTTCCTTCTCGAACATAGCAACCGATTAGGCTAAGACTTTCTGGACTAGACCATAAAATCTCCCAAAAATCCCTGTGGCTCCACCGCATCTCTTATTCTTACTTCCATGACATTGTCTAGAAATCCATACGAGCCACCCATAGGTCATTTTCCATGTATTCAACAACCATCAACCAAAATATTGATAGAGCTTGATATTGATTGGAGTCTTTGAGAAACTATTATATCAGACCAAACCATCACACCACTTCAAGTTAGGAGAGCATTCTTTGCCTTAGACTCGCAGATCTTGATATTATGTGTTGAAGATATAAGATTTCCCAATTATCTTGATCCCCGTCACTACACTCACATTCAAATTCATTCTATACCGGTTGTCTCGGCATGACTTCAAGAGTTCGGGTGCGAACAATGTCACATGTTGATTTTCTATCGCATTACCTAATAAATCATATCCACATTTGGCTTAGGATTAACTAATCAATAAACATTGATCATAACGAGAGGAAAGACTATCTTCCAAATTCCAATCATACAATAAGTTACTAGAACAAATGCATAATTCACTTTATTCCATCAACAATAAATATCTCCTAAATATTCAGTCAACATTAACATCATTTCCCAAAAATTATAGAATACTATGACACTAGGCCTTTATGGTTCTTCAACCAGAATCATTCCCAGAAATATTTATGACAATCATGCATCTAATTTAATTGATTTTCATCAATAAAATAAATTCAACTTCTTCTAGGTCTTTCTTCTTTCACTTTTCATGGAATCCGTCTACAAAATTGTTATCATGTGTTAGTTCACAAGAATTGAGCATGATAAGTACTAAATAATTAGAAAAGTATGCTTCTATCTAACAATTTCATGAAAGGAACACTACTTTTTAATGAAATTGTTTCAAATTTCCAAAGCACTAATAACTCTTTTAAGCATGCGAAAATGTCACAATAACCAAATAAAGAAAGGAAGTCAATTTAAGTCACATCTATGAACCAATTATCTATATCAATAAAATTTCAGTCATCAAGATAAGTTAAGTCCATTTGACCCTTAAAAGTCAAGAACAAGAATACAAGTGTATTAGGATTTCAATCATATAATCATATAGATTATATGTTTGAAATCTAACACCTTGTCCTTTATTTTAATATTTACTTATCTAAGTAAATTACTTCAACACACAACAGTAATCAATTGGTATGTTATTCAAATAAGTAGAGTAAGTCATTTACATGGCAGTCATAAAATTCAAATATTATCCTACTGATATCATTTATAACTGTAATCAAGTAAATACAACAAGACTAATAAATATCCAAATATATATTCAACAATCAAATGTAACTTGATATAACAGTCAAGGTATTTTCCTTCCCGAGTTTTAACCAAGTCCACATTACCAAATCTATATAATGATACAACTATTAAACAAGAGTGGTTTGATATGAACTGAATAATAGCATATTTAAGATCAAACAGCAGTGGTTCAAACAATCACCGAATTCATGAAAGTTCGGGATGAATTTGAAATAAAACCCAAAGAAAGGATTGATACACAATATCATAATATGGAGGACCTTGTTGATTTCCTTAACAATAATGGTTTGGTGGATTTGGATTTGGAAGGTTCTAAGTTAACTCTGGCTAATAAGAGATTTGGGACGAAGCTCATCCAAATCGAGACTTGATAGGTTTGTTACAAGTCATCTCTGTATGATAAATCAACTTTACTCTCTAAAGATTCTCCCCAGAATTAGCTCTGATCATAACCCTATCCTCCTTAATCTAGGTTTAAATCTAGTCAAGAAAGCTAGACCCTTCAGATTTGAAAAGATTTGGTTAGACCACCATGACCTCTTCAATAGAATACAAGAGTGGTGGAATATCAGGGTCTTTGGGGTGGCCAGTTACCAACTCAGTTACAAATTAAAGCATCTCAAAGGTTGTCTCAAAAGTGGAACAAAGAGGTCTTTGGTAATATTTTCTAGGAAAAAAGTAGAGTGGCTGAAGATTTAAGGAATATTGAGGAACTTATCGATCTTGATGGTCTTAATCCGGTTCTAAAGGAGCAGGAACAAAATCTATTGGTTGAGTATCATGACATCTTGGCTAAGGAAGAAGTCTATTGGAAGTAGAAGTTGAGGGTGAAATGGCTTAGGGAGGGACATGAATACCAATTTCTTCCACTTCTTAGCCACCTCCCGGAAAAACCTCCTCAAGATAAATGAAATTAAGAATGAGAATGGTGAGATCCTTTTGGAGAGAAAGGAAATAAATCAAGTCATCATAAACTATTTCAAGGATCTTTTTCAGCAAGGTCAGGGGATTAAGGAGCAGATTCAAAACAATATCCTGAAATTGTTCCAAAAATTCATCTCACCTAAAGAAAAGCACGAGCTCTTAAGGATCCCTTATGAGGAGGAAATCAGATTTGTGGTCTTTGATATGGAACTTGACAAGTCACTTGGGCCTGATGGTTTTCAGGCTTTCTTTTACCAGAAATTTTGGAAGCTGATAAAGAAAGAAGTCATTGAAATGGTCCAAGATTTCTTCAATAATGGGAAGCTTCTCAGCCAACTTAATAATACTTTCTTGGTCCTTATTCCGAAAATTGCAGGGGCCAATGAAGTCAAAGATTTTAGACCGATCAGTCTTTGTAACATGAGTTATAAAATCTTGACTAAAATCTTAGCTGGCAGAATCAGATTGGTTCTCTCCCATTTTATCTCTGAAAATCAAGGTGCTTTTGTCCTGGGTAGGTAGATTACTGATAGTATTGTGGTGATTCAGGAAGCCATCCACTCCATTGTTAATTATAATAGATTGGATATGTTCCTTAAGTTAGATATGCACAAGGCCTATGACAGATTACTTGGTCTTTCCTTGGTGCCATCCTGAATAAAGTGGGCTTTGATAATACTCTGGTTAGAATGATTATGACCTACATATCTACTACTAGTTATTCAGTCTTGGTTAATGGCAGCCCGGAGGGCTTCTTCAAAATGGTAGAGGCTTGAGACAAGGTGACCCCCTATCTCCTTTCCTCTATGTTATAATGGCTGAATCTTTGTGTAGAATTTGTAAGCAGGCTTTTCTTTCTAGGAGTATTTAGGGAATCAAGATTTCTAATGGTCTCCCTTGATCTACCTCAACCAATTTGTTGATGATAACTTCCTGATGGGAAAGGCCTCATCCAAGAAGCCACCAACTTCAAACTTTCTCTCAAGGACTATGAGTCGGTCTCGGGGCAGATGGTTAATTTTCTCAAAAGTGTTGTTTACTTTATTAATGTGGATAAACAAGTCCAATTAAGGCTAGCTCACATTCTGGGTTGCAAAATCAAGTGTTTTCCGAATCTTACTTAGGAATGCCTCTTATCTACAAAAGGCCTGACATCTCTGTTTGGAATGCCCTGTTGGAAAGAGTTAACAAGAAACTTTCCTCCTGGAAAGGTCTCCTTCTCTCACAAGTGGAAAGATTCAACTCCTTATGAGCTCTCTTCAAGGTGTCCCCATTTACATTATGTCTCTCTTTAAACTCCTGGCCAAAATAATTGACACTTTGGAAAAAATTCAGAAGAGATTTCTCTGGGTTGGGGCCTCAGAAAAGTTTAAATTCCCTCTGGTGGCCTGGGAGAAGGTCACTAGGCCAAAGATGTGTGGTGGTCTGGGTTTGAAAAGTATACCTATCATGAAAAATATTTAGTTGCTAAAGCTAGCTGGAGAATTGCTAGAGAGGAAGGACTATGGATTGATATAATAAAAAAGAAATACCTGCAGAATTTAGGCAGAATTGACTCATTCTTCTTTCATGAAAATATCCCTAGAGGATCCTTCTTCTGGAATTCTCTGTTGGAATCGAAATATATCCTCTCAAAGGGATCCTTATGGGAGATTGGAAAGGGGAACATGATCAGATTTTGGTGGGATAGTTGGATTGAAGATTCCCCTTTAGCAGATCAAGATATATGGAAGGAGGTTGCTCAATTCTATGAGGAGAATGGTAAAATCTAGATAAGAGATTTCTGGAGTTATGATGATAAGGTCCAATGGGAAACCATAGCCCCTCCTCTTGATTATGATGGTGATATCAAACCTTTTCAAGATCTCAATAAGAAACTCAAGGAATTCCACATCCCCATCTTCCAAACTAAGGAGGATTCCATCATTTGGAAAGAGGAAGACTCTGGAAACTATTTTGTTAAATCACCTATAGCTTACACTTCAAGAAATATTTTCAAAAAGAGTATTGGGGTAAGTTATGGATCAAGGGCTTGATCCCTAAGGTCAATATTTTTTATTGGCTGGCTGTTCAAAGTAGAATCTTATAGGTTGAAAATCTTATAAAAAGAGGAATGTAGATCCCAAATAGGTGCTCTCTTTGTCGGAGAGGGGAAGAGAATGTGAATCATCTTTTTTTACATTTCCCTTTCTCTAAAGGTGTCTTCTCACTGATTTCGGAACTTTTCAACATGCAATGGATTATGCCTTCAAATATGGAGGATTGTTGTACTCAATGGGAGAGCCCTTTTAGGTTCCCTTATCTGGCCTGGGCCTGGAAGATTACTTTGCTTCATCTATTATGGGGTTTGTGGAAAATAAGGAATGATAGTGTTTTTAGAGATTAGAAACCTCTGATTTTGGTGGCTAAAAGGAAAATCCTAGTTGCCATAAAGGAAAATCTCAAACTGTTTAAAGGTAAAACAAAAAATCCTTGCCCGAAATGGGAGCAGGAAGTGCTGGATAAGTTCACCTATAGTTCAGGTCAAGATCAAAAGCCCTAGTAAGAATGTTTACTGGATTAGACCTATGGGAAATACAATCAAGATAAATTTTTATGGGGCTTCAAAGGGGAATCTGGTCAAGCTGGGGGAGGGGTATCTTAAGGAATAGTGAGGGTGATTGGTTGTTTGTCTATGCGGGTCCCTTGGGAAAGTAGACTAATAACATGGCTGAAGCTAGAGCCCTCCTATGGGGTATTTTGGTTGCTAAGGAAAAAGGCCTTAAGGACATCCAGATTGAAGGTGACTCCTTAATTATTATAAATTCTCTCCTCAATAGGAGTAAGATCAATTGGTCATTAAAAAACATCATTCAAGATATCAAGGAATTGCTAAAGTATTTTGATAAGATATCTATCAATCATACCTTGAGGTAGGGAAATAAATGTGCGGACAAGATGGCCAATGTGGGAGTCCTTAGTAATGAGTACAAAATTTGGTGCAAAGGAGAGAGATTACCCTCTAATATTAATGATGAAATCATTAAGGATAGAAGGCGCTAGGATAAATGATGCCGACACGAGCGGGGAAAGTATTCCAGGTACCATGCTAGCTTTTACAAAAATCATTGTTTCTATTCGACCTTTGATAGGGTGAACAACTTGTTGGTTGTGGAAATATTTTCTTTGGGATGGAAACTTTGGCAACGTGCAAATGGGTGGAGACAGGATTCGAGTGGAACCCTCCAAAGTCAGAACATGGAGGAGAGTAACCAAGATCTTTGGAACAAGCTTAAAGTTGGAGGATTTAGCAATTATATTGCTAAATTACATGGTCACAACCCATCTCTGTCAAAGGACTTGGAAAATCCTAGAAAGAGGGGGTTTTTACTATCTCGTGGTGTGGAGGTTGAGGTCTCGAGTTCAATATCGCCAGGGTGACTACTATGAAGATGGAAGGGTTAAAGATCTACAAGGAAAGAACCCGTAGAGACCTCGAGATTGATCGATTTTTTGTTGGCAAGGAGAAATTTGACTTCTTCATGGATGGCATTACACGTTTGTGCATTCCTGGGGTTTGGAAGGATGTTTGCCTTCAAGTTATGAAATATATTACACTGGAGGGTAAGTATAGAAAAATATATACCCATCACATGACCTTCCTCAACATGTTCCGTCACAAGTTTATGGCTAGTATTCCATTTTTTCTTGCCACCTCTCTTTCAAATTTGTTGATGGATTTCCAGAATGAGAAAGCTGAGATACCCCTCCATGAGGGCCTGATTCTTCTTCTGGTTGAGAATGGCAAGCCAGTTCTAGATTATCCTTTAACAACGGTCCTGGAGGAGCAAGCCGAGGAAGATGATATTACTCTTGTGGAGTATCCTGCGGGGAATGAGAAAGATAAAGACAAAAATGAGGGTGGTGTTGGCGAAGCCAAAATTTGAGGAAGAATGAATGTGTGGGAGACCCCAATGTATTTGAAGAATGGAGCAGGAAGATGTTGTATTTAGAAGGGGTCCTAAAAGCCATGGAGGACACGAACGAGGGGAAAAGGGAGTCCATTCTAAACATCATCAACATTTCAAGAAGATGGTCGCAGATCAGGTCCAAATAAAACACAGAATGAAGAAGCTAGAGATTCAGGTTAAAGTTTTGCTTGACAGAGTGGAGGGATTGAAGGGGAAAAGAAAAGGAGGAGATTCAACCTTCACATAAGTAGCTTAGAGGAGGAGTAGGTGATGGATGGTTCTGGAATCTAGGATGGTCACATTGCTAGCCTAGGACCTCTGGTGGTTTTTTTTTATTTATTGTGAATGTTTTTGTTCTCGAACCGTGTGTGGACTATTGGCGAACTATGGTGTCCTATTGCTTTTTGGTATTTTTGTCCTCTCTGGGGTCCAGATCCTACAATGTAAGAGTTAAGCCTATTTAACTCATCTTTCTGGGACCCCTTTCTAGTTTTTTTCCTGTTTTGTTTCTGGTTGTGTTCCTCTCTTTTGTTACGCCCTTGGGAGCCAATCCCTATTTTTTGCCTAATCTAATAAAAAAATATCATAATAGTGAGCTATAACTAAATTATTCAACAAAAATTTATTGATCAAGTCAACCATAAAAGTATAAACTAGACCATGAACCAAAAAGGATATTAATTACGATGGATAATATCGATAAACCATTATAACCAAATGCTAGAGGAGATCAAAATATGGTAAACACAGGTTAATGCACGAACAAAATACAACAAAAACCCAAACAAGACAAGATCTTAGATTTGTAATCTAGGGGTTAAGAGTCTACTTAACATGTTCAAAGATAATTCCGCTATAACCAATTCAAAAACATTCCAAACAAAGTTGACAAACCCAAATCACAGGTTAACGAATTCAAACATATTACCCAAATGATATGAATTCGAGTTAGATACAAGCAAGGGTATCAACTACATTGAGTATAAAAACTTCAAAGTTCAAATTGATGACCCAAGCCCAAATAAGTCATCCAAAGAGAAAAAGTGAATAACTTTCAGTTGTAGTAACATAGCATGATAAGGAACCGACATTACTCGCCATTTTTATCAAGATTTACGCAAACCCATATAGGTTGGTTTTAAAATAAGGTAACAATGAATCAAAATCATAAAAAGGAGACTAGAAATCCCTTACCAGTAAACCAATTACCTTCTCCTTTATAGAGAGATTCAAAATATTCCAAAACTGTTAATGCCTAGGATGGGTTATGACTTGCTTTTGAGTATTAAAAAGTTTCAAACCAAGATTCAAAAAATATGTTTGATAAGACCAAATCAAGAACCTACACTCGAGTCAAGCAACATGACAACAAATAATCTTATGTTTATTGCCTAACTTGAAAAGAAAAAAATGCACCAAAGATGTTATTTCCTTGTGGGTTTTGACCCTGTATCCAGTAACTTCAAACTTAATACAAAAGGATGACATACAACCAAAAATACTCAAACTAGAGATAGACAAATTTACAAAACCTCTACTCAAATCACTCGCAGATCCGAATATGTAAGCGTTTCATTTTGTTGACTTAAAACAAGATATTCAAAGTACGCTAGATTGAAAACCGAAAAAGTAAAATAAACACTTCGTCCACAAACCCAAAACTCATAAGGAAATTTTAAAATAAGATCAAATTTATTTTCATAAATCAATTAAATAGAGAAGATTATCATAATGAGTTAGAGCCTATCTTTCCTGGTAGAGCTCCCGAATTTTTTTCCAAGCTCTCGAGTTTCCTTCCAAGATTTCACTATATATTCCACAAAAAAATTACTATAGAATCCACCGTAAGCCCATTTTATTATTTTCCATCATTTTTATAGCCTCAACAATAAATTACCTTCCTCTAAATTTTTCATGTAATGATAAGATTGTAAATGCAATAGAAAAGAAATACCAGTCTAAAAATAGGAGATAAATAGGTAGATCCATTGAGCTCGAAACATCAAATGAAAGATAGAAACTAACCCTTACTCTTTTCCACCAAACCATCTGGGTGTTCCCTAGGTGGTTTTCACACTTTGTTCGAGATAATCAATGAAATGGAATCATGCCAGTTATCCCAAACCATCCGCCAACCACCATTCATAATTAACGATAACTAAAAGCTAAAACCATTCTTTGCGAAATGGATGTGTATGTGTGGTGATGATGGATAAGCTAATGAGGAAACCTTATATCTTCAACATGTAATATCATATCTGTGAGTCTAAGGCAAAGAATTCTCTCCTAACTTGAAGTGGTGTGATGGATCGATATGATATAATAGCTACTCGAGACTCCAATCAATATCGAGCTCTACCAGATTCTATTCATTTGTTGAACACGTGGAAAGTGACCTGTGGGCACCTCATATAGATTTCTAGACAAGGTCATGGAAGTGAGAACAAGAGGCGTAATGAAACCACAGGGACTATGGATGATTTTCTAGTCTAGTCCAGAAAGTCTTAGCCTGATCACTATTATGTTCAATAATGAAAGTTGTGTAATGATATCAGGTGGAAGTGGTGATGACCTAAATACCAATGCACACAAACCAATGTCGATATCTAATTAGTTAACAGGCCATTGGGTTGTGGGACCTGAGGATCACAACCAAAAACTCATGGGGGTTGTGGTCCTTGTATGGTCATGCGCGTAATCAAACCCTATTTCCAGAGTAGTCCAATAATCGTAGGCTTGATTAGTTGTAATGTTTAGCATGTTTAATTGTTCTATTTCTCATAAAACCTAGTAGGTGTGCGTAAAACTTACAAGTGTAAACTAACGTATCAATGTCTGTCAACAATTCCGCCCATTGGGTTGTGGGACCAAAGGATCACAACATACATCTTTTCTTGTTGTGGACCATTGATGGTCATGCAGAATGAATTGAAATGATTTTGGTAAAACAAGATAACTATCAAAGGAAATTTAATCTATGTTTTTGGTGTTTTCACAATATATCAAAGAAAAACAATAAAAGCAAACTAATCTAACAAAAGTAAATGTTTTTGATCTTTTCTAGTTTTTAAGCAATACTTCTAATCTAATAAATAAACTAAATACAAGTAATTAGCTAGATGTAGCTAATTACTTGTGTGAATATGTGAATCTAAATCTAAAACAAATAACCTAATTTAATCAAAAACCCTTCAAACCCTACCTCAGAGGTGAAGAACAAATCATAACCCTAAAGAGCTATTGTTCCCAAAACTTCCCTAGTAATGTCAAAGAGAAAGATTTATAATGATTTGATCTACTTGTAATTTCCTAATCAATTGAAATGAACAATTTTACTACTCTATTTGATATGTAATTGAAACTAATGATTCAAAATTGATAATTTGACAAATGAAGCAAACAAACAAGTAATTCCAACCTGGATAAGCAAGAGCTTTGGAAAATCTAGTTGTATCTATATCTATCCCCTCAGTTTGTTCCTTTCTTTCTTTGTGTGTCCATATGAGTCCAAGGGATTGGGAATGCAAGAACAACAACAAAAGAAGACACTTGAGAAATGGTAGCTTGAAGGTAGTTTGGTTGCAATGCAAGTAGAAGAGAGATAACACAAGAGATCTAAGCTTGGCTATGCAATTCCTAACAGGATTGTGGCAGCAATACTATGCAAGATACACAAAAATTCTCAGGCCTTTTCTTGAATACAAGCATGGAATATATAAGAAATTGGGGTTGGGATGTGCCTTCATGCACAAGGCAAGAAGAGGTAGTTCAACTAACTAAATCTATTTAAAAATAGAAGAGGGAAGGAGAACCAAGCAATCAAAACTATTTTTAGACAATTTGGTTCACAAACGCATCCTAAAAGTGAAGTTAAGTGAAGTGTCACATGTTAAAAACACGCATGATGATTCTATAAAAATCACGGGAGACCGCCACCTTGAGCAGGGCGGCGGTCGCAAGATCACCGCCCTACTTGGGCAACCGAACCACTACCTAGTCCTGCAGGTGGCGGTCCTAGGCACTAAAGGCCAAAACATGCATAGAATGAAGCGGGAAGCTGGAAAAAGCATGTGAAAATCTAAGTAAGGATGTCTAGGCTACAAATATACACTACAAATGGGTTTAGGAGCTCAACATCTTCTGAAAGGACATGAATCATCATTGGGGACTTTTGTAACCATTTTCCACAATGTAGCACATGTAATTTTGGGTGCATACATATTTCCCCCTCGAGAAGCATCTTAGCCATGAAGAGGCATAAAACATAGAGTCTGAGTATGGCATTCTCAAAATGGGGAGTTAGAAGCTATACCTGACATGCCCATGTGTTGAAAATGTCATCGTCCAAGCTCCCGCTACCTACAAGAGGGAGAGAAGACTCAAGTGCAGATAGATAAAATATCAAAAAATAAACACTAAATCAAAATGACAAGAGGACTTACCATTTGTGTGGGGATATAGAGATATACCTGCGCCAACGCTCTATCCCTATGAACACATACACTCAAAACGAGGTCAAAACAACATATATATATCAAAACAAACTCATTTTCCAATTCATTTGTGCTTATTCGATTTGGTGATTTTGGAGCTCTGACCCACGGTGACCATTTTCAATGAGAGTACAACTGAAATGACCATTACGAGATCGTGATCATGCCTCCATGAGGGGAGATCACCTCACACGGTCTAAGGTTGGTTTTTTCACTTTTGCATTTTTAAACCTAAAATGTAAAAATGTTGAAAAGTTTACCTAGGGGGATCATTTTCAAAATTTCTTGTCTTAAATGAGTCTCTAGGGGGGCCCATAGGGAAGTCTTTTATTTTGTCCAAAATGGTCTTTTTTTGTGTTTTTGAGCATTTTCTAGGGTTAAAAACGTTTGGAAAATCGGTCCAGACCACCACCCTAAGTGGGGTCAGCCCATACCTTGATAGGGTGGTGGTCCACCCACTACACTGGGCGGTTCTTGAACAAAAATGACCAAAATGCATGCTAACTTGATTTTTTTTTTGATTTTTGATGTTTTTCATGTTTTTGGTGAGCTTATCCTTTGATATACGTTACTAACTTGCTCTTTTTCTATGTTTTGGTGGATGCGAAGAAGGAGGAATACATCCATTGGAGTCATGAGAGGGAGTGTGATTAGCTCCCAGATTTTAGACCAGCTGACTCAGGATGAGATAGATATTCTCTAGGGTAGGATTTGGAGGATTGCACAGTGCCCCATGTCACTCCTGCTAGTCACATACTTGTGTGACTTGTTTTCTTACTGGGATGCAGACCAAACACTTTCCGATTCGTTGCAGTGGGGGGTGAGTGGACTATCACCCTAGAGGATGTATACCACATTCTTGGGCTTTCGATACTTGGGAGGAGAATTGACTGAGACAACAGTAGATCTAGATCTTGAGATGACTCAAAGTGGGCCACATACATGGGGGATGTCGTTGTTTCATTTGGCTCAAGAAGGGGATAAAGGTCCGATCTATTACCACTTCTCTCTATCCCCATCATTCGCAGAGCCATCATGGGTATCTTGTCCTCATGATTGATCAAGGACAAGGGAGGTGACACTCTCTTTACTGTTGGGCTCCCATTATTACATAGATTGAGGGGCATGGCCACATATATGCCTAGGGAGTAGACATCCTGGGGACTACCTATCATGACCTATATAGGGTAGTCAAGTTACAGGGACAATCATTGAGCCATCCCACACTAGTTATGAGCTGGGTATATGAGTGTATTTCCCCTTATGGAAGGGGATACTAGTAGTGTAGAGACCCGGGGGCTGTCCGAGGGAAGTGAGGTGGATAATGATGTCAGTTCTTCAGATGCCACATCATCCAATGGCTTCTTTGACTACGACAGACATGGTTGCCACACCCTACCAGGATATGGCAAGGTTGTGGGGGTAGGAGGTGACCACAAGTGGTAGCTTTCTCTACCACATAGGATTAGTTGATGATAGGTGGGAGAGTCAAGATTCATCCATTCGATCGGGTTCCTCAACAGTTTGGCCTCCCTTATGTAGATATGCTTCCTCCAGTGGCACCAGTATATAAGACTATTTAGGAGGCCTAAAGGGCCCTAGAGGGGATCCTAGGCTGGACTGTGGTTACTCCAGGTGTGCCTATTATAGTTAGGTGTGGTGGTTTGCCCGATGGGAAGCTGGTGCCCCTCGAGTGCCTTTACTTTGATTGTGGCTGCTCTCCCCACTCACAAAGTGGAGAGGAGGATGAGCCCATTGATGTAGACTCCAACTCTGAGGAGCACATGAGAGATGAGACCGAGGAGGAGTTTGTTGGAGAGGAGAGGGGATGAGGGGTTAGGTGGTGAGGCTAGTGAGGAAGCCCATATATAGGAGGAGGAGAGTGACCTTGAGTATGATGACACTCAGATATGCTGAGAGTGGCATGGGAGGAGGCGAGTGTGGAGAGAGAGACCTTGGTCTCGGAGGGACCACTTCCTCGAGATGGAGAGGGAGATGATGAGTCCATGATAGGACAACATCTCACCTCTAGCTTTGGGAGGCCCCAAACCACTAAAGCAGTAGTAAAAAACCACTGACCCTACTACTGATGCCTGAGATCCAAGTATGTTGATACTCTTCTCTTGACTTTGTTAGTTAGAAATGTTAGTTGGTATTTTTTTTTTTTTTTTTTAATTTTTTTCTAACTCATCATTTCTTCTTCTTTTCTTTCTTGCAGTGACTGCACAGAGAGTGGTGAGAGCTTATTTGATGGGTGTGTGTGGACACCCTATTGATCCCCTCGGGAAGACCCGAGCCGAGCTGATGATGAGGATTTAGGCCACACTAGCAATGAAAAGACACACCGATGTGTTTTTCACCTATCTAGAGAGTAGCGGGTGATGACCTCTCTTCATACTCAGGTGGTTGGGTATGAGGCAACCGAGAGATTGATGAGGTGGAGTCACTCTCGCAGCGAGACCATGGCCAGTGGCCACCACCACAAGCACTCACACCATTCAGTTCATTCTCATCATCATAGCCATAGTAGGAGTCCTGGACATGGTCGTGCACCATCCATCCGAGGGATCCCATAGGGATTGACATGCCATTGGGCCTTTTTATTTTTTTTTCATTTTTTGGGCATTATATGATTTTTTTTTTATATATTTTGGGCTCATTGTGAGTGTTTTGACCATGCCTAACGTGATGGCATTGTACACAAAACTCAATTTATTATGATATATACAAACTCTTCTTTTTGGTTCGGTAATTCTTTGTATCTGAGTTGACTTCCTCTTGGCTCACTTTCACATGTGTACTCTAGATGTTTAGAACTTCCATTTTTATATGCTTTTCAAATGTATGTAAAGGGATATGAATGCTAATAGAATGATTTTTTTGTATTTTATAATGTTGATATATGATAATGCAAACACATTGTAATGTTGAACTTTAGTTTCTTTAAGAAATTTTGGTACTTCGTATTGTTTTGGAAAAACATGGTGATAAAGTGATATGATAAGTGAATGAACTTTCCCCACTCCTAACTCCACACAACTAGTAAGATGTGAGGGCTCAACACCAAGAGCCAAAAGGGCACAAGTTATGAAAATTTGTGAATGGTAATGATGAGAGAAAGACAAGGATTTGAAAAACCAAATTGAGACACTACAACCTCACTCTACTCAAGTTTTCTTCATAGTTTAGAATGTGAATTTCTTTCCAGTTTATCTAGACTTAGATCCGTAGATGGCCACTTGGTTGAAAAAATCTGGTTTTGAGGTTTTAAGCTCTTTTGGAATTTTGGACATCTAACTCACTTTGTTTTGATTTATGATTTCACAATATTTGAATGAACTGTTTCTAACTTTCAAGTTTTTCAAAGAGACCCCCTACACCTTGCCCCATGCTACTAGTAGGAAGTATGGGCTTATCACCATGGACAAGGCATAGGTGAGTAAGGGAATTTCTCTCCTTTCCCAACCCTACATCACTAGTAAGAGACACATGCTCAACACCAAAGGTTGGTAGGGAAGAGAAATGTGTAAAATAAAAATTTTTGTGGATTTACATTTGACTTATTTATCTAGGAAAAATGTTTAGAATGTTCTTATTTCCAAAGAGATGTGTATGGGATAGATGTGACACCATGAAGCTTCTAGAATAGACTATAGGAAAAGACACCTAATCTAGAAAGAGACTATAAGTAGAACCAAGTATGCAGGCCTTGGTATGGTTATTATCAAAACTTTGTCTTATCTTGTTTGATCGATGAAATGATTCAAAAACAATTGATGATACCATGAAGATTTGTAGAGGCATGATTTGAATGTTTTTCCAATTTTTTCAGAAGTTTTTAGGAATTTCTATAAGAATAAGTCCCTTGATCACAAATTTTACAGAATGAACTGGTAGATGAAAATGCAATGCAGATGCAATAATGTACATATGAAAATGCTAATGGATCATGCATAATACCTCTTTAGGTGAAGAGAGTTTACAGATTCACTAAACTCCTCACCCTCTAGTGTACACAGGAAAATGCCCCATTTTTGTAGTCTTCTATTACTCGATATGGACCCAACCACCTGGGTCTGAATTTCCTTCCTTCACCATTTTTTTTTCTATTCATTGTCAAGTCTTAAAACCAAATCTCCCTCATATATTTCACACTCATAGACTTTCTTGTTGTATTTCCAAGCCATCCGGTCAACGTAAACACTATGTCATTGTTCAACATTGAGTCTAGCTTCATCAAGACTTTCTAATTGAGAGAGTCATGTGCCTCTCGATAGCCTTCTTCTCCCATAATTCCTTGCAATGAGATACAGAGACTAGGTATTTTGACTTCAAGTGGTAAAACCACTTCTGCACACCAAATACCAAAGAAAAGGGGTTTCCCCCATCGGCATTCTTACCGATGTCCGATAGGCCCACAAGGCCGAAAAAATATTTAAATGCCAATCTCATTTGTTCTCCTTGACGGTCTTAAGGAGAATGGATTTTAATGTCTTGTTCATAGCCTCAACCTGTCCATTGGCCTGAGGGTAATAGAGAGAAGTTGTGTGGTGATTTATTTTGAATTTTCACACAACTCACGTACTTCATCATTTTTGAAAGATGTGCCATTATCTAAGATAATGACTTGTGGGACCCCATACCTACAAATGATTTGGTTCAGAATGAACTTTGTGATTACAGATCCAGGCACGGTGGTAAGAGGCATGGCTTCTACCCACTTAGTAAAGTATTTTGTGGCCATGATTATGAAGTTATGACCATCTATTGATGAGGGAGAGAATTTCCCTATCAAATCTAGGCCCCATGTGGAAAAGGGCCATGGTGTTGCAATTGGTTGCAGAGCCTGTGCCGTATGTGGATCTCATGGGAGAACTCTTGACATTTATGGAATTTGTGCACAAAATCTACCATGTCATGTTCTAGCATGGGCCAAAAGTAGCCCATCCGATGTATCTTCCGAGTAGTGGTGGCCACCAAAGTGACCTCCACATACTCCACTATGTGATTCATAAAGAATATTTTTGATTCTTCTTCATCAACACATCTTAACAACATTCCATCAAAGGCTCTATGATAGAGCACTTGTTCCAAGATGACATACTTAGCGGTTATAATATGTAACCATCTTCTTTTTGATGTTTTTCCCTTCTAGGATATGTATGGTCCACTATGAAATTAATGATGTCAGTGTACCATGGACATACAAAAATGGGAGGCTTGGTTTCAACAAAATACACACACTCATCGGGGAAGTCTAGATTTACTAGATCACCTCCATCCAATGGGTTGTCAGCCAACCAATCCATAATGATTTTTCCTTTGATGGATTTCTGATTAACAAATGTTAACTCAAACTCACCCATCAGAGTTATGAAGCATCCAAATTTCTTAGATAAGGACCCTTGTGTGAGAAATGTCCACAGGTGATCTGATTTAACAATAACCCTTGTTTCTTGGTTTAGCATGTAATGTCTTAAGCATTTTTCATGAAGACTATAACAAGGCATTCCTTCTCTACTTGTGTATAACGTGTCTCATAATCAAGAAATGTCTGAATAATGAAATAGACCACACATGTTCTCATTTATCATCATCTTCTTGAGCTAACATGCAGGCTAATGAGACATCCATAGCTCATGAATACAGGATCAAGGGGTGATCTGACCTAGGTGGCATGAGTGTGGGAGGAGACAATAAGAACCATTTAACCGACTCAAATGCCTCATTGCATTCTTCCATCCAATCAATGCAACAATCCTTTTTCAAAAATTGTTGATTGGGTGAATAAAAAAGGTCAAATCAGGGATAAACCTTTGATTGCACCGAGTTTTCCAAGAAAATATCTTGATGCCAAACTCATCTGATGGTGGAGTCATTTCTAGTACAACTCATATTTTGGTTGGGTCTACATCAATCCCTCATGAAGATATGATGTATCCCAAAATCTTTCCTCCCATTACACCAAACACACATTTTTCTAGATTCAACGTGACACCATTCGATTAAGCAAGAAAGGATGATATGAAGCACCTCTTGGGTGATCACAACATTTTAGGCCTTAGCCAGAAGGTCATCCACATAGGATTCCACAATCTTATGTATAAGATCATGAAATATATAATTCATCACCCATTGGTATGTGGCACCAACATTCTTAAGCCCGAATGACATGACAACATAATAATAGGTTCCCCAAGGAGTTATGAATGTAGTTTTGGCCTGATCCTCCTCAGAGATTCTGATTTGATTGTACCCAAAAAACCCATCCATGAGAGACAACAACTCAAAACCAGTTGTTGCATCGATAATAACATCGATGGATGGTAATGGGAAATCATGGACAAGCCTTGTTGATATCCCAAAATTCTATGCAAATGTGGATCTTTCCATTCTTCTTGAGAATGGGGATGATATTAGACACCCATTGTGAGTAGTCAACTAGCTTGATGAACCCTACCTATAGGAGTTTCATCACTTCTTCCTTCACCATGAGGGCCACCTTTGGCTTCATGGGCCTTGAATTTTTTTAATTGGCTTAGCATCTAGGGCTTGGTGATGAGGTTGTGAACTACAATGTGTGGTGTAATTCCCATCATTTCCTTGTAGCTAAATGTGAAATATTTTTTATGCTCCTTGAGGATACGGTATGTATTTCAACCTCCTCAGAGTTAGAGAGGATCCTAGTTTTAATATTTTTGGTTCCTCCTCCATCCCGATGTTTATATCAATTGTTCCTCGATTAAGGAGGCATTTCCTTCCTCAAACTCAGGGGGGCTAGAGGTAACTCTAAATCCCCCTCTTCTCCTACCTCATAAATTTTGAGCTCCTTCCCAGGGAAGATTCTATCATGGGATTTCCAAAATAGGAAGAAGAATGTGGGATTAGGGAAAGATCAACCTCATGATGAGTAAGATGTAATTCTACAAAAGTGTTTAGATATCCCAGAGTTTCTTTATCACTATCAACATGATCTGAGATGACATAATCACTCTCTCTCGATTTCTATGTATGTCAACATTGGGGTTATCGGTGTTTTACAAACCAAAGGTTCAACATGAACCGAGACCATGAAGTTTGTATCCTCCAACTCACTACTTGGAGTGAAGTGGAAGAAGAAGTTTTATAGAGTCTATGAGGAGGTTTTGTTCTCATGGAATTTCTTCAATCGATATGAAGTTCAAACCCTTTGTTAGATTTAGCACTTTGTTTTGTAGAGTTGTAGATGCTCAACTCTAGTCTCATATACCTCAGATATTTGATTTGTGACCAAGTTGTGAATCACCCAACACCCTAATATTAAGAGCACCCATTCTTTTGGCTACAATGAGACCAAGTAGAGAGGGCTTCATATTCAGCCCCATTATTTGTACATTCAAAGTTTAACTTGAAGGAAAAGGTAGAATCCTTCCCTCAAGAGAGGTAAGGATCACACCTTCCTTGATGCCAAAATGACACTTGGCTCCATCAAAATGGAGAGTCCAATAGTTACTTGGAAAAATGGATGTTGGATCATCCTTTGTATCTTCTTCCTTTACCTCAATTACTTCAACCATACAAACTTCATCTAGCTGGAAGAGAACCGAGTCCCAAGGTATGTCCCATACCCATAGAATCAAATGGAAGGAGAATAGGTAAATCCTTTTCCAATAGCTCACAATATTTTTTGTGGTTCCTAATGACACTGTCTCTATGATGATGGTTTCATCCTTTGACTTCTGGAATGCCTTCGATCAAGCCCATGACTTCTAATTCCATTGTAGGAACCAAATTTTCTTCTAGAGACTAAGCTTGTAGGTTTATTTAACTATTTTTAGGAAGCTCAAACTCAGAGTGGACCCCTGGCCTCTTCTTTAAGTTAGCTAGATGTATGTCAAAGGGTTTTGATCACCCTGTGCCACAAAGACCTTCCCTAAATGTAGGAACCTTGACTTCCTAAAACAAAGTGGAGGGAATCACCTTCATGTGATGAATCCAAGGATGGCCAAGGATCATATTATAGTTGGTTTCCCGATCTATAATATAAAACTTAGTTAGAACCATCTTAGGTCCAGAGTGACTGGAAACACTATAGTCCCGATTGACGTCACTTTTGAGGTTGTCATAGCCTCTCAACATGTATTTTTCACATTGAGGAGAAATTGGTCTCTCCATAACCTAAATTTTGAAGGAAAGAGAAGGGGACTATGTTAACCACTTCCCCATCATCAATCATCACATTTTTACATAGTTTTTGTAAATCCAAACTTGTAAAAACAATCGGATCACCTCTACGAGCTATTTCAACATCCGTGGGCATCTTGTGATGTCAAATTACAATCCAACATCTCTTTCAAGATTCCCTGAGAGGATAGACATCAAATTCCATGTGGTTTATCTTACACTTTTGGAGGAGGGGTGACATTAATCAAATGGCCAAGACCTAGTGCTTCTAATAGAGTGGCTCTATGAGTAGGGGAATTCTTTAATAGATCCAAGAAGGAAATGTGAGAGAAGGTCTTGGTTAGGTCACTGATCAAGTCATAAGCTCCTACTGGCTTTCCTAGTGTATCATGAAATGTCATCTGATATAGTTGGGTAGATCGGATAGGCTATGAAGAATAATATTTGGTTCTAGTGGCAACATTAATCTGAGGTTCAATGTCCAACTCTACCAATCCCACAATTTTTGTTTGTTGGTGGCCATCCAAAGGAGGTGCCACCTTGTGGGTTCGATGAAGTTGAGGCTTCACGATCATTGGTTCCTATTACAATACCTTTTTTTGAGCCATTGGGATCTATTCTACCATATTTTGGGTGCATGGGGAGAGGATCATTAAATATTCCAAGTGGTGTGTTCTGTGGGGATATCGGTCCCATGTAGGTGTTCTAAGTTGGCATGTTGGGTTTGCCAAAAACATGTCAACAAATAATTGTCTTTGATCCTCTGAAAAATGTAGAGAAACTTTTTGCAATCACGGCATGTTCTTGCATCATGCCCACAAACCCTATGGAAACCACAATATAAATCAGGATCATAATCTCGAGGCCTTTGGTTTGCACCTTGTTGTGGTCCAAATTATGATTATTGTTCAACTTGTTGATTTTTATAGTTAAAATTTGGGAACCCTTTCCCTTGGTTTTGGAATTGGTTGATACCCACCTGGTATTGGTTAGGGCCTTGGGTCTATTTGTCTTTTGTTGAGAGGTTGTTTTTTTTTTGTTGTTGAGGATGATTAAAATCTACAACATTGATTGAGGGTGAGAATTTATTATTTCTCTGATTATTTCCATTGTTGTTGTTATTGGTAGTAGTAGTATTTGTATTGGGAGAACTAACAACATTAGGTTTCTTGGGCTGATCAATAACACCATCCATTGTGACCCCACGGTTCTTATTAAGGACCTTCGGTCCTTGATTATTTCTTGTGTTGTTGGAGTAACTAGGGTTATTTTTGTTAGGAGTGACTAACCTTCCATTTGTTCCATAAGTCTTATGACCACTATCAATGGTTGCTTGATCAATTCAAAGAGCACCCTCTAGCACCTCTTCATAGCTCCTTAGTGGGAAATTTTTGACTTCTTCCTTTATCTCCTATTGAGGGAGTGGAGGAAAAATCACAAAGCTCCATCTATCCATGTTTGGAGCACTTGCAGAGGAGTAAAGAACCTATCACCACCTTTGAATGAAGTGGGTTATGGACTCATCATTGTGCTCTTGTTTTTGATATGAAGGAATTCTCTGATTCATGTCTTAAAAGTTTGTTCATATCAAAATCCTTAATAAATTCTGACACAAGTTTTTTGAAGGAGTGTATTAAAGCCTCTGGTATCCTATAGTACCAATCGAGAGCAATACCTTCTAGCATCTTAGGGAAAATCTTCAACAACTATGTCCCACGGGAGAAGCTCTCAATGGCCATTGCAGTAAGCTTTGATGTGAGCATTAGGATCACCCTCCCCTTTGAACTTTGGAAGATCGGGAAAGGGTCTTGGGAGCATGACTATCCAGATGGAGAAGTCTAGAGGCTCCTTAAGATATTCAGAATAGGTCCCCATTGCATATGTTTCAACCATTGAAGATCCTTGTTGGGGAGGTGGAGGTTGCATCGGTTGCTAAAATGGTACATAACATAAACATTTTTTTGGGGCATATGGAATCCCATGTGGCTGTCCATATGGACCTAGGTAAGTGTACATATCCCCTATGGTGATTTAGAGTACATGTGTACGTAGGGGGTTGACTACTTTGATATGGAGTCAAGGCACAAAGCCAGGGAACATTGCATTTCCAGTTGGTATGGCATTTGAGAATGCACTTCGGCTGGTGCCTATTGTAGATATCCATATGTGGCATGAGGGGCATACCCAAGGTGCCCATCCCAATTATAAATCTCCAGGGTTTGGAGCACCCATATAAACTAGAGGATTCTACATAGTAGGTACTTTTCCATAATTATGTGGATAGTGAGAAGTTCTTTTTTTTCCTACGTATGAACTTTGAGCATTTTGGGAAAGCTCTAACTCTTTGAATTTGTCTACTAATGCAAGATGATGTCACCCATTGATGGGATGGTGTTTTTTTAGGTGTTTGTTGTTGAACTTTTGGAGGTTGTTGAGGAGTGTGGTATCCTGCTATGAATTGTTCACTATGTTGCCACCCCTCATTGGCAATGTTTTCCATTGTTGAGGGGTAGTGTTATTATTTTGGAGTGGAACATCACCATGTCCTTACAACCTATCAAAATCCCAGTTCATATTCTGAAGTGTTGTTCACTCCTGGCATATCGTGATAAGTACTCCTCATCTAGATGCGGAGTTGGTCCGATTACATGCTAATGGGTTGTCAAAACAATACCCGAGGAGATGAACTTGCTTCCCTAGTGAAATTCATGTTGTTTGAACTTGATTGTTTGTGAGGATATGTCTATGTGATTTGGTCAAGTTCCTCAATACGTATAGAGGAACCAACATTGGTTCCCTAAAGAAGAGGATTTTGAGCAGTTGAGTGGTTATTTCCCATGTTGAGAGCGAAGGTGATTGTTGTGGTATACCTTGTTTGATAATTGTACATGTCAAACCTAGGATGGGTCGATCATACATCATCATCCCCTACATATTCGGGGTATAAGAATACCCACAAAATAAAGGATGGATGAAAAAGTGGAAACATTTAGAGACTAGCTCTTCACATTTGGGTTCACCAATTTGTATGAAAGAAAATCAACACATGACCTTCTTCACACCCGACTTCCCAGGTCATGCCGAGATAAATGTGTAGAATAGAAATGGATGTGTATGTGTGGTGATGATGGATAAGCTAATGAGGCAACCTTATATCTTCACACACAATATCGGGATCTGTGAGTCTAAGGAAAAGAATGCTCTCCTAACCTGAAGTGGTGTGATGGATCGATCTGATATAATAGCTTCTCGAAGACTCCAATCAATATCGAGCTCTGCCGAGATTCTATTCACTATTTTTGAACACACGTGGAAAGTGACCTACGGGTGCCTCGTATAGATTTCTAGACAAGGTCATGGAAGTGAGAATGAGAGGCGTAATGAAACCACAGGGACTATGGATGATTTTCTGTCTAGTCCAGAAAGTCTTAGCCTGATCGGATGTCTATGTTCAATAATGAAAGTTGTGTGATGATATCAGGTGGAAGTGGTGATGATCTAAATACCAATGTACAAAACCAATGTCGATATCTAATTAGTTAGCAGGCCCATTGGGTTATGGGACCTAGGATCACAACCAAAAAAACTCATGGAGGTTGTGGTCCTTGTATTATGGTCATGCACGTAATCAAACCCTATTTCCAGGAGCAGTCCAATAATCGTAGGCTTGATTAGCTGTGATGTTTAGTGTGTTTAGTTTCTATTTTCTCTCAAAAACCTAATAGGTGTGTGTAAAACTGCAAAGTAAACTTATATCAATGTTCATCAAGAATTCCCCCCATTGGGTTGTGGGACCAAAGGATCACAACCATATGTCTTTTTTTTTTGGGGATTGATGGTCATGTGAAAATGAATTGAAATGATTTTGGTAAAACAAGATAACTATCAAAGGAAATTTAATCTATGTTTTTGGTGTTTTCACAAATATCAAAGAAAAAAATAAAAAGCAAACTAATCTAACAAAAGTAAATGTTTTTTTATCTTTTCTAGTTTTTAAGAAATACTTCTAATCTAATAAACAAACTAAATACAAATAATTAGCCAAATGTAGCTAATTAATTACTTGTGTGAATATGTGAATCTAAATCTAAAACAAATAACCTAATTTAATCAAAACCCTTCAAACCCTACCTCAGAGGTGAAGAACAAATCATAACCCTAAAAGAGCTATTGTTCCCCACAACTTCCCTGGTAATGTCAAAGAGAAAAGCTTTCTAATGATTTGATCTACTTGTAATTTCCTAATCAATTGAAATGAACAATTTTACTACTCTATTTGATATGTAATTGAAACTAATGATTCAAAATTGATAATTTGACAAATGAAGCAAAAACAAACAAGTAATTCCAACCTGGATAAGCAAGAGCTTTGGAAAATCTAGTTGTATTTGTATTATCCCCTCAATTTGTTCCTTTCTTTCTTTGTGTGTCCATATGAGTCCAAGGGATTGGGAATGCAAGAACAACAAAAAAGAAGATGCTTGAGAAATGGTAGCTTGAAGGTAGTCTAGTTACAATGCAAGTAGAAGAGAGATAACACAAGAGATCTGAGCTTGGCTATGTAATTCCTAGCAGGATTGTGGCAAGCAATACTATGCAAGATACACAAAAATTCTCAGGCCTTTTTCTTGAATACAAGCATGGAATATATAAGAATTGGGGCTGGGATGTGCCTTCATGCACAAGGAAAGAAGAGGAGTAGTTCAAACTAACTAAATCTATTTAAAAATAGAAGAGGGAAGGAGAACTAAAAATCAAAATTTTTTTAGACAATTTGGTTCACAAACGCATCCTAAAAGTGAAGTTAAGTGAAGTTAATCGCATGTTAAAAACACTGCATGATGATTCTAGAAAAATCACTTAGACCTCCGCCTTGACCTAGGGCAGGTGGTTTTAGAACCACCACCTAGTTAAGATGGAGGTCCTGGCACTAAAGGCCAAAACATGCACAAAATGAAGTGGGAAGCTGGAAAAAAGTGTGGAAAAGCTAAGTAAGAATGTCTAGGCTACAAATATAATGCCTTAGATCACATCGAAATTGATCCAAGGCATGGCCATTATTAAAATATAAATGCAATAGTCTAAGGAACAAATTTCATATCATAACTTAGGTAATTTACCCACATATTTCCAAAAGATTGCATTTACTTCTTACCAATTGAGTTCACATAATGCAATTCAAACCTCAATTTAGTGAGTACATGATAACCATTCAACATTAGTACAATTTGCCAAAGTATGATTAAAATGAGATTCTTTTACATGCAAAGTGGATATCTCTTCTACAAACATGACCAACAGTTCAAAGAGTACACTAACTCAGAATAGGAATCACATATCAACATTTGTAAACTTTAGTTACAGAAGAAAGTACATATATCAACATGGTAGAGGCATTACATACCTCCCCTCTAAAAATCATCATTGTCCCGATGATTAACTTAGTCCACATACATATTTAAGAACATAGGCATAAATATAACTTATTCATCCATAAAATTCTGAAACAGATAACAAATTTGGATATAGAATTTTAAGTTTCTCAAAACTTATTACAACATCAAATTATTGTACCAATAATTACAAAGAAAAGTGTTTTTCCCAATACTGGCAGAAATCATAGATAGTTTCAGACTAAATATTTAAATTTCACAAAAAACAGAATTATTTCTATTCAAATAGATGTGGAAAAACAATCTTCATGTCCTCAAGATTCTCCCAAGTTGCACTTTCTTCATTAAACTGGTCCCACTGGACCTTGCATTGACTTATTTTGCAATTTCGTAAGTGTAACTGGTGAGTTTCCAACATCCTTACAAGTTCAACCATGATTATTTCTAGGTCTTTGACCTACAAAGAATTCCAATTCAATACATGTGACAAATCTGAATGTATTTCTTAAACAAATAAATATGGAAAACATCATGAATTCATGTCAATGTGGGAGGAAATTCTAAGTGGTAAGCTACATGACTTATCACTTCTATAATTTTGAAAGGTCCTAGAAAATGAGGTGATAACTTGGTTGTTTTTCCAAAAGTTATGGAGCTCTTGTTAGGCTTGACACATAAAAATAATTTTCACCAAGTTAAAATTTCCTATCAATCATTTTTCAGGTCTACATAACGTTTCTGCCTATCAGTAGCTTCCTTTAATAGTTCATGAATTAATTTTACTTGTTGTTCCATTTCAGTAAGCATTTCAGGTCCAATTACCTCTCTATCTTTGATGTTATCCCAACTAACAGGGGTTCTACACTTTCATCCATATAATGCTTTGAAAGGTGTCATTTTTAGAGAGGAATGGTAAGTATTATTGTATGCAAATTCAACTAAAGGAAGATATTATTTCCATTTGTATTGTTGGTCCATACAATACATTCTCAACATATCTTCCATTACTTGATTAACTCTTTCTATTTTCCCATCCGTTTTTGGATGATATGCGGAACTAAAATTTAGTTTCATTCCTAAGGTTGCATTTAGAGTTTGCCAAAAACATGTGGTCATTCTTAGGTCTCTATCATATATAATCAACTCAGGTACACCATGTAATCTGAAAATTTCATGAACAAATATTTTTGCAAGGATAGGTGAATCATCTTTTAGATTTCCAGCAATGAAATGAGCTACTTTTGTTAACTTGTCAACCACAACCAAAATAACATCATGCTTATTTTTAGACATAGGCAGCCCTTGAAAAAATCCATACTTATTACTTTCCATTTATACTATGGTATGCTATGAGGGTATAGTAAACTAGTTGGGTGCATATGTTCACCTTAACACGTTGACATTCAAGGCAATGTGAAATAAAATCAATTATGTCCTTTTTCATCCCCTTCCAAAAATATTGTTGTTTTACATCAACAAGCATTTTTGTCACTCCGGGATGTCCTGAGTAAGGTGAATTATGAAATTCAGTCATTAATTTCTTCCTTAACTCATTTTTGAGGGTACATACCCCAATTTTCATACCTTAGGATTTCTTCATTATCAATTCTAAAACCTTTGTATCTTACATCATTAGAATCTGCAGCAAGTGCTACTTTAACTTGCTAAAAATACGATTAGATATCATTGCTTTCTTTACTTCATCTTTAAACCGAGTTCTCAAAGTTAAAAGTGTGAAAATATGTTTCCTACGGATGAGTGCATCCTCTAGTTTGTTTTCCTTACCTTTAATGTAACTTATATCTAATTCATACTAAGAAAAAAGTCTAACCATCTTCATTGTCTTACATTAAAAATTGGCTATATGAAAATATATTTCAGCCCAAGGTGGTCAATTTTTAGTTCAAAGGGTTTGCCTAAGAGTTAATGTCTCCATACTTGAAGTGCATGTACTATGACCGCAAGCTATAGGTCATTAGCGGCATAATTTAGCTTGTGTAACTTAAGTTTTTTGCTCTCATATGCTATAACATGATCATTTTGGAGTAATATACCCCTAATCCTTCTCTGGAAGCATCTGTAACTACTGTAAAGATTCCATTTGGATCTAGAACAATCAAAATAGGTGTTGTAGTTAACTTTTCTTTTAGTATTTTAAATACTGCTTCACATTTATCACTCCAAACAAACTTTTTGTCTTTTTTTTTTGCAATGAAGTAATTGGGGCAACAAATTTTGAAAAGTCCTTAACGAATTTTCTATAATATCCGGCAAACCCCATCAAGATTCCAACTTTATGAATGTTCTAAGTTGTTGGCCAATCAATTATGGCTGTAATATTTGATGGATCAACTGATATTCCATCCTTACTTATAACATGTCCCAAATAATGTACTTCAGTTTTGTAAAAGGAACATTTTAAAAATTTTCCAAACAATTTTCTCTTTCTTAAAATCTCAAGTACAATCCTTTTATTTTCATTGTGCTCATCCACCCTTTTAGAATAAACAAGAATATCATCCAAGAATATAAGTACAAACTTGTCCAAGTATTATTGAAAGATATTATTCATCAAATTTATGAAAACCACAGTGTATTTGTGAAATGAAAAGGTAAAATGGTGAATTCATAGTGCCCATACCTTGTTCTAAAAGTTGTTTTGTGAATTTCATCATCTATTATTCTCAACTGATGATATTTAGATCGCAGATATATCTTTGAATAAATTGATGCACCACACATATGATCAAATAGATCATCAATCTTAGGAAGAGCATATCTATTTTTTATTGTTACTTTGTTTAACATTTGATAATCAATACGAAGTCCAAGTGTTTTTCTTTCTTTTTAACAGATATCGCAGGTGATCCCCAAAACAAGACACTAGGTCTTATCTAACCTTTAGAAAATAGTTCATGTAACTCTTCCTTTATTTCAACTAATTCAGTTGTAAAGGGTAAGTAAACATACTTGAATCGACTTACGTCGATTCGGGTGTGTTTATTCACCCTTGGTCAACATAAGTTGACGTCAACACTAGGCTATATTCCTATCACAGTTTAGAGTAAAACAATGACCTGAGATCCCACTTTATGATAGTTGTGTTAGAGGAGCTGAGTGGAATATTTTGGAATAGTGGTTGCTTCACAATATCTACCTAATGACATGTGACATCATGTGGGTATTGTGTAGTAGAAATTATGCTCATGATGTGACCACTTAGTTCTGATAATGAAACTGACATACTTAACGAGCTCATTAATTCCTTAATTTTTAGCTTGTTAATTAGTTTATTTTAACATTAGGTATCGTACCTAAGGATTAAATAAGCTTGATATGATTAATCCTTAAACTAAGGATCATATTACACCTTCTCATAATTGAAGGTATGTAGATCAAATATGCATTTATCTCAATGGATTAATTATTCATTTTCCCTTAGCCCATTAAGCGATAAATATCAATCTGATTTAAATAAGTAAAGGACAACATTTTAGTCTCATTAATTAAGTCCAACAAGTAAGTACAAATCAGATTTGAATAGTTGTTATGTTAAATAGAGTGACTTTAATATCAATTATCCCCATCATAACATAACCTTATTATTATTCTAGTTACCTATGCATTGGTTCATATTTAAATATGATCTTATATCCCATTGGACCTTATAGATCTAAATATCAACATAGGTTAAGATTCATACAATATGTACTTTTCAACATAATAAGAAAGTTCTCTTTTTCCTCCATTTAAGGACTTATTATTTCATCTATAAGTTCTCAACGACATAATTTAGTATAACCCTAATAAGGAACACAATATCATTCTTTATCACATAATATTACACTATTGTCAAAATTGAAAAGGGTTTAGCATATCAGAATTACAAATTCATATTAGTTTACCATTATCTCAACAGATTAACAAACACACACACACACACACACACACACACACACACACACACACACACACACACACACACACACACACACACATATATACATATATATATATACATATATATATATATATACATATATATATATATATATATATATATATATATATATATATATATATATATATATATATATATATATATATATATATATATATATACATATACACATATATATATATATATATACATATACACATATATATAATATATATATATACATACATATATATATGTATATATATACATATATATATATATATATATATATATATATATATATATATATATATATATATATATATATATATATATATATATATATATATATATATATATATACATATATATATATATATATATATACACATACATATATATATATATATACACATACATATATATATATACATACATATATATATATATATACATACATATATATATATATATATACATATATATATATATATATATATATATATATATATACATATATATATATATATATATATATATATATATATATATATATATATATATATATAGTCCTCTACTTAATCAACACTTTAATCCATAAGGTACCTAATATATCATATCCACATTTGGCTTAGGATTAACTAATCAATGAGTATTGATCATAACAAGCGGAAAGACTATCTTCCAAATTCCAATCATACAATAAGTTACTAGAAAAATACGAGAATTCACTTTATTTCATTGACAATAAATATCTCCTAAATATTCAGTCAACATTAACATAATTTCCCAAAAATTACGAGAATATTATGGCACTAGGCCTTTATGGTTATTCAACTAGAATCATTCCAAGAACTCTTTATGACAATCATGCATTTGATTTAAATGAACTTAATCAATAAAATAAATGTAACTTCTTCTAGGTCTTTCTTCTTTCACTTGTCACAGAATCCATCTACAAAATTGTTAGCATGTGTTATTTCACAAGATTTGAGCATGATAAGTACTAAATAATTAGAACAATATGCTTCTATCTAACAATTTCATGAAAGGAAAACTACTTTTTAATGAAATTATTCTAAAGTTCCAAAGTACTAACAACTCTTTTAAGCATGCAAAAATGCCACAATAATCTGAATAAATAAAGGAAGTCAATTTAAGTCACATCTATGAACCAATTATCTATATCAATAAAAGTTTAGTCATCAAGGTAAGTTAAGTCCATTTTACCCTTAAAAGTCAAGAATAGGAATGCAAGTGTATTAGGATTTTAGTCATATAATCATATAGATTATATGTTTGAAATCTAACACCTTGTCCTTCATTTTAATATTTACTTATCCAAGTGAATTAATTCAACACACAACAATGATTAATTGGTATGCTAGTCAAATAAGTAGAGTAAGTCATTTACATGGCAGTAATAAAAATCAACCGTTATCCTACACGATATCATTTATAATTGTAATCGAGTAAATAAAACAAGACTAATAAATATCCAAATATCTATTCAAAAATCAAATATAACTTGATATAACATTCAAGGTATTTTCCTTTCCTGATTTGTTAACCAAGTCCTCATTACCAAATATATATAATTATACTACTATCAAACAAGAGTAGTTCAACATGAACCGAATAATGCAACATTTAATATCAAATGAGGCGGTTCAAACCATCATGAATTTATGAAAGTTCAAGATGAATTTGATATAAAACCCAAAGAAAGGACTGATACACAATATCATAACAATGAGCTACAACTAAATTATTCAACAATAATTTATTGACCAAGTCAACCATAAAAATATCAACTAGACCATGAACCAAAAAGGATATTAATTACAGTGGATACTATCAATCAACTATTATAACCATCTCCTATAAGAGATCAAAATAAGGTAAACACAATTAATGCAAAACAGAATACAACATGAACCCAAATAGTACAAGATCTCAGATTCATACTCTAGGGGGTTAAGAGTCCCCTTAACATGTTCATAGATAATTCCACTATAATTAAAAAGAGTTTGTGAGAATCAAATCGGAAACGAGGCACCACGAAGTAGTTGCACTCCAACGGAATCGTGAAAGCTCCAGCGATAGCAAGGAAAAAATTGATCAGTAATGGAAGAACTTGCTCAATAGAAACAAAGATTGCATAGAGGAAAGATAGCGGAGTGTCTTGGCATGCTCATAAATGAATAGAAAAGGGGTACATATAGGGTGTTGAGTAACCCTAAACCTAACCCATGTGAGATGACCCTCCAACATGAGAGGAGGACACATAGGATAACTCACACTAACACCCCCCCTTCATCGAAGCTGGGGTAGTGGCTGTGATGAGTCAGACGAAAGAGGAAGACACTCCTAAACAACTAAGAAAGATGTGTCAATGGGGCCCGGCAACTAAAGACCTGATAAGGTGCCCATATACAAACACAATATTCCTAGAAGAAGAAGAAGAAAAGGACTAAATAACCCTAAGAAGATGGGCAGCTGCAGAAGACCTAATAAGCTCCCGTATGAAGTGCATATGGATCTCAATGTGCTTCGTCCCACTTTGATGCTGAACTGGATTTATACAAATAGAGATCGTGCTCATGTTATCATAGTAGATAATGGTAGGCTACAAAGTGGATGCCAAACTCGTCAGAATACCTTGTAGCCAAATAGCTTGGCACGTGGCAGCGTTGACTACTCCTCTATATTCTACCTCTATAGATGATATCATAATTGCATTCTACTTCTTGCTAGACCAACTAATAGGACCCGAACCAAGAGAGAAACTGTAGCTGAAGTAGATTTCTGATGATCTAAGTCACCGGCCCAATCAGAATCTATGAACCCAATCAAGTCAATATCAACCCCTCTATGATAGTGTATGCCATTAGCATAAGTGCCATGAATATAATGAAGGATCCATTTAGCTACTTTCCAATGCAGCTCATGTGGCTCCTGCATGAATCTGGACATGATCCCAACAGCATATGATAAATCCGGTCGAGTGTGAGTTAAGTAGATCAAGCTCCCAACTAATTATCGGTAAAGAGTACCATCAACCAAGGGAGTAGAGCAATCTGAAACCAACTTAACCCCGAAAGAAAAGGAGTAGGAGAAGACTTGCAATCAAACATCCGAGACCGAGCTAGAAAATCAAGAGCATAATTAGGTTGCAAAATCAATATTTCGAGTTAGATTGTGTAACTGGATCCCAAAGAAGTAATGAAGCGCACCTAAGTCACATGGAAAAATTGTTGGCTAAGGCGATATTCACAAAATAAATAATAGAGGAAGAGCTACTTGTGATCAACAAGTCATCAACATAGAGAACAAGAATGAGTATGGAGTCATCTTTCCATAGAATATAAACATTTGGATCAGAGTGACACCTAGTAAACCCTGATGTAAGTAAGGAGTCCATCTTGGCATACCAAGCCCAAGGGGCTTGTTTAAGGCCATAAAGAGACTTCTTTAACTTATAAACGAGGGAGGAATCTTGGACATAACCTAGAGGTTGTTCCATATAGATCTCTTCCTCTAGGTCACCATGAAGGAAGGCACTCTTAATGTCCATTTGATGGACTTTCCATTTGTTTTCTATGGCAATGGCTAGGGTCATTCGAATAGAAGTCATCTTCGCAACCGGAGAAAAATTTTCTATATAATCAACCCCAGCTATCTGGGAGAAACCCTTATCTACTAATTGCGCTTTAAAATTTTTTACGTCTCCATCTACCCCATACTTTGTTCGGAACACCCACTTACATTGAACGATTTTTCTTCCTTTCGGAAGAGTGGTGAGATCCCAAGTATCGTTCTTCATGAGAGAGGAATACTCCTCATCCATGGCAGAATCCCACTCAAGAATACCAAAAGCCTCTCGAAAAGACTGTGGATCAGAAGCAAAGGTGAAGAAAGAGTGGGGTCTAATGAAATCTGAGCGAGTATGTCTCATATCCGAAGTATCTCCAACTAAATCTCCAAAGACTTTGCAAAGTTTTCCCCGGCTTAAAGGGGACCAGGAGGATCAGGCTCAAAGTTAGAAGATTTTTCACTTGAGTGAGAAGGGACATAGTCCTCATCATCACTACTATCAGAATTAGAAGACTCAAAGGTCTGATGGTCGGGAGAATCTGGAAGAGGAGCACGCTCAACAAAAGATCATCATCCGATGAGTCGAATCAATCAATGAGCTAAAGAACCTCTATAGGTGGAGAAGTAGAAGTCAAAGAAGACTCATCGAGCTTAACAATTCTCTTAATATATAGCTCATGAGAAGTAGAATTCATCAATCGATATCCCTTCACACCATCGGATACCCTATAAAGATAGAAGGTTTGGATTGTGGTTCCAAGGCCTTACGTTTCTTCTTGGGAATCTGAGCCATAGCCTTGGATCCGAAGACTCAAAGTACTCAACATCGCTTGCGTCCAAACCAAGCTTCAAAGGGTGTCATCCTCTTACTCGACTTGTGTGGAACATGGTTTTGAATGTAATTTTCACAATTCACTGCTTCGGCCCAATATTGTGGAGGAAGAGACTTCGAGTGAATCATACAAGTGGCCATCTCCTTTAGAGTATGGTTCTTTCTTTCTGTGACTCCATTTTGCGAAGGGCTATAAGAAATCTGTATGTTGCAAAGAGATCCCTTCAGAAGTACAAAAATCCATGAACCTATTGTTTACATATTCACCTCCATTGTTGGTTCGAAGAACCTTGATAGACCGTTCCACCTGTTTCTCAGCAAGAGCCTTAAATTCCCAAAAATGTTCAAAGACTTCAGACTTAAGCTTAAGAAAATATACCCAAGTATATCGTGAATAGTCATCAATGAAGGTTAGCACATAAAGAGCTCTAGTAAATGAAGGAGAAGGAAATGGACTAGAAACATTGCTGTGAACAAGATCCAAGGGACGAGTGGCTCTCCAAGATTTTCCTTTGTCAAAGTTCTTTTCAGGATGCTTTCCAAGGGTACAACCCTCACAAAGACCTTTAGAAAACTTGACGCGAGGCAACCCGTTGACCATTTTGTTTTGACTCAATTGTTCAAGATAGCGATAATTTAGATGTCCAAAACACTCATGCCATAGCTTACTAACCTCATTTGCATGAGTGAGCAAGGCAGTGGGCGTAGAATTAGAAGTAAAGTGGGAGAAGGTGTACAACCGTGAATGGTGATCTACCTTTCCCTCAGCCACTGTAGTGTCATTGTTAATCTCATGAATAATCACCGAGTTAAGACCAAATTCCACTCGCATTCCTTCACTAAGGTGAGTAATTTGGTAAACCGATAGGAGATTGGTAGAGAGATCAGGAACACTCAACACTTGGTTAAATGTTCCCCCATCCATCTCTATCGATCCACTACTGGAAACCGACACTGTCGTGTCATTACCCATCATGATTTGGGACATTCCACAAGGTTTGATGTTGGAAAACTCAACATGCAAAGAACCCTTGTGGTGTGAGGCACCAAAATCTATAATCGATGTCGATGAAGGAGAAACTTTGGCTACAAGGGCCTTTCCTTTCTTCTTATCATTTCTAGCACTTTTTGCAGTAGAAGACTCGGCCTTCAGAGAAATTTGTTTTATTGATTAAGGAACACTTATTTTATTTTTATCAAGTAAATGAGATAAGTGATCAATCTATTTCTTAAAACAATGTTGCTTGTCGTGACCAGTCTTCTTGTAATAGGAACACAAATACTTTCTTTTCTATGCTCTAGGCTTAGAAGTCGAAGTGTTTGTGTCATTTTTAGGTTTGATCTTGGTTTCTTTCTTAGGTTGATCCTTAGTTTCTTTCTTCTTTTTAGTCTTCTTTCCCTTGCTAGTACTTGCTACAAGGGTATGTGACTTAGACTTGAGAGACCCCATTTGAATGAGTTTGTCCTGTTCTCAAATGAGTTGGGATGAAAAACAGTCAAAGGAGGGCATCATCCAAGTATCACCCAAAGCAAATTTTGTAGCATGGAAAGTTGACACAAAGATAGAATATTTAGAACCTAGCTTAGAGAGAATCAACAAGATCAGTTGAGAATCTTTCTTTTCTACTTGACATCCTTTTAACAATAATCTAATGTGGACAAATTTTGAGAAGAAGGCTTGTAGGTTTTCAAAGTCACTAGGATTTAACCCTAGTAGTTTGTTTTCCAACTCATGCGCTCTCATGTCATCTAGTTGTCCAAAAATTACATCCAACATTTTCCACGCAGATGTAGGTGTTTCAGATGCCTCAATGTGGAAGAGCAAGTAAGGAGAAACAGACATGCAAAGAAGACCTAAAGCTTCATCACTACGGTTTAACCACTTAGATTTTTCAGTTCATCATTTGGTTCAGTCTCAAATCCCATGGTGATGCGGTATAACCCTTTACCCCTTAGTTTCATTATTATTTTTGATCTCCATTCGAAAAATTTGAACGGTGTAAGAAAATGAATTGAAAGTGCATCCATAGTGAGAGAGAGAGAAAGAAATGCAGAAAAGAAACACCACCACCCAGGACAATAACAACCCCCCTGCTTTTGGCACTTTATAGTTTAGTGCATTGATTACAATCGGGTCCGTGCATGTGGTTTGAAACACTTGGTAACTCATCTTGCAATTAGTGTAATAATGCATAAGAGAGGAGACCACAACAGTGTCTCGTGGAGCGCAACAAAGAGGAACACCGTAAACAAGCACAAGCAAAAAATAGAAAGGAGGTGAAAGCCAACCCTGGTGGTGAGAAAAAGCGTCTCATGTCACACGAAAGAATCCCTTTGTCGTAAGACTATGGTGGACGCTCATAAGTCCACGAAAAAAAGGAATTGAACAAAGCTCAAAAGAATGAGCTGAATTAAGCAACACAAAGACACCCCCCAGAATGCGGAACTTTATAAAATTAGTGAATTTACAAAGCTAATGATCCCATCATCTAGAGTGTGAAAAAACATGCAACTTTGACTAAAGAAGTGCTCAAAACCGAGCAACGAGTCAAAAGTTATAGCAAAAACCAATTCCCGCAATTTGATGAGAAAAAGCCAATAAGCCTGCAAATGGATTTAAAAAGTGCCCTAAATGCATGCAAAGGGTGTCATATGTATGCTCGTTGGAAATGACATGGAATTTGAGATAGGGTTTATTTGTATTGCGAGGGGGAATTAGCCACCTGCCAATCCCGGACCTCACCCTTCGTCTTCGGCACTCGACAGAAGGTTAGAAATACAACAATCCAAAGACCAAATTATAATGCCAAGGAATTTTTTTTTAAATAATGTGAAATTAAATAAAAATTAGATCTAATCTAATGAAGATTTAGATGAAGATTTTTTTAAAAAGATAAATGTTTCTAATTAAGAAACTTGTCAGAGTTAGAAATGTTTTTAAAAACTTACTAAAAAGAAGTTTGATTGTAAAAAAAACTTAGCATGTATACTTACACGGCTCGTTTTTATAAAAAGCAACGATCGGGTGTAAGTTTACGTGACCACGCACGCACAGGAATGAACAGTCGCGTACAGGAATGAACAGTCACGTTTTATGTTGCCTACACCAAAAAACAAGGGAACAGGCATGCCGAGGATAAATAACAGTAGGGAAATGATGCCTGGCCGTGCCAAGGGTGAAAAAACACAGAGAAATGTTGCCTGGCCGCGTCAAGAGAGTGTACAGGCCGTTTTTGCTTCTGCCAGGCCGTTTTTGTTTTAGCAGGCCAAAAAAACGTGGCAAATGATTTTTTACAACCCTGTGAAGCAAAAAAATGAGGCAGATGATTTTTACAACCCTGTGAAGCAAAAAACGTGGCAAATGATGATTAAAAACGCCTGAACAATCAAAAAAAGTGGCAGATGATAAAAAATGCCTGAACAATAAAAAACACCTTGGAGAGTCCAAAAAATGCCTGATCAGTAAAAAACGCCTAGAAGAGTCCAAAAAATGCATGTGCAGCCACGTTTTAGCTTGCCCACACCAAAAAACGTGGCAGATGTGATTAAAAATGCCTGGGAAGCAAAAAAATGCCAGAGGGACAGCAGTTCGTTGAGTAGCAACCACGACTGAAGAACTCAAGGATCCTGCAACCACAGACAACATGCACAAGAAAAAAAACACAAAAACTTTCCGAGAAAGCTTGTTAGAGATATTAGCAAGATAATTTCTAGAAAATAGTGATCAAAAGACTTGCATGCAGAGTAAAATAACGAAACCAAGTAAGAGTAATCGCAACAAAAAATAAATCGAGTGCACGTTTACCTGATCTCAACTCTGATACCATGAAAAGAGTTTACGAGAATCAAATTAGAAACGAGGCACCACGAAATAGTTGCACTCCAACGGAATCGTGAAAGCTCCAATTGATAGCAAGGAAAAAATAGATCGGAATGGAAGAAATTGCTCAACAAAACAAAGCTTGCATAGAGGAAAGACAAAGAGTGTCTGTCTTGCATGCTCATAAATGAATAGAAAAGGGGTACTTATAGGGTCTTGAGTAACCCTAGTGCATGACACATATGAAACCCTAAACCTAACCCATGTGAGATGACCCTCCAACATGAGAGGAGGACACATAGGATAACTCACACTAACAATAACCAGCTTCAAAAGCATTCCAACAAAGTTGACAAACCCAAATTGCAGTTTAAAAATATGAACATATTACCCAATTGATATCGATTCGAGTTCGATACAAGTAAGGGTATAAACTAAAAAATGAGTATAAAAACCTTAGAGGTCGAATTGATGACCCAAGCATGAATAATTCATCCAATTAATAAAATTGAACATCTCAAATGGTAGTAACATAACACAACAAGGAACAAGACATTAGCCCCTTTTTTATCAAGATTTACACCAACCCAGATAGGGTAGTTTTAAACAAGGTAACAACTAATCAAAATCATAAAAAGGATACTAGAAATCCCTTAGCAAAGAACTTGAGTTACCTTATCCTTTATAGAGAGATTCAAAATATTCCAAAACTGTTAATGCCTAGGATGGGTTATGACTCACTTTCGAGTCTTAAAAAGTTTTAAACCAAGATTCATAAAATATGGTCAATAAGATTGAATCAAGACATTGAGTCAACCAAAGGGGAAAACAAACAATCTTCTATTTATTGCCTAACTTAAGAAAATAAGAAAATAATGCTCCCAAGATGTTATTTCCTTGTGGGTTTGGACCCCGTATCCAATAACTTCAAACTTAATACAAAAGGATTGCACACAACCAAAAATACTCAAACCATAGATACAAAAATTTGTAAAACCATTATTCAAATCACACACGAGATCCAAATATGCAAGAAAAATCATTTTCATCAACTTAAAAGTAGATATTCAAAGTAGGCTAGATTGAAAACAAGAAAGGTAAAAAAATACTTCATCCACAAACCCAAAACTCATAATATAATTTCAAAATAAGAGAAAATTTCTTTTCACGAAACAATTAAATAGAGAAATTATCATAACGAGTTAGAGCTTATCATGCCCGGTAGAGCTCCTATAAAATTTTTCCAAGATCTCATAGCTTCCCTCTAAGATTTCACTAAAGGGAACGATAACCAGATCATACCAAGCCAAGAACATAGATGTTAATCAAACATCACGATCAATAGGATGAAACTAATTCGCGTAATAAATTTACATAAACCTTTGCAAACAAATGAGTAGCAATATCATATATTATTAATGAACTCAATGAAATACAATGAGAATTGGCCTTTCTTATATAGGAAAGGAATAAGAATCTAAGAACCAGGTCAAGGTTGTAGATCAAGCCATAAATCATGCAAAGAAATAGTCATCAAAGAACTAGTCAAGTCCATAGATTTATGAGAGAACTAGACATCAAGGATCTAGTCAATACCATAGATCTAGGAAAGAAATAGTCAATACCATAGATCAAGGAAAGAACTATACCTAATAACTAGATAATATCTCCTAATATCTAAATAAATAAAAAGAAATAGCGACACACATAAGTGGGTGAGGATAAATACAATAAAGGTAAATAAATTACCTAGGTGAACATGAGCTAAGGTAAATACCTAATCTAACATTCACTATAGATTCAATAAAAACTTTGCAAATGAATCCACCAAGCCCATTTTATTATTTTCTATTATTTTTATAGCCTTAGCAATAAATTTCCTTCCTCTAAATTTTCCATACAATGAAAAGCTTATAAATGAAATGAATTACCGGTTTGAAAAATAGGAGATCAACATGCAGATCCATTGAGCTCAAAACATGAAATGAAAGATAGAAACTAACCCTTACTTTTTTCCACCAAACCATCTAGGTTTTCCTAGGTAGTTTTCGTGCTTTGTTTGAGATAATTAATGAAATGGCAGCATGCCAGTTAACCCAAATCATCCGCCAACCGTAATTCATAGTTAGCGACAACTAAAAGTTAAAACCATTCTTTTCCAAGTGTTTTAGTCACTTTGGCCAATGTGTCGATTAACTCGATTGGGTCATTGCCAAAGATTGCAAGATTTAGAATTTTAATTCCATTTTCAATTCACCAAGTAATAAATTGTCACCATCCACTTAACCCTTAACTCTAACTTCATTAGATGTCGACCATGGTTGGTCCCAAGGTTAGGTTGTCGGTTCATAGTTATTCTTAGGGATAAATTTCCTTTCAAAATGTATCAACCACAACTTAGGTTGATGATAATTATAATCAAATATAACTAGAATAATATTAGGTCCCCTTAATAATTAATCATCACCTTTAGATTAGGTTAAGTTAGGTCTTTCTAATATTCCACAAGAACATTACCCTTTGAAATCTAACGAATCAAAGTCAATAGAACAATAACAAGGATGCATTCACTAGATGTTACAAGATGCCCCCAACAACCTCATATTCATTTAAGCGTGAATATGATGGTACTTTAGTAACAAAAAGAGCTTCAATTTGACTTAGCAAATATGATCATAACAACATATCGATTAAAGGCATGCCTTGGATCACTAAAATTGATCCAAGGTATGACCATTCTTTAAATATAAATGCAATAGTCTAAGGAACATATTTCATATCATAACTTAGGTAACTTACCAACAAGTTTCCAAAAGACTATTTTTACTTCATACCAGTTGAGTTCATACAATGCACTTCAAAACTCAATTTAGTGAGTAAATGATAACAATTCAACATTATTACAATATTTCCAAAGTATGATTAACATCATATTCTTCTACAAGAAGTGGATATCTCTTCTACAAACATGCTCAACAATTCAAATAGTAAACTAACTCAGAACAAGAATCACATATCAATGTTTGCAAACTTCAGTTACAAAAGCAAGCACAAATATAAACATGGAAGAGGCATTACAATTAGTTACTAATTGACTCATGAAGTTGCACATGGTTTTTGAATGTTATCAAATGGATTGAATTTAATATTTATGTTGGATTTAAATGTTGGGTATTTAAATAATGAAAACATGAATATAATGTAAAGGATTTTAAAAAAATCCAAGTTGAGAAGCGTAATAATGAGGTTGTTACATTTTGGTATCAGATATGAAGGTTGTAGCTCTTGTACCTATTGAGTCCATACCCTAACTAAATACATTATTTTGTTAATGGAAAAATAATGAATAATGAAGGATGAACCATAGAGAATGAACCAGACCAAATTATGCTTTAGGTTCGATGGTAAATAAGTTAGATAACAATCTAATAGTCCTTCATGACACACGAAGCTAGAAGGATGTTGGGAGTAACTGGTAAAGTGTGAACATGATCAACCAAGGTAAACAACTTGAACTAATTGATAACAATCAGCAGAGGGTTGCTCGATTGTTGAATTGTCATGATGAAATATTTTGGAACTTGAATCCAACATGAAATAAAAACCCAAAAAGGGGAGATGAATTAGATAGAGAGGACTATCTGCTATAGCAGCAGTGATGTGAAAGGCTAATTAGGCTAAAATGAGATCTACGATAAATTCTGACTTGAAAAGAGAAAAATTATACAAGAGCATTAGCTCTTCTCCACCTGTAACTTTAGGAAAAGTGGTGGAAACAATGTGGTAGAAAATGTAGATTTCCAGAATGAGTTCAACAAGAAAGAATTGCTACAATTTTCAGCAAGCTACGAGAACAACATTGTGGTGACTAATAAGCTAAGATGAAGGAACAAGATTTCCTAACATGACATTAGGTAAGTTAAGTAGAACTTCATGTTCTGTTTATTTTTATACGAGTACAACCAATTTCTTGGTATCTAGTGATTAATGTTGACATGGTTCTTCATCGCATTTCGAGATAGCAAGCGAGTTAAGAAAATAACCGCCGAAGCTAGGAGTTAGCTATAGAAGACTAAAGCAAGCCACAATACATTAGAAAATATGTGAAATACTAAATAAATCTTCGATACAATGGAAGAATCCAAAGATACTGTAAGAACCCGCAGAAGTGGACAAAGAGCCATGAAATAAATACAAGTCAAGACATTACGAGAAAAAATCCGACAAAGGCGCAAATACAAAGAAGTGACTCTTGGAATGATTTGTATTTTGTATATTTATTGTAATTAATCCTTTGTATAGAGGTGTGCCATAAGAGATGTATGTGAGAATCACCAGAAATATATGAGAGAATAGAGAGAATATGTGTATGAGAATGAGACTAATGTAATGAATATTGAAATATGAATGAGAATTGATGTTTGGAGAAAATTTTGTTATGCATGTTTACATTATTTCTATTCACAAATTAGAGTAGTTTAATTTTCCTATGTACATCACTAACAATAGGTCAAACTTTCTTAAATCTCACACTGTTGTCAAGGTTTAAGGTCAACATTTTGGTCTCTAAGCCCAAGTTCCTGTTTTTAGTCAGATTTTAGGAAAAATATCACCACCAGGATATTGGAAACCAACATTGACAGAGATAGAGGATTGGTGGGAAAAATAAATTCACATCTTTGTAAATGGAGAATCAAAACGACTACAAGCACCATACAAAGAGATAGAATCAGAAGTATTTGGAGAATATGGAGAATATTTTTGGTCTCAATTTCCACATTTGTTGTGGCCTTACATATTAGCTCACACCAAAATAACAGAGTGGTCACGATTGCACTTGAGAAAACCTTTTGAGTGGACTGAAACAAATTTAACCATACTTAATCACCTTGACAAGCCTTGGACTAGGGAAATTGATTATTGGTATAAGACTACCCTAGATTCATACATAATCACTTGGGCCATATAGGGTTGGACTAGTTTTGACTACAAGAAGGGTGAAGTTTTAAGTGGAGCCAGAGGCGATTCCTTAAATTAGTTCCATTTTTAATTAAGGTTTTTATGGTAGAAAAAGGTTTAATCAAAAGCATGAAAAAGTTCCTTTAGGGGATAGGCACTAGAGGATGGCATATGTGAAGGGGGTGATCCAAGAGACATAACTTATCAGAATTAATGGGGTGTTGGTTGGGGTAATAGAAATAGGATGACATGAGGAAATAAAAAGAAAGAGAATTAGATAGTTAGCAAAGAGGGGATTAAGAAAATTAAGGAAAGTTAGTAATTTAAAAGAGTAACTAAAATAAGGAGGATGGAAGAGAGAGCAAGGATGGCTACAGAGAAATAAGGATTTAGAGAAGAAGATAGAGAAATAAAGACTAGAAAGAGAGGAAAGAGAAAAGAAATTGAATGAGAGAAAAGAAAAATAAAATAAAGTTAAGAAAGTAGAGAAGAAAGAAACACCCACTTTGAGTGGAGGCCAAGTAAGTAGCTAACTCGGAAAGCAGGTGGTAGACACAAAAAGTCTTGCTATAATATCTCAAAGGTGAGCGGAGACCAACATGTTTTGGTTACTCCATGGAACCTCATGGTACAATACACCATAGAAATTCTAGTTCAACAAGTGATAACAAGGCAAGATATCCTAATGAGAGACTTACAAAGGTTAATACGTGGTTTAGAACTAGTTTTTAAGAGGGTATTAAAAGAAGAAATTTGGGAAGAAGAGAAAGGAGGAAAACCATTATTGATTAAAGAAAAAGGTGAAGAGGAAGGACAAGTTACTGGTATGAAATAATTGATTGAAGAGTTTCAAGAGAAAAGAAAAATAGTAGACAAGGAAGATGAGGAAAAATAAATTGCTAGAGAACTAGAAGAAAAGGAAAAATGAAATAAGAAGAGAAGAAGCGATGAAGGATTATAGGATAACTATAGATTAAGGAGTAGTAAAGGAAGGATATTATTCGTAGAAGAGGAGAATAATGAAAATAATATAGCTAAGGATTCATCCCCCAACCACCACATTAACCCAAAGGATATGACCCCAGATCGATCATCATTCCAAGTGTCACTTGAAACATTGATTCAAAAGATAGGAAAGGGAGAAAGTTTGGAAGAAATATATTACAAATTGTGAGAAGAGAGTCAGAAGAGACAAGAAATTATAAGAGAATTTAGAGAATTATTAGGAGAGTTGTATTTTGACATTGAATTAGCAAGAGATAAAGGAAGAAATAATAACTTGACAAAGGTTCAAAATCAATCAAAGAAGGTGAAACCAATGAGACAACAACCAATTAGTCAGCCCCAAGTACATCCTCAACTAGTTAAGATGGCATAGAAATTCAAATTCCTAGTATTTGACACGAGATACAAATGATGCCGTAGAACATTTATTCATATTGGAGTGTCAATGGAAGAGTAGAAATGTCACAGAAAATAATGTAAAATTACAAGACTTTATAGGCACTCTGAGAGATGATGCACTACGATGGTATATGAAGACTAATGCTCAAGGAACTAAGGATTGGGATACTATTGAAAAATAGTTTAGGAAATACTTCCATTTTCCTAAAGCAAAGCATTAGAAGGGGTGAGTAAGATGAGAGAACTAGTTCAAAGAGAAAATGAGAGTCAAATATTTTAGCTACAAATTCAAAACTATGACAAGGAAACTAGAAGAGCCCCTCACAGAAAAAAAAAATGGATTGAATGGTTCACTTCAGGACTCCTCCCTTATATCAAGGGAAAATTGGATGGAAAACCTTTTAATACAATCTTGGACAACCTTTATAGGCCCAACCATGGCGTAGAGAAGGAGAAACCTCACTAAAACCATAATTGGAGAGAGTACAATTAGAGCTAGCAAAGTTAGAACTCCAAGAATAAATTCAAAGGAATGAAGATCTGAAGAACAACTCGCCACCAAGGAATGGCAGTAGAACAAATATTTGGTGTGTAGTATGTTGTGCAGAGGGTCACAATAAGTCTGACTATCCTTACCTAGAAAAATAAAAAAGAGTTAATTTGTTAGACAACATTCATCACAAAAAGCCTCTTCCAATAGCTCAGGAGAAATAACATGGTGCAAAATTTGTAGATTATGGGACCTGATAGACTCATGATGTTTGTCCTCTATTAGAAGTAGCTCCACCCACTAACCAGTTAATGTACTTGCATGACTTGTGGTTCCTATAATCATTATCACCACACATGCCCCTCAATAGAAGCACTTGAAGACCTAAAGGATTACAATTCCTAGAGAGTGATGGTAGCAAGACAAAATATAGTACCTCCACCTCCTCCTCCTACATAAAAAGAACTAAATTAACTCCACCACTTTCCCAACTAGTAATAAATGACCCTCAATATCCAAATCAGCAAGGTGGAAAACCTCAATTCAGAGGTGAATATCAGGGGAATAACTACAATCCTAATTATCCATGATACTATGATGGAGTATATCGTGGAGGTTTTAGAGAATGTTATAAAGGAGGTTACCAAGGGGGTTATAGAGGAGGATATCATGGAATATATTCCAATTATCAAGGAGGAAGAGGATACTAAGGGTATAATGGATATCAAGGAAGGGATAACCAAGGAGGTGGCTATCAAGATAAAAGACCCATGAATTGTTATAAGTGTGGACAAGATGGGAACTTAGCTATAAATTGCACAGAGCTTGACCCTTGCAGTTTCTGTCATGAAAGAGGGCATGATTCTTTCAATTTCCCAAAACAACTCAATTCTATAGGAATGGAGGTACAAAATCATAGGACTTAGGAAGAGACACACACAAGCATGTCCACCCGTAGTCATTTTTACTCCTATCACAAAAGGAAGAAACCCCATACGCATCGGCCTATCACCCAACAGAAGCTGAGCGCTCACCCGAGGCACGTGTGGGTACCGAGTCTCTATTTTATGTGAGTTTAGTGGGAAGCATCATCTATGATTACTGTAAGAGTATTTAGGAAGTTAAGACAAACAAGAACCATAGGGCTCAGAACGGCCTCTAGATCCTTGCAGTCACTCAGACCGAATGCTTTAACATAATCCAGAACATATATTATAACAGAAAGAATTATACAAGCATTCATACATAGCATGAAAGGAAAGAGAACTCATATGGGAGAAGTATGCACTAAATCCATTGATATCCATGTCTATTTATAACAGGTAACCTCATTATATTCATTGATTCATTACAGAGTGTCACAGAGTGTAGACCGCAGTCATGCATATCACTGGACTTGTATAACTAAGCCAAAAGAAAAATAAATTACAACTCTATGCCTAGTACATTCTCTCCTTAATGCAAATATCCACTCGTAGTAATTCTGCAGAGCTTCGCCCATGCTATCTCTCAAGCTTGCATTGCATAACAAGCTCCTTCTCTCTCGGGTTCTCCTAATGAATATCCTCTATATAACTCTGTGTGTGTGTGTGTCCTCTTTTCCATGGCAGGAACTTGTATTTATAACTTTCTGGGCTGCCAACTCACCTTCCAGCGCCCTCAGATCGGATGCCAAGTGTCGATTGTGGTCCTTCATGTGAGCATGCTCCTCCAAGCCTGAGCTTTCCACTTTATCTCATGATGATCTTCTAGAAGATTCCATCTGGGGCATGCTCTTTCCTGGGCTAGGCTGGCATCTTATCCACACGCAACCGATCATGCTTTTCACGTGTTCTGCCTTGGGCACTCAAATTGGCTAAGTCCTGAACCTTCTTTCGTGCGTCACATGAACTATGTGCTTCCTTCACTCTTTCTCTTGCGTGCTTTTTCCTTGTGTGCCATTCTATAACTGGGATCCCATGCACCTACGTGCCTTCATACTTGGTCAATATTCTAGGGGCCCAACATCACCCCACACTACGCCTATTCTCCATCCTCGGAAACACTCTACTTAACCAAGATGCACGTTGCCTTAAATAATTTTAGCGTTAGCCTTACATTTTGTAAAAGAATAAGGGAATGAAAGAATGGGGGGAATTAGCTTAGCAGGCTAGGGAAATCCCTCTACAAGTTAGCCTCCAATTTTCTCCATGCATCAACCTCATTCTACGCCTTCTGACAGAGGTCACTGACCAGGATGTTTACCTCATCAAAAGTTAGGCCAATCCCCTGGGTGCCCAAAGTGTCAACAATATTTTCCATCTCCTTACCCAGGTCTTCAAGTGTGTCCATCCTTCTGGTGATCTGAGGGTATAGCTCCTTCAGTCATGTTTTGATTGAGCCCCTTAGTGCCTCAATCTCCTTAGATCTTCTTTCTACTTCGCTAGGACTTTATCCCTCTCCACCCTGTTTCCTTTATTCTTCTCCTGGAATTATTTTAGCTCTGCTTCATGGGTAGCGACCAAGGCACTTGCTACCTTATCCCTATCCATGCATTTTTCATATGTGGCCTCAGCAGATTGGGAAGCAATCTTTACATCTGCGAGCACCTTGCTATACTCAACAATGAGCGCTACCACCTTCAGCTTGTCTTCTTCCTTCAAGCATGTTGTTACTTCCTCCACAAACTCTAGGGCCAATGGTCATCTCTCCATGGTGAGGACACGCATTAAGTCTTCTAAGCATTCCAAAGTTGATGCGTACCTCTGAGGGATTGGCGCTAGGTCTGGGTGCTTCAATATGATGGTGCTCTTGATTGACTCCACCTTCTTGTAGACTTCTTGCACCCTTGTCTTCTCATCTTTGAGCTCGCGCCTTAGCTACATGCTAATCAACTCCTCTTGCTTCAAGTTCTTGGCCATCTTAGCCAACTCCTCTTCTTTCTTGGCCAACTTCCCCTCTAGAACCCTTATGCTATCATTTCATGCAAAGATCCTTGCCTCTGTCTCAACCGTGACCTTATTAAGAGCATTGCATACTTGCTCATCTGAAATCTCCTGAGCATTCACTAAGGGGTTGTCTCCCTTAGATTCTGGAAACAATACACTCTCCACCATTCTTGTTCGTAAAAATGATGAAGGTGTGAAAGAACCTATTTCTTTCATGAGTTTTCCATTGAAAAACAATGAACTAAACTACATCCAATTGGAGAAGCATGCCTATGCATTGGTCAAGGCTGTAAAAAAATTCAGGTTTTATATCCTTAATTCTCATATGGTGGTGATGGTTCCTGATAGTGCAATCAAGTCCATCTTAACACAGTATGATCCTGGAGCTAAAAGAGGAAATTGGGTTACAAAGACTCAAGAATATGACTTGGAGATTTGACTCTCCAACCTAGTGAGGGAAAATGGTTTGTGTCAGTTGATTGCTGAAGATGAAACACTCAAAGCTCAACACGGCAAAAAAAATTGTGCTTGCTCAACTTGTCCTAATAACAATCTACAAGTTCTCTTTGTAACCACTACTGATGAGTGGTATATTGATATTTCCTATTACTTAACTTATGGAGAATTCCCTCTCCATCTCAATTACAAAAAAATGAGAAAACTCAAGCTGAAGGAAACAAAGTTTGTAATTTGGAATCACCCACTTTACAAGAGAGGTCTGGATGGATGTTTCCTCAGGTGCGTAGATAAAGAGCAACAAGAAAAATTACTTAAAGGATACCATGACCAAGCATGTGGTGGACATTTTTCAGCGATGGTCACTACACACAAGATCCTCGAGGAAGGTGTTATTGGCCCACCATATTTTTAGACAACCAAGATTGGGTTTCTAAATGTGAATCATTCAACAATTCATTGGGAGACCACAACTTGTTGCAATACCGCTCCAACCAGCTTTTTGAAGAACCATTTTGGCGGTGGGGGCTTGTTGTCCACTCAAAATTCCCCTTCTCGATGAAAGTAAAAATTTCAAAATTTTGAGTTTAAGTGTTTTTCTCCAAGTACTTAAGTCGTGAAATTGAAAAAGTCTGTGTTTTGGGTCTTTTTGTGTGTATTTCGGCTGTCGGACATTTTTGTCCCGTGTGTCCCAAGTTCAAGAAGCGCTCTGTTCCCGATCGGCCAAATCCCGAAGTTGTTCCATTTTCGGGCCCGTCGGATCTTTTCGTCCCAAGTGTCCCAAAACTTATTATGCGAGTTGTTCCATTTTCACCAAACACCCAAACCACGTACTTCGCACTTTCGTGTTCCAAATGTCCCAAATCAAAAGTGCAAGTTGTTCCATTTTCGCCCGAACCGCCCGAGTCGCGTGCGTACTCTAGAACTTTTTTGTCTCAAATGTCCCAAGTGCAAACGGGGCCTTTTGTTCCATTTTCAGCTGAAGCACCCGAACCGCGTACTTTGCGTTTTCCCAAATGTCCCAAAATGCATTTGTGCGTCTTCTCCTTGTTTCACCCGAATCGGCCGAGCCGTGTGTTTCGCGCATTCACGTCTCACATGTCCCAAGTGAACCAAATGCCATTCATACTTAGTTTTTCCCACTCTACCCGAATATGCTGTTTTTCAAACTAAATATGAATTTAAGTTGCGGCTCTGATACTATCAATCTGAAGATCAAATTCCAAGGACAGCGAGCAGAAGGATGAAGTTTTCAAGACACTGGTCGTCTCAGTTTTCAAGGATATTCACTGTCATCTTCAGGATGAAAATTCTGGTGTTCCCTTTCCTTGCAAGACATCAAAGCTCAATTCAGAGCTTATGTCAAAGATAATCTATTCAAGGAAAGCTCAATCTCCAAAGAGAAAATGAAGGAAATCTGCTCTCTTCAATCTGCCATTGGAGAAGCCAAACAAAGATTATCGTACTCATGTCAAGTTTGATAAAGAGCTGGAGAAATGTCTTGGATTTTGGACGCAGCTACACGTCCCAACACGTCAGTCCCTCGTGGCAGAGACATAGCTGAGGCGTTAGAGAATTTCAGGCAGCGGATTCTGAAGTCAGTGGGTCCCTCCAAGTGACTGGCCACCTGTCTTCTTCTCCTCATTCTTTTCTCTTCTTCCATTTCTTTTGCCATTTTCTTTGTAATGGGTTGAGGTACTGCAATAGGTGGTCTTTAACTGTTCTTGGTTAAAGAAACGGTTACGAAGAGTAACTGATTTGTAAGTTATATAATGGCCTTCTTCACGCCATTCAAAAAGGAGGAAGAACTTGGCATATTTTCTGAAAAGTGTAAATAGATTATAAAGAAATCAATACAGAAGGACTTTTCCATTCTTTGTCTATCTGATCTCTGTTATTCCTAAGTTTTCGTTTATTTTCTTTGTGAAGATCATTTGTCTCAAGTTCGTTAGTCTTACCGATTGCATACTCTTCAACTTTGCAAGCTCGGTGATCTTGTATAACCAAGAAGGAACTTTGTGTCCTTGATTAATGAATCTGTGTTATGTTAAGAAACTTTGTGTTCTAAGCAGATGTTATTTACAGAACTTTGTGTCTTTAAATTCCATCTTATTTATTCAATACAAATGATCTTGTTTCAATTCACTGTGACTTTCGCATACATAAAGAATTACTCTGATATCTATAATTCTGCATGTTGCCTTTCTGCTCTTTCCCGTACTCTCATTTCCTCAGTCCTTTTGTAATTGATGATCTTCATAGAAAACACTTTCATGATATCCAAGTTTAACCAACAAATCATGTCTTGTACATTTGTAAATAAGTTCGTTTCTGAATAAGGGAACCTCTCCCATTAAAGAGGAGGGACTTCTTGTCCCATTACTATTGCTCTTCATAAAGTCCTATCGGCGACCAACGATTTTGGTGACTCACTGGGAAAATCATATTCCAGTTCTGTTATTTTTGATCATCTTTTGATCTGGCGACTCCTGCGTTTTACTCGAGGGAGAAGGGCCCTTGGTATTGAAGATTCTCAGTTCCAGATTTTGGAGCAGTAGGGTTTTCCTTTCCCTTCAACAAGAGATAGAAGAACTCGTTCGACAAGCACTCCACCTGTTCAAGATAGAAGTCCTACGGGTGGTATTCCTTCAGAGCCAGCTAGCCCTAATCTGCGAGCTTTGATTCTTGCTGGTGTTGCGGTTCCTCTCCAAGCCGTTTTTCCAAGAATGGCGGTGCCATTACCATGGGGTCATCGTGTCGGGCCCCTTGCTCTTCCTCAGCCTTTGCATGAGTTACCCAGAGGTAACCAGAAGAACTTCCCCAAATTCAAAGGCGATGGCAAAGTGCATCCTGATGAACACATCGCGGCCTTCATTGTTGCATGTGGAGTCCTGGGAGTTGAGCATGAAGACGTCTCCGTGAGACTGTTCGTTGAGACGTTACAAGATAATGCTGCTGATTGGTTCTACCACCTTCCGGCTGGCGCTATCACCGACTGGGGCACAATGAGAACTCAGTTTGAAAACCGTTTCAAACCAGCAGAAGATGTGCATGCTTTGCTTGCCCAAATTTCTCAGATAAAGAAAGATTCACAAGAACCCATGAGAGAATTTGTGGCCCGATTCAACAGACTGATCAACAAAATTCTGCGCAGCCTACCCGACCTGTTGATCAAATTCAAAAATGTTTCTTCCTAAATGCTCAATCACCCAAAGTTAGTTATGCACTAAGAAGGGCTAATCTCGCAACATTGGTCGAGGATCAAACTCTCGCTGTTAGTATCGAGGATGACTTGATCATGTCAGGGAAGTTGAGAAGAGACCCTCCCAAATCTAAGTCTGCTGCTTCTTCCTCCTCCACCCCTGGACCTAATACTGATCCGTTAGTCCAGAAGCTTGCGAATGATCTCATTGCTATAAAGAAACAATTAGCTCAGCATGCTCCTTATGCAGATGTTCCAAGGAGAAATTTCCAGCCCAGGAATCATTTGCCTGCTTCTCAAACAAGACTAGCACTTGAAGGACCTCCTGTTAAGGTTCCTGTGAACGCAACCTGTGAAGTTGAAGAGCCAGATGATGATGAGGATAATGAAGCTTGCGAGGAGTTTGCGAGAGAAGTTGATGACGAAGCAGGTGAATTTGAGGGATCTAGAGTAAATTTCTTCACCACTGAGGGCATTGATGATGGAGATGATTATGATGAAGTGGTAGCAGACATGAATAGTGAATCATTCACTGTCATGACTCGAGAAGCAGACAAGTCGAGAGGAGAAAGTGACACAGCCTACCAAGAAATCTAAGGAGCAGTCGACAACTATTCCCGTGATTGCAAAAAGAGGATCTCCTATCCCTACTTCATCTACGCCAAAGGTAAGTCCTATCAATCCTGCTACTAAAGTTGCTTCTTCTTTCTCTCCTAAAGTTGATAAGCCTAGAGGACTGAATGATGATGGCCCGTCCACTTCTGGATCCTTTGACATTGTTGATCACCTGAAAAAGACCAAGGTCCAAATCTCAGAAGCTGAGTACTATCAAACCCATCCCAAAGCTTTTGCCAAAATGATCCACTTTGTCAATTCCCACTCTAAGACCACCTCTAAAGGCCTTTTTCCCACTCCTCCTTCTGCACCACAGCCTAGTCTGGTAGCCACTGTCACTTCGCCTATTGACAAAATCAAGCCTTTTTATGTAACACTTCTTATAGCTGGTCATAGGCTGAGTAATTGTGTCATAGATTCCGGAGCTTCAGATAATGTGATGCCTGCTAAAGTGGCTCATGCTTTAGGCCTAACTCTCACGCGCACTTATGGATCTTGTTACTCCATGGAGAGTAAAGAAGTGCCCCTGGTCGGGAGAATTAAAGATGCACAAGTAGCTTTTGCTGCTTTGCCCGAGAAGAAAGTGTTGGCTACCATCTTAGTGGCAGATATTCCCCCTTCATACGGGATGTTGCTAAGTAGGAACTTCTGCAAGGACGTGGGTGGGGAAATCCAAATGGACTGGTCACATGCACTCATGCCTGTCAATGGACAAATGAAGAAGTTCTTTCCTGAGAAGCGGTCTGAGTATATTGTGCAGAAACGGATGATCCTAGAGCACAAATACTCTACGAGGATATGGGGCATGGTAACTACATGATTATGTCCCCTGATGAGATCCAACTTCCCAGAGTGTCACCTAAAGATCCTAATGGTGTTTGGATTTTAGAGTTTGATGGAAGTTGTTCCTCAGCTGGTTCTGGAGCTGGTGTCCTGCTGGTGTCACCTGAAGGAGGCCTACACCCCTTTTCATTTAAGTTGCAGTTCGAGAATACTAATAACATAGCAGAGTATGAGGCTCTCATTCTCGGATTGCAAGTGGCCAAAGAACAAGGTGTAAAGAATCTTCTGGCTCGTGGTGATGCAGAGTTGATAGTAAAGCAGGTCAGAAACCTTTTTCAAGTGAAAAATGGAAGGCTGAAACATTACCGGAATCAGGTTTGGGATTCCATTGAATTCCTTGATGCTTTCTCCATTGAGGCCATACCTAGAGAGAAGAACAGCAGGGCTGATTCACTAGCTTGATCTCGGGGTCATACTAATTCCTCATCCTGATTTCTCTCAGGATAAGTTCACCATCGAGATGGTCCATCGGCCTAGTGTACCTGATAATGCCAATAACTGGCAAGTCTTCAATGATGATCAACATTTGCTTTCCTTCCTGGAACTCAAGGGTAATTTCGAACAACTATATTTTGAGGGAAGTGACAACCTACCTCGTGAGAGTGTGCCCTTTGACCAAGCAGTCACCCAAGGGGAAGAAACAGATCAAGATGGATGCCTCAATCTCAAAGGAAACAAGATTCCTAAAGGGTTGGTGAGTTTGGAGGAACTATTCGATAAACATGACAGGTATGTGAAATCTAGAGCTTCTACTGGACCTCAGCAATCAGCTGAGCATGATAAGATTGATATTGGGAGTCCTAATGACCCCAAGCTCGTGAACATTGGAAAATGTTGCACAACAGATGAGAGGAGAAAAGCAATTGATCTTTTAAGGAGGTATAAGGATGTTCTTGCTTACTCTTATGAGGATCTAAAAGCCTTCAAGCCAAAAGATATGTAGCACTCTATTCCTCTTAAGCCTGGAATTAAGCCTTTCAAGCAGAAACAGAGGCAATACAACCCCAAAATAGCTGACACCATCTTTCAGGAGATACAGAAATTGTTGAAGGCTAAAATTATTTTTCCCATTCACCATTCAACATGGATTGCAAATATTGTGCCTGTTAGGAAGAAAAATGGTGAGATCCGCATCTGTGTTGATTTCAGGAACCTGAATCAGGCTTCTCTGAAAGATAATTATCCTTTGCCTATGATGGATCAAGTATTACAAGCAGTAACAGGATCTGAAATGTTATCCATGCTCGATGGATTCTCGGGATACAATCAGGTAGAGGTTGATACTGTAGATCAACACAAGACAACTTTCACTACTCCTTGGGGCACCTTTGCTTACAAGAGAATGCCTTTTGGGCTTATTAATGTTGGTGCCACTTTCCAGAGGGCTATGGATCTAGATTTTGGAAGCTTAAAAGGGAAGTGTATTGTCATATATCTTGATGACCTGACAGTGTTTTCCAAGACAAGAGCGGATCATTTTGATCACCTAGAGACAGTTCTGCTGAGATGCAGAGAGCATGGGATCTCTCTGAACCCTAAAAAATTTGTCTTTTGTGTCAATGAGGGAAATTTATTAGGGCACATCGTTTCCAAGGATGGTATTAAGATTGATCCTGAACGAGTTCAAGCCATCCAGCAAATTCCTCTCCCAACCAGTAAAAAAAGGCGCACTCCTTCTTCGGTAAGATCAATTTTTGAGAAGATTCATCCCTGATTTTACGAGTTAACTTTGAATATTTCTCGAGATGATGAAAGGAAGCAAACATTTGGTTGGTCTTCGAAGGAAAGGAATCCTTTGAAGGTATCAAGAGAGCTATCGCTAAAACTCTGTTTTAGCTTTGTCTGACGATTTCATCAAAGATTTCATCATCTATTGCTATGCTACATATAATACCTTGGCTGCTGTGTTAACTCAAGAAGACTCTAGTGAGCATGAGCTACCAATCGCGTTCATGAGCTATATTCTGAAATATCACGAGTTGAAATACACCATGATGGAGAAACATGCTTTTGCAGTGGTTAAAGCTGTCAAGCAGTTTCACTTTTACATCCTCAACTCTCATTCCATGGTATTGGTCTTGGATACAACTGTTAAGTCAATTCTCACACAGCAAGAATTTGGATCTAAGAGAGGGAACTGGGTTGCTAAGGTCCAAGAGTATGACATTGACATCAAGCCGACCAAGCTGGTTCGTGGAAAAGGTCTTTGTGAGCTCATTACTGAAGGAGCCAAACATGAGTTGCTGGGGGAGAAAGTTGACCTTCCTACTGTTCTGTTCCTTAGTTCAGTTGACGAATGGTATGCTGACATCACCCATTTTCTCACCTATGGGGAATGCCCCTCTCATTTAACTGCCAAATAAAAGAGGACTGTTAAATTGAGTTCGATCTGCAATATGTATTATGGGAAAATGCTTTGTTCAAGCGTGGGTTAGATGGGAGATTTTTGAAGTGTGTGGACAAGGAACAGCAGAGAAAGTTGCTCTCAGCTTTTCACGATCAGGCATGTGGAGGGCACTATTCATCAATGGTTACAGCTCATAAGATACTCCGTGGAGGATACTACTGGCCTTCCTTGTTCAGAGATGCATCCAAGTGGGTGGATAAATGTGAGGCTTGTCAGACTTTTGTGGGAAGACCTAAATTGGCCTCTTTGCCTCTCAAGCCAGTTGTGATTGAGGAACCATTTCAACAGTGGGGTTTGGACTTCATTGGTACACTTAATCCTGCTTCTAGTGCTGGTCACACTCATGTACTAACTGCCACGGACTACTTCACCAAATGGGTGGAAGCTATTCCAGTCAAGAGCACTACTTCTGAAGTGGTATGCAGCTTCATCAAAGAGAACATCTTGGTAAGGTATGGTGTACCTAACAAGATTGTAACAGATAATGCCTCAAATTTCTCTTCTGCTGAGATAATGGACTTCTGCTATGGGTATGGCATTTCTTTGGCTCACTCTTCAGATTACTACCCTCAGGGAAATGGGCAAGCTGAATCCACTAACAAAAATTTGGTGACTATTATAAGAAAATTAGTAAATGAGTCTCAACGAAACTGGCACAAGAAGCTCTATGATGCTCTTTGGGCAGACAGGATTACACCAAAGAGAGCTATTGGAACGTCTCCTTTTCAAGTGGTGTATGGAGTTGAAGCTCAATTGCCAGTGACAGTGGAACTGCCAGCCTTGCACCTAATGAAGGCCATTGAGGATACTAGTTTCAGAGATGCTTTGGACAAGAGAATTATGTACCTGCACAAACTGAATGAGGACAGATTGGAGGTTGCTGATCGGATATCATTCACCAAAGAAGGTAAAGGTCCTGTTTGACAAGAAAGCCAGGTTCAGAGATTTCCAAGTTGGAGACACCGTGTTGTTATGGGACAAAAGACATGAACCTCGTGGCAGCCATGGAAAGTTTGATTCCCTGTGGCTCGGACCCTTCAAGATCAGGCACTTTGCTGGTGAGAATTCTTTCTATCTTGATTACATGGATGGTTCTTCTCTACCACTTCCTTACAGTGGGCAGTATCTCAAGTTGTTCAAGTCCTAGGTGATTAGGAAGTCCCTTGTATATTCTGTACAGCGTTTTTGCTTGTCTTCCTTTTTGTTTTGGTGTGTTGTCCTCTGTATTGATCTACTTTTTGACTCCGTGGCCCAATGGATAAGGTACTGGTCTGCTTCCCCTGAGTTTGTCTAAGTTCTTGCCTTGTCTCATTCCTTGAATTTATGCCAAGTCATCCCCAGAAGGAGCCAGCTGTTGTCCACTCAAAATTCCCTGCTCTGATGAAAGTAAAAATTTCAAAATTTTGAGTTTAAGTGTTTTTCTCTTAAGTACATAAGTCGTGAAATTGAGAAAATCTGTGTTTTGGGTCTTTTTGTGTGTATTTCGGGCCTGTCGGACATTTTTGTCCCGCGTGTCCCAAGTTCCGAAGTGCGCTCTGTTCCCCGATCAGCCGAAATCCCCGAAGTTGTTCCATTTTCGGACCCGTCGGATCTTTTTGTCCCAAGTGTCCCAAAACTTATTGTACGTGCTGTTCCATTTTCGGCCGAAACACCCGAACCGCGTACTTCACACTTTCATGTTCCAAATGTCCCAAATCAAAAAGTGCAAGTTGTTCCATTTTCGCCCGAACCGCCCGAGTCGCGTACTCCAAAACTTTTTGTCTCAAATGTCCCAAGTGCAAGAAGGGCCTTTTGTTCCATTTTCAGTTTGAAGCACCGAACCATGTACTTCACACGTTTTCGTCCCAAATGTCCCAAAATGCATTTGTGCGTCTTCTCCTTGTTTCACTCGAATCGGCCGAGCCACGTGTTTCGCGCATTTGCGTCTCACATGTCCCAAGTGAACCAAATGCCATTCATACTTAGTTTTTCCCGCTCTACCGAATATGTTTGTTTTTCAAACTAAATATGAATTTAAGTTGCCGCTCACGATACTATCAATCCCAAGATCAAATTCCAAGGACAAATGCATTTAAGGATGAAGTTTTCAAGACCTTGATTTCATCTCGGTTTTCAAGGATATTCACCGTCATCTTCGGGATGAAAATTCTGGTGTTCCCTTTCCTTGCAAGACATCAAAGCTCAATTCGAGTTTATGTCAAAGATAATCTATTCAAGAAAGCTCAATCTCCAAAGAGAAAATGAAGGAAATCTTAATTCTCTTCATCGCTTATTGGAGAAGCCAAACAAAGATTATCATACTCATGTCGAGTTTGATAAAGAGCTGGAGAAATGTCTTGGATTTTGGATGCATCTCTATGGCGAACACGTCGTCATCCCTCGTGGACTTCGAGACATAGCTGCGAGGCGTTAGAGAATTTCGGGCGGCGGATTACAAGTCGATGGGTCCCTCCAGTGGTGGCCACTGTCTTCTTCTCCTCATTCTTTTCTCTTCTTCCATTTCTTTTGCCGTTTTCTTTGTAACGGGTTGAGGTACTGCGATAGGCGGTCTTTAACTATTCTTGGTTAAAGAAACGGTTACGAAGAGTAACTGATTTGTAAGTTATATAATGGCCTTCTTCACGCCATTCAAAAAAGAGGAAGAACTTGGCATATTTTCGAAAAGTGTAAATAGATTATAAAGAAATCAATACAGAAGGACTTTTCCATTCTTTGTCTATCTGATCTCTGTTATTCCTAAGCTTTCATTTATTTTCTTTGTGAAGATCATTTGTCTCAAGTTCGTTAGTCTTACCGATTGCATACTCTTCAACTTTGCAAGCTCGGTGATCTTGTATAACCAAGAAGGAACTTTGTGTCCTTGATTAATGAATCGTGTTATGTTAAGAAAATTTGTGTTCTAAGCAGATGTTATTTACAGAACTTTGTGTCTTTAAATTCCATCTTATTTATTCAATACAAATGATCTTGTTTCAATTCACTGTGACTTTCGCATACATAAAGAATTACTCTGATATCTATAATTCTGCATGTTGCCTTTCTACTCTTTCCCGTACTCTCATTTCCTCAGTCCTTTTGTAATTGATGATCTTCATAGAAAACACTTTCGTGATATCCAAGTTTAACCAACAAATCATGTCTTGTACATTTGTAAATAAGTTCGTTTCTGAATAAGGGAACCTCTCCCATTAAAGAGGAGGGACTTCTTGTCCCCTGACTGTTGCTCTTCGTAAAGTCCTATTTGACGACCACCAACAGGGCTAGACTTCATTGGCATTCTAAATCCTCATCAAGTGTGGGGCACACCTATGTGCTCACAAAGTGATAGATTAATTCACCAAGTTATTAGAATCCATTTCGGCCGAAAGCAATCCAATACCAAAATAATATGTAACTTCATCAAGCATAATATCATAAGACGTTTGAGTTCCATAAAATATTGTAGCAGATAACGCTACTTATTTCTCTTCAAGGGATTTGACTGATTTTTTCTATGGCTATGAAATATCTCTATCTCATTCTTCTGACTACTATCCACAAGCAAATGGATAGGACAAATCAAGCAACAAGAACATCATGACCATTGTCCATAAGATTGTAGACGAGAACCAAAGGAATTGGCATAAAAAGTTATACGATGCATTTTGGGTGGACATGATCAATCCCAAGAAGGTAATAGGTATGTCACCATTCTAATTGTTGTATGGAGTTGAAGAAAAATACCCCTCACGATCAAGATGCTAGCTCTCAAGTTGCTACAGGAATAGAATATGAGAAGTACAAGGATTCCATTGACAATATAATCCTCTTTCTTGAGAAGCTAGAAGAAAATAGACTCCGAGTGGTGGACCGTATCAAAGAACACCAGTTGAAAGTAAAGAAAATATTTGATAAGAAGGCCAAAGTGAGAGAATTAAAAGTTGGAGACTTCATCCTGATATGGGACAAGAGAATGGAACCAAAAGGATGCCATGAAAATTTTGATTCATTATGGCTCAGCCCATTCTATATTCGTGAAGCTTGCGGTGAGAATTCCTTTCTACTATCATATTTGGATGGAACACCGGTGGAATTGCCTTGTAGTGGGAAATATCTAAAATTATATCATCAGTGTAAGTGGGTTGTCCCCCGCCTTGTACCACAGGTTATTTCTAGGAGTGTTTCCCCCTTTTTTGTGTGTCGTGTGTTTCCTTTCTGTTAGTTTTGTGTGTGTGTGTGTGTTTCCTTCTTCCAGTATTTCTTTCTAGAAGTTGTACATGACTCTGTAAGGCCTAATGGATAAGGCACTGGTCAATGAATTATATGGTCTAAAATTGAGATTTTGGATTCCCATGTCATGTCTTCACTGCACTCAGTCCATGTCATGTCCCCAAGCTAGAGCCAACTATTGTCATGAAAATGTGCAACAGGGAAATTGGAAGTTTTCAAGCACGACAACTATACCCCTATGCTGAAATTTTCATGTTTTATCATTCCTATGAATCCTAGGTCAAATCTATTAGTCTGGTCACCCCTATTTGATGTCAAATTGGTCCCCTAGGTGATTTAGGAAAGTCTATTCATTCCCCCTAGGTGATTTTAGGGAGTTTTGAAAAGATGCTATCTTTTAGCAGTATTAGAAGAAGGGCTATCGCTAGCCTTCCAGGACTAGATAAACCCCATGGAGTGGAATGGAAAGGAAAAATTAAACATGGAGGTGAATTGAATACCTTAGAATATCATGGAAATTATTTTGGAAGGTTTTGGGAAGTTTTGAAAGACTTGGATCAGTCTGAGTAAAAACAAGGTTCAAAAGCCTAGGTAGTACACAGGCCTAAAATAGTTGTTGGGATTTTGAGGAAGATTTTAGGATCTCCAGATGGAGTTAGAAGTAAAAATTAAATCCCTAGAAATAGGATTTCAAGACCCAAATTATAGTGAAATAATATTTTTCACAACACCTTAGTGCATAGGATTGGAAGGTAGTTTTTCTCAAGAACAAGTAGAGTCTCAAATAAAAATCCTATTTTTTAGGGATTATATGGTTGAATAAATACATGATACCCCCACCATTGGATCCAAAATTCCATTTCCATTCAGGATCATATAAAATTTCACCAATAAATTCCACTAGGAGCTCAAGTTATCATCATTCCAAGTTACCCTCTCAAAGGTAGTTCAGGACTTAGTCATTTTTCGGAGGACATGTGTCAACACCAGGATCCCGGGATTTCATGTCCCCAAATCCCCGAGATCAGGTACACAAACCTTAGAAATTTTTCCCAGCCCCCATGTGACCTCTGGGACCCTCATGTGACCTCTAGACTTGACTTTCATCCCAGGGTGCATTTTTGGAGCATCCATTCCCTATCATCGGATCAAGTGCCACATGTTAGCTCTAGGATCACTGTGGAAAATCATGTGCCTCATATCCTTGAGTTTAGGGACATAAATCATGTAAAAATTCTCCCAGCCCCTATGGGGAGTCTTTTGGTCACCCACGTGACCAAATTTCAACCCCCTAGGTGCATTTTTGGAGCATCCATTCCCTACCGTTAGATCAAGCGCCACGTGTCAGCTCTAGGACCACCATGGAAATTGATGTCCCTCATGTCCCGAGGTCAGGGAAATCAAGCATGGAAAAATTTCCTAGACCCTATGGGGAGTCTTTTGGACATCCATGTGACCAACTTTTAGCTCCCAGTGCTTTAAAGTAACTTTTCTCACCTTCATTCCCTGTCGTCAGATCACCACCACATGTCGTCCTCTTGACCACCATGGAATTTTATGTCCCTCACATCCCTAAGGTCAAGGACATAAAACATGATTTTTTTTTCCCAAGCTTCTCCCTCCATGTGTTCAAAATTTTAAAAATCTAACTGTCGCTCAAGTGCTTCTAGTGCTTCCAGTGCTTCCACTCCCATGCATAGACAATCTTCATCCTTCAAATTTCTTCCATCACTCCACCATTAAAAATACTCAGACCAGATCAACCAAGGAACTGAAACACCTTTCCCATGGTGATACGTAGGTCTCAGAAGGAATTCTCATCAAGCTAAGAAGGATAAACGAAGAACAATGAAGAAGAGAACAATAAAATCTTCATAGCCAAAAATGGAAATCTAAACAAATCATGAAAAAGCAGCGCACAAATCAAAAAAATATTTTATTTTGTTTGTTCCTCTATCCAAGACCATAAAAAAATAACCTCAAACTCTTATCTCATGTGAAAAAGTATCCAAAATGAAGAAATCCCCTTTCTGGTTGAACAAAGAAAGATGTGGGATTTCCTGTCAAACAGGTTGTCGGATTGAAGTAGGATCGCATGTGAAGCACCAAAAGAAAAAATCCACATCAAAAATATAATTTTCTTCACAAACAGAGGAAAAAAACCAAGACCTATAATTTTGAGGTCCATTAATGGCTACTATATCTAGAAGCACTACCAGGTTTGAAAATTAAAACTTTAAAATCTCCTGGACTATTAAGCAGGCGAGCCGAAAATTTCAGAGGGGTGATATTGGGAAAAAAATCATATAAAAAACTTCATTCCACATCAATCCAACTCCCAGAAGCTAACTTTCTAAAAATACCAGGTCTACTACATAGGAACTGTTATTTCGGGAAAGTCATCGATAGAAGAACGTGCAAAGGAGGCGAAGATAAAACAGGTGCACTACAACTAAGAATTCACCGAGAAAGGACATTTTTGGAACTTACTAAAAATAGTAAGTGGGCCCTTAGGCACTGCTAAAAATAGAAATTTGATCCATAAGGAATGAGGAACGTAGGGAGAAAGAGGAAAATTGAGCCACAACATCCAGTTGAAGATCGAGGACTTGATTTTTCACACTTACTAAAAATAGTAAGTTGATTTTTCTAAGGGAGACATGAAGCCAAAGTGGAAAAGTCGAAAGCCAACTAAACCCTTCACCTTTAAGTATAATGTGGAAGACAACAATGTCTTGTACATGGACCTGAATGACCTTAAGATTCGTATGGCCTCAAAGGACCAAAGGAGGATCAAAGACCAAACATTCACAAGTGAATTTTTGTCACTACAGAAACCCAAAATGTCATGCAGAGTCTTGAGTTAGTCCTAGCCTACTCTTTCCACTACGATCCCGAGACATGAACCATCTAAGCTGACAATGGTACAATGATGGTGGTCATCAGCCCTATGACCATTTCACTCTCTCTGTAGATATCGACATCCCCCAACATGGTCGTCATCTCAAAGGAAAGATCCATGCACGATTGGGAAACAATGGATTCATATGTCCAAGGAGTAGCACTTGGCTCATGGTTAAAAATAGGAAGAAATCCTTCTAGGATGCCCAATAATATTCCAAGGTGTGAGTTCTAAGAAGGGTATTCTGATGTCATCACTCTCCTTAGTAGAGTTATGGGAAAAGTAAACATGAGAGACTTCCAAGACTGGATGGGCCTTTTCATCTCGGACATTTGACAAAGGAAATCGAGAGAATTGACTTAGGGCAGATCATCAGTGACAATCTCCATCTGCAACTACTCCAAGTTCCCATGAAAAAGAAGTTCCACATGACTTATTACCTATTCTATCTCTTGCAAGCTTGAAATCATTCAAAGGATTGGCTCACATAGAACATTTCTACCAAGGTACCTGCATTCGAAAACTTCCATAGTTAGTAATGGAGGAGAGTAATAGGCATTTCACTCGTGTGAACAATGTGTTCACTATGTACATGGTTTGAAGCTTAGAAGGGGATCTTAAAGCTATGATGTCACCAAAAGTGGCATCCCTGATTAAGGAATATGGATCATACTTCATATAATTCTCAACATTCTCCTACATATGAGTTGTTGGCTTTGACCAAGCTCCACTGAAACTACCTAAGTACCTCAGTGACTAGATTGTATTGTTTGAGCTCTGCAGGTAGATCACTCAAGTGAATAACAAGCTCAAAAGTAGGAGAAAGAAATTGATTTCATTCCCTATATCTCTAGGGGAGTTCACATGTAAAATATCAAATGACATCTCACCTGGAGGCCACTTTCAAAATTCAACTTTGCATTCCTACATCGCCAAGCCCAACTTTGACATCCAAGAAGATCCCGACTCGTTCTATGTCCCATAATTACAACATGAGCCACAAGTTGAGGACTACTGGGCCAACTATATTGACAAGTTTGAAGTACATGAAAAGGACCACATGAGGATGAAAATCAGTGAGATGAATAAATTCAAGTTCTCTTGGTATGAATACATCTTGCATGATGATGGGACAAAGATGTACGATCCTAAGTACGCAGTAGTCAAGATGTCCCCAATGCCCCAAATCAACTGACATGTTTGTGAATCAGGAGATATATTAGAGCAGACTGAAAATGTGGTGAGGAGAACGAGGAATTGGTTTCAGAAGAAGAGGACTATGATCATTTGGTCACGAGGAATTTATCCAAGCTAGAAGCAAGCTTCACATCATTTGTCTTCAAAAGTGGTAGAGGTGACTTCCAACTCTAAACACTCTGGAGAGTGAGTTCAAAAAGGAAGGCCATGGAATTAGAAACTTCTCCCCGCGAGAAGACACCTAAAAATTTTAGGGAAGAAAAAGGTTGATTAGCGTCACCACAAGAGGAAAACATGATCTCAGTAATGTAAACAAAAAATCAACAACAGATGTATAGGTAAATGACGAGTATATGACTCATGATCCAATCTTCGAACCACTATGCAAGAGGTCTTTCCTATTGTTGACACCAACACCCCTCTCATTTAGGACTTGCCTCCTCCACTAGAATAAAGAATGGTTGGTGCACCCATCATTGAGCCTAAATCCAACAAGTTGTTTCTGTGGATGTGGGAAATGGTCATCCTCGAAACTCACACTATGCAATAAGTATCATCCCCCGATCTATTAGCGATTTTCTTATTGGCTAAAGAAAAAAATGTCAAGATAGATCACACAGATAACATCAAGATTCTATAGTGGGGATACAGGTAATCAATACATCAAAGTAGCTTGTCCAAAGTTAATCAAGCCAGTGGATGAGATGACACCAGCTGACTACGAGATGAGCACGATCCAATTGGGACCAGCTAATCATGAGGGAGATTTACACATATATCAACAATATTTTGCTCACATGGTGGTAAGGAATAAAGAATATAAACAAAATATTGAGGTACTAGAGGAGCATGTACGAACTCTTTCATCTCATGTCCAACACCTGGTGGAACCAAGAACTACAAAACTTCCTATTGAGAAAGTGGCACCCATCAGTAGCTTCGATCTAGAATCCATCAAAAGAACGCATGAGATCACAATGCAAGGGCGAGAAAACAATGAATGGATTGACTCAATCTCTAAAAAGTGAAGTCAAAACTCCAAGAAGCAGTCAAGCTCTTTGCATACATGTGTGTAATAGCCAAAAAAATGTGAGCACTCAAAGAGGATGTGGAGAAAGAAAGAGATTACTGGGAACCTCTGGGACTAGTAGTGAGTGAGATGAGAAACACCCATCTTCAGGAGTTGATCGATAAGAAGGTTTTTGAAAATCTTGTAGAAGACTTGACATTTTTATGGGTGAGGGACTTGGAAATCAGATTTGAATCATTCAATCGAGCCTTCACAGAGCTAGAGGAGAAAAAGAAAAAACATACAAGCTGCAAGATAGTATAAATAAGAAAGTTTAGAAACTTGGAGTACCCATAATGAGATAACACACAACTGTTGATGAATTGATCATACCTTTTGAGGAATATGTTAAGAAAGGGATGGGAAACCCATTTTCCTTTGCTAAGGATACTCTCAACTTCTTCTCAGAGATCTGATCCTCCATTGCACTTATCATAGAAAAGCATTCATTACGGTTCGGGAAGTGCAAGGACATCAACAATGTGATTGATGGATGGAATGAAACCTTGAGTTGCATTCACATCCCCCATGCCAACAAAGTAGAACCAGAAGTGGCCTATTTCAAACAAGATCTTGGAAAGATAGAAGCCTTATCAGGATCACAAAGTGGAGAACGGTTGGAGAATGGAACCAAGTCCACCATAGTAGTTCATCCTCCAACATAATTATTTTTCTTCTTCTTATTCTTCCTCTTCTTTATCTCTCTCTTCGCTTCTCATACGACACTTTCTCTCTTCAATGTTATATTTTTGTTGAGGGTTGCACTTTTAATATGACTTAAGTGACTTTAGAAATATAATGTAACTTTAAGTCACCTTGTTATTATAAAAGGGACTTAAATATTTAAAGTGGAATATGAATAGTCTTAAGTCATATTAAGGTATTCAAAAAGTCACTAGGAAGATGAAGAGTTGCCTCCTCTTCTATAAATTGTAGCAAGCTCCTCATTTGAGGGTCTTCTTAATTTTGTCTTCTTAAAAATTCTTAGATGTTGGAGCTATTTTTTGTGAATTCATGAGAGAGATATCCTTGTGAAGAGAGCAAGAGATAGCAAGTTTCTTCCATTTCTCCCACTAAAAATGTCTTCTACTTCCCACACTATGTACAAATTCTGCTTGAGCTTCAATAAAGGAAGAAGGAATTTTAGCCTCTTTGATTGAGGAGTTTATTGGTACTTTGTGTTCATTAAGATCTATTTAGTCTTGTTTTTGTTTTGTAGATTTGTTTTCTTCTGAAATACAAGTGCATGTAATTAAAATTCGGCTAGTGTATGTAAGTCTCGATTTTCTACTTACTGAACATTAGTTTCTGATTTTCAAATATTCTCACTCCCCTTTCTTGCCTTTGTAGAAAATTCTTCCCTTGCAGATACTTGTAAGCATTTACCGCAGGGTCAGTGGAGTGCCCCTATTGGATCCCCGGCCGAAAGGCCACCAGGATAAAACTCACAATTTACTTGTGTATGCATGTATGGTAGATGCACCAGTTAAGTAGAGGGACTTAGACTCCCATAGCATTGGCAAGATAACCACCAATTTGTCCCCGAAAATTTTCTCGCCAACACGTGGCTTTAACGATATCCTTTTGTGATGCCTCACTAGTTCTGAAATCCCATACACCATCAAAGAAATTTATGATGGGATTTTTGGGGAAATTTTAGTGGCCTCACTTTGTTGTAAAGTGTATCCTTTGACTACGGCTACTAGTGACCAACCCTTAACCAAGACTGTTGTGACTATGTCAAATGTTGTGTAAAGTGTCAGCAACATGCTAACCTTCATCATACTCCTAGTCATGCCAGAGAATTTTGGCCCTTTTCTCAATGGGGTTTGGATCTCATTTGAGATATTAACCCTCATTCCTCGCAACGTCATCTATAGATCATCACTGTGACTGAATATTACAATAAATGGGTGGAATCCATCCCTCTCATTTATACCAAATTTGATAAAATAGTCAAATTTATCAACCACCCTATCATTTGTCACTTTGGTGTGCCTCATCACCTCATCATTAATAATGGAAAACAATTAAAAAATAAAACCCTACACTAACTGTGTGACAAATTTGGCATTCAACTCAATTTCTCTTCACCATATTCCCCACAAGAAAATGGTCAAGTCGAATCTTCTAACAAAACTCTTAAAAAAATTCTTATGAAGGTGGTTAAGGAATCTAGTAAGGATTAGCACACGCACATTCTTTTCTCCTTATGGGATTATCATACCAACATTCTTAACTCTCTGCTTCCACACCTTTCTCTTTGGTCTACGACACAAGGTCATCTTACCTCTTGAAATAAAAATTCCATCTCTCTCTATATCTTTTAAAGATATCCTCTCTGATGATGATTTTCACCAAAAATGTTTGGCAAAACTTGAGCTAATAGACGAATGCCATTTAAACACTCTAGAAAATCTCCAAATCTAGCAAAAGCACATTAAGAATTACTATGACAAACACATTTGCACACAAACATTCAAGATCGGTGATCTTGTCCTGAAGGAAAATCAACATGTAACCAAAATGGAAAAAAGTAATCGAGGCAAGTTTTCTCCTAATTGGCTTGGACCTTATATTGTCACCCATACCTATGGATCAATAAATTATCATTTATCTTCTCTTGAGGTTAAAACAAAACCTAAGCCCCTTCATTCCTTGCATCTTCGACCATTCTATTATTGAATAAATTACTACATTACTTTGTGTCTCATAAATGCTCGTCCCTTGAGAGAACATCTCCTTCCACCTACCTCTTTAAGGACCAACGAATCAACCAAAATTGTGTGAGTATCCATCACCAATCAGCCTTATCTTGAATATGAGTACCACAACTCTACTCATGGCATGATTCTCATGGATTCTTTTTGTGCTTTTCTAGATGGAACCCCATGGTCATTCTTCACTTAAAACCCCTCTTTCATAGCTAACCTTTTTTGTGCTATGGTTTTTCCTTCATAAAAGAGGCATATACTCATTTATAGTCTTGTCCATGACTACAAGTCCAAAATAATGAAAAAAATTGGGATAACAAAAATCCTACTCCTTGAGTCAAACTTCTCACAAATAGATTATTCCATGTTGTCGTGTAAATGTGCAACAGGGAAATTGACAATTTCTAAGCACGAAAACTATACCCCTGTGCCAAAATTTTCATGTTTTATCATTCTCAGAACACCAAGTTAAATATGTCAATCTGGTCACCCCTATTTGATGTAAAATTTATCCCCTAGGTGATTTAGGAAACTCTATCCATTTCCCCTAGGTGATTTTAGGAATTCTAAAAGATGCTATCTTTTGGTAGTATTGGGAAGGGCTATCATTGGCATTCCCAGGATTGGACCAACCACCCTGGAGTGGAACACAAGGGTAATATTCAATATGGAGGTGAATTTAAGACCATAAAACATCATGGAAATGGTTTTGGAAGGTTTGGGAAATTTTTAAATACTTGGAGCAGTTTGAGTAAAAGCAGGGTTCACAAGCCTAGGCAATTCATAGGCTTAAAACAACTGCTGGGCTTTACAAGAAGATTCTCGGGAGATCCGGATAGAGTTAGAAGTAAAACAAAACATATTAGGAAATATGATTCCAATACCTACATGATGGTGAAATAATATTTTTCACAACACCTTGGCGCATATGATTGGTAGGCAGTTTTTCTATGGCACAAGTGGAGTCTCAGATAAAAACTCCACTTTTTCTCGAATCATATGGTAGAATAAAGACATGAGAACCCCACAATAGGATTAAAAATTCCATTTCAAGTTAGGATCATATAAAATTTCACCAATAAATTCCACCAGGATCTCAATTTATCTTCATTCCAAGTTACCCTCTCAAAGGTTGTTCAGGACTCAGTCATTTTTCGAGAGGACATGTGTCGGCACCAGGAGCCTCAGGCGGGATCTCATGTCCCTGAAATCCCTAAGTTCAGGTACATCAGCCCTGAAAAAATGTGCCCAGCCCCCATGTGACCTCTTGGACCCTCATATGACCTCCAAACTCGATAGTTCAGCCCCTAGGTGCTTATTTGGAGCATTCATTCCCTACCGTCGGATTGGGCACCGCGTGTCAGCTCTAGAACACCATGGAATTTTATGTCCCTTATGCACCTGAGGTGGGGGACATAAGACCTTGAAAAATGTGCGCATAACCTATCGGGAGTCACTTGGACACCCACGGACCGAAGTTTCGCCCCGAGGTGCATTTTTGGATCATCCATTCCATGTCGTTGGATTGGGCGCCACATATCACCTCCAGGACGACCATGGAAACTGATCTTCCTTATGTACATGAGGTGGGGGACATCAGAAATGGAAAATGCACCCATACCCCATGGGGAGTCATTTGGACACCCACGTGACCAACTTTCAGCCCTCAGGTGCATTTTTCAAGCAAATCCCCTGCCGTCGAGATCAAGGACACATGACATCGCCTTGACGACCATGGAAATTGATGTCCCTCACATCCCTAAGGTTAGGAACATAAAAAATTTCCCATCCCCTCCATGTGCATGTTTTGAAAGTTTAAATTTGAAACTTATCCATTTCTTTCCCCTCATTTCTCCTTCACAGCTTCATACCTTGTCATGGCTTCATGCATGTTTGTCCGTACACACTGTCCACCATTGTTGCTCTAATCTAGCTCTTCCATGGCCACATAAAGTATCCAGCCATGAATACATAGAAATATGTAGGCCTCAAAGAAAAATGGAGTGAAATTATGAAGAACGGGAAGAAAATGAATATTTTTTGCCAGATAACCATGAAGTCACCCAATCGAAAAATCTTCATATCTCACAAGATAAAAGTCAGATGGAGATGCCATTTTTTTGCAAAATTCCTCATTTTTCAAGGTGATCAAGATTCAACACACAAGAGGTCAAATGATGCCTAAAATAATTTTCTCCAACAAAATCCTCTCTTCATGCACCGACTCACATTCGTTTGGATTTCCGTCATTCCGGCAATGGAAACAAGATAAAAAATTACACACGAGCTCCAAATAAAAAACATATCACAATGGATTTGTTTTCATTGCAAATGGATACAAAAACCAGAACTGCAAATTTCAAGCTCCATTAATGGTCGCCATGGCAGCTCGTGCTGAAGCCACTACTGTGTCAAAATTTCAAATTTTATTTTCAGGGCTTTCTAGTGGGAAAAACTATGTGAAATTTGAAGGGTGTGATCGTAATGACAAGAAGATTACAAAAAGTATATTTAATCAAAAATCGAGTACTAGAAACACCCTTTCTAAAAATAGTAATATTTCCTACACATGCTTGTTATTTTTGGTAAGTCTTCATCAAAAGTCGCTATGGAAAGAGCAATGTGCACAAGATCTTCAAAAGGCCGAATGATTATCCGGAGTAGAAAATAGTGAAAATGACCACTTACTAAAAATAGTAAGTTCTCCATCCGGGCATTTACTAAAAATAGTAAGTTACATTAAAGAGAAGTTTTGGCACAATGGGATGTACAAGGATAATCATTCAGGGGGACATCATTGTTCAGGAGCATCCTAGTCATTTTTCATAGGGCATTCAAGATCCACCTTAGTTCATTCAACTTGGTGAGTGTTCGTGAGCTAATTTGGAGGAGTTTCACATTGTGCAAGGAGTTCAAAGATTCATAGTTTCACTACATTTGGAGATTTCCATCAACGAGGATCAACAGACTTCATCGAGAAACATCTCCTCTTCTTCTTCTCTCTCTCTTTCTCTCTCCTCTTCCCCCAAACTTTCTCTCACTTTCAAATGTTCTAATTCTTTGTTGGGGTTTGCACTTTTTGATATGCCTTTAAGTCACTTAAAAGTGACTTTAGAAACATAATGTAAATTAAGTTGCCTTGATTTTATAAAAGGGACTTAATTATTTTGGTAGGAATATGAATAGTCTAAAGTTGGAAATAAGGCATATGGAGGGTCATGAGGAAGACGATAAGTCACCTCTCCTTCTATAAATTGTAATGCCATTCCCATTTCAAAGGGTTGGTGATTATTTTGTAAGCTCAAGAGTGTTTTGAGAGAACAAAGGAGATAGCCAAATTCTTTCATTCCCCTCATTCTCAAATTTCCTCTATTTCTTCACTACGTACAATTTTGGTTTGAGAAATCAATACAAGAAGGAGTTTCTAGCTTTCTTTGACTAAGGGGTTCCTTGATACTTTGTGGTCAATAAATTCTATTTGATATTGTTGCTATTTGTAGGGTAATTTATTCTTCTAATGCATGTGATGAAGTTTCAAACTAGTGTGTGTGTAGGAATATGATTTTCAACCCGCATCATTAGTTCTCCTACCTCTTTCTCACTCCCCTTTCCCACTCTTCGATGAAGTCTTCCTTAGAAAGAGATTGATAGATTTGCTACAGGATTAGTGGAGTGCCCCTGTTGGATCCCCGGTCGAAAGGCCACCACATAAATCAACCTTTTCATGCGCATGCACATACGATAGCTACACCGGTTAAGTAGAAGGACTTAGATTCCTAGAGCATTGGAAAAAAATCCACAAGTTTTTCCTCCTAAAATATTTTCTTGCCAATATTTTTCGCACCCACCGTGGGGTAGATTTAGCAAAGATCTCGCATTGGAATACGACCGCAAGGTCCCAAAATACAAAAAAATCAAATATTGAAAAAGAAAAAGAAAAAAAGAGTTCATGAAAGTCCATTACCAAAAGAAACACTGCTGATTTCTGCACGTGTCTTTTCATATTCCCACTTCAAGAATTTCAAAAAGCTGGCTGAAGGAAGACACACCAAGTTGAGTAGGTCGAGAGGTGTTGATGATTTAAATTTCGAAGCTTCAAAAAATAAACAAGAACAAATTAGAGATAATCCATACTTCTTCTCTCAAGCCTCCTCTCCATCTGGCTCTTCATGAATTTCACTGGGCAATCCTATCAAAATTCCTGTGGATACTCCCCCTTCAAATTCTCCCATTTTTCAACCACCATTGAGCATTGAGCTCCCATAAGAAGAATAATTTGTAGAAGCAAGAGCATAAGTAAAAATGACAATGGAAGATGAAGAAGAAAGACCTCGACCCATTATTCCATGGGGAAGGAATACGATCCCACTTGATCTTGAACCACCTCTCCATGATATACCAAGTTCCCATGAGAACTTTCCAAAGTTCACAGGTGACAAAACACAACATCTAGAAGAACACATTGCTGCCTTCACGACGTCATGTGGAATTCTTGGTGTCCAACATGAATAAATTTTGGTGAGACTATTCGTGGAGTCCCTCTAAGAAAAATTAGTAGAATGGTTCTACCTCCTTCCTGCCCAATCCATCACTAGGTTGGGATGACATTAATGCTACCTTTGGGGAAAGATTTAAATCAAATGAATACCGTCAAGACGTCTTGGTGTACTTGGCTAAAATGAGGAAAGGAGAAAATGAAACCATGAGATACTTTGTGGCTTGTTTCAAATGGTTTCTTCACAGGAGACCTGAAGAGGATTCCCCATCTCAAAAAAATGTCAAGAGATTCTTCATCAATGCTAAATCATCAGAAGTGGGGTTTTTGCTTTGAAGAGCCCAACCAAGGAACATTGTAGAAGCACAAAGGATGGCTGTTGAACTTGATGATGATTTCATCCTCTTCAGAAAGATCAATAATCCATCAAAGAGAAAGACCCAACATCTTGGAGACGAGAGAACCAATCCATCATTGCAAAAGTTAGTGAATGAGATGACATCTTTGAAGGGAATTATTTGAACAAGTATCTTCCCAAAGGAGAAATGGAAATTAGATTACAGAGCACCCCAAAGGCTCACCTTGGAGGTCCCACCCACGAGACCTAAAGAGGATTCCCCATCTCAAAAAAATGTCAAGAGATTCTTCATCAATGCTAAATCATCAGAAGTAGGGTTTTTGCTGTGAAGAGCCCAACCAAGGAACATTGTAGAAGCACAAAGGATGGCCATTGAACTTGATGATGATCTCATCCTCTTCGAAAGATCAATAATCCATCAAAGAGAAAGACCCAACATCTTGGAGACGAGAGAACCAATCCATCATTGCAAAAGTTAGTGAATGAGATGACATCTTTGAAGAGGGAATTATTTGAACAAGTATCTTCCCAAAGGAGAAATGGAAATTAGATTACAGGAGCACCCCAAAGGCCCACCTTGGAGGTCCCACCCACGAACATAAATTGTATATTTCAAGAAGGTGAAGAAGAGTTTGAACAAGAAAGTGAAGGTGATGATTTCTTAGAAAATGATGAGTTTGATAATGATAAAAAATCATATTTTGTGAATATTCTAGAGGTTATGAAGAATATGAAGAAGATGCACCCAATTTCTCATGTGCGATAATTCACTCGTTCTCAGTTTGAGAAAGGAAAATCTCCTTCCACTATTGTAGAGAAAAATAAGACTGAAGATCCTCCTGTGGCGACTCCGTAAAATAAAATAATTAGTCGAGGATCCCCACTTCCATCTTCCATGAATTCTGCATTGTTGGATCCAGACCCTATAGCAAGTAAGAAGACTCCCACAATCCCAAGTAAGCTTTCCGATGTCTCTTCCAAGTCTAAATCTAAATCTGCTCCTGCAAAATCTAATACCTTGAAAGCTCCTAGTGTGCCTTTCAAAATACCATCCATTCCTCAAACATCAAATCTTTCTCCTAAGCCTATCCAGACTCCAAAATCAGTCCCTTCACCCCCTTGTTCGCATCTTCTCCCTTTGACTTCATAGAATATGCAAACAAGGCCAAAGTGTAGATTACTAAAACTAAATATTTGCATGACTCATCCTGAATAATTTGAGAGGTTCGTCTGATATATTAGGAGTGGTATTCTAACACCCAATGTTGTAACATCTAGTTCCAAAGGCATGCTACCAAAATCACCTACACCTCCCTCACAGAACATGCTTTCTCTGAGTGCATCAAAGACTGATAAAGTTGAACCTTTCTACGTCTCCCTTCTTGTTGGAGAATATGTACTGAAAAATTACATAATAGATTCCGTGCCTCAAACAACATGATGCCTTTGAAGGTTGCCAAGGCTCTTAAACTTACAATGACTCCACCTAGTGGCTCTTGTTACTCTTTTGAATAAAAAGGTCTTACTTGTAGGGAAGGTCAAAGATGCACAGGTGGATCTTACCAGATTTCCAAACAAGAAAGTTTAAGTGATGATTTTGGTAGTAGATGTCCTAGCCTCATTCGAAATGTTGTTGAGTAGAAAATTTTGCCAAGAGTTGGGAGCTAAAATTCAAATGAATTGGTCTTTTGCAACCATACTAGTGAAGGGAGACATGGAGAAATTACTTCTCGAGAAGAAGATGAGGTACATGGTATGAAAATAAGGAACCCCAGAAGTAAACATTTTGTACTAAAATACCAGGCAGATGAATCACTTTGTGGCAACTGAGGAAGAAGAGGATATTCCCATCTTGATAGGCCCAGAAATGCCTTCTCGAAGATATTTTGATTTTGAAGAAGCATTGAGGAGATTTGAGTTACAAGAGGACAACCCTAAATCACAAGATGATGCAGACCACGAGGAAGAGGAGATGGTTCTTGATGATTTTCAAGAAGAAAAATCAGTTTATATGATTTTCCAAGATGAGGAGTTATTCTCATTCCCATTTGGGGATGAGGATGATCTCATCGTGCCATCTATGGAGAGACAAAATCATCTTGTGATGAGCCCGTGAAATTTTTGAAAGAAATTTTTGTACAAGAAATTCTTAGAGCCACAGAAGAAACTAAAGATCTTGAGCTCAGTCTCGAGCTCCTGATGCAAGCCACAAATTTGCAAGACAAGCATGAAGTTGATTTGGAAGCCTTAACTAATGTGAAGGTTGACCATATTGAGATAAGGCAAGATGAAACATATGATGCCACTCTTGAGCTAATGATTAATGGATGCAATACCAAAATGGAGATATTTTATTTCCCATTTCAATATGAAGACTCTTTCCATGACAAAGAAATTGAAGAAAGTAGTTTCAAGACCTCTAAAGATGAATCTCTTTTTGATTAAGGATCGGTAGAGTGCAACAATTCTCGAGATGATGAGGTAATCCCTCCAGATAGTTGCCTTGAGTTACAAAATAAAGATTCTTCAAAGGCACATCAAGATGAGCTGCAGGAAATGACAAAGCATAACTCTGTGCAAGAAATCTTGGATGTAGTAGAAGTTTCAAAAGTTTCCAAGCTGATTCTTGATCTCTTCACTAGTGTCATGGATATACACAAAAAATATGATTTTACCTCTCCGATCCTCTTGTCAGTATTCAAATGCCTCACATTGAAGTAGAGATAAAGGATGAATCAAATGTTTCTCATGGAGAAGATGTTAATGAGCATAAACCTGGAAACAAAAGTAACTCTAAATATACAAGGAGTTTGAATGAAAACAAGCCTTGGTGCGTAGAAATGAGATGTTTGATTTAGAATCAGCTATATGGATAAACATGAAAGGAAATTGACACTATGAAACTGACTTCAAAGAACATGAAGGCAGTGGAATTTCCAAGCAAGGAATTGAGCATCAAGAAGTTCACATGGAATCACTCCTACCAAGTACACAGATAATTGTGAAAGAACCTAGCTTTCATAAGAAGCCGAGGATGGGAGGCTACTTTCTAGAACCCAACAATGGCTTTACAGAACATCATCACTGTGTGTTGCCCGCTCAGGGGTACCTCTTGAGGAAATAAAAGTGCTTTAGTGAAAGTGGGTTGTCCCTCGCCTTGTACCGAGGTGATTGTTAGGTGTGTTTCCCTTTTTGTTGTGTTTTTTTCCCTTCCTATTGTGTGTTATGTGTTTTTTTTCCATCCTTTTGGTGTGTGTGTGTGTGTTTCCTTCTCTATCTCTCTCTTGTTGTAGGTTGTACATGACTCCTTAGGTCCAATGGATAAGGCATTGGTCAACGAATTATATGGTCTAAAAATGAGATTCTAGATTCCCATGTCATGCATTCACTACGCTCATTCCATGTCATGTCCTTGTCATCACCAATCCGGCACTATGACAATTCTTCACCGGGAACTCCTCGTGCTATGATTATTTACTAATGTACAACCTTTAGTTTGGTGGATGTAATCTAGAAACAAAACAACAACATAACACAAGAATACCATCGACTACGATAAGACAGAATGATAACAAATCTGAAATATCAAAATAAATTATAATATTAACATGAAATCACAATCTCACCCATGAGGTACTTCAAGTGTTATTGACTTCACTTGCCTTTCACCAAGACTATGGGAGAAACTTTACAATTACACCCCTTAATGGCTTCTTCAACAAACCTTTAAACCGATGGCTTCCTTCGCACACTTCCTACAATATTTCTCACTACTTCCTTCTATGCTAAATGAGGGGGGTGGCCTCTCTATTTATAGAAATTCTAGGATTATCCCTCTTATCTCTAAGATAGGATAAGAAATCCACTCTGACGAATCATATTCCATACCTTAACTCTTATCTCAGTACATGTAAGCTTATCTCGTTAAGATAAGATAAACCTTATCATTTTACATGGGTTCCACATTTTTAGACTTTTTACAAATAAAATACACAAAATATTTATGACCTCACTCCTTGTCTTTATTACCAATATAATATTTCTAATTCCTAATCATGTAGACCCTACTTCTCTAATTACCCAAACTTTGACATTTTAACATTACCGGACCACTTATGACAAATATTTACTTTTTACAACATTCCTATTGTACTTTGATCAGAACCGTACTCCACATTATTGGCAACACCGTCATCGATGGCGCCGTTATCTTCTATCGACGATACTACTAATTATACTTAACAACATCCTATTCCTAATACATACATTAATGAAATAGAAATTACAGAGGAAAATTTTAGTGTCGACATCTTCCCCCTTCCTAGCTTCTACTCCGTCCTTGGAGTAGACTATTTTAATGCTTGGAAAATCTTCAACTTGTTGTGGTTGACCCATTTCGTAATGGGAGTGCCATCCAATTCCTCCGGTTTGTACGTACCATTTTCATGCACAACCGCTATTTGGTAGGGCCCCATCCATTTTGGAAGAAATTTTCTCTCTTCTTTTTGTATCTCTGGAATCATATACTAGAACCAAGTCATTCACATGAAATGGAGACCACCGGATATTTTGATCAAAGTATTCCTTCGCTTCATTTTCTTCTTATGGCTTGTATCCTTTGCTATTTCTCTCATTTCCTCCAAAGAAATGAAGATGTACCAACCTTTCTTTTTTATCTTGAATCACTTTCATCCATCCTTTCATTTTTCATAACTCTCACGGTGGGAATATCAAACTCAATAGGAAGAATCGGATCAATGCCATAGGCCAACCGAAATGGGGAGTATCCTGTTGCTGACTTTGATGTTGCCCTATATGCCCACAATGTTGCATGAATCCTTTTATCCCATTTATGTACCGCAAGGCTACATCTTTGCTAGAATTTGACACAACACAAAATTTGTTCGCTCCACCGTCCATTTTGCTTGGCTTGTATGTTGTTGCCTTCCCGTGCTTAATAGAAAACTTATTGATTAGGGCTTCTACCACCTCATTAATGAAGTGGCTTCCTTGATCTATTACAATTTCTAATGAGCAACCAAATCTGGTGATAATGCGTTCATACATGAACCTTGCCACTTCATCCATGGAAGCTATTTTCAATGGCCTAGCTTCAACCCACTTGGTTAAATAATCTGGCAGCAACTACAATATACTTATTTTGGCGTGATGTAGTTGGAAGTGGACCTACAATGTCTATTCCCCACTTTTCAAAGGGACCAAGGGGAAGAATATGACATAATGGAGCTGATGAAGTCTTACGGTTACCATGTGTTTGACAAATATCACATGTCTTACAATAATTATAACAATCTTTAAAAAGAGTGGGCCAGTGATAACTTGCATCCAAGATCCTTCTTGCTGTAAGTTGTCCAGAGAAGTGCCCTCCACATGTACCATTGTGGAATTCTTCTAGTAGTTCCTTCCCTTGATCACGTCCAACTGCCCTCTTGTATCGCTCCATCGTGTCCTATTCGAAATAATACTCCATGCGAGAATAGAATATGGACGACCGGCTTGAGTAATATTTCTCTTAGTCTTTGCATTGGCACCATCAGAAACTTGAATTCATTCGAGATAATTCTAAATATCTATGTATTCACTAGGGATTGTGTCAAGGATAACAATGTTTGCATCGGGAAATCATCATTATCACAAGATGATCCTAAACCATCATAGGCTCGAGAGAGTGCATCCGCATTGACATGCTTCTTTCCTAGTCTATCTATAATATCAAATTCAAACTCTTGTAGCAAAATTATCCATCTTGCTATCCTCCCCGATGGGTTAGGCTTATTTACAATATATTTTAGAGCTCGATGATCTGCACATAACTAGAAATTTTTACCCTAGCAAGTAATTTCTAAACTTCTTTACAAAGAAAAATGATAGCCGAGCCTCTTTTTCATTCATGGATAATTTACCTCAAAGACTACTCATTTGTTTGCTCCCAAAGTAAATTGGATGTTCATTCCCATTTTCATCCTTTTGGCTCAAAGTACTTCCTAGTGCTGCATCTGAGGCATCAGTGTACACAATGAATGGCTTGCTCCAATCTGGATTCTTCAAAATAGGTGAAGACACCAGGGCTTCCTTCAATTGTCCAAAAGCTTCATGTGCCTTATTTCCTGGTTCATAAGTAACATCCTTCTTCAAGAACTGGGTTAGTGGCTATGCAATCTTTGAGAAATTCTTGATGAACCTTCTATAGTAACCCACATGGCCTAAAAATGATCTCAACTTACTTCTATTAAGAGGAAATGGTAAATCTTTGATTTTTGAAACTTTATCAGGATCAGTACCAATACCATCTCTGGATACAACATGCCCTAACAAAACACCTTTAGAACATCCAAAGACACACTTTGTAGGGTTTAGTGAGGCTTGTGCTTCATCTAACCTTTGAACTATCCTAAGACTATGATAATTCTTCACCGAGAACTCCTCATGCTATGATTATTTACTAATGCATAGCCTTTAGTTTGGTGGATGTAATCTGGAAACAAAACAACAACATAACACAAGAATACCATCGACTATGATAAGACAGAATGATGAAAAATCTGAAATATCAAAATAAATTATAATATTAACATGAAACTGTTACAATCTCACCCATGAGGTACTTCAAGTATTATTGACTTCACTTTCCTTTCACCAAGACTATGGGAGAAACTTTACAATTACACCTCTTAATGGCTTCTTCAACACACCTTTAAACTGATGGCTTCCTTCGCACACTTCCTACAATATTTCTCACTACTTCCTTCTATGCTAAATGAGGGGGGTGGCCTCTCTATTTATAGAACTTCCAGGATTTTCCATCTTATCTCTAAGATAGGATAAGAAATCCACTCGATGAATCATATTCCATACCTTAACTCTTATCTCGTACATGTAAGCTTATCTATTAAGATAAGATAAACCTTATCATTTTACATGGGTTCCACATTTTTAGACTTTTTACAAATAAAATACACAAAATATTTATGACCTCATTCCTTGTCCTTATTACCAATATAATATTTCTAATTCCTAATCATGTAGACCCTACTTCTCTAATTACCCAAACATTGACATTTTAACATTACCGGATCACTTACGACAAATATTTACTTTTTACAACATTCCTATTATACTTTGATTCTTCGTACTCCACATTATTGGTGGCACCATTATCTTCTATCGACACTACTACTAATTATACTTAACAACATCCTATTCCTAATACATACATTAATGAAATAGAAATTACAGAGGAAAATTTTAGTGTCGACATCCCCAAGCTAGAGCCAATTGTTTTCGTGTAAATGTGCAACAAGGAAATTGATAATTTATGAGCACGAAAACTATGCCCCTATGCCGAAATTTTCATGTTTCATCATTCCCAAGCACCCTAAGTAAAATCCGTTAGTCTGGTCACCCCTATTTGATGTAAAATTTATCCCCTACGTTATTGTTAGTGCAAAATTACAGCACCCCTGGACGCTGATCAGATTTCTAGGTTGATCACTCTTGCATCCAGTGTAATTGCACAACATGGAAACCTCTCTCCAAGTGTGGGACTTGGAAACTGAGAGAGGAATCTCCAGATTAGAGGCTGGTTCCTCAAACTCCTCTGATTTAGATCTATATTTTGCAAAGCTACAGAGGTCTAGATCCTAATCCTATTCTAACTTGCAAGGAGACAGGGGTAGAAGTGCAAAAAATTGAAACTAACTAAAGATGGTGATGCACCAAAAAGGAGTGGTGAAACATATTAGTCATGCAAATAGACACAGACCAAGGTTCACAACATAAAAACATACACAGACTGATAATGTATAATTTAGCATCTGAAATCAAGCAAATAATACAAACAGAGGATTGAAACCCATTCACAGAGCTTGCATTATCAATTTAATATCAAAATACGCATTACACCCTCAGAGAGGTAAAGAAAACTGTTACAATCCTTGGAGAGGTCTGATACTTCATCAATCCCTTGAAGAAGGTGAAAGAAGAAGTCTGCTATGCCCAAAAATGTTCCTCCTTTTTTGAAATGAGCCCAAAACTGGCTTTTAAAATGCAAGGGTCGAACCCGTGAACAGAGACGCGTCTGAAAGGCATGGGAGCCCATTCTTTCTTGACTGCAGGTGTATTAAAATGGCATGGAGGACCTTACAAACCCATACCCTGTCATTTTGACCGGATTACAGGAGAATGCGACCCATTCTGCATTAACTCTGGTCGCTGGAATGTCATTTCCGGCCATGAATACGCGTCAGAGCTGTTTCTCGATTTTTCTCCCTCTAGACTGCTCCAAAACGCAAGATTGACCCCAGAATCGTGTAGATAATTTCACCAGCTTTCCGTTGATATAAAGAACGTGCAAATCCGAGCTCTGGATCAAAAGTTATGGTGATCTGAAGATCTAGGGCACAAAACAGGCGAAAGCGTGTTTTGAAATCCTTTCCCGCGCTCTGCCACCTGGACGACACGTGGGACGTGCTGATTGGATGAGCAATTCTCTCTCCTCCATCTTTCGCGGGCTTTCATTTTGAAATTCACTTGTGGGGCCCTTAACTGGACACGTGGCGCTATTTCATTGGTTCGGGCTGACCTTTTAAAACTTGCCCTTTGACCTTTTTGACCTTTTTTCCCTGAGACACGTGGCGGCTTCTGATTGGTTCTCGGCCCTGCCGGCTTTTTCGCGCCCTTCGCGTCCTTTTGTCCCAGACGTCCCAATTGCTTAGTGCTCCTTGTGCTGATTTCGGCCGAACCGGCCGGTTCGCGTCCATTTGTCCCGGATGTCCCAATTGCCTTCGGACTGTTTTGACCTCTTTCGCCCGGTTCGGCCGGTTTGGCCTTTTTGCCTTTTAGGCCCGCTTGTCCCGAACTGTCCCTCTCAGCAGTTAGTCGATTTTCTCTCGGTCGAACCGGCATTTCGCGCCTGCCACGTACTTTCGTCCCATTTGTCCCATTTTCTTTTGGACTGCCTGTGCTCATTTCGGCCGAACCGGCCGGTTCGGGCCTTTTTGTCCCAAACGTCCCGAGCAACACTTAGCCAATTTTCTTCCTCTTTCCTGGATCAACCTATTTGCCTTTCTGCAACTTTTTTGCATTTTCTCAGAGCTTGCTCCCTGTTTCTTCGGCCAGGGGAGTTAGAAAAATACCTGAAGGGACCCTAGAAACCTGATTTTGCTCTGAATCAATCAATTTGCTTGGGATTTGAATCTTCTGATGCATGTTATCAAAATTTACCCTAGGGGGGTGAATTTTGGATAACAATTATCTAGGAAAGTATATCCATTCCCCTAGGTGATTTTAGGAATTCTAAAAAGATGCTATCTTTTGGTAGTATTAGGAAGGGCTATCATCGGGCTTCCCAGATCGGACCAACCATCCCGGAGTAGAACACAAGGGTAATATTCAACATGGAGGTGAATTGAATACTTTAAAACACCATGGAAAAGGTTTTGGAAGGTTTGGGGAAGTTTTTAAATATTTGGAGCAGCTTTGAGTAAAAGCGGGGTTCACAAGCCTAGGCAATTCATAGGCCTAAAGCAGCTACTCTTGGGCTTGAAAAGAAGATTCCAAGAGCTCGGATGGAGTTATAAGTAAAAAAACATATTAGGAAATAGTATTCTAAGACCTACATTATGGTGAACTAATATTTTTCACAACACCTTAGCATATATGATTGGCAACAAGTTTTTCTATGGCACAAGTGGAGTCTCGATGAAAAATCCATGTTTTCAGGGATCGATGGTCGAATAAAGACATGATATCCACACTATTGGATTAAAAATTCCATTTCCATTCAGTATCATATAAAATTTCACCAATAAATTCCACCGAAGCTCAAGTTATCTTCATTCCAAGTTACCCTCTCAAAGGCAGTTCAAGACTTAGTCATTTTTCGAGAGGACACGTGTCAACACCAGGAGCTTGGCGGGATTTCATGTCCCTAACATCCCCGAGGTTAGGCACTATTGATGGCAAATCACAGCACCCCTGAATGTCTGCAACTTGATGGGTTGAGACTCTCAGTGCGATTGCATAACATGGAGCTTTTCCCAAGTGTGGGACCTTGCGAAATCGAAAAGCTCTCCGGATGAAGGTCGGTTCCTATTCCTCTGTTCGGATGCACACGTAAAAATGCAAAGGGTTTACTCAAAACCTAAACTAACTTTCCAAGGAGACAAGGTAAGAAGATGCATAAAAATAAACCTAAACTAACAAAGGTGATGCACCAAGGAATGAAGAACACCTGTCTTGCCAATAAACACAAACCATTAAAATGTAATGCAAGATCATGCAAAATAACCAAATTTGCAATGAAAGATCGGGAGGATGCAAATGAACACGAGAGAGGGTTGAGAATCATCCACATACATGCATTATTTTCTCCAAAGATTGATCTGATACACTACTCTGAAATGCCAAGAGGCAAAGTTGCATAAGTAGTTCTAGATGGGAGGTTTGAACTCCACAAAATCCACCTATAGCAAGAGGAGAAGGGAGGGCAAAACAAGAATGTCCAACCTTTAGAAAGAAGCCCCTCCTTACAATTTATAGGAAGAATGAGAGAGAAAGAGAGAGAATTCCAAACCTACCCCAACCACCTTTAGGTTGCATTTAATTCATCTCATTATGGCGGTAGGTGAGAACCGTAGCAAACCCAAAAAGTGGCAAACTGTATTTTGCATTTTTAAGAACTTGTTCCCACCTAATTAAAGATATCCAGTCGTAGTTGGATAGAGGACCTTGTAATATTTCCAAAAAGTCCAACCTTGCGTGAATCTGAGCTCCCTGTGAAAAGTTATGGCTGTTTGAATATCTGGGTCAGGGTCTGCTTCCTGTCAGTGCCCAGAATGTTGCGCCTCCTGAAGGTGCGCCATAGGCTCATCCATATTTGTGTAGACATCCTCTTACATGCACCAAGGCATGAATTTATTTGTGTCGACATCCTCTTACGTGTGCTAAGGCGCGACTTTTGCCATGTCGACACTCTGTGTCATGCGCCCTTTACCTGCGCGCTTGCACATTCATTTACATGTTGACACTTTTTTACCTGTGCCATGGGCGCATCCATTTTCATGTCGACACCTCTTGTTGTGTACCCTTAACTTGCACCTTGGCACATCCATTTACATGTCGACACTCTTTTACTGCGCCATGGGCACATCCATTTTCATGTCGACACCTTTTTTACCTGCGCCATGGGCACATCCATTTTCATGTCAAGACCTCTTTGCCATGCGCCCTTAACCTCCGCGCTATGGGCGCGACTTTGCATGTCAACACTCGGTTTTGAGTTCCTTTGATTTCCATATTCTTCTGCTTGTCTATATCTACCCGAGGGGAAAGATATATACAACAGGTACATCAGCCCTTTAAAAACTTTCCCAGCCCCCATGTGACCTCTTGGACCCTCATATGACCTCCAGACTCGACACTTCAACCCTCAAGTACTTATTTGGAGCATACATTCCCTCTTGTCCGGATCAGGCACCGCGTGTTAGCTCCAGGACCACTAAGGAATTTTATGTCCCTTATGCACTGAGGTGGGGACATCGACCTTTAAAAATGCACCTAGCCCCTATGGGGAGTCATTTGGATACCCACGTGACCGAGTTTCAGCCTCCATGTGCATTTTTGGAGCATCCATTCCCTGTCGTTGGATTGGGTGCCACATGTCACCTCTAGGACCACCGTGGAAACTAATGTCCCTTATGTACCTAAGGTGGGGGACATAAGACATGGAAAAATGTTCCCAGACCCTATGGGGAGTCATTTGGACACCCACGTGATGACTTTCAGCCCCCAGGTGCATTTTTCAAGCAAATCCCCTGTCATTGGATTGAGAACACATGACATCACCTTGACCACTGTGGAAATTGATGTCCCTCACATCCCTAAGATTAGGGACATTAGGGAGATACAAATTCTCCGATCCCCTCTATGTGCATGTTTTGAAAGTTTAAATCGGCACTTAGCCATTTCTTTCCCCTCATTTCTCCTTCACAGCTTCATACCTTGCCATGGCTCCATGCATGTTTTTCCGACACCCAGTCCACCATTGTTTCTTTGAACCAGATCCACCATGGCCACATAAAGTATCCAACCATGAATACATAGCAATATTCAGGCCTCATAGAAAAATGGAGTGAAATGATGAAGAATGGGAAGAAAATGAAGGTTTTTTTGCCAGATAACCATGAAGTCACCCGATCAAAAATCTTCATATCTCACAAGATACAAGTCAGATGGAGATTTCATCTTTTGTAGAATTCCTCATTTTTCAAGGTGATCAAGATGCAACAAACAAGAGGTCAAATGATGCCCAGAATAATTTTCTCCAACAAAATCCTCTCTTCGTGCACCGACTCACATTCATCGGATTTCCGTCATTCCGGCAATGGAAACGAGCTAAAAACTTGCACACGAGCTCCAAATAAAAAACCTATCACAATGGAGTTTTTTTCATTGAAAATGGAGACAAAAACCAGAACTTGCAAATTTCAAGCTCCATTAATGGCTGCCATGGCAGCTCCGTGCCTGAAGCCATCCTGCAAAATCAAAAAATTTATTTCCCGACATTCTAGTGGGAAAAATATGTGAAATTCGAAGGGTGTGATCATAACAAAAGAAGAGTCCAAAAGTATCTTCCATCACAAATCAGTCTTTGAAACACCCTTTCTAAAAATAGTAATTTTTCCTACACATGTTTGCTATTTTTAGTAAGTCTTCCTCAAAAGTGGCTATGGAAAGAGCAATGTACACTAAAGATCTCCAAAAGGCCAGAATGATTATCTGGAGTAGAAAATAGTGAAAATGACCACTTACTAAAAATAGTAAGTCCCCCATCTGGGAATTTACTAAAAATAGTAAGTTACACTCAAAGAGAAGTTTTTGCCCAATGGGATGTACAAGGATAATCATTTAGGGGGACATCATTGTTCGGGAGCATCCTAGTCATTTTTCACAGGGCATTCAAGATCCACCTTAGTTCATTCAACTTGGCGAGCATTCGTGAGCTAATTTGGAGGAGTTTCACATTGTGCAAGGAGTTCAAAGATTCATAGTTTCACTACATTTGGAGTTTTCCATCAATGAGGATCAACGGACTTCATCGGGTGACATCTCCTCCTCTTCTTCTTTCTCTTTTCTCTCTCTCTTCCCCCAACTTTCTCTCACTTTCAAATGTTCTAATTCTTTGTTGGGGTTTGCAATTTTTGATATGCCTTTAAGTCACTTAAAAGCGACTTTAGAAACATAATGTAAATTAAGTTGCCTTGATTTTATAAAAGGGACTTAATTATTTTTGTAGGAATATGAATAGTCTAAAGTTGGAAATAGGTATATGGAGGGTCATGAGGAAGATGATAAGTCACCTCTCTTTCTATAAATTGTAACACCATTCCAATTTCAAAGGGTTGGTGATTGATTTCGTAAACTCAAGAGTGTTTTGAGAGAACAAAGGAGATAGCCAAATTCTTCCATTCTCCTCATTCTCAAATTTCCTCTATTTCTCCACTATGTAGAACTTTGGTTTGAGAAATCAATACTTTGACTAAGAATAAGGAGTTTCTAAGCTTTCTTTTGACTAAGGGGGTTGTTCTTCTCATGAGACTTTGTGGTCAATAAGTTCTATTTGGTTCTCCTACCTCTTTTCTCACTCCCCTTTTGCTCTTGTTTCTTCTCATGAATGCATGTGATGAAGTACCACCGTTGGATCCTTGGTTGAAAGGCTACAACAAAATCCACCTTTTCATGCACATTCACATATGGCGGTTACTTATTTGTTAAGTAGAGGGACTTAGATTCCTAGAGTGTTAGAAAGAAATCCACAAGTTTGTCCACCTGAAAATTTTTCTCGCCAACAGTTTTTGGTGCCGACCGTGGGGTAGATTTAGCAGCATCTCTGACTCCAATATGACCGCAAGGTCCCAAAATACTGAAAAAAAAATTCAAATATTGAAAAAAGAAAAAGAAAAAGAGTTCATGAAAGTCCATTTCCAAAAGAAACACTGCTGATTTCTGCACGTGTCTTTTCATATTCCCACTTCAAGAATTTCAAAAAGTTGGCTGAAGGAAGACACACTAGGTTGAGTATGTCGAGAGGTGTTGATGATTTCAATTTCGAGGCTTCACAAAATCAGCAAGAAAGAATTAGGGATAGTCCATACTTCTTCTCTCAAGCCTACTATCCATCTGGATCTTCATGAAGTTCACCGGACAATCCTATCAAAACTCATGTGGATACTCCCCCTTCAAATTCTCCCATTTTTCAACCACCATTGAGCATTGAGCTCCCAGAAGAAGAAGAATTTGAGGAATAACTTGTAGAAGCAAGAGAAAAAGTAGAAATGACAATGGAAGATGAAGAAGAAATAACTCAACCCATTGTTCCATGGGAAACGAATACGGGCCTGCTTGCTCTTGAACCACCTCTTCAAAATCTACCTCAAAGTTCCTGCAAAGAACTTTCCAAAGTTCAAAGGTGAAAAAATGTAACATCCCGAGAAGAACACATCGCTACCTTCAAGACATAATGTGGAATTCTTGGTGTCCAACATGAAGATGTTGCGATGATATTGTTCATGGAGTCCCTCTAAGAAAAATTAGTGGAATGGTTCTACCTCCTTCCTACCCAATCCATCACTAGTTGGGATGACGTCAAGGTTGCCTTCGAGGAAAGATTTAAATCAACTGAAAACTGCCAAGACCTCTTGGTGCAGTTGGCTCAAATGAGGAAAGGATAAAATGAAACCATGAGATACTTTGTGGCTCATTTCGAATAGTTGCTTCACAGGATACTTGAAGAGGATTCGCCATCTCAAAACAATGTCAAGAGATTCTTCATCAATGCTCAATCATCAGTAGGGTATTTTCATCATAACCAAGGAATGTTGTAGAAGCACAAAGGATGGCCATTAAACTTGATGATGATCTCATCCTCTCTGGAAAGATCAAGAATCCATCAAAGGGAAAGACCCAACATCCTGGAGACAAGAGAACCAATCCATCATTGCAAAAGTTAGTGAATGAGATGGCATATTTGAAGAGGGAATTATTTGAACAAGTATCTTCCCAAAGGAGCAATGGAAATCATATTACAAGAGCACCCCAAAGGCTCGCCTTGGAGGTCCCACCCACGAACATAAATTGCATATTTCAAGAAGGTGAAGAAGAGTTTGAACAAGAAAGTGAAGGTGGTGATTTCCTAGAAAATGATGAGTTTGAGAATGATACAAAAATCAGATTTTGTGAATATTTTGGAGGTTATGAAGAATACAAAGAAGATTCAAACAGTTTCTCATGTGCAGTATTCACTCATTCTCAGTTTGAGAAAGGAAAATCTCTTGCCACTTCTTTGTATAAAAAAGAAGATCAAGATCGTCGTATGGTGACTCCACAAAATAAAATAATCACTCAAGGATCCCCACTTCCATCTTCCATGAAGTTTGCATTGTTGGAGCTAGACCTTGAAGTAATTAATAAGACTCCCGCAATCCCAAGTAAGCTTTCGATGTCTCTTCCAAGTCTAAATCTAAATCTTCTCCTAAAATCTAATACCTTGAAAGCTCCTAGTGTGCCTTTCAAAATACCTTCCATTCCTCAAACATCAAATCCTGCTCCTAAGCCTACCGAGACTCCAAAATCAGTCCCTTCATCCCCCTTGTCCGCATTTGCTTCCTTTTACTTCATAGAATATGCAAAAACAGGGCCAAAGTGTAGATTACGAAACCAATACTTACGGACTCATCCTAAACAATTTGAGAGGTTCATCCGATATATCAGGAGTGGTAGTATAACAACCAATGTTGTAACATCTAGTTCCAAATGAATGCTACCAAACTCACCAACACCTCCCTCACAAAACATGATTTCTCTTGAGTGCATCGAATAATGATAAAGTTGAACCTTTCTATGTCTCCCTTCTTGTTGGATAATATGTACTGAACAATTGCATAATAGATTTTGGTGCCTCAGACAATGTGATGCCTTTGAAGGTCACCAAGGCTCTTAAACTTACAATGACTCCACCTAGTGTCTCTTATTACTCTTTGGAATCAACAAATGTCTCACTTGTAGGGAAGGTCAAAGATGCATAGGTGGATCTCACCAGATATCTAGTAAAGAAAGTTTCAGTGATGATTTTGGTAGTAGACGTCCCAGCCTCGTTCAAAATGTTGTTGAGTAGAAATTTCTACCGAGAGTTGGGAGGGAAAATTCAGATGAATTTGTCTTTTGCAACCATACCAGTGAAGGGAGACATGGAGAAATTAATTCCCGAAAAGAAGATGAGGTACATGGTATGAAAAAATTGAAGCCCAAGAGCTAAAATTTTGTACCAAAATACCAGTGGATGAATCACTTTGTGGCAATCGAGGAAGAAGAGGATATTCCCATCTTGATATGCCCAGATATGCCTTCCCAAAGAGATTTGGATTTTGAAGAAGCATTGAGGAGATTTGAGTTACAAGAGGATAGCCCGGAATCACCAGATGATGTAGACCACGAGGAAGAGGAGATGATTCTTGATGATTTTCAAGAAGAAAAATAAGTTTATATGATTTTGCAAGATGAGGAGTTATTCTCATTCCTATTAAGGGATGAGGATGATCTTAGGTAGGCCATCTATGGAGAGACAAAATCAGCTTGTGATGAGCCCATGAAAGTTTTGAAAGAAATGTTTGTAAAAGAAATGCTTAGAGCCGTATAATGAAATGAAGATATCGAGCTCAGTCTCGAGCTCCTGATGCAAGCCACAAATTTGCAAGACAAGTGTGAAGCTGATTTGGAATCCTTAACTAATGTGAAGGTTGACCATATTGAGATAAGGAAAGATGAAACATATGATGCCACTCTTGAGCTAATGATTAATGGATGCAATACCGAAATGGAGATATTTTCTTTCCCATTTGAAGATGAAGACTCTTTCCATGATGAAGAAATTGAAGAAAGGAGTTTCGAGACCTCTAAAGATGAAGCTCTTTTTGATGAAGGATTGGTAGAGTGCAGTGATTCTTGAGATGATGAGGTAATCCCTCCAGATAGTTTCCTTGAGCTGAAAAATAAATATTCTTCAAAGGCATATCAAGATGAGCTACAGGAAACAATGAAGCATAACTCTGTGCAAGAAATCTTGGATGCAATAGAAGTTATAGAAGATGCCGAGATGATTCTTGATCTCTTCACTAGTGCCATGGACATATAAGACAAATATGAGTTTGCCTCTGATCCTCCTGTCAGTACTCAAATGCCTCATAGTGAAGTAGAGATAAAGGATGAATCAAATGTTTCTCATGGAGAAGATGTCAATGAGCATAGACCCGAAAACAAAAGTAACTCAAAATATACAAGGAATTTGAATGAAAAGAAGCCTTGGGGCAGAAATGAGATGTTTGATGGAGAATCAACTATATGGATAAACATGGAAGGAAATTGGCACTATGAAACTGACTTCAAAGAACATGAAGGTAGTGGAATTTCCAAGCAAGGAATTGAGCATCAAGAAGTTCACATGGAATCACTCCTACCAAGTACACAGATAATTGTGAAAGCACCTGGCTTTCATAAGTAGCTGAGGAGGGGAGGCTACTTTCTGGAACCCGTCAATGGCTTCGCAGAACATCATCACTTAGTGTTTCCCGCTCAGGGGTAACTCTTGAGGAAAGAAAAGTGCTTCAATGAAAGTGGGTTGTCCCCCGCCTTGTACCATAGGTGATTTTTAGGTGTGTTTCCCTTTCTGTTGTGTGTGTTTCCCTTCTGTTGTGTTTTGTGTGTTTCTTTTCCATCCTTTTTGTTTACTTGTGTGTTTCCTTCTCTCTATCTCTCTTGTTGTAGGTTGTACATGACTCCATAGGGCCCAATGGATAAGGCACTGGTCAATGAATTATATGGTCCAAAAATGAGATTTTGGATTCCCATGTCATGTACCCAAGCTAGAGCCAACTATTGTCGTGCAAATGTGCAACAGGGAAATTGACAATTTCTGAGCATGACAACTATACCCCTATGCCGAAATTTTCATGTTTTATCATTCCTAGGAACCCCAAGTCAAATCATCAGTCTAGTCACCCCTATTTGATGTAAAATTTATCCCCTAGGTGATTTAGGAAATTCTATCCATTCCCCCTAGGTGATTTTAGGAATTCTGAAAAGATGCTATCTTTTGGTAGTATTGGGAAGGGCTATCACTAGCCTTCCCAAGATTGGACCAACCACCTTGGAGCGGAACACAAGGGTAATATTCAACATGGAGGTGAATTTAATACCTTAAAACATCATGGAAATGGTTTTGGAAGGTTTGGGGAAGTTTTTAAATACTTGGAGTAGTTTGAGTAAAAGTAGGGTTCACAAGCCTAGGCAATTCACAAGCCTAAAACAATTGTTGGGCTTCAAAAGAAGATTCTGGGAGCTCCAGATGGAGTTAGAAGTAAAACAAAACATCCTAGGAAATGGGATTCCAATACCTACACGATGGTGAAATAATATTTTTCAAAACACCTTGGTGCATATGATTGGAAGGAAGTTAGGAAATCTCAAACTTGCGAATTCACACTTACTAAAAATAGTAAGTTACACTCAAAAAGTAGTTTTGGCACAATGGGTCATATAAGGATAATCATTCAAGGGGACATAATTTTTCGAGAGCATCCTAGCCATTTTTCACAAGGAATTAGAGATCCACCTTAGTTCATTCAACTGGGTGAGTGTTTGTGAGCTAATTTAGAGGAGTTTCACAGTGTGCAAGGAGTTTGAAGATTTAGAGTTTCACTACATTTGGAGATTTCCATCAACGAGGATCAATAGAATTCATCGGGTGACATATCCTCTTCTTCTTCTCCCTATTTCTCTCTCCTCTTCCCCCAACTTTCTCTCACTTTCCAATATTCTAATTTCACGTTGGGGTTTGCACTTTTTAATATGACTTAAGTGAATTTAGAAATATAATGTAACTTTAAGTCACCTTGCTATTATAAAAGGGACTTAAATATTTAAAGTGGAATATGAACAGACTTAAGTCATATTAAGGTATTCGAAAAGCCATTGGGGGTAGATGATAAGTCACCTCTCACTCTATAAATTGTAACACCATTCCCATTTCAAAGGGTTGGTGATTGATCTTGTAAACTCAAGAGTATATTGCACCTTGAGAGAACAAAAAGATAGCCATTTTCTTCTATTCCCCCCTTCTCAATTTCTTCCATTTCTCCACTATGTACAAAATTTGTCTAAGTAATCAATACAAGAAGAAGGAATTTATAGATTTCTTTGACTAAGGGGTTTCATGATAATTTGTGTTCATCAAATTCTATTTGGTCTTGTTGCCATTTGTAGGGTTGTTTCCTCTCATAAATGCATGTGATGAAGTTTCTAACTAGTGTGTGCACAATAATCTGATTATCTACCTGCAACATTAGTTCTCCTACCTCTTTTCTCACTCCCCTTTCCCATTCTTTGGACAAGTTCTTCTCTAGCAAGAGATTGCTATATTTTCCAGGGTCGGTGGAGTTCCCCTTTTGGATCCCCGATCGAAAGGCCACCACAGAAATCAATATTTTCTCATGTATGCACATACGAAAGCCGCACTGTTGAGTAGAGGGAATTAGATTCCCAAAGCGTTGGCAAGAAATCCACAAGTTTTTCCACCTGAAAAATATTCTCGCCAACATTCCCTCAAATGAACATCATCTATGTCTCTCTATTGCTACCATAAGTAGATTGCTCCCTCAAAGGACAACTATAAAAATCTCACCACATGTTGTACTTAGTCTATCCAAAAGAAGACTAATCTATACTTGTTAAAAAAATTGTCTTGGAGATTCCCATATCAATTAGCTTCACAAAGACCTCAAGGAGACTCTACTATTCATCCCAATATAGAATTCCCACATCGATTAGTCTATGAATGCAAAAAGCAAAATGCAAAATAAAAAATCAAGAAAAATACAAACTTTTGGTCATGGAATTTCTTATGCTGGTTTTGGGTATCTTGCAGAAGGGGCATGTTGTCCCACAACAAGGTTACGCTAGACAAACCACTCCACCCTAACCTCTTTTATTTTCTCCCTATCTACTCAAGGGATGTGGCGCACATGTGAAACTTTGTGATCATGTAAATTATTTCAACCATAGACCTATCAATCATGCAATGTATCTAGGGGCTTATGTTCATAAGCCTATTTGTATGTCCCTTATGGTCCTTGCTAACTATGGAACATTCGCTTCTTTTTGGTTCACCTTTTCCTACTTATTGCTTCTTCAACAGGACACAACCATCAAAATTAAATATCTTGGTCCGATTCTTGTTTTACCCACACCCATACTAATCATCATTTCCAAAACATCATACATACTTATCAAAATCAAAACAAAACCCAAAACAAAACCATACCCATACCAATCACATGCTTAACTTGTTTCCCTCTCTACTTTTAACTCAACATTTGACCTTACCTATTTTTCTACCTTGCCTTACCAAGACCATTTTCCTTACCCAACCTACCCATTAGAAATCTTATTCTTCCCTATCCTATGGGAGAACTACATCGACCTGAGGCCCCTTTTGCAAGGGCTATGTAGGTAGTGCTTCAAAGACACGAGGTCTTCTGAGGCTAGCTCAACCACTATTTTCTACCATATTTCACCATTTCACCACTATTTGGCCCTACTACCTAATCTTTATAAGTTTCCATATTATCAATAACTTGGAAATTAAACCAAATCATGCCTATACAATAGTTTCCATAACATCAATATCTTTGAAATTAAACCAAAACATGTTTGTCATCTAGTTTCCATAATATCAATAACTTGGAAATTAAACCAAACCATACCTACACATCTAAGTTCCATAATATCAATACATTGGAAATTAAACCAAACCATAACATCAACCATGCCTACACATCTAAGTTTCCATAATATCAATACATTGGAAATTAAAACAAACCATAACATCAACCATGCCTACAACTAGTTTCCATAATAACCATACAATGGAAATAAAACCAAACAAAATAGATATAAATGTCATCATCTATATACTAGAAAGTCTGTATGTCAATACACTATATATACAGATATAAATAAGTCTCTCAAAAACTCTCATGTACATCTCACCTCTTCGGTACACAGGATGGTATATATAAGTCAAAAATAAAAAATAAACAACATCTCTATAATGTCCCCATCCTTGGGAGGGCTTGGAGCCTTTGCCACTCTCTCTTATCCTCTAACATGACCTTTGTCTCCATGAACTGGTCACCTCCTGTTATCCCTACCTATGACTTTGGTGGCTCCATGAACTATTGGCATTATGGGTTCATGAATCGAACCTCCGACCGGCTTTCTCTTGTTCTCTGTAAGTAGCATAGTTGAAAAAAGGGATACCACTCTCTATAATATGATCCTCATAATATCTAGCCTTTTCCACAACCTCTCTGTATCGGTCCATCGATATCACCTGTGGTGGTGGCATCACTATCTGTATTTGTCCCTAAGGTCAGTGGACCTTGTGCCTATGGTAGTGGTCCATGTATCTCGTACATATTGTAATGGACCCTGTCCCTATATCTGTATCCCATCATGTGCCCTTAGAGGTGAAGGAGGGGTAGCCACATGTCCCCCACCACCGGCCTATGCCTATGAAACCACTAACTGTGTATGTAATGAGGCCAAATTTTCTGTAAAGTAGTCACATGTACCTATAATGCTATGACCTACCCCCATCTCGATATGTGCCTGCGCTGCCACTAATTATGCCTATAGTGTGACCACTTGCACTTGTAAAGTAGTGACATGTGCCCGTAATGTCTTCACCTACCTCTCGTAACTTGTCTCTCTCACCCAATCGACTAATGGGCCTCTCTATCGTTTTCCTCACAAAAATGTTCTCCACTAATCATTTTCAACCTCAAAATTGCACAAATGACTTACTTTTGGGTGGGTTTTCCATTTTAAGTCACCATTTTGGTGACCAAAATCAATCTAGTTGTGCCCTAGGTGACCGACATCAATCACTTACACCGGTATCAATCCTTCCCGAATGGTATTGGTCACCCTACATATAAATACATATACATCATTTTACCTAATTTTTGTTACCGATGGCCTTTTTCTTGCTGCCCAGCTCTAACTCATCACTAAAAATTCATCTATTAGCCTCACCACCTCACCAAATCCCTAAGGATACGTAGGGGCACGTTTTCCTCACCTATATACCCTTGCTAAACCAACCCCATCTATTTAACAATCGAACTCACTTACTCACTCTATCATGTGATAATGATACCCATGTTGTTTAGCCTACCAACCTTACCTTGCCTTATTTTGTGATGTTTATCTCAAATTTAAAAAAACCATTTGTGTTTCTGAGCACACCTATACCTGTTCATGTACCTTGACCCCTTATGTTTCCTAGAGAAATTATTATACCTTGGATACCTAGACCACATCACCCTTGTTTAGATAAACTATCAACCTTTGACAATGTAGATTTTGTGTGCTCTTCAACCTTATGCCTTGTTGCATTCTGGACATGTGTGTGCATTTGAATGTTTCCAGCTTTAAATGACCCCATTATCACCATTGCCTATACCTTCATCTTACCCCATTTTTCATCACCTACCACCTTATCAAACCCATCACCGATTCAACCTTCCACTTAATCAGTTCTTGGTTTGAGGGGGATCACCTCCACCCTTATCTAGGGCAACCTACTTCTTGTTTTTTTCATCATCATTTATTAGTACAAGATACATGACAAAAAGGGGCAAATGTAGACACCCAAAATTGGGTTGTAACCCTCTAAGCCCCTTTTAATTAACACACCCCCTTACCATGACCCCTTCCACACATTATTATTAATCTAATTATCAATATTAGGTTAATTACCACCTCACCTCTCCACCTCACCTTGGACCCATTCCAAGGGAATTTAACTAAGACTAGGTCATCACTCCTAACATTGAGTCATCACTTCACTTAACTAACTAAGACTCTTTCTTAACCTAATATTTATTGCTAACCACTTCTTCCATCAATTCCCCACATGTTTAAATGTGAACCAAGACTCCTAGCCCATAATCAAATCTTGACCCACACCAAAAAGGGAAGAAACAAACTATTTTAAGAAAATTGGACTATTTCTCCCTAACCGACACTGTTATTCCTCGACCAATGCTGGTCAAGGAACCACCATTGGTTCCTTTAAATAAGGATTTCTAACTCTTTCCCTAGGTTCTTATTTTGGTTTTTAGATTATCAATTCACATTCTTACATTTGATTGAGCATTTGATGATCAAATAAAACACCCAATCATATAATTTATTCACCAACAACCAACCTCTTGCTCCATAGCCTCAGATCATTCACAAGGAAGCACTCAGGATTCATTGAAATGACACCGGATCCGCACCCATTTCTCCTATGAACGGCCACCAACCACCACATCTATGAATCTCCAGGTCTTCAGATAAGTATCATAACTACATTTTTAGTTCTTAACTTTGGTTTTAGATCTCTTATTGTCTTCTGTTGTACTAATTATTTCTCACTCAAATACCATCTGTCACCCATCTACCTGATACCCTACCAACCTAAACCTCTTCACCTTTCCAATCACCTCTCACCCTTGCTGAGTCTTCACCTAAATCCCACTACCCTGCCTAAGCCTTACCAATAATCTGTGTAATCACAAAGAACCTAAACCAACCTCATTTCTACTTTGACACCCAATTTATCCTATCGTGATTGATTAGGAAACCGATGCCGACTAAAACTAGTTACCTTCGTTGGTTCCCTAACGCATCGGTCTCGTGTCTAACATTATCCCTCGAATAGTGAGCTAATTTACCTACCCAAAACCTCTCAAAACCTGCCACAACCTCACCCAAAGCTTCATAGCACCCTCCATTACACCTATAGACCTTAACAACCCACCGCTTACTTTAAGTTTAATCTTGTGTACTATCTAGATTAGATTTGAATTATTGTGTTTCTGTGAGATACCTAAACTATATAACTACAATAGGACTCTCTATTTCATGTTATTTATTTACATTAATTTTTGTTTAAATGTGGATTGAAAACCTTCTAGGAAGTACCCCACTTCTGGATCTATCTCCCACTAGGAAATCTACCAACTGATGGTTTTAATTATGTCTTATGGTCTTGTTTTCCTTTTCAAGTAGTCCTTCCTGCAAAAAGGGGTGCTCTCGATCAGCCTTGTCTTCAACGGTGTGCAACCTCTTCACGACCTCCAGGTATTCCTCACATACCAAACCTTCTACCTTAAATGTTTTTCTTATATGTACGCTTCTTATTGGTGAAACACTTATGCTAACTACTCTATCCTATCACGAATATCCTAATTTTAGGAGAAAGGTGGGGATAAAACATGAAAAATAAACATGGTGATGCACCAAGAATTAAGTGGATCACCCTCAATATATGAGTTAATAAGGGAGAGGAAAAAACATATATCCAAAGGATAGATATGAATAATAATAAACTATAATTTAAATATAACTCTCCCATTAGGTTTTATAATACATAGTGAATAATATCTTTATAAATAATTAACAAAATAAACCATAAATATAACATAATTAGTGGAAAATTAACATAAAGACAGAGGGAATATATGGGCAAAAATCATATATGTATTATGATATGAAATATACATAGTATAACATGAACATGATTCAAGTAGTATATGCATTTACAAATTAAAAAACCTAGAGGTCGGAGGAAATTAGAAGTTATACACTCAAAATAACATAGTAACTTTACATTTAAAGAAGAGGAATTATCTAAAATTGGATTTGATTATTACTTATATAGAAATAAGAGAGGGTGGGAAGAAAGCTAGAAGAGGATAAATAATATGTTGGAGCATATATCATTCTCTCATGTTTATCATCTTTAGAATTATCCTAGATCTCTAAAAGAAGCTATACTTAAAATATCCTTTCAAAACCATCTCCCAAAGCATATTTTGGGTTCTCTACTAGTAAAATGATGATCCATTACCATTGAAACAAACCTTATCCAAGAAGTAATTTTGGGAGGATTTTCTGCACTTATTTGTAATTATTGTTGTTATTATGCTATCTTTTTGCTGCTTTTCTGCAGTGTTCGTGTTGTTTTTGTTTTGATGGGGGTAGCTGCTCTTTGGCTACTTTGGGCTTCATTGTCCCATCTAGATTTTGATCCTTTCTTTCCGCTTCTAGGCCCTCTTTTGTTCTTAAGGGTATAGTCCCTTTCAAAAAACTATTTGCCAAAAATTAAAAAAGAAACCTTATCCAAAAACCTAAATTTATTTCAAGAAAATATTATTTTCAACGATTTGAAGTTTTAGTTTTTAGAAGTAGGTAGATATATATTTTTTTAAATTATTTTCTCAAAAGTACTTAATGCATGCCCATGAGATTAGGAAGATGAGTGAAGATGAAGATGGATTTTTTCCAATAGATCATGATTCACCCTGGGACCACTATGAAATCTCGTTATTTTGATCAACATATGTTTTTTCCTTCATTTGTAGTTAAGTGGGGATATAAGGGGAATATTATCTTGAAATAATATTCCCAAGAGAATATAACAACTTCTGGAGCATCTCGTGGGTGCTTTTGGGAATAATTCAATCATATTATATGAGAAAAATGTGCCCAAGATATCCATCACGAACTTATCAAAAATATTTCAACCACACTTATCAAAGATAGAACTAAGGTAAAGCTATTTAAATTACCTTTCTAATGGTGCTAGTTGTTTGTCATTTGGAGATCTTTGTAAAAATTTAAGATAAAAAACATAGTTTTGTTTGTGTGTCTGTCTTAAATGTGATGTCCCCGTGACGCAGATATTCAATAAGGTATATTTTGGAAACATTTTTAGTGAATTAAAGGGGGTATTTTATTGTTAAATGTTAGGATTAGTGGATTTTTCATCCATTGGGAATTGAGTATAGTGTTAAAAAACATTAAAGTTCTTCCTTTGAGACCTCTTAACCATGTTTTTCCTTCATCTCAACTATGAATCTTTGTCTTTGAATTTGTAAGAAAAACATCCAAAAGGATTCCAAAAGAATGCAAGAGTGACTTAAGAAAACATATATAGAATAAAAATCATACATACTTCAAATGAAATATGAATAGTATGAAAAGCAATTGTTATGAAAAATAAACCTAAACTACTCCCACTCTAATAATATACATAATGGAATTACACAAATCTAGAGATTGGATGGGGAAGTAACTCCCTTTTCTATAGAGCTTATACCATACAATAAAATTTGCAATGGTTTTGGAAAACGAGAGGAGTAAAACATGGTATAAAATTCATTCTGTTTCAAAACATCAATTGTCCTAATCAAATAAACCTATATCTAATTTACAATTTATTTTTGGAGGTATCTAGGATAACTTTTGATGCTTTAATGTTTTCCCTCATTTTCTGAAACAAACATGACTAGTGGAAAATTTGTTTTAATTTCTAAAACTACAAGGTTCGTGATAGGTAACCCAAATTTCAAGGATAAACCTCCACATTCTCCAGAAATGATGTCATATTCATCCTTCACCTCATATATAGTTCTTGTGAAATATTTCTACTTGTCTTCCTCTAATTTCTTCTCAAAAAGAATTATTCGTCAAAATTTGGCTCCGTCACCTTCTCCCCCGGTCTCAAACATAGATTTTACCAACTCAATATTCTCTTCATTAGCCTCTTAGGGGTCCATTTTATTAACTTTAGATTCTAAATATATTGTTGGTGCTCTAAAACTGTAATATTTAAGAATGGAAACTAGATCCAAACATGTAGCTCAATTAGGGTCATTTCATTCAATTGAATTACCTTGCTTACATTCCTCTTCTTTCAGAAAGGTTTAAGTTAAGTACCATTAGTGTACAAGAAAAATTTATCCCTATTTTTTAGGATTTTTATGATCATCCTCCATGGTGGACACCTCCTGGATAAGAAAAAAATTCTTTCATAATCAAAATATTATTCATTCCACTTTGAAATGTTTATCTCATGATATCCTCTAATGAAACTTATTTCAACAGACATGAAACCCTTAAGGGGTTGAACATCACTTAACTTATCAAAAACACTTTTTAAAGTTCAACCCCACTAATTTATTTCTCTAAGCTTTCATATTATTCTCCATGACATGTTCTTTGTTTCTACTAACTAGTGTGAATTTAGAAAATCATGCATGATCTTCTCTTTCTCATGTTAATTCTCTAAGGTGGCTAAATGGTTGAGAATTAAGGGTTTCTTAGTATTTTTAATTTAGTTTTGTACATTTTCTTATTCATTATAAATATTGAAAACACCTCTATCCACCATCATGGTTAAATAACTGGTTTGAAAATTTGAAGTTACCAATCATGAAAAAGCCCCAAGATCGACCCATAAAAATAGAAAATGGAAACACATAGAATTACAAAGGTGGAAAGTGTAGGGTGTGAAACAACACTTATTTTATGATAAGAAAGGTCTCTTAACAAACTATAATTCAAAAAAATGGGGAAAATATTGGATATGAAATTTTGGATGTAGGATGTACCCATAACTTAAAGTCATACCAACAAAACACCGAGAAACATGGAAAACAAAGAAAAATATAGAATATAAACATATACATGTTGCACAACTAAATTAAATAAGTACATGCCACACGCAAGGATTTATGGTGTGTGCGAGACATGTGTTAAGGGGCATGTGTGGGTAGTATGAGATAATGCATGAAGGCTCACACTTGGGTAGGGTAACTTTGGGAATTAGCCGATTTTGTGAACCACAGGATAAAAAATAGAAGAACTGAGATAGAGTGTCGACCAAGCAAAGATTTAGAATCTGAAAAAGAAAGGGGAATTGGTGGTCAATTTTTATTTTTTTGGGTAAGCACATGTGGATCAAAGATGAAAGGACATGCATGGATTGAGCTATTAATAATTTCAAAGTAATTCTTATTTATAGGATAGTCTATTATTAGCTGATTTTTAGAAGCATGCATGTAGTCTATTTTTGGGCACACCTATTATTATGAGAGTACATGGGTGGTGAAGGGAAAGTCCCCATCTCCATATATAGATATTGTATTCCTTTATTTTGGTATAATGAGTGACTAGTTATTATTTCGAGCTCTTGGAGTTCTTGTTATGTAGTTATGATCTAGGTCTTGATGCTTTCGCATGTTTTGGATCCTAGTTATGGGAATGTAATTAGCTTCTGCTATGTAATAATTTTTATAATATATTATGGAAGATGGATTATGATCATTAATGTGTTTGAATATGGTGAATACATGGTGAAATCAATATTGATTGTTATCTCATTATGCTTTCTTGTTCCATGAGTTCCATGATAAGATGAATGTAATAGTCTATACTTGAATGATTGATTTGATAATGGTTATTATGGATATGTATGCTAACATATCGACAAATAAGTACAAAAGAGGGACCTAGTAGCTGTGTGCACTTCAGGTGAGCATTCAAATCTTTTTGAATGAGGTGCCAACATGCATAACATTTAAGTGGATAAATAAAAGAATACATTTTGGTTCCATTGTCGGGACCTCTTTTCAAAATGTCTACCAAGATGTTGCATGAAGATTATGTATCGATTGACCTTGGACAACATTGAAATTTGGGTGGAAGATGGAAATGATAAGTTTTGAGGTATAGTATCTGGACCTGATTTCGATGAGCGGAAGTGGGTGGAAGATCATCTCTACCATAAGCTATATGAGATTTTCTTCTGCTTCTTTCTAGTATGATTGTATGAGTGGTTGGCAAAGATACACATCAAAGTAGATTTTCTGACCTATGCTAAGGATTTGGATGCAACAATATTACTAGACTCTATTTGATGCGGATGAGGATTGGAATAGACTCAGTAGATCATTGTTGGGTTTGTGTGTTACACAATTATACCTTGTAATATGTTATTTATGCATATTCATGTCCAGAGGTAGTTGTGTTTGAGTTTATAAACAAACCTAGAGGATCTAATTTCATGTTATCCCTTTCAAATCAAGATATTGATGGTAGAACTGACTTGGAAAGACTACCCATGGTTAGCTAAACCCCCACCACATGCAGGGGTAGGATTAGGTTTGGTGAAAGATGGAAGACCTAAAATTAGATAGATAGAGAGAGGAAATATGGCTCAAGTATAATGAATTTTGGGAGAGGGAAGTTGCACTGCGGGACATTGAGGATTCAATAAAGTTTAGGGGAATGATGGCTCGTGAAGGTTTTGAAGCTCTCGTAGAAGGATATGAGCCACACCATAATTCTCTACTAATTTTAGGAAAGCACAAGAGAGTCCCCTTTGGCTTTAAATGAGAGTGTGTTACAGGAAAGACTGAGGACCACAAACATGCATCTAAACCCACATAGCCACCTAGCCCTTGCACATGGTGTTCTAGATCTAGAATTATTCATTAAGAAGTAGAATAGTGTAGGTAAATAAGCAGAGATAGGTAGATATCATTTTACGTTAGATTTATAAGGGCATCATACAACACATATACCTATGGTAGGGAAACATGTGCCATTGTTTGGGAGTACGCTTAGAGGATTTTTTTAGGAGCATCATCGGGACAAAGTGTTGGCACACGCACCATTGGGATCACTTATATGGGTGCTACAACAATGTAGATTGTGGGTGTCCAGTTTATTAATACAACTGAGATATATGGGAGTTCATCAATCGGTCCACAAACCACAAAGGGGGTGTGGGAGGTATTATCCAAATAGCTCTCCTATTTATTTGGGTAACTAGTATAATCTGTTATGGTTCTCAAGTCCTCATTGAAGGTTGCGCACACTCAAGTTTATTTGGCACAACTCCTTGGTTGCAGCTTCCCCTTGGCACCCATTCTTTTTCCTCAAGCACCCTTGAGCACTTTCTATTCTCTCCTTCCTTTTTCTTTTCCTCTTTTTCCACTCTGCCTTACGCCCACCTCCTGCGTTTTCACCTTCTTCCCAAGAATCTTCTTCACCCCGAACCTATCTTAGAATTTCTTCAATAAGCTAAGTCCCTAATATCCTTGTGCTTTGCACCCATTACTTTGTATTAGTTGCACCTTGATAATTCATTATCTCGCACACCGATTTACCTCATTTCCCGTGAGTGTCACGTGTGCTCTTCTCGAAGCATATTTCATAATGATCTCTTGCTCCAACCACCTGATTTAATATGATTTCCTAGGCATTTTCAATGCTTCTTATTGGTGGTTACATTTCAAATTCAAGTTTTCCCCCTTTCTTCCCTTCTTCCTCCATGGATTCATCTATAAATGTAAGAGATAGACTCATTTGTTATGTTGGACACTCTAGATCCTTACACATTTTTCTAAGGACTCCATACTTTTTATATTTTGAGTTGTAGACCTCTAGATCTGGCTCTTGCATGTGGATATCGGCCTCCTTCATCATTATAATAAATTTGTGCATTTCTGGAAGTAATAAAAGCATCATTTTTGTGACTATTCTCTATCCTAACGTGTTTGCATTCCTTCTTTTTCCTTTTCTTTTATTGTGTGTTGGTTGTGCCATTTCACGTCCCTTACAGTTCTTCTTTATTTAGTTGTGTTCCATGAGAATGATCTGAAATACGTGTTTAGCTGTATACTCATGCCTAGCCTCCTTTCACACATTTCCTTTCATTCTCACTCAAAACAGATAGTGTTCATCCCTCTTTTCTGGTGCTATCACCTTTTAGTGTAGTTTCCTTTCATGTTATCCTTCTATCCCTGGTCCCTTGGCATTATTAGCTTAGTTTTCCCTTCCAACACTAGGAGTAGTAGTAGTAGTAGAAATAGATAGAGGAACCAGCCTTCTCTAGAGATCCATCCCAAGCACACAAGGTCCCACAACTTGGGGATGGTTCCATTGTGGTCTCAAACACCTTATCCCTTCCAAGATCCGAGACACATGGGTGCACATTTGAGAAACCAACAGTTTCTGGCACACCGATGGGACCAGCATTGAAAGCTCAAATTTCATATCTCTAAGTTCTGGTGTGTGGACTTAGTATTTCAGCCTTTGGAGGCTCATTTCAACACATCTAGTGACTCCCAACATTTTAAGATCTTTGTTTTAGTAGCAGTCCTGAGTGCCTTTCATGAGAAGAGTGCACACAAGAAAAAGTGCAACAATGAAGATTCTTTTGAGTACCTCCAGCTATCCCCGAGAAGAGTTCATTCCAGAAATCCACGTGCACATCTCTCATCTCCACGTGCCACACCCATTCAACTCCTCCTCAAAATAGACAACCTGCACCTCTATAATGGTGCATCAACCACCTCCTCCACTAAGAAACTTTGCAAAATTTTCTGGAGGGAGTCCTTACTACTGGTTGTGCAACATGATATGCCAAATGGCACTCAAGAGTATTCCATACTTTACTAGTGAGAATCAAGTCACCCCTCAGAGCATATCCAGGATATAGAAAATGTGTGTTCACTCTATTTGATCACACATGATGATGTAGCAGTCAGCTACTTACTTGCAACCTCTTTCAAAGGTAAAGCACTTCAATGGTACCGAGGCTTGAGACTTGGATCTATCACCACCGGGATGAGCTGGGAAACAACTCTTTGCAATTACTTTGAAGATAAGTCAGATCACCTATCTCTGGTGGAGCAACTAAAACAACAAGGAGGGTGCCCAATGAGCAGATGACTAATTTCAACATCAGATTTCAGAAGACTTGGGACAAATCCCTCTTGTGGTAAGACCTACAACCCAACATGCTTTCCTATATTATCTAAGGTGCTCAATAATGATATTTCAGTTATGATCCAATCCATGGGAGGTAGGACTTTACCAGCTACTTATAGTATTGCAGTAAGGGTAGAAAATAGTCTTATTCAGGCGGGAAAGATAGCTCCTAGACCACCTATGCCCTTGTTCCCAAAAATGTCACAAGTGCCCCAACCTTCTATGGCCCCTATTCCTATTCCTAAGAAAAAAGCACAAACCAATTTTCAACATCCTACTCTCCAATGCAAAGAAAAAGGAAGATGAAGAGTTGAAGGCCTTGATTAGAAATTTATCAAACAAAGTCATATCATTAGAAAAGCAAAATAGTGCACAAGCCTATAGAGGTAATTCTAATCAGGCACATGGCCAAAGCAATCAACCTTGGTAGAATCAATATGGAAATCAAAGATACGCACCCAACCAACAAAATGATAGATGGCATCCCAATGCACATCTTCCCTTACGCAAGTTGTTCCTCCCACCTTCTCTTCCAACACCCAATGCAAGAGTCAAGGCACTTGTTCCAGCTTCAAAAATTTGGCACAAGAGTTAGAATGGTGCTTCCCTTACAACATGCCTCATAGTCAATATCATTATGCCAATGTTGCACATGCCCAAGCCTTCATGATCCAGAATGCTTCAGCTTTGTGAGCCTTCAACAAGTTCCCCTGAAGTAGAAAACCAGAAAGACCAGAAGCTCCTCCAGAAAAAATTTGATGTTCTTTGGCATGGAGGACTTCATGCAATCAACCAAGCTACAAGAAGATAAAAACACCACACATGCACCCAAGTTGTGGACAACACAAGATACAAAAGAATGTTAGAGTCAAGTGCACAGTCCCACTCCCAAAAATGCAAGTAGATCCTCAAAAGAAGAAAGATGCAGACAAGGCATCTTGTAGTAAAAGTGCTCAAGTCCCTACATGCAGAGGCCCACACAAAGCTCCTTCTAAAGCAACGCGCCCCTCTCTTTGGTAGGTCAAGCCTCTACTCTAGCTAAATTCTAGGCTTTCATGCCTAAACACTCAAGAAGGGATGTTGTTCCCCAAATGCATAAGACAAGGGGGGGCCTTCCATTTAGCATTGTTGACTAGATGAAGAGAACAAACATAAATGTCACAATGTGGGATGCCCTGACCATTCCATCTCAATGGGATCTATTGCATGAAGCTCTGCAAAACTCCCACGTGTTGATCTAGCTATGTAGAAGCCATGCTTCTATCAATGTCTACCAAGAAGAGGAGAAACAAGTAAGTAAAGTTTTAAAACCCCACCCTTCTATATGTCCTTGATCATAGGCAAACACCTAGTGCATAATTGCATGATTGACTCAGGTGCTAGTACTTCTGTTATGCCTAAGAAAATAGTTGATGTCTTAGGTCTTGAAATATAGCCCTTTGTCTAAAGGAGTCCTACAACTTGATGGTTCAACTATCACCACCTTAGGAGTCATCAAGGATCTTGAGTTAACCCTCCATGCATGTCCAAGCCTAACCATTACTCAAGATGTGTCAATCATTGACCTACCTCCTTTTTTTTCCCTATGTCTATCAAGAGACTTTACTACTAAAGTGGGTGGTTACTTGTCTTCTGATTGGTCTCATATGTTACTCAAGACAAGGTATGGTACCCAGTTTACCATACAAGATGAGCCTATATTTTCCTATCATGTAGAGTCATATGTCCCATCCCCTCTCCAAGCCAACTATTTAATCCAAGAAGAACAAGCTTCAGTTCTTGAAGAGAGAATCTCTTCCACCCTCTGTTCCTGACCTAGTGCTTGATGAATGGGTGGAGAGGCACCATAAATTTGATCCATATGTTGAAGAACTGAAGCTTATGAAACTGGGCTTGGTACTTACTGCATTCTTGAAGAAGAAGTTATGTTGTCGCACACACTCAAGAAAAAAAAGTTGAACCTGGTCTATGGAAGTTGTACTTTGATGGATCCAGAAGTAAAAATGGTGGGGAGTAGGAGTGGTTCTCATTTCCCCTAAGGATGAGAAATTATTCTTCACACACAGGCTGCAGTTTACATGTTCTAACAATGTGGTAGAGTATGAAGCATTGGTGCATGGCTTGCTCATTGTTGAGAAGAAGAAAATTAAGGCACTTGCAGATCTTTGGGGACACATAATTGGTTATCCACCAAGTTACCAAAAAATTCCAAAAAAATAAGCTTCTCAAAGCTTATAAACATAGAGTTTGGGACCTCCTTGAGAGATTTGATGCTCTAAATCTATAGGTGGTGCCACACAAAATGAACAAGGAAGTGACTAGATGGCCACACTTTGGTTCACAATTTTCTCCTACTGAGGACTTTGTCAAAGGAAACACTCAGCACATCAAGATGGTGATCAGACCATCCATTCCAGAAAACAACACCAGTGCTGAAAGTGTTTGATAAAGATGCACAAAATCATCTAGTTTATCAAAAATGAAGTTTTTTCATCAAGTATGCAAGATGACTTGCATGACAACTATGGTGACCAAGTGATACAATAAAGACAAACAAGTTTCCTAAAGGGTTGGTCACCTTAGAGAAAATGTTTAGCCCTTGATGATGAGTTCAAGGGAAGAAAGGTACATGCACACCATGCAAGAAGACTATTCCCAGTCACTATTACATGCATGGAAAGAGTTGTTGCTCAATAAAGCTTGTGCACATGATGAAAAAATAAGCCTTCATCTCTCTCTGTCAAAAAATATAGTGATATCTTCTCATGGGAGTATGAAGACCTCAAAGGTTTTGATCCAAGTGTTTCTCAACACTCCATTGACCTTGATCCTAGTATCAAGCCCATCATAAGAAGAAAAGAAGACTAGTCAATCCAAAGATAGAGCCCCTCATGAGAAAGGAATTATCCAAACTCATTGAGGAAAAAATTATTTTTCCTATCAAATACTCTACCTGGGTCACAAATCTAGTTCCAATGTGTAAAGAAGAATGGTGAAATCAGACTTTGTGTTGATTTCAGAGATTTGAATAAGGCATCTCTAAAGGATCATTATCCTTTTCCTTCAATGGAGAAGATTCTACAGACTATGGCTGGTGCATGCAGAGATTCTCCATGCTAGATGGATATTCAAGTTTCAATCAGATCTTGGTCAAGGAAGAGGATCAATTCAAAACAACATTTACAACCAAATGGGGAACATATGCATATCAAAAATGCCCTTTGGTCTATCAAACACGTGGGTGCCACATTTCAACATGCATGGATATTTCCTTCAAAGGATACATCAATGAGTTCATCTTGGTTTACCTTGATGACATAATGTCTTCTCAAAGTAAAGCGTGGATCATATGGCACACCTAGAGAAAAGTATTTTGAGAGATGTAGAAAGTTTGGGGTGTCTCTTAACCCCAAGAAGTGTAATTTTGTAGTGGCACAGGGTAAAGCTTTTGGGCCATGTGGTTTCAAAGGATGGCATCACAATTGATCCTTGAGTGCATCTCAGCCATCCTAGCTCTTTCCCTTCCGCACACAAAAAGGCCCTACAGTCCTTCCTTGGAAAGATCAATTTTGTTAGGTGTTTTATCCCTAACTTTAGGACTAGTTCAGCCCATCACCTTGATGCTCAAAAAGGACATAGCCTTCAGATGGATAGCAAAAGGAAGAGAAAGCTTCAACAAAATCAAGCAAGAAATTTCTTGCACACCAACACTCATCAATCCAGATTATTCAAAGGATTTCATCCTTTATGCTTATGGCATTGATGCAGTGTGTTGTTGTTTCCTAACACAAGAAAATGAACAAGGGCTGGAACAACCAATGGGCTTTCTTCAGCCAGACATTGAAGGATTATGAACTAAAGTATAGTCACATGGAGAAGAAAGTCTTTTCCATCATGCATGCGCTCAAGAAATTCAAAAGTATGCTCACCACCAATCATATCAAGGTGTTAGTCTCCCACTCTTCTATCAGAGACTTCATCATGGGAGAAAAAATCAGTGAGAAAAGAGCACGATGGGTGACCAAAATCATGGAGTATGATGTGACTATTAAGGCCACAAAGCTGGTAAGAGGTAGTGCGCTCTGTAGGTAGATTTCTGAGGATGCGCAGAGTGAACCTAAGGCTTCATTATTTCTAGATGAGGACCTCCCACGCACATGAACTTGAGTAGAATATAGACCTGGCACACGTGACTAGATGAAGGACATGATCACATTCCTTTCCGAGGGTGCATACCCTCCTAGTTTAAATAAAGAAAAGAGAAGACATCTGAGGTTACAATCTATCCCTTATGTGTTTGATTGATGGACTTCTCTTCAAAAGAATCTTGATGGTGTGTTGTTAAGATGTATCAATGACACACAAACTAAAAAAATGTTAGCAAAATTTCACGATGGATTCTCTGTGGACACTTCTCTTCCAAAAACTACAAAAATGAAGATCATAATGGCAAGGTATCTTTAGCCTACCCTATTTTTAGATGCACACAAGTGGGTCACAAAATGCAAGGAATGTGCTTTCTTTGCAGGAAAGAAAATATTGGGAATGCTTCCCCTCCGACCAATCCAAGCAGATCAACCTTTTGTGCAATGGGGTCTCGACTTCATAGGCATGATCAATCCACCTTCAAGCACTTGGACATAAATGGGTGTTGACAGCTACATATTACTTCACCAGATGGACAAAAGCTATCACACTCAAGGAATCAACCGAGTCAATCATCCTTGACTTTCTCAAGGTATAGTCACAAGGTTTGGCATTCCTCAAACCATTATCTCTGATAATGCAAAATCCTTCCTTGGTACTAAAATCACTGATTGGGCTCTAAATCTGGGCATTTACCTGAAGACTTCTTCCAACTATTACCCTCAGGGAAATGGTTTGGCAGAATCAACAAACAAGAACCTGATCAAAATCATGAAGCACACAATGAACATCAGCCAAAGATAGTGGCATACAAAGGTCTCACACGCACTCTCTGGTAGATAGAATCACAATAGTAAAAAAGGAAATAGGAACTTCACCTTACAAGCTTGTCTATGGCAAGGAGGCTACCCTTCCTTTGACACTAGAGTTGAATTCATTAGCACTTTCCCAACAAGCTAGAATTTGAAGGCACAAGACCAGAGAGAAATCAAAATGGCAAGAGTTGGTTAATCTTGAAGAACTAAGGAACTCTACCATGATCAAGCTAGAACAACATCAACAAGCAACAAAGAAATGGTTTGACAGAAAGGCTAGGCCTCAAGATTTCAAAGTTGGGGACTTGGTTTTAAAATGGGATGCTAACAGAGCTAAACCAGGGTGCCATTCAAAGTTTGATGCACTTTGGAGTGGCCCATACATCATCAGTTCCTCGTAAAGGAGGCTAACTCTTTTGAGTTAACTCATCTTGATGGAGGCACACTACAAATCCTAGTAAATGGGATCTATCTCAAACCCTTCCATTAAGTTTTTACATCATGTTGTATATATTAGAGTAGTTTCAATTCCTCCAAGTGTGTTGCACACATTTTTTGTTTGTACATAGTTCTTTCTTCTCACGTGCTTCTTACATGCACTCTTTCGTTGTTTCTTCCAAAATGTAGAGCTTCTCTCAATGTTGCAAGATTCAATATAGAGTCAAGAAATGATCTTCAAGTGACTACAGGGGTAGTTTCATGATTACATAAGTAGACTCCATGCCCAATGGATGCTCCAGGCTACTAATCTTCTTCATCTAGCAGGAAGATGGCCCCAAAAGTCACCAAAATTGTTATCCAAATAACTCTCCTAGTTATTTGGGTAACTTGTATACATATTCTAGCTCTCGGTTCCTCATTAAAGGTTACACACACTCAAGTTCAATTGGCACAACTCCTTGGTTGCAGTTTCCCTTGACACCCCTTCTTTTCCTCAAGTTCCCTTGCACACTTTTTTTCTCTCCTCCTTCCATTTTCCTTTTCCTCTTTGTTCCACTCCTCCCTCGTGCCCACCTTCTTGCACTTTTTCCTTTCTTCCTAAGTAGCTTCTTCACCCTACACACATGCATCTCACACTTGCTTCAATCAGCTAAGTCCTTGACCCTCTCGTGCACCATGCCCATTACTTTGTAATAGTTGTGCACCTTGACCATGCATTCTTTCTCACTCACTAGTTTCCTCATTTCCCATGTTCACACATGTGTGCCCACATTTTCCTTCTTTCCTCTCCTCATTCTTCCTTCCCTCACACCCTCCTTTGCGCCCTTCTATGTGCCAAGGTCATCTTCTGACATGCTTGAGTGTGTCATGTGCAACCAGTCAAAGCACACCAACAAGGTGTCAAATCCTTGCAACAAATCAATGAAGTGACACGTGGTAAAAAAAAAAATATTTGCATAGTTGGCCATCATTTCAGCCAATCCACATGTGCCACATGTTTTTACATGCACCGACGACTCTGACATCTTCTGACAAATCCATATATTTTTCTACAGAGCTCAGATCGGCATGCGCACACCTAGACTTGTCAAAAAGTTGTTGACATCAACTATAATGCTAGAAATTCAAATTCAAATTCTTGGTGGATCTAGTAGGTGAGAAATGGGAAAATGTCTCTCTGAGCATTATGAGTAGATCTGATTGCTCCAACCACCCATTTGATATGATCCACCCTCCTTCCTTCTTCAACATGCCAAACAGGCTTGGGGAAGCGTATTTCATAGATCTCTAGGTGGATTTTGTAGGCATTGAATGCTTCTTGTTGGTGGTTGTATTTCAAATTCAAGTTTTCCCTCCTTCTTCCTTCTTCCTCCATGGATTCATCTATAAATGTAAGAGATAAAATCATTTGTTATGTTGGACACTTTGGATCCTTACACATTTTGCTAAGGACTCCATACTTTCTATATTTTGAGTTACAGACCTCTAGATCTAGCTCTTGCATGTGGATATCGGCCTCCTTCATCATTGTAACAACTCTGTGCATTTCTAGAAGTAATAGAAGCATCATTTTGTGACTATTCTCTATCCTAACATGTTTGCATTCCTTTCTTTTTCCTTTTCTTTTTACGTTGTGTTGGTTGTGCCATTTCACGTCCCTTACAATTCCTTTATTTAGTTGTGTTCCATGAGAATGATCTGGTGAATACGTGTTTAGTTGTGCTACTCATGCCTAGCCTCCTTTCATGCACCCTAGTGCAAGGTCCCACAACAGGAGTAGAGGATAGAAAAAGATAGAGGCAAGTTTCCATTATGGTCTCAAACACATTCCATTATGGTCCCTTCCAAGGTATGAGACGTGGGTGGAAATTTGAGAAACCAACAGGAGGATCGGGTAAGAAGCCATTTGGAGAAAATACTAGTGGGAGTTATGGTCTTGGATTGGGTAAACAGGTCCCCATCCACAACAACCACCACATCATCTAATTCAACCACATCAAACACCTTAGGTCTATTATGATATGTCTCTCCACTTACTAGAGTATAGAGGTATTGAAGATGTAATAGAACATGTGCATAAGTGTGAGTTACTATGGTGTGCTAAGGGAATTACACTTCAGATAGGAAGGCAAGTCAATTTTCCACTACTCTTCAAGGGCGCGCACATACTGGTATAGGAAGTATGATCCACATATGACCATAGTGGACTACAATGATTTACACACTACATTTTTGACCAAATTTTAAATTTAAATAATAGAGTATGAACATGTTCAAGGATATTAAGCAGGGCTTATCTAAAAGTGTAAGGGAGTATGACATGTATTTTAAGACTCTGTTGTCAAAATTGTCTTATGAAATTCATCAAATTGAAAATGCCCAGTGGTTCATTGGAGGATTGCTAAATCTGATTCATAGAGCTCTATCTCATAAGACATATAATGATCCATGCAGGGGCCTTGGAAGTGGCTCTGCGTGCGCTAAGGAAGTTTGGAGTGTTGATACTAGAGTGAGCCATTTATTATAAGCATAGGTTGCAGCCATGAAAAAACAATTGGATAATCTTTTAGTAAACTCATCTCATGAGACACATAGTGATATATGGTACACAAATTATGAGGTTGAAAGACATACTAAGGATAACTTCCCACACAAGTAAATGCACACGTTGTTATTAAATTGTGAAGTTTGTCACCTAGACCATGATGTTTGAAATTTCCCTCTTTTGCAATGTGCATTTCAGAAGAATGTGTCCATGTATTGTAATATTTGTAAGGCTCATACACATGACACCACTAAATGTAGGCTGATTGATCACATATATAAAGTTATTGAAACATGAATACTCCGCACCAATGTGGCAAGCGGATCAAAGGAGAAATAAGGAAAAGATAATGAAGGGCACAATAATGGGGATAACATGAATGGAGGCTTCCGAAGAGGATATAGGGTCAAGGTCACGGTGGTGGCAGAGGAAGGTTCTCTTGAGGAATTTGTTACACTTTTGGGTCCCCCCGATCATTATCAACATGATTTACCTCGAATGTAGTTTACTCATGGTGTGGGAAGTAACAAAAGTTAGAGGATTACCCATAACTATATGAGCACATGAGAAAGAACAAGAAGAAGGAAAATGACACAGGGGATGATCAAGGTACATCACGTAATTGCTGATTAGTTTATACCTAAGAAGATGCACCGATCCAAAGTTACATGCTATCTTGGTTACTATACGTGCTGAGGTTACGCGTGTATGTGAACCTCTTAAGGCAAAACCACTCATTAACAAAGAAGAGGTGATACATGCAAAGTATATAGATGTTTCCCATCGAAGGAGGTTTACAAAGAAACTATGTGAGTTATCGTGGATATACAGGGAGAAATATAGTGCTTGAGAGAATAGGCACATGAGAGGGAACACATGGAGAATGTTGAGGTCCTATAAAAGGAGGTGGATGATTTGAAAGAGGTGTATAAGATGTTGTGCCTAGAGAATATCATCCCCTTGTTATGAGAATGAATATTTGAAAATGTACCGCGAGTTTGAAACTAAACCCGTGAGGTAGATACTTTACACAAATCTACCACCTCGGATCCATGAATTTGACAAATAAATTGTTATCACCAAATTATAACACCCTCTAATTTTTCATGTGTGTGCATGAGCTACCAGTGTAATTAGGAAACATGGAATTATCTCAAGGTGTGGGACCTTGTAATTTGAGATAAATCTCCAGAGAAGGCTAGTTCCTCTTCCTAATCTAATGCTAAGACTACCTAATGAAGGAAATGTAACTATATACTCCTAATATATGATTTCCAATGGACAAGGGAGAAAGAGAGTACATGAAAATAAGGAAATCCTAAACTAACAGTGGTGATAGCACCAAGAGAATGGTGTGAAACATTTTGTTGAGGGATGACGATGAAGGGAAATGTAGTTGAAATAGGCCAAACAAGATTTGACACAATCCCAATACATGCATTTATCATCAAATCTCCAAGAAGCATAACAACGTAGACCAAAGTGAAAAAAAAATGCACACTATAGAACAACGGAATGAAGAGGCATGAAATTACAAGAAATGTGATAAAGGGTTAAAGAAGAAACCATAATACACATATTTATTGCTTCAAATAATGCACAAGACACTATATTTGTATAATAGAGGTATAGATATAGTTGCCAAATCTATATGAAGTTCTGAAAATCAACGGAAAAGTGCGAAAAAATTATTGTAAGAGTTTCCCCTAGCTCCTGAATATCTCTCTTCTCAAAATGAGAAGGATTACATTATATATAAAAAGGTGAGAGAGAGAGAGAGAGAATCCCGAAATTCCCCTTTCACCCACCAAAAAAGTGCATTAATTGGCTGCAAAATATGATGGAGAACCTACAAACCCATGCCTTGATGTATTGTAGCTTGAGAGAGAACAAAATCACCATACTTCATTAATTTTTGGTTGTTCAATGACCTAAAATTGTGCTTTTAAATAATGGGGATGTTTTCCACTTTTCATATATCTAACCTCAATAAAATTAGGAAATATAGTTTTTCTCGGTGTAGAGGACATCAATACCTTTCCAAAATGTTCAACGTTGTGAAAATCGAGCTTTGGGTCAAAAGTTATGGCCATTTTAAGTTCAACAGCTCGGGATGGTCAATGGAGTTCCTTGTGTGAGTCCACAACATTTAATTCAATTTTCCTTTATATGATGGGTTTTATGAGTTTTGGAGTATAGAGGGTACATGGGTACAAGGTTCACTTGGGACTTATGGTATCACTTTCTCACATCCAATTTGTTTTGTTTTGTGGGTCTATCAACTTCACAAGGAACACGTGACTTGGTAGAACTTGTCCCATTAGGGCCTCCAAAGTCTGAATTCTCTACACTATAAAGAACCTGCCCATGTCCTACATTATGTGGAAATTTTGGGTCTATGGGGAACATGTATCCCCGTAGTACTTTTACCCTTTGAGCCTTGATATTCTACTTTTACCACAATACAAAGGACCTGCTTCAATTCCTTAACAAATCAACCATTTCAGGTCCATGGAAAACTCAAGCCCTAAAGGAACTTATACACTTTGCCCGGCCTTCCAAACCCAAATTTTCCACATTACATTATTTATTTGCATTTCAGTCCTAAGTCAAGGGCAAGGAATGTTATTTCCACCCGCAACTTCGAGGCCCGCAATACATTAATATAGGCCATTTTTACGTTTTCCAAATTTTTGGAAAATTTTCACTAACTCCTTATATTTTTCTTGAATAGGGAGTTAGATAAAATCAAAGGAGTTCCCTCAAAAATATTTTTCTCTGTTTTCACCATTTCTACCTGTTCAAGTCCAAAATGAATTATGTAATTTATCAAAAACTATGGGGGTAGATTTTGGATAATAGAAATTATGCTTGATGCAAGAATTGATGGTTGGCTAGTAAGCGAATTCAGGTAGATACATGCACATAAGTGACTATGTTGACAATGGATGTATGGAATTTGATGGGTAGAGAAACATTACAACCATCTTCAAATGTGTTGTATATGGTGAATAAAACTAGGGATATGCCTCTCGGGTTACTAAAGGATGCATCCATTACCATCCAGGAGTGAAGTTTACTAGGGACTTTGAGGTATTAGAGCTTGTTGAAGTAGAAAACTTTCCAACATTACTTGGAAAAGATTGGTGCTATACAAACAATGTTGATATGTGATTTAACAAGAGATACATAAATTTTGAGAACAAAGATGAGTGCATGATCATACCTCTACATGATAAGAAGGTAGAGCCTTATGTTGATCCCTTGAGTGAAGAAGAGATTAATAGAATATATTATCGAGATAGTGTGTAATCCAAAGCATGTGGAACCATAAAAATAAGGTGTACTTCGGGGAGGATGCGAGTTTGTAAGTGACACTACTAGTGTTGTTTGTGATAACTAGGCCCATGAAACATATGAGATGGTCAAAGCGTAAGGTTAGAGGATGATTCACTAGGATGATTAGGCCACGCATGGTGAGATGGTTAGGTTCAACTTAGGTACCAAGGTATACTAGTGAAGGGAATCCCGATACATTCTTGCGCGCCATGGAAACTTAGTGGCAGAATGATGGGGATAGAAGAAATATGTTTTTCTATACTTTACATGGAACATTGACGTGTTGGTGGGAAACACACACACACACACACACACAAACACACACACACACACGCACATATATCCTTTTGGAGTGTCAAGAAGTGAGAATTCCCTGTTCCACTAGGTTTTCTCGGAGCAATGTACCTATGCACATATGTGAATATCATGGGAAGAATATTTCCTCGTTCGATGCCCATAATTGTGAGAGACTATGGGCGCAGAGACAATAGGCCTTACTTCCATCACTTTGGGTACATAATTTATATTCTAGACTATGTGTATGTGCGAGTGCATTATATATCCATGAAGAACTCGAAAAGGAGACCACGAATTGGTATGTGATGACTGCTAGTTAGAATTCAAAATTTTGATTAATTTTCTACTAAGACTTCAATCTATAAGAATTGTATATCAAGAAGCACATTAAGTTGGGGATATTGCAAAGGATGAAGAGCTTATGCTAGAACTTTATAGTGAGCTTGATTCGAGAGAGCATTGAATTTTGAATAAACAAGCGCATATATGGGTCACACCTAGAAGGGAAAAGAGAAAGGTAAATTGGTATACATGATTGATAATGAGGAATTTGAAAACTTGGACATCAGCCACACCGAAGGTGTGCACGAGGTGATGGACATTACATAAGATAAGGCACGCACATACCATGCACCGATGAAGACAAAGAAGGTTAAAATTTACATAGAGGATGCTCCCAAGCGGGCCTTTATTGGTGATTATTGGTCGAGTAAGAAATAAAAAATATTATTAAAATTTTTCATGACTTTCAAGACTTGTTTCCATAGAGATATCATGAGTTAAAGGGGTACACCCTTATTTAGGAAAGATAAAGATCAAGTTGAAATAAGTCACGTGCCTAGTTAGGAAGTGACCTTAGAGGATGAATCCTAATCTACACATCAAGGTCAAGGAAGAAATTGTTAAAATGCTCAAGTCTAGGATTCTTGAGTCAATTAAGCAATCTGAATGGGTTAGCTCCATGGTGATAAGCATTAAGAAGGTTGGAAGATAAGAATTTTTGTTGATTATAGGTAACTTAATGATGCATGAGTAATTGATCCTTTTCCCACACCATTCATAGTGGAAATCCTTGAAGGAGTTACTGGGCATGAGATATATTCTTTCATAGATGGGTTTTCAGGTTATCACCAGGTGCACATCACAAAATAAGATCAAAAGAAGACAAGTTTCACCACTGAGTGGGAAATTTTTTCATACATAGTAATTCCCTTTGGATTGAAAAATGTTTTAGTAGTGTTCTCATGCATTATTGTGTAGGCCTTTCAAGACTTTACTCATAAATTCTTGCAAGTGTATTTAGATGAATGGACAATATATGGCTTAGTCAAGTATCACTATGATAATTTGAGGATAATGTTTGATAGGTGTAGGAAGTTGAACATCTCTCTCAATATTTATAAGTATATTTGTCTACACCCTTGGGAAATCTACTTGGGAACATCATTTGCAAGGAAGGATTGTTGGTAGATCTGACAATGATAGATAAGATCTTGGGCTTAGAAGAACCTACCAATCAAAGTGAAGTGTGCAAATTCTTGGGACATATGGGATATTACAGGAAGTTCATCAAAGGCTATGCAAATATTGTTGCACCCACTGGAATATTTTCTAAAATATCAAGGGATATTTTATTGCAGTGATGCGCAACAAAAACATTTGAGACATTGAAGGAAAGGTTTACTACTGCACTAATTTTATGCTTTCCTTCATGGGACAATCCTTTTCATGTTCATGTTAATGCCTCCGGTTAAACCATAGGTGCGGTGTTGGTACAACCAAGAGAAGGAATTATGGATCATCTTATTTGTTTTGTAAGAAGGAAGTTGACACTGATGGAGAATAATTATATAACCACTAAGCACAAGGAATTATCTATGATCTATGTGCTGTAAAGTTTAGAAAATACTATTTGGTGACCCCATTTATCTTCTATACAGATCATATGGCACCAAATACTTAGTCAACAATCCTATTCTGAAAGAGCATGTCTATAGGTGGATACTTCTATTTTAGGAGTTTGACTTCACAATCATTGTCAAGCCTAGGAAGATTAATTTAGGGCTTGATCATTTATCACATATCAATTTTGGTGAGCACTTGTAGAGCATTAAAGACACTATGCCATATGCACATTTTTTCGAGTTAAACCACATGCCTCTAGATTCGAGGATATAGTTGTATTTTTACACACTTTGGATAGGCACTGAAGGAATGGAGACATTGGAGAAAAAACATCTCTCTATATATGTGGTGCCTTAACAACTGATTGGAGGATATTTTTATAAGTTGGGCCATGATGAAGTCTTGTGTTGTTGCATTCTTGAATATGAGCACAACGCCATTATGGAGGAGGTTCATGGTGGAATAACAAGAGGACATTATGTAGGTGATGCTACAACATGCAAGATCCCTATGGATGAACTTTGGTGTGAGAAATTATATAAGGATACCAAGGAATATGTGAAATCATGTGATATTTTTCAATGCCTTGGGAAGCCTTGAAATAGAGATGAGACATTTTTATGACCTATTGAAAGCTTAGATACTTTTGAAAAGTGGGCTATTGAATTTGTAGGACCTATTGCACCACCCATGTGTAGGAATGATGTGTGCTACACTATTACTTATATAGATTATCGACAAGGTGCGAAAAGGAAACACCTACAAAGGATTGTAAAGTGGACACAATAGAAACATTCTTATGGGAAAACATTATTAGCAGATATGGATGCCCATTGATCTTGACAAGTGATAGAGGAACTCATTTCCTTAATGAGATAATAAGAATCATATTAGCATAGTTTATGGTGGCACACCATAAAACAACTCCTTATCACCCTCAAGCTAATGGAACTACAGAAGCTTTCAATAAGATATTGGGATAGACCTTGACAAAGATATGTGATGTTAGAAGAAAAGATTGAGATGATAAAGTCTCAACTATACTTTTGGCTTACAGGACCAATTAGAAGAGGTTGAACAAGGCCACACCTTTTCAGTTTGTGTTTGGAATGAAAAAAGTGTTACTAGTTGAATTCATGTTACCATCCCTATGTATTACACACACCAATAGACTAAATGATGATCAATCTATAGAGGAGCGTATTGAAAAAATAATGTAATTAGATGAGTGGCGCGCTATTGCATATTGGAGCCAGAAGATAGAAAACATGAAAAAATTCTTGACATGATAGAAACATTAAGAACAAGACATTTACAGTTGTAAAAATGGTCCTCTCTGACTCTTAGTTTGCGCGTCACACCCAATGAAATTGAAAGTTCACTAGTTGAGACCTTTTGTAGTAACCAAGATACTTGATTTAGACGCATTTCAGTTATGGGTATTAGATGACACCATGTTTCCCGGTTACTTCAATGGGAGTAGGATGAAGACCTACTATAAATAAGCTTCTTGGTGTTTGTAATAAAGCAGTATTGCCACATTGATTAGGTTTCCTTTCCACGTGTTGCTTTCCAGTTATTGTTTTACTTTATTGTTTTTTTTCCTAATTTTGTTTTAATAAGCACACTTGCATGTAGGAAGATAATTACTATCTATTTGAGTTCATGCACAGAGGACCACACATAATTTTAGTGTGAGGTGAACTAGGTACAAGTGTGCAAAAGGAAAAACATATTGGTGGCGGGATGACACATTTGGAAGAATGACAAATGTGCATATATGAAAGGTGTGAAGTGAGGATGCTCTCTGAAAGATGTGCAAAAAAATAAAGGTGCTACAAGTGCTAAGGATGATGGTGATCATGAGGGAATAACTTAGGATGGAGACCACGTAAGAAGAAGGATCATATATTGTAATGTGAGGTAGGAAAAAAATGGATGAGCTACTTAGTATATGGCACGAGAGGGTTATGTAATGCGGCATAGGGAGGCACATGTAAGGGAGTTACGTGGCCTAGTAAGTAGTAAGCACACTAGAAGGTTACAAATGTAGAGTGAGAAAGGAAGTCAAATGATGAAGAAAAAACTAGAAAATATGCTTTATTGGGAAAATAACTTAAAAAATTTAAAGAAAGAAAAAGCATGTTAAAAGTGAAAAAGTTGGAAAAATATGAAAAGGTTATAAAAGGAAGAAAATAAGGTCATTTTCTACCATGCATCTGAGAAACTTGAGAAATTGAGCTACCGAGCTATATAGTGTGACAGAGAGAGAGAGAGAGAGAAGTGACAAACACACCATAACATCGTGTGTAAAGTGGTTATGTGTGGATCCTTATGGAAAGAATAAAGTTAGATATAACAATGAATACAAAATAAGGGCATGAGTAGAAAGGGTTTGTGGAATTGAATTTTAAACAACTAGGTTCACAACACTTAGGTATTGAGGTGAGACTAAGTGTTGTGTAGCAAGTTATCTAGAGAACCGGTTCTAAGAGTTAATTGCACCAAAGAAGGAAACTATGACATCCCAAGAAAGAAGGGGAAAACCCCACATGAAGAGGGTCAAGGTTGAGGTTGTGGACCCATTAAAGGAAATATATTTAGAAATGTAGTACCCCTAGAGTGATTAGGGTCCAAACATGGTAGTTAAAAGAGAGGAATAGAAAGAAGATGATTATGCCTATGTTATCAAGGAAGATAAGGGTGCAGAAGTTGGAACTAGCACATACACCTTCACGCCCAAGAAAAAAAAAGGCTAAGGTGGTAAGGAAAAGGTGGACTCGAGATGACAACATATAGAATTTTTAGATTACCCTATAAAGGTTTTGAGGGTATGATTCAAGAGCACAGTACCTACGGAGAAGATGTATGGATGGGATCTAATGGATAAAGAAGGAGGAGTCTTGTGCACTAGGAAGATGTTATCTTGGAACATGCATACACATGTAGAGGATCCCAACTTTGAGGTAAGTGATAAGTCCCTAAGAATGATGGAATTAAAGATAGATCCTACAAATAACTACAAATAGGTAGAACCCATGTACCTATCAGATGAAAAGAAATTCCATGCTTTAAATAAAATGGCTATGGAAGTTACACACAGGAATTTGGTTGTCGGGGCTACCATGAGGGTGACGATAATAGACAAAAATAATAAAGAGAAAGAGATTGAGAATCTTAATATGTTAGACATGACAAGGAATGAGAGGGGGGTGAATCAATCCTTAATAAAAATTTCACACTTGTTCTTTAAACCCTAACCAAAAAAAATCATGTAGCATATATCAAAGCATATAATCTTAACAATGAAGTAAACTCAATGTACAAATTACAAGATAAACTCAAAGACATGTATATTGAAGCTCAAATCATATCAACACACTTATTTGGATATTCATATCAGATAACAATGAGTAATGCCTTCAATGAAGATACAAAATATACAACCATTAGATCTCAAGACAATCAACTATGTCTTATGAATACATAGGAATATATAAAACTATGAAAATGTCTTCAACTTGATATCGATCTTCAAACACCTTAGAAACCTAGAAAATACATCAACATGCTATGAAGATAACATCCAAACACAAGCATCCAAATATTCCCTCCTTCTCCAACTCGATCTAAAAGAAACATTACTATCTTTATTTACTCAAATTATCATCATGAAAACAAAACCACGTACTATCCTAGAATGGAACTCCAGGGATTTTGGGCTAGTCCCGAGGGTTTTGTTTTACAGAAAAAAGGGTTCTTAAAAAGAAGATAAAACGGGGTTCCAAAATATTAGCAAAATTTTACCGAAAAAATCCACTTTATATCCTCTCCTTGATTCAAATACAAAATATGTCGGTTTACCTCCACTTTCACGACCATACCATCCTAAAAGCATCCCATAAAAATTACTAGAACTTGCATTGGGATGAAAAAAATATCCTAATACCAATTTTTTTAGTAAGCTCTAAAAATAATCACACATGTTTAAAATAACATTTAAAAATCATATGTTTTCACAATTTAGATCAAACAATCAAATTATTTCATTTACTAGGCCTAGTGCTCTTTGTACTTCTCAAAATAGTCATTTCCTACACCCTTCAACACCCTGGAAACTTCATAAGGACACCAAATTACTTAAACATGTCCAAAATATTTCATGTAGCCACTTTATGGAGATTATAGAGCATTTAGAACACTTATAAGTAAGCTAGAATCATTGGATCAACCACCTTCTCAAACCACACTACTTTTGGCTTCATTAAATCAACTTGCCGAGAAAAGTTGTTTCCAAAGGTTAGCTCATAATTTTTTTTATATAAACATTAAAGACCTCCAAATGGATTAATTGGATTTATAATTCATCCCTATTCACATTAAAGGTGATTGAAATCATCACCCAATCGATATCATGCTTCAAACAACTCCAAACTTGCACCAAAACACATCATGTCCTGCACTCAAAACATATTCCTGTCAAAATAATGACCTAAAAACCATGTCAAATCCTCATCATGAGTAAAACCTTATATTAATGGAAATATCTATGAATCCTATTTCTAACACAACTTTAATCATCTTCAAAATTCAACTATAGCTCAAGATATAGCCATTATACTCGAACCACGCTTCTTAAGGCCTTAAAAGCGCCCTTTGGCTAGTCAACCTGAATGGAGCTCAACTTGCATGTTTTCACAAAAAAAATGATCTAAAACCTTTACATACCTCATGAGAAACTAACATAAATTCCATAACATCAATTTAGATCATACCTAATTTGTACAACTTTGCAACAAATTGGGACTCTTTAGAAACGAGCATTTCTAGGTGGGCCCCACATACTGTCACATGATCTATCCTACATTTATGGAAATATGGAAGAGTAATCTAATACAAAAAATCATAATTTTTCATATTTAATTAAAACTGGATCACTATACCTCATCTTTTGCAAACTAGTCCTAGTTAGGGTTTAACTAGGGTTTTAAAGCACTTTGTCTTCTTTACCTTCATTCATAAAAACCTGATGATAAAACCACATGAATTTTCTTTTTAAACCTTATAAAATCACTATAGAAACATCCCTGAAATCCAAAAGGTCCCATGAAAAGAACACAATTCATAACGAGCATCATAAGTTTAAATTTGAGATGGATTTTCATTTGTTCTTGACCCTATCTCACATAAACTGTCATATCTTGCAAAATTCACATCCTAGTAACCTAAAAATTTTCTCAAAGAACCATGACACATCATACTAACGTCTCTAATTTTTAGAATGTCAATTTAATACATCAATCTCTCTAGACATTAAGACTTAACTTTTCTTACATGTTTGCTTCTCACTAGAGAAGCTAGGTCAATCGAAAGACTAAATTATCATAAAACCTCTAAAAATGACCCAAAAATACCTAATATACCATTATTTACCTAAATGTAAGCATCCATGAGTTCATATGGATTCAAAAACAATCTCAAACCTCTTAGCAATCATACCTATTACAGATGAGCACATGTAACATAACCAATTACCTATATTTTCACCATGCCACTATTATGAGTGACCAATGACTCTCCAAGCCTATTATCCATCATGCCAACATGCTTCTTAAGCATCAAATAATCTCACACCATCATGAAACATCACCTAGGCACATGAATAGGCTTGAAAAAGTAAGCAATCCTCACCGAATCTCACTATATCTTCATGAACACATATGAATCATCACGATAACATAATATACATCATCAAATGTCCCTAATCCATCATTAAATTTTTCATTAATGAGGTTTTGCATCAATTAAAACACCCATAGAACCACATGCCAACATAATAAATATATTCAGGAGAATGCAGAAGTGCACGAAGGAAGCTTATGATAGGGAGGGCACATTGGTGAAAACAATTCTAGGCACATGTCTCGAAATTGGTGATCTAGGCAAGGAGTGACTATAATGATGAGATGGAATATCTCAAGGACCTAGTGGTGATTCTTCTAGTAAACATTAAAAGTGGTGCAAGACCTATGGATGAAGAAGTTGCTAAGGAAAAAGAAGTAAATAAAGTAGCTATTGAGGCCGAATAAATGAACTTAAGGATCTATTTGCACATTAAGGAGGCAAACATTAAATCTGACTTATATTTTTTTAGATGTAAAAATGTGACCCTATCCTTAGCATGGGGGTAAGTAATGAAGAGGTAGAACTCAGAGCTATAAAGGAAAATATGCCAACCAATAAGATAGAGCGCACTAAGGTTATGACATAGTTATCAAAGCGAGAAAGATTTGATTGAGGCCAAAAGGAGAAACTAGAGCTCGGATCAAGAAATTTTAGAACATGGTGATGGAGTACATGGATGTAATTGAAGGGGTGTTCACAAAATTAATTGTGGTCATCCAAGAGCTCAAGGGTAGAGTAGAAGAGTAGGCACTGAAAAAATACCGGGGATTGTAGAAGCGGCACACAGAAAGCATTGTAAGAACTCAATGAATGGAAGAAATTGGAGAACAATATAATTTTTGAATTCCCTCAAATTCTTCATCAATATTCGGTGTGATATGACTTGTACATAAATGGAGTGATTATTTTGGGAATTGAACTCTTCATTCTTTTATTGTTATTTCATTCACACATTCTTTGGAGGAACAAGTTAGGTGAATAATTTCCAAGGGTGGCAATCAGTTTAGTGTGGGGTAATGAATTGAGTAAGTACATTCCATATGTGAGGATCTAGGGTGCACGCGAGGCAAGTGCAAAGGGGAACACATGGGCGGTATGGGATAACACACAAAGGCTCATGCACGAGCGGGGGTAACATCGGGACTTAGCCTATTTTCTAAACCACGGGATAAAAATAGAAGAACCGAGATAGAGTTCGACTAATAAAAGATTCAGAAGTATAGAAAATCAAGGGGACTTGGTGCTCAAAGAAATTCTATTTTTGGGTAAAGCACATGTGGATCAAAGATGAAAGGACATACATGGATTAAGCTATTAATAAATTTAAAGAAAGTCTTATTTATAGGATAAACTATTATTATATTATTTGTAGAAGCATGCACATTGTCTATTTTTAGGCACGCCTATAATTAGGAGATTACATGGGCGGTGATGGAAAATTCCCCATCCCCACATATAGTTGTTGTACACCTTTGTTTTGGTTTCACAAGTGACTAGTTATTATGTCCGAGCTCCGAGAGTTCTTGTTATGTAGATATGATTTATGGTTTGATACTTCCTCGCATTTTCTAGTGCCTAGTTATGGGGATGTATTCAACTTCTGCTATGTAATATTTTTTTATAAGGGATTATAAAGGATGGATTATGATTATTAATGTGTTTGAATATGGTGAATACATGGTGCAACTGATATTGATTGTTACCTAATCTATTATGCTTTCTTGTTACATGATTTGATGATGGTTATTATGGATATGTATGCTAACATATTGAAAAACAAGTAGAAAGGAGGGACGTAGTAGTTGCACGTGCTTCGGGTGAGAATTCAAACCTGTCTCGAATGAGGTGCCAACATGCATAACATTTGAGTGGATAAATAAAATACTATAAAACAATCATGTAAAATGGAAAATAGAGTACTCAAAAGTGTTTTTTTATATAATATTCAATTGAATTGGATAGGAAAAAAATTTCCATCTTGTTTCCATGATCGGTATAGGCTACCCAAAATGGTGCCAAAGTTTTTGTTTCTCCTAGGCTTAGCTCCATCCTCATCCCATTTTTGGACTATTTCTCCTTGAATAAATTATTGTGGATGATACTCTTGTAAAACAATTTGTTCACATTGTTTTGGTGATATTGGAGTTTACTTTTGGCTTCTTATCTTACTTCTTCCAACTTGAACAACTCTACAATCTTAATGGTTTAGGAATCAAGGTGTTATAACTCTAGCCAATGAACTAAATCATTAGCTAGGAGTTCTAGTGAGATTGAGAATATGTCCTCTCTTCCATATACAAGCATGAAAAGAGAATTGCTAATGGAATGATTAGGTGTAATCCTATCTTCCCAAAGTGTTGTCTTCAACTTTTTCTACCATTTCCTTTAATCATATTCCATGGTCATTGTTAATTATTCTGATCAAATTTTTGTTAAAAAAATTACAAGGACATTTCCTAAAGGATAGTAGTTATATTATGTTTTCATATAAGTACCATATCTCAAGGAAAATCAGTAGCCTTGGTACCAACAAAAGTTTTGGAATTATCTTATATAATAACGTGAGGGAATTTAATCCATGTTACAATGTCCTCAAATAAATCCACTATAAAAATTTAAGTGCTTATTTCAATGGTATTTCCTTAACCATATGATGAAATAATGTGGTTGTTAAAACCCATTCATGACCAACACTAGAAACAAGATTTACCATGCCAATGAAATCTAACCCCCATTGGGAGAAAAATAAATTGCGAAGATCAATTAAAGAGGAAAGGATTATTTCTTCTATCTTCCTATGAAAATAAACATTCCTTGTAGCTTCCCACCCATTTGTGAAAATCAACAAACATGGTGGGCCAAAAGCAACCAATGATTATAAGTTTTGTTTTAGTTGTTTAGGGAAAAATAACCACTAGAAAATCTGTGATGGGACTCATTGAGTAACGTTTCAATGTTTTTGGTTCAACCCATGTAAACATTACTCCATTAGTGTTCATCTTGAAGATAAAACCATCAATCACTTCATAATGAATGGTCTACAAATTCATGTCTTCTTTTTGTTATATTGAATGTATTAGGACATTCTCCTATCTCAAAGTAGTTTGTCATGTCTTGGAACCAAGTGTTTTATACACTTGCATGTATAGTAAATTATTCGATTAGATGCAAATTGATTCTAAGAAGGACATAAATGTTCATCTATTTTCTAACAAAGTTCCTTGCATCTTATCAATTTGGTGGATTTTATTTCCACATCAAACTCCATGATTTTAGTTATACAAAAACTCTTTTCTCACTAATATTTGTTCTCATAATATACTTCTTGATGTTGTGATGAGTGAAAAAACATTGATTTTTATTGACAATAGAAAAATAATTTTCCTATGGGCTCTTAAGATTGTAAATGTTTATTTTTTTAAAAATGTTCTTAAGTGCTTAGTCCTTGAGAGTCTAAATTGTGAAAGAAATATGTTTTTCCAAACCTTTTTTATTTTCTTGAGTTAATATGGCATATGTGCTATTTTCTCCTCCAAATTCATCGATAGTGAACTATTTGTCAAAAATATGGGTTATCAATAATATGAGCATGATATATGGCCTATTAATATTGTTAAAAATGATCCTTTCCTATGTCCATTTGGAGTCACATCCCTTCCTCAAAATAAAAATTATGGGTATCACCCAAGCATGCAAAATTAGTGATGACTTTCCTCAAAAATTAATCTTTCCCAAGAATGATAAAAATGTGTTTTTGTGTGTAGGGAGAGATAAGAAAAATATTGCAGCAATTTAGTCAAGGTATATGGATAAACCATGTTTTGACACAACATGACCCAATATTTTACCTTCAACAACAACAAATATGTATTATTTAGGTTGAGAGTTACGCCAAATTATCTACAACTAATGAAAGTTTTTAAGGTGATCTAGATGATCCTCTCGTCTCTTTGAAAAAAAAACAAGAATAATCATTTTTTTATAAAAGGTAAAATAGGGTTGAGGGGACCCTACCCCTTACATGTCAAAGCTCCACAAGAGTAGATGAAACAATTACATAGAAATAAAAAAGATAATATAAATAATGATAATAATGTTCACGATCCACCATGATTCATAAGACTAGATAAAAATAAATAAAAAAATAGTAGCAAAGTAACACCACATGCCCAAACTAACAAAAAAATAAAAGTAAAACATAGTAATAACAACCAACCCAACAAAGATCACTTTTTGGCTTTTTCAAGCCCATCAAGCACTTTCTCCCACTCCTTAGCTAGAGATTCAATGTTGACACTCAAGTATGCCGAGATCAAACCCTTCGGCATCCGCTTTTATTTTCTTGGAACCATGATCATCCACAAGTTTGTAAGCATTTGCTAGCTGACCGAGGACATGGAGATGTTGCAGAGTAGATTTCACCATGACCACACTCCATTCCATGTAGCTATGTAAAATAGCTCTTATGTGATCCACCTCATTAGTGAGGTAACTATAGTTGGCTTTCAAAATTTCCATCTCTCCATCATTTCCATTTTTTCCACTTCTTTGACCTCGTGGATGCATTTTGTGCCAATCATTAAACAAAAATTACACAGAGATCTTGGTCAGCCACATATCACCCTTTAACTCTTCTATATCCAACACCATCTTATCCAAATGGTTATCACCTTTAACAGGACCCACATGACCCATAGCCTCAAACTGCTACTCCAATTGAACATTAACAGGAGCTTGATTCTCCTGCTTACTAGATTCCCCTTTGGATATGACAAGGAAAAGGATCCTACTTGGATTTTATCTCTCTAAGATTCTGAGCAATGTCTATTTCAATGACATATTTTTCCTCCTTTGAAGAATCCCCTTCATGTGACTCTGAATCATCACTAGATTCCTCCTCCTCTAAGTATAATTCATATACCTTGGCATAACCCTTAAAAGCTAACTTAAGGGAACCATATTTGTCTATATCTAGAGATGATATTTTAACGAGAGCGAAGATGAATCTGATGGAGAGGAACATTGACTCTATTGTTTTTAAACTGGGTTATGGAAGCGCTCAGAGAGCGGAACAAGAAGTAAGGGAAGCTAAAGCTATGGCCATGATGAAAATGATTAAGCATGGGAAAATGATAGGCATAAATACACTTGTGATGACCCTCTAAAGTGAGAAATTGAATTAGAGTAAAATCCACCTCGTCATAGGGCCTAGGAAGAGAGGAATGAAGAAAACCAACAAAGTGGGGGAGAGTTTTTCATTACCTCTAAGAAACAAATTCAGTTCATCTAAGGCTTCCTTCTTGGGTTTATAAACCTCCTTCCAATAAGTAGGCACTCCCATCACCTTAGCAATAGAATCCACAGTGACCTCGATGTGAATACCTTTCATTTCCATGACAACCCCTTTTTTTGTAGTTTTCCACGCTCTGGAAAAATATTTACTGAGATTTTCATAGTGGCCTTCGAATATTTTAAGGAAGGAAGAGAAACCCTTGCCCTCAAAAACCTCCATTTCTTCTAGACTTCACCCCTTCCAATTCAGAAGGCTTGGTCCTGACAAGATCTCCCCCCATTTTGAAATACAAAAACCAGTTCATAGAAGACCCAAACTTCAGATTAAATGGAAAAATGCTAGCAAGCCCAAAACTAACGTTGATCCATGCATGGGTGAAGGAAATGGATTTTAAAAAGCACGAATGAATCCAATCCCAAATATTCTCATCATCCTACAATAAATTCACACTAAACATACATATGCCCATTATGATCTTAACATACCTTGATCTGACATCATTTGGTGATGTGTGCATATTGATCATTGTGGAGGTGTGCTCACACCTTGGTGTCAAGAGATTCTATTTCATTGATTAGTGTCAACTCATGACCATTAATCCATTGTTTTAGAAAAATAATCAACCATAGAATTAGCCTCTCTATAGATATGCTTAAAAATTAAAGTTTCGAACAAATTGGATAATTCCTTTCTACTCTTTATAGATTTTGGATAGAAGTAGAAGGGTAACCTCTACCATTAATGTTGTTTTTTTAATATTGGCAAATAGTTTTTTGAAAGGGACTATACCCTTGAATACAAAATAAGGCCTTTAAGCCGGAATAAGAGTGAGAAGCATAGCAGGACTAACCAAGTCCAAGTAGTACAATGAAATTCAACGTAGCCCAGAAACAGCTACACAAGCGAGACTTAACAGCAAAACAACAGCAAAAAAACAGTAACCCGACAGCCAAGAAACAGTAAGAATAACAAAAGAGAGCAGTAGAAGCATGCAGGACTACTTCTTGGCTGCTTGATCAACACTGATCTTGACTTTTTTCCAAGCATGAAACATACCCAAAGCGGTCATGTGGGCAGCATCCGTCTTATCGAGCTCCTCGATGGTCCTTTTGCTCTCTTTTTCATTGCCCCAAAGTGCAGCCGGGACACCGCTGAGGTTGGAAACACTTTTGGCATGTCCCACGATGAACTCCTCAATGGCCCTAAAGGCAGCAATGTTGTAATCATGCCTAGTCTTAGCCTTCCCAAGGCGGGAGTCCAAGGAGGTCAGCTTTTTGTATATGTCTTCAATCTGACTATTGTCAATGCTCCCTTACCATTAATATTGTTGATAATGTTCAATGAGTCTCTTTCCATTTCCACTCTAATAAATTTATATTGGTGTGATATAAAAACCCCCCAAAACATAGCCACTGCTTCAACAATGTGATTCGTTTGAGATCCAAGATTGCAATGGTACCCAAGAATAAATCTACCTTCTTAATCATGTAACACCCCACATAACCATATCTTCCAAGATTTCCTTTAGAGACCCCATAAAAATTAAGCTTAATACACTCCTTGATAGGTTTCACCCAACCTTGGAGTCTGGGATTTAGAATAGGGTTACTAGTTTGAGTAGAATCTATACCCCAATTCTTGGCTACAAAACTCTCATTCAGAAGAATAGTTTTCTTGAGAGGAGTCAAGTTTGAGAAATTTTCCTTAATAGCCTGAAGACACTAGAAACTAACATTCTTAGCCGAATCCTTCTTTCCTTTGAAAATCCTTATGTTTCTCTCTTTCCATATTTCCCATGCAAGATGCATAAAAGAGAAGGTCCATAGATATTTTAATCCTTGGCTCTTAAATGGGCTAAACCATTGAGACCATAGTTATTTAATGGAGTCGGGAAAAATCACAAGGAGTGTATTCCTAACGAAACCCACGGCGTTTAGCGAGTTGAGGAAAATATGTAAAGAGTCTTCAGACTCTTTTTCACACAAAACACACATGTTTACCATGTGAAAATTTCTCTTATTAAGGTTGTTGATAGTAAGGATTTTATCATGGATAAATTAATCTTGGGAATAACTTCTTTGACCCACACACTTTTCCAATTGAAGTTATCAATTCCATCATTCATTGAAAAGAAGGAATTGTAGGCACTTCAAACCGAGAATATTCCATTGTCCTCCCTTGACCAGTAAATGTTGTCATCCTCTAAAATTTCTTTATTAACAATAACCCCTCTTAATTTGTTGTTAATAGAGATGATCTCATTGTTGTTAAATCCTTCTAATTCAATTGTTTTCCATTGACCCAGGGGTTCATCAAATTTGAAGTAATCTCTGACCTTAATTCCATATTTGACCATTCCTTCCTTGTAGATATTGGGGTAAATGACCTTAAGAGGAAGGTCCCCTAACCATTTATCATCCCAGAAATTAATCATTCTCCCATTTCCTATCATCCATTTTCTTCCCTCTAAGATTATGTGTTTAGCCCAATTTATAGATTTCCAAAAATAAGAACCATTAAATTCTCTCATTACTAAAGCACCATTCAATAGCCCTAAGGTTTGACCAATATTTTCCCCTTATAATGGAAGTCCAAACATTGTCTTCTTTAACCAACCTCCAGGACATTTTAGACAGCATGGATTTATTCATTTTGGCCCAGTCTCTAATACCAATACCCCCTAGCTTTTTAGGCATACAAACCTTCTCCCATGCAATGAGAGGAATTCTGTCTTTTGGTTTAGAGCCACTCCACATGAATATTTTTTGGATGCTCTCCAATTTACTAGCTATAGAGGAGGGTAATTTGTAAATAGACATAGAGTACACAGGTAGATTTTGAATTGAGCATTTGAGAAGGACCATCTTACCTGCTTGGGATAACAGTGACCCTTTCTAGCCATCCAGTTTGTTAAGAAATTTGTCTATAAAAATTCCAATCAGCAATCTTAGGTTTTTCGGTTCGATAATCATTCCCAAATACCTAGTGGGGAAATTTTTAGTCACACAACCAAGAATTCTAAAAATTTTGTTACATCTTCTTTTAGGGGTGTTGATAAAATAAATTGAGATTTTCCCATAATTTATCATTTGGTCGAGGCTTCCTCATAATCAATCATTAACTGTTTGAACTCTCTGGCCTCTGGGACAGTAGCCTCACCCACCAACATAGTGTCATCCACAAAATGTTGGTGAGAAACATTTGTGTTGTTAACAGTAGGAGAGATACTTCGATTCTTCCTACCAAGTTAGCCTTGTTAAGAGCTCTATTGAGGGTCTCCACCATGATTATGAATAGAAAGGGAGAAATAGGGTCACCTTGCCTTAATCCTCTAGTGTTGTTAAAAAAACCACATGGAGTCCCATTGATCATAATAGAGAATATAGCTGTTGAAATACATGTAAGTATCATCATCTTGAAGTCTTCACCAAATCCAAACCTCGTTAAAACTTTCATAAGAAAAGACCAAGAAACGCGGTCATAGGCTTTCTCCATATCAAGTTTGATAAATGCAGCTTCTTTTTTATTTTGCTTAACCGTATGGAGAGTATAAAGAATAGTAACAATTCCATCTTGGATTTTTCTTCCCACAATAAACCCTACCTATTGTTTAGATATAATGGAAGGTAGAATGAGTTGAATTCTTAAAGCTAGAATTTTAGAACACATTTTATAGACATAATTACAAAGACTGATAGGTCTAAAATTCCTGAAATCCGTAGGATTATGATTATTAGGGATCAAATCAAGAAAAGTGTTGTTTAATTCTTGAACCATATTTTTGTTCTTGAAGAACTCCTGAATGGTATTGCATATATCCTCCTTGACAATCTCCCAAAAAGTTTGAAAAAAGAAAGCTAGAAAACCATCTGGTCCCAGCTTTGTCAAGAATTAAAGAATTCAGCATAAATTCAATTTCTTCCATTGAAGGAATTTTAGTAAGCATATTGTTGTCAAACTCATTAATTAGCTGAGGGATACAATCCAAAAGGACCCTTCCTTACTATTGTTAGATGAACTAGTTGAAGAAAGAAGTCTGCTATAAAAGGAAATAACAACCTGTTGAATATCCTTAGTGTCATTGAGCATCACTCCTTCATCCCCTTTTATACACAAAATTATGTTGGTGCTTCTCCTTTTCAAAGTAGAAATATGAAAGAATTTTGTGTTCTTGTCACCTTCTTTGAGCCATTGAACCCTAGATTTCTGTTTCCAAAAAGTTTCCTCCTTCTGAATAATGTTATGATATTCAAGATAATAATTCCTTTTCTTTTTGCTTCCCTTCCTGAATGTTGTCATCATCAAGAGTTTCCAAGTTAGCTTGAAGGGATGAAATCTCATTAGCTAGAGATTGTTTTTTCTCAAAAATATTACCAAAGATTTTTTTATTCCATCCTTTCAGGTTGTTCTTAACATGAGAATTTTTTTAACTATTCTAAACATGGTTGTTCCTTTGATTTTCACGTTCCACCAGCCCTTAATTAAGTCAAATTTTTCTCATTTTGTAACCACATCTTCTCAAATCTAAAAGGAGTTATCTGCCTCTCTTTATCTTTAATCTGAAAAAGAATCGGATTGTGATCAGAGCCAATGTGAGGAAGAGAAAAAGACCAGCTTCTTTATTCAACCATCCCCATGAAGTTAAAGCTCTATCAAGTTTGACTTGAATCAGCTGATCTCCTTTTCTCCTATTAGACCAAGTAAATATACTACCTCTCAACTCAATATCCATGAGATTGTTGTGTGAAATAAAATCTTGGAGATCTTCCATACTCTCAATAAGATCAATGTTACCCCCTTATTTTCCCCGGACTCAAAGGGTGTTGAAGTCACCCAAAATCACCCACTCAGTCCCTTTTATAACTCCTTGAAATTTAGAAAGTTCAGCCCAAAGTTTTTTCCTTTCTCCTTTGTTATTAGGGGCATATATATTAGATAACACCCAAAGTTCTTTAGACTTCTTATCTTGAAATAATATAGCCATGTGATTATTTATTTTAAGAAGATTTGTACCTTTTAGTTTTTCGTCATTCTAGATGATAGCCATTCCTCTAGTAGAACCATTTGAACTAACAATAGATCTAGTAAATTTCTTGTAGTGCTTACATTTAGCTTCCAAGAAAGGCCCTTCCTCCATCTTTGTTTCCTGAAAATCCATAATATCAGTTTTGTGTGTCGAGTCCATTTCTTTTATTAACCTCCATTTAGCAGGGTTATTCAAACCCCTAACATTCCATGAGATAATATTCATTTAAACCCTTGATTCTTGGTTCTTCTAAAGCTCTGAAGATTGATTTTAGATTGAGTTCCATCATCAATATCCTTTTAAATCTATTTTTCCCTTGCTGCCTACTTAGAAGGTCTCCCTGAGCCTTTTTTTTTTAGGCTTAGAAGACTCCCCTTTTTTGGATGGAGTTTTCAAGGAAATCTTAGTTTCATTTTTTTGGGATCCACTTCTTATAATTTGTTCCTTTTGAGGGCCTCTTCATGTTGAGAGGTAACAGTTTCCTTAATAATCCTTGAAACATTGTTTGCTTCCATCTATTCTTCATTTTTAGTCATTATATCAATCTCCCCATAGTCCGTAAGTTTGTCAAAAGGATTAATAAAAGGACCTAATGTTTCATCAAGACTCAATTCACCACATTTATTGGGTGGGAGGTGGTCCTTTACAAATTCCTTAAGAAGATTATCTAGATTTTTTGAAGATAACATTTTCTCAACTTGAACATGGAGCTTTACCTTCTTGAAATGAGGTTTAGATAAGGGTTTCTATTGATTGTTCATATTCCTAAATTCAATAAAGTTATCACCATCCTTTAAATTAGGAGTCTAGGCCTAATTCACATATGATCTATCTCCATTATCTTCCATATTAATTATAAATTTATTAGGATTAATATTTAGGCCATATTATTAACCACATGAGCAACCTCCTTACCTTTCACCTGTTCCTTGACAAGATTTTCCCAGAAAACCTTTGAGACTGTCATTTTGCATTGTTGTTTAACATGCCCCCAACCTTGGCATTTCTCACACTTTTGAGGGTAGTTTTCAAACTCAATTCTTTGTTCCCAACTACCCAATCTAGAACGGAGAGATATGGACTTAGGCAAGAGACAAGCCCATTAATGAATAAATGTAGAATCTGGCACACACCACTCATGATTTAGTAAGGGTTGCATTATCCATAGAAACAAAGGTACCAAGAGTATTAACAACACCCTTTATAACATCCACGTCCCATAGTTCTAAAGGAAGACCTGGGAGCCTCACCCAGACAGGAAACTGATTAATATTTTCTTTATCAAGATTGAACATAGGAGTCCATTTCCTCAAGAATAGCCCAAGTTTCCCAAGAAACCAAGGGCCCTCATTTAGGATTCTTTGAGGGTCTTCAGGGTTGTTAAAACTAAATAGAAAGAAGCCATTTGGTAAATTTATTACTTCCATATGCCCTTTTGGTTTCCATTTTAGGATAGACCAAGATCTGATAGACTCTATGTTGGGCCTTCCACTCACCAGTTTTCTAATCAAAGTGTTCTCCATAATGCTTAGATTCCTATCAATAATGTTATTAGGAATTTCTAAATAGTTACTTGGTTCACTCTATTTGAGTTGAGTAATGATTCCTAAACTTTTTTCCTTTACAGAGATCAATATTTTAGCATATGATTTAAGGGACCCATCTCCCATATGGTTCCTAGACATAGGTATGACATCATACTTACCTTTTTCCCTCGAATACCGGTCTCGTATTTGTCTTCTCCCCGGAAAAAATTTTCTACTGTCATTTTCCTTCCCATTGGTTTCGAAACTTTTTCTCTCTCCTCGAGCTCCTTGATGCTCCCACCCATCGAATTTGCCAAGATATACCAATAATAATCATTTCGATATACCAATATAATATCATTTATCAACTCTTTGAAAATCAATTCCATGGCCCTTTATAAGGTGACACCAACTTTAAATAACCCAAAAGGATTTTTACCATAAGAAGAGGTCCCCAATTTTATGGTGAAGGATATCTTATACTAATAAGAATAATAGACAAGAATTTAAGTATATCTACTCAACCATCATTTAACGAGAATATATTAGTGCATGTTATTGTTTACAAGATTTCATCAATATAAGGTAGGGGATAATGATACTTGAGAGAAGATTTTTTACAATCCCTAAAATCTACACAACCTAATCTCACAATTCCTCTCCCTTACAAGGACTAGATTGGAAACCCAAGAGGAATGCTTGATAAGAAAGATGATATTAGCCTTAATCAATTTGAGTAAATATTTTATCATTATCGTTACATTCTAGGGTTGAATGAACTTTTATTTTTCCTCATAGGTTTGGAATTGAGATAAAACTCAATTGTGTGTTGAATAATGTCGAGTTTTACCCTTTGAGGTCATCATATGTCCATGAAATAATATAATCATATTTTTGACATAGTTCAAAAAATTCATGTTGTTGTATTGGAATACATACCTTGCCCAATTTGTGTTCTTTTCTAGTAGAGATGACTACTTCATGGTAGTCTTCATCCTTGTTTTTTACATTTACTTTCTCTCATTATATTTATCATTAGCTGTAAATTCACTTTCTAATGCTACCAATCATTTTGGTTACTTAAATTAGTTTATGCTAGATGATATGATTACCATAAATTTCTTATAATTTGGGTTGAAAACCTTGATAGAATTATGCCTCTTGTTAAATGTAATTGAATTTTTATCATTTTCAAAAGCATTACAAGGAAAGTTATTATTTGGTATTATTGGTTTGATTATTGGCTTCACATGTTAGTTGATATCCTTCATGAGATCTCTAAGAGGATTAATTTTTTTACTATTAAGGCCATCTGATCAACAATAACATTTTGTACATACTTAAGAACACTTGAATATTAAATTACATCAAAATATTCCAAGAGATATCATACCCTATGTTTATAAACTTTGAGTGGGGGTGTTTTAGTTGAGAATTGATATCTTATATGTTGAATAACTAGCTCTACATGTCCAAAAATAATTAGCTTCTTAGGGCCTTTATTTTTTTGAAATATGTAATTATTGGATAAATGCCTCATATTAATAAACATTATTGGTGCATTTGAATGGAATGCTATGTGAAAAGAGAAGCTTCTACCTTTTTTATGAAATCAATACAATTCTGTGTTGTCTCCCATTTTAAATTGTGACCCATCAAAGTACATTTTGCATAGACATTACACTTCTTGGTATTGTTTCAACAATCTTGAAATGTGACTACCTTGATCTTGAATATAATATAAGCCTAAAATAGTCTCTTTAAATCTGTCATATGGATCAAAATTTCACCACTCTTTAGCTCATTCATCTATCTATTTATATGGAATTATAGTAAATCAATTAATGTTGTTTAGGATCAATATATTCATCACTTTCATAGGTTATGATACAATTTACATTAGTATGAATTTGATCATAAGTTTTAACAAGAAAATGAGAAATAGGATCAAATTTTATTGTTATATTATTTCCATATCTATTTTTAAATACATGTGATACCAATCAAAGGATAGGTTCCTTCAAATTTTACAGAAAAAGCTAAATAAACATATTACAAAAATAGGGGAAGATTAATGAGTGAAATATATTGGGGAATAGTGATATTAGGGGATGCATACAATGTTAGATTAAGGTTCTTAATTAACCTTACAATATTTATAAAATTACCATCAAGTTAGAACACACCTTTGTTTATGGGGTATGACATAATCTTAGGGTGTCAATAACTATTTTAGGTATGACAATAGTACTAGCCCTATGATTAATCATGTATTTTTTAACAAGATGCTTTCCAATAATAAATGATATATAAAATAGAGGGGGTTTATTGCAAAAATTAAATCACGTACATCGTATTGGTAGAGATTAAATCACTCCTTTTTAAGATTTTGGGAGAATTGTGAATTGTTTCAGTCCTTCTTAGAGAATATCCAATTGACCCAAAATTTCCAAAGCATCCCACATGGAGACATTGGAAATTTTCTTCTTCATTTTCTCAAAAAAATGGTTTTTAATTATGGTATGGTATAAATTTGACTACAAATTATTAGTAGGGGATACATATTATGTATCTATGATGCTTTAGGTAGGATCTCCTTTGAATTTGAGTCTTCTCCTTTTTTATTAGGTGTCATTTAATCTTTAGATTCTTGTGCCTTTGATTCTAAGAGTCTCTTCTTATGTCTTCTATTATAAATTGATTACACTTGGGGTTTATGTACATTTCCTTAGTTTGATTTTGCTTCACAAAAACTCTTTGTTTCTAATAAACTAATATTTCTTTAATGCTTTTTATCGGTGGTTGAGATGGTTCCAAAACTTGGCTTGGTTGTACCAAATAATTTTCAAATATCATTTCTTGGCCTAAGGTTCCATTTGGGAAAGTGTTTGATTCTTGAGGTTAAACATAATGATAACACTATCTCATGTATTCAACTAGGTTATTTTTCATGGGGACCATTACTCTATTAGGATTGAAAATAAAAAGATATAATTAATAAGAATCCCTATTAGGATAAATTTGGCTTTGATGTTGATCTATATTTTAATAATAAGTAGGAATTCAGGGATGGTAGGGTCTAGGATCAGGTTGGGATTGCTACCTTTTCAAGAAATTCATGTTATCAACCACATTTGTTAGGATAATTTTAAATTCAAATTGAATTACAATGACACTAGGTATGGTTCCTAGTGGTTGAAAAATAAGGGGTTGTGGATGATTTTTAGTAGAGGGTGTTAGCTCAGGAAACAAAGGAATAAGGGGTCTTAGGTAAAATGTTCCTACCTATATTATACTATTTTAATCTAAAATGGAAATGTTAAAAGCATTATGAAATTCCTTCTCACCCACGACATGTATCATGACTGTATGTATAAATGTTAATCTCTTATAAAGTATGAGAAATAAAAATGAGATGATGGTATTACCATAATTTATATTGTGTCCCATATCCTTTGAAATTTTAATTATAACTAAAAAATTCATATATTTGTGCTCTCTCAATAGTAGTCAATTTTTCCATTAATGATAAGTGGTCACTCTTGTCTTGAAATTTCCTTTCTCATCTCTTCCCAAATTAATCCATATAAGGATTTAGGTGGGATATTTATATATTAGGATGGATCCTTTCCTTTGAGGGAAGATACTAATAATATCATACCGACATCAATTTGTACATGGTGGACCAAACATAGATGTGATATATCCTTGATATTACCAATAAGGTTATCTTGATTTTTATCAATAAGATAAAGAACTATTTTAAGGGTTACAACTAGGATATCATTCCATGCATTTAAGGCCATATGACTACCAACATTAAAGGAAGAGAAATCATAATTCCTTTAGTGATCCACAAATATAAGGGTTTAGAGAATCATTTGAAGGAATTGGGTAAAAATACTAGGTGGAGGTGTGGATTGAGATGTTTGGTGATGACGAGGTTTCTCGCATCTTTATAGAGATATGATTCTAAGTATCTTTTTAGTGATAGATGTAAGAAATAAATAGGATTTCCTTTATCACATCTTCTTGTCACAATTATTCTCATATGCTTGTAATGTGACTGGAATTCACACACTAATGCATAATAATTTGGTAAGTGTTGTGAAAGGAGGATCAAAAACAAAATTAGATAAGAACACACGTAAATTTAGATCTAAATTAGAAAAAAATTCTTCCTCACTATTTATATTACTAAAAATATTCAATAAGAACACATAAGTCCCAACAAAGGTGTGCTAGAAATTATTTTCTACCCGAGATATGCACCCGTAGATCACTAATTGAAAGTTTGGTGTTTCACAACAAAAATGGGAATAAATGCAAGGCATGGTAGCCTAGATCCTTGAAGAATACCTCTAAATATTAATGAATATTATCCTAACTACTTTATGCTATCAATACTCTACTCTAACCTATTAATTGTAGGAGAAAAGTGGAGAGAAAACATGAAAAATACACGGTGATGCACCAAGAAATAAAGGGATTACCCTCCATATATGAGTTAATAAGAAAGAGGGAAAAAAATATAAAGGGTAGATGGTACACAATAGAAAAGCATTTAAATATAAATATCCCTCTCAACCTATATAATATAAAGTTAATAAAAAAACTTTTAAATGCTTCATAGAATAAACCATAAAGATAATATATAGGTAAAGCAAAATTAACATAAAGATAAAGGGTATATATGAGCCACAATCATATATGTATTAAGATATAAAATATACACATTATATCATGAACATTATTCAAGGAATTTAGGAATTTATAGATCTACAAACAAAATATTAGAGGCACTTAGAATATTTACACTTAAAAGATAAGATTAACAAGACATTTTTGGCAGAATGTTGCCTTTGCTGCTGTTGACTCTCAAGGGGCTTCTGGAGGCTTAGCGATATTTTGGGATACAAAGATGGTTGACGGTAAGGTACTCATCTCCACCCAGAATCATTTAGCTATTATCTTTAAAAGCCTTGAAAATAATCTTAGCTGGATTTTGTCTAATATTTATGCGCCCAATACTGCTACTGGTAAAAGAAGTCTATGGAAAGAATTAATCTTGTTCAGAAGCAAGGTTGAAAGCATGAACTGGTTGGTTATGGGAGACTTCAATACTCCTTTGAATCCTGGAGAAAAGTTTGGGGGAAGTTCCGAATTCTCCCTTGGCATGGAAGAATTTGCTGACTTCATCTCGACTCTTAATCTTATGGACATAGAGCTTCATGGCAATCAATTTACATGGTCCAACAGAAGATTAGGGGAAAACTTAATTCAGGTTAAACTGGACAGAGCTCTTATCTCTTCAAATTGGATCCTGGACCAGAATTTCCATCTTTCTTCTCTCCCCAGAACGGGATCTGATCATAATCCAATAGTCCTCAATTTCTTCAATTGGACAAAACCTTTCCATGGTAATTTCAAATTTGAGAAAATGTGGTTCGAACATGAAGACATTATGGATAGAATTAAAGAGTGGTGGGTTTGGGAAGGCACAGGGACAGCCCAATTCAGACTTCTTCAGAAGTTAAAGAATGTTAAACAGAAAGTTAGAATATGGAATAAAGAGGTTTTTGGGAACATTTTTGAAAAGAAGAAAGAACTTAAGCAACAGCTAGAAGAGCTTGAGCTAAATGTTTCCATGAAAGGTATGACCCTAGAGGATCATCAGCGGGAAAAAATACTTCTATCTGATCTACATAATATAAACAGTCATGAAGAAACCTTTTGGAGAATGAAATCTAGAGCCCTTTGGCTTAAGGATGGTGACAGAAATACAAAATTCTTTCATTTGACAGCCATCAAACATAGAGCTTGTAACAAAATTTCTGAGGTTACTAAAGGAAATGGAAACATTACTAAGGATCCTGAGGTTATCAAATCAGAGGCACTTAATTTTTACAAGAACCTCCTCACTGAAAACACCTCCTATAATGAACAAGCGGCCTCTTTCCTCTTAGACTCCATTCCTAATAATCTAATGCCTGCTGAGAGATTTAAAAGTCTTTCAAAAACAGTCACCATCGAGGAATTAAAAAAGTTGTCTTTGCTTTAGAAGGGGATAAGGCTCCAGGTCCAGATGGATTTTCAGCTAACTTCTACCAAAGATGCTGGGAAATATGCTCTGAAGATCTCTTGAAAGCTGTCGATGAATTTTACAGAATGGGAAATCTGATTAAAGAACTAAATAATACACACATTGTGCTTGCCCCAAAAAAGTTGGATGCAAAAGACTTCAAAGATTTCAGGCCTATCAGTTTGGTGAATGTCATTTATAGGATTTTCACAAAGATTCTCACCACTCGAATGCAACCTATTCTAATGGAGATCATTTCACAACAGCAGAGCGGATTCATTCAGGGAAGAATTATCCAAGATGGAATTATCATGGTTCATGAAACTATACATTCTATGGATAAAAGTAAAAAGGCGGGGATGGCCATCAAACTTGACATGCATAAAGCTTTTGACAGGGTCTCCTGGAGATTCATGGATGAGGTCCTATCCAAATTTGGTTTTCAAGATAAATTCAGAAAAATCATCCACTCTTGCATCTCTACCTCTAGATTCTCTGTGGTTGTTAATGGGGAACCTGTGGGTTTTTTTGCCAGTAATAGAGGTATACGGCAAGGCGACCCAATCTCCCCTCTTTTATTCATTATTATGGCTGACAGTTTAAGCAGATCTATATCCAAAGCTATTGACATTGGCATGATAAAAGGCTTCCCTCCAACTACTGGTAATCAGACCTCCTCTCATCAGCAGTTTGCTGATGACACTCTGCTGCTTCTAATGGCTTCTATTATTGAAGCAAAGGCCATTAAAACTGTCCTTAGATTTTATGAGGAAGCCTCAGGACAAAAAGTTAATTTTGACAAAAGCTCTATTTATTTCTTCAATACTCCTGAGGAGAGGCAAAGAAAGATTGCTAATATTCTTGGATGCACCATTAATTCCCTACCAGCTACTTACTTAGGGTTACCTTTAAGCACTGGCAAGATTTCAGTGGAGGTTTGGAATGATCTTATTAAGAGATTTCAAAGAAAGTTGGCAGGATGGAAAGGAGCCGTCCTTTCAAGTGCAGGTAAGTGCCTTTTGGTTAAAAGCACGCTTCAAAACTTGCCTATTTACATACTATCAATGTTCAACATGCCTGCAGCTGTGATGAACAGTATTGAGAAGATTCAAAAACACTTTCTGTGGCACGGTACTGAGGAAAGATTCAGATATCATCTTGTGGCTTGGGAACAGGTTTGTAAACCCAAGAGACTAGGGGGGTTAGACATCAAAGATATCAAGCATATGAGTACTGCCCTTACTGCAAAATTAGGATGGAGATTGATAAAAGAGAACAGACCTTGGACAGAGCTGATTAAGATCAAATATCTTTCAAATCAGAACAAGATTTCCTTCATATATGATCAGTCCCTTCCGAGTGGTTCTATTTTCTGGAACAACCTTCTTCGCAGCAGACACATTCTCTTTCAGGGATGCAGCTGGAAGCTTGGAGATGGGAAAAACATAAACTTTTGGACCGATAAGTGGACTGATTCTAACTGGATTTCTACTTATGATCATATGAAAGACAATTTAATTGCAAAGTATGGACACAAAATCCAAGGATACATTGAGAGGGATGGAAACAAAAGAAAATGGAAGCAGCTAAAAGTGGAGAATGATAGTATTCAGGCTGATATTATATCTCTTCAGAATCAACTTTCCCTAATCCATCTAAGTAATCAAAATCTTAAAGATGAGCTCATCTGGAATGATTCTTTTGATGGGGATTACACTGTTAAATCAGGATATAATTCTTTCTTTGCATCCATGGAAAGTGAAATCAAGTGGCACAAGTTGTGGATGCCGGAGCTAACCCCTAGAGTGAACTTCTTTTGGTGGCTAGTTATTAATGGCAAGATCCTAACTAATGATAACCTCATTAAGAAGGGATTCATCATGCCTAATAGATGTTGCATGTGTCAGCAAGAGGCTGAAGATATAAAACATTTATTCCTCCATTGTGAGATTGCTTCCAAAATTTGGCAGCTTATTTTTGCAAAATTCAATCTGAGATGGATTTTTCCCCTTACCTGCCTTCAGACTTGGGAGCAATGGAGCTCTCCATTTAAACATTGCATGGTGAAAAGACTATGGCAACTTGTTCTGCCACACACTATATGGAGAATCTGGAAGGCTCGTAATGATAGTATTTTCAGAAGCAATAGACAGGCTTGTAACAAAGTTTATAAGGAAATAATCATTGTTGTGCAAGATAATATTGCTAGATTTAAACCCCCTAAAAACAGACTCTACCCGGAGAATGAAGAATGCATTCTGACTGAATGGAATATAGCCACTATCAATAGAAATAAAAATGGTACTGACAGAAACACAGTCCGATGGATTAAACCCCCCACTGATTGGCACAAGTTAAATTTTGATGGGGCCTCAAAAGGCAATCCGGGTGACTCTGGTGGTGGGGGCATCATCAGGGATCAAAGAGGCTGCTATGTTGCTGCTTTTTCTGGAAGAATGGGAAGACAGACTAATCATTATTCCGAAGCCATGGCGGCTCTTTGGGGTATTAGACTTGCCAGAGATTGTAATATTCAAAATATCATAATTGAAGGTGATTCTCTAAATATTATAAATCTTCTGAACAAAAAGCAACACCCCAGCTGGTCTATCAGGGATTATATTGAGGAAGCTATAGATATATGCAAAAGCTTTGCTAATGTCCACATCACCCATACTTATCGGGAAGGAAACAGGGTTGCCGACAGTTTGGCTAACTTAGGTGTTAATAATTCCTTTCAAACTTGGATTGGCGGGGACGTTCTGCCCACTCATGTCAATAAAGCCATCATCATTGATCTTCATGGCAGTGAAAATCATGACTAACGGCTGTATTTTAGATGCTAATGTGCGGATCCCCAAGTACATGATGATGACATCACAAAAGATTTGGATGATTGTTGCGATTTGTGCGGGCTGGATTGCCATCATTTCTTGGCATGGGAGGAAAGCTGGGGAGCGGGCAATAATAACAAATGTAGCATTATAATTAAGCCGGCTTTCACGGGAAGAACAGATTCAAATACCAAAAACACCGCTCGGCCTGTCCCGCACATTGCAAGCTTTTTTACCGTTGAAAACAGGAATAGGAACAGAGGAAACATGGGGGGTCCACCATGCAAAACCGAACCGACCCACAATCCTGAGTGGAAAGAGAACACGGAGCTTTGGGAGTACCTGCAAATCGGGGGCCTGTCGAATTTCATTGAGAGGATTCAAGGCTTCGACCAAGACATCTCCATCAAATTCGCCAAGGGTTGGAAGAACAGAATTGTCAAGTATAGTAACATGAAAATGGAAATTACAGAAGAGCTCATAGCTCAGATCACGGGTCTCAGCCTGGAAGGCACAAAATTCTTCAATAAGAAGGTCGACAGGGAGGTGGAAACCAAGAAATTTCTAGAAGAGGGAGAGAATCTTGAGTTCGTAACTGCTGGCCTCAAGGTGGAGTCGATCCCTGTACCTTTTGATGAACTTGCCAAAATGGTGGTAAGGTATGTTACCCTTGAAGGAAGATATGTGACTATTCCTCACAAGCATCTGATTTTTCTGAATCATTTTCGTAGAAATAACATTATTAGCTTTCCTCATTATCTGATCAACTCCTTGGAGAAATCTATAAGGGAAGTTCAAAATCACTCTAGGGTTGTCCCTCTGCACCAGGGCCTTATCCTCCTGATTCACCGCCACTTTTCCAGCTGCCCTCCCATGAACCCTATCCCACCTCCCTCCTTCATACCCCCACCTACCCATACTGCTCCCACTCCACCCCTGCTAAAAAGAAAGAATGATGATGTTGGCTCCAGCAAGAAAAGCAAGAAAGCTAAAATCCCTGCTTCCCAACGAGTCCTTAGGAGCCACAAGGACTTAGAACTAGCTGAAAACCTCCTGCATATTAGCATGCCTGTGGAGAAGCCCAAAGAGGAGGATTTGCTGGAGAGGGTTGACAGATTGGAGAAGGAGATTCAAGAGCTCAAAGGGGCTCTAAAAAACATGGAGAGAGCCAAGGGTAAAAGGATCCTTCAAAGTGAGGAGGAAGAGGGGGTCATCGATGAAGTCTTCAAGAAACTGCAGTCCCTTGATGGCAGATTGGGGAATGCCAAAAGCCGCAATGACTACATTTTATCTTCCCTCAAAAGCATTTATAACTTCATTGAACAACATGTCCACAGTGTTTGCAGTTTAAGTGGAATCAATGAAGACATATGGGGCCCTAAAGAGAATAGGGACATTGCAATCTCCCAAGCAGACATGAAGGACCCCTCTCAGGCCACTGCCATTGCCTTTTTCATGTCACTGCAGGCCATCAAGACCAAGATTGACAGGGCCATCAAGTAACGGGCTGTTGTGCTATTTTTGGCTGCGATCTGGCTGTCCTCGGGCGGTTCTGGAGCTATTTTTTGGCAGAGCTCGTTATTCTGTTTCTCTTTTGGTTTCTTTTTGATCTTGTCTTCTTAGATCTGGATCTCTGTACGTTTTGATCCACTTTTCACCTATATTGTAATATCTGGCTGTTGAGCCTTCTTGGTTGGCTGTTTTGCCCCTCTCTGGGCTACTTCTCTCTTTTTTTCTATCTGGCTTTTGAGCCCTTTTGTATACAGGGTATAGTCCCTTCAAAACTATTTGCCCTTAATAAAAAAACACTGCATTTGAGGAAGAGGACCTATTTAAAATTGAATTTTATTGTTATTTATAGAAATAGAAGAGAGAAGGGTGAATGGAAAGAAAAATATAAAAGGAGGATGAAAAATATGTTGTAATATATCTCCTTATCTCATGTTTATCCTCTTCACAATGTTTATGGATATCTAAAAATGATAAACTAAATAGATCCATTAAAAACCACCTCAAAAAATATTCTAGAGTATTTTTGGAATTTTGATGATCCAATATCATTTAATCATAGTTAGGAATGGATTTAAATAAACCTTATCTAAAAAAACTACCTAGATTTCAAGTAAATCTGGTTTTGTAATGATTTGATGCTATGGTTTTCTGGAAGGCGGATTTTTTTCAAATTGATTTCTTAGAAGGAATTAATGAATTCCAATGAGATAAGGAGGATGAGTGAAGATGAATATTCCATTTATCAAATAGATCATGATTTCATCCTTGGGACCAATGTGAAATCTCATTCTTTTGACCCTTAACGCTTTTATCTCCTTCATTTATATTTGAGTGGGGAAACAAGTGGAACATCATCTTGAAATCATATTCACAAGATAATATAACAAATCAGGAACATATATGGGTAATTTTAAGGAACCATTCAATAAAATTATATCATTAAAATATTCCCAAGAACTCTTTCATACATGTCTCAACCATCCTTATTAAAAATAAGTCCATTACAAATATCTTTGAATTATGTTTCCAATGGTACCAATCATTTTTCATTGGGAGATATATGCCAAAATTTGTGATAAAAAAATATTCCTATATTCATATCCTTGCCTCAAATGTGATGTCCCCATCCTCCATTTTACACTAAGTAAAACTATCAAATTTAACATGGTGAATAGACAATGTAGAAAATTTTAGACTTCACCAATCTTTGCCACATGTTGATTAATGCCATGTATAAGCCATAAATGTATAAGATTGGTAGATAAATAGAGTGGATGGGAAAATATCGAGACAAAGAAAATCATCAATCTTTGCCACTTTTTACTCATCAAAATTCTATAAATTTTGGAGGTGAGGGACTAGGGTTTGAGATAGTGCTATATTAAAATTTAATCCACACTTCATTTATTCCATTTGTCACCCATCCATGAACTATGAGTATATAATCTCCAAAACAACCTAAAACACCGATAAGTGCCACTTGCCATAAATCCATCATAGGTTCCAAAATATTTTTCGAATGTATTAGAAATGATGAGTTCCACATGTAAACCATCCATCACCTGGAGCACTAAAAAAGGAAAACACTAAGTTCAAAATATTTTTTTGGGGTGAGGAGATGCAATAGAGTGAAATGTTTCACTATTTTGTAGATTAAGTTTTTGTGTTTACACCATGAAAAAGAAAGGAAATTGGGTTTGAACTAAACATTTAAAGATAATTTCCATTAAAAGAGAAAGCATATTTTAATTTATTTTTTATTTGTCTTATATACATATCAAACATAAGAAGGAAAATACCTTTAAGATTTTTAATTAAAGAGTTCCCAAAAATAATAGAGAAGGGGGAAGGGAAAGAAAGGGAGAATATGAGGATGAATAATATGCTACAATATATCTCCTTCTCTAATGTTTATCCTCTTTACGATGTTTATGGATCTCTAAAATATTTTAAAATAAAGAGATCCATTCAAAACCACATCCAATCATATTTTGGGGTATCTTTTGACATAATGATGATCCACTGTCATTGAATCATAGATGGAAATGGCTTGAGACAAACCTTATCTAAAACAACTACCTAGATTTTAAGAAAATCTTAATTTGTAATGATTTGATGTTGTATTTTGCTAGAAGTAGGTAGTTTGTTTTTTTCAAATTGATTTCTTAGAAGGCCTTAATGCATGCACAAGAGATCACGAGAATGAGTGACGATGAAGCTACCATTTATGAAATAGATCCTGGTTTCACACTTGGGACCAATGTGAAATCTCATTGTTTTGATCGAGATGTGTTTATCTCCTTCATTTACATTTGAGTGGGGCCACAAAGGGATTATAATATCTAAAACCTATTTAATAGAGAATAAAACAACCCAAGAATATATATGGGTGATTTTAAGGAACCATTTAATCAAATTATATGAGAAAAATATTCCCAAGAGCTCTATCATGAATTTATCATAAACCTCTCAACCATCCTTATCGAAACTAGGTCCATTAAAAATCTCTCTAAATTACCTTTCCAATAGTACCAACCATTTTTCATTTAGAGATTTTTTCCAAAATTTATGATTAATAAACTAGACCTCTATTCATGTCTTTTTCTCAGCTATGATGTTCCCAAGCTCCATTTCTTACTATGTGAAACCGTCAAATTTAACATGGTGAATAGACAATATAGAAAATTTTATACTTCACCATAATTTCCATATGTTGATTGATGACATGGATAATTATCGATTCGGTGTCTCAACATGGTAGAGAAATAAATTAGAGGGGAAAATCATGAAACAATGGAAAGCATTGATATCTACTACTTTTCACTCAACGTTGTATAGAGTTTAGAGGTGAGGGACCATGGTTTGAGATAATAATGTATGAAAATTTCATCTACATTTAATTTTTACCACTTGTCACCCATCCATAAAAGGTGATTGTATAATATCTAAAAACACCTAAAGAACCGATGAATGCCACTTGTCACGAGATCCATCATAAGTGTTAAAACAATGAAATCAACTAAGTTTAAATAATTTTATGAATGCGTTATCACCGATGAATTCCACATGTAAATCAACCATCACTAGAGCACTAAAAAGTAAATCAAATAAGTTTAAAATATTTTTTTGGGCGAGGAGATGTCATCGAGAGAAACATGAAACTATTTTGTAGATTAAAATCGTCATGCCCGTAGGATGAGAAAGTAAGTAACTTGGGTGTCAACTGAACATTTCAAGGTAAACTCCATTAAAAAAGAAATAATATTCTAATTTATCTTATTTGTCTTAAAAACATACAAAACATAAAAAGGAAAGTACTTGTAAGAGTATTAACTATAAGAGTTTCCAAAAATTCAACAAGGGTTAGTTTTGACAATATGGATCATATACTCAAGCACTCTAAAAATGATTTTTTCTTTATATCATTACATTATCACTCCTTATAGCATTCCGTAGGTTATCAATTTATAATACATCTCATATTATTGCATTATACCACTATCAAATGATACAAATCACACCAAATATCATTTCCAAATTCCTATATAGGCTTTCTTCGGATATTTCAAAATTAATATTCATTGTGAATTCAAAAGAAGGGAGAAATATGTGTGGCTTGATTCCTCTTTAAATTATTTATAAATAGTATATAATTCATTATACCATCGGGGTGGATTACGATTAGTCCATCTTAGTCACACTAACTACTTTTTTAGGTGTTCAATGAAGGAGAGACAAGATTTTTAAAAAGGAGAAGAATTATCTAGATATAAAGGTAAAATCACGCAATTTTGATTGCAGACTTTGAAACCATAAAAACAATAAAATTAATTACCAAAATAAAAATTTAGATTAGATAACAATAGGTAAAAATCAGCCACAAAGGTCAAAATTGGGTAAAATTTCTACCCAAGTTGGGAGATTATACCATACACTTAGTTTCATATAAACACATCATACTCTTTATAATTTTCTAGTGATATCTCTCATGTTTAAGAAATGATAAAGGAATTGGAAAAATGTATAAGGTACAATCCTTCTCAGTACTTCACTTACTATATGTTTACCAAAAACTTAAAATCCTTGATAAATCCATGTTAGGAAACCTCTCTCAAACTTCAAGTGATACAAATCCACCTTCTACAAACTCTAAATTCCCTATAGGAAATACTACCCAAGTGTTTAATCAAGAATTACCAATACCTATTATGAAGCCATCTTTCATGCTTCCCAAGATATTATGCCTAGATAATAATCAGCCTTTACAAGTTGACCTAGTACTACATATGTGGTCATAAACCATGGTCCCTATTCCTTATGAATATCTTAAACAACTCCAAGACATGTATGATTGAATAGATTTATTTATTAAATTGATTACAAGTCACCATGAGTTTCATTGGGTTAATTAATAACCCATTATCCCCTAAGATTATTATTGATCCACTACCACTTGGGTTTACTTTGCATAAATGTTCTCATTATATGATAGTAAAACCAATTTAAAACACCATCTTATTTCCTTTTTGGCCTCTTGCATGGATTATATAGATATTTTTATTTTCATAGCCAATATTTTTCCATTGATACTTAAATAATATGATATAAATTGGTTTGATAAATTCTCTTTGGGTTATATACAATTTTTTTGAGATTTAATGATAGATATTTATCCTATTCTTGATTAACATTGGCCAATACTTATATTTTCACAATTTTTTTCAAGTAAAATAAAAATATTATGTATGTGTCACAAATTATGTATTAAAATATAATAATATAATTTCTCTACGGCCTAGAACACACACACACACACACACACACACACACACACACACACACACACACACACACACACACACACACACACACACACACACACACACACACACACACACACACACACACACACACACACACACACACACACACACACACACACACACATTGGTATAAAAGGTTAGTGGGTCCCTTACCCATTTTATAAAATCAAAAAAGTTATTACATAGGTATAAAGTAAGCTATAAATTAATGTATTATAAAATAACATAAATGCTATCAAATTAACAGGTAACTACCATTTTGTATATGTATTATTAAAACCTTAATAATCTTCCTTATCAAATAAAAAAGTAGAAAGGTAAAAAGAGCATAATTTATAGGACTAATGTTTTCCAATATTCTTCTATATGTGTCATCTCTAACATATTTTGAAGTAGCCATGCATGTAGTTCAAGGTCAATTAGGCACACAAGGTAGAAATATCTAAGGGGAGTGTGGGTGGCTTGTTAAGTTTTTCATAATATCATTTAGATTCTTCAAAATCAAACAAAATTACAAATTTCTCTTCCTTATTTATTACAATCTCCCCAATAATTCATGAGGGGCCACAAAAAAAGTAATTGAAATTTTAAATCTAACCATCTAACCCCTATCTTATTCATAGCTCATGTATACAAAAATTACCTTAATCCAGCCTCCAATACATTATATGAAGACATTAGTTATCTTTCTATTAAGATTAGTGGGAGGATATTCCACCTAGACAAAACATTATTATAAGATTGAGTACCTAAATTTTGCACACTTCTCCTCATTGATTTCCCTACTTCACTCTTGATTTCTTCCATAATTGTTAAAATCTATTTATTTCTCCAAATATTTTGGTAGTTTATTCTTATTTCTTCTAGTTTTGGGAATTCCAACTCTTGTCACCTAAGATTGCACCCTTTCCCGAGGATAGAATAAACACCTTAGTGAAACATGGAATGACCTTTAAAGTGTACGAAAATGGTTATTTTAAGATAAATATAAAAATATTGTTGGTTCCTTCTCTAATATCTCACTAAAAATATTTTTATAGAACTAAAACTACTACTAACTAGTCCTAATATAATGCTTTCAAGGAACCAACATTACGAAAAGAAATGGTGCACATAAAGAAAGGTGATGCACCGACTAAAATAAGGTTTTTTTCTATCTCTAAGAGACACAAATATAAGTTAATACATGAAGTTTCAAAAGAATGCGCCTAGATACTTACAACATAATTATCATAAAAAGACCAAAATATTTAAAGAGTACTATTATATTCACATTAAACACACATATATTCAAAGGAAAGAGAAAAAACTTGTAAACTATCAAGAACTTATTTGTTTACAACCTCATAGATTAGAAGCACGTTAACTTCACAAATGGATTACAAAGGTGCACAAGAAAAATGTTAGTTATCGAAGGGTAGATCTATAGAAATTAGTAGAAAATACCATTTACTTGTGCCCATACACTTGTATTTATAGAAAATGGATAAGGAAGAAGAGAAAATCATATCAATCCCTACAATCAATAAAAGCAACCAATCTACCAACCACTAAGGACCAATCATAATTTGGTATGGTAGAATACATATGGGCCAATGAAATTTCTTAAATCACACTCCACCATAATGTATAGAAAAGAGTGACACCACTTCAAGATTTAATGATGGTTGTTAGGGTCGTTTGACACCCATACCGAGTTAGGTGTGACTTTTCTATAATTTGTGGATTTTATACAATCACCGAACTTGTATTTATATTTTGTTGTTTTCAACACATTTTAGTGGATATTAAATGATCTATAGATTTGTTCCTATCCTTTGCCTTTGATATGTGTTTTCCTTACTATTTTACAACTTTGGTTTACATTATGGAATCTTCCCACTTTTTCATTATGTGATTCACACCACTCCTTGTTTTTGTAGCTCTTATTTTATATTGTAGACCCATTTTATAATTTGGATTTTCACATTTTACTTTACCCCACAATATTTTATTCGTGTGGCTTTTAACGTTCCCCATGGAACATTCTTTCATCTTATGGATTTAAGTTTCTCCTTCCATGCTCCACAAATTCCCTTTTGTTATGCAGGAATATACAAATTTATTACTTTTTCCACGACATATACCCTAGGGAATTTTTCCTTTGTTGAGAATATTTTCAATTTTCCATGGTACACTATGTTTATTTATTCCACGGCTTTAACTTCTTGAAGTTGATTAAGTCTAAAATTTAAAATTAAGTTGTCCAAATAATATTGAGTGCTTATTTGAATATAGTTTGGTGATTTTTTAGGGGAATTTTCCTACTAGATGAATCAATCAAGATCGACATACCGTTGGGTATGGAGTTAACATACATCTTAGAGAATTAATCTTGAAGGCATTTCGATCATTGTTATGAACCCCGCCTAATAATTGAACTTTCAAACTTCCTAGGAAATTCCACTTAGGCCATACCTTTTCTCTCTTTCCATGGTGCACTTCTTCTTCACTCAGTATATTTTCCATTTTCAATAGTATTTATACTCTTCTCTATAACATCCCCGACCTATAGAAATTACACACGGAGAAACAATGTGTGCAAAAACACAAACGTATTGATATCACCACAAAATTATTGATGGAATTCATCTCAATTAGTGAACACCAAAAAAAGGACCCTTCCAAAAGAAAATAATGGAAAATTATTGAAAACACAAAGGAAACTAAACTAATATTTACAAGATATAACCCGACCCATTAAATAGCACATAAACATAAACTCATGCCGAATACACTATAGCCAAATAGCTTCTGTGGCGGTGTTAATCGCTCCCTCTGTATTCTACCTCTTTAGATGATATCGCATTGTATTTTACTTCTTTCTAGACCAACTAATAGGACCCGAACCAAGAGAGAAATCAGAGCGAGAAGTAAATTTATGATGATCTAAGTCACCGCCCAATCGAATCTATGAATCCAATCAAGTCAATATCAAACCCTCCATGATAGTGAATGCCATCAACATAAGTGCCATGAACATAATGAAGGATCCGTTTAGCTTCTTTCCAATGCATCTCATGTGGCTCATGCATGAATCTAGACACGATCCCAATAGCATACGCTAAATCCGGTTGAGTGTGAGTCAAGTACATCAAGCTCCCCACCAACTGTCAATAAAGAGTACCATCAACCAAGGGAGTAGAGAAATCTGAAACCAACTTAACCCGGAAAGAAAAGGAGTAGGAGATGAATTGCAATCAGACATCTAAAACTGAGCTAGCAAATCAAGAGCATACTTAGGTTGCAAAATCAAGATTCCCGAGTTAGATTGTGAAATCTGGATCCCAAGGAAGTAATGAAGCAGACCTAAGTCATTCATGGAAAACTTGTTGGCTAAGGTGATCTTCACATAATCAATAATAGAGGAAGAGCTTCCTGTGATCAACAAGTCATCAACATATAGAACAAGAATGAGTATGGAGTCATCTTGCCATAGAATATAAACATTTGGATCAGAGTGACACCTAGTAAACCCTAATGTAAGTAAGAAGGAGTCCATCTTGGCATACCAAGCCCGAGGGGCTTGTTTAAGGCCATAAAGAGACTTCTTTAACTTACAAATGAGGGAGAAATCTTAGACATAACCCGGAGGTTGTTCCATATAGATCTCTTCCTCTAGGTCACCATGAAGGAAGGAACTCTTAACGTCCATTTGATGGAATTTCCATCTATTTGCTGCAGCAATGGCTAGGGTCAGTCGAATAGAAGTCATCTTTGCAATTGGAGAAAAAGTTTCTGTATAATCAACCCCAACTATCTGGGAGAAACCCTTAGCTACTAATCGCGCTTTAAAATTTTTGACGTCTCCATCTACTCCATACTTTGTTCGGAACACCCACTTACACCGAACGATTTTTCTTCCTTTCGGAAGAGTGGTGAGATCCCAAGTATCGTTCTTCATGAGAGAGGAATACTCCTCATCCATGGTAGAATCCCACTCAGGAATACCAAAAGCCTCCTAGAAAGACTGTGGATCAGAAGCAAAGGTGAAGAAAGAGTGGGGTCCAATGAAATCTGAGCGAGTACGTCTCATATCCGAAGTATCTCCAACTAAATCTCCAGCACTTTGCAAAGTTTTCCTGGCCCAAAGGGGACCAGGAGGATCAGGCTCAGAGTCAGAAGATTCTTCACTTGAGTGAGAAGGGACATACCACAAGGTTCAATGTTGGAAAACTCAACATGTGAAGAACCCATGTGGTGCGAGGCACCGGAATCTATAATCCATGTCGATGAAGGAGAAACTCTGGCTACAAGGGCCTTTCCTTTCTTCTTATCATTTTTAGCACCTTTTGTAGTAGAAGACTCGGCCTTCGGAGCACTTTGTTTTATGGATTCAGGAACACTTATTTTATTCTTCTCAAGTAAATGAGATAAGTTATCAATATGTTTCTTAAAACAATGTTTCTCGTCATGACCAGAATTCTTGTAATAGGAGCACAAATACTTACTTTTCTATGCCTTAGGCTCAGAAGTCGAAGTGTTTGTGTCATTTTTAGGTTTGGTCTTGGTTTCTTTCTTAGGTTGATCCTTTGTTTCTTTCTTCTTTTCAGTCTTCTTTCCCTTGCTAGTACTTTCTACAAGGGCATGTGACTTGGACTTGAGAGACCCCATTTGAATGAGTTTGTCCTGTTCTCAAATGATTTGGGATGAAAAATAGTCAAAGGAGGGCATAGTCCAAGTATCACCCAAAGTAGCTTTTGTAGCGTAGAAAGTTGACATGAAGATAGAATATTCGGGACCTAGCTTAGAGAAAATCGACAAGATCAGTTGAGAATATTTCTTATCTACTTGACATCCTTTTAACAATAATCTAATGTGAAAAATTTTGAGAAGAAAGCTTGTAGCTTTTCAAAGTCACTAGGATTTAACCCTAGTAGTTCATTTTCTAACTCATGCACTCTCATGTCATCTAGTTGTCCAAACATCGCATCCAAAGATTTTCCACACGATTTATTTGTTTCAACACCTCAATGTTGAAGAGTAAGTCAGGAGAAACAAACATGCAAAGAAGACCTAAAGCTTCATCACTACGGTTTAACCACTTAGATTTTTCAGGTTCGTCATCTGGTTTAGTCTCAATTCCCATGGTGATGTAGAATAACCCTTTACCCCTTAGTTTCATTATTATTTTCGATCTCCATTTGAAAAATTTGAACGACGTAAGTAAAGGAATTGAAAGTGCATCCATAGTGAGAGAGAGAGAGAAAGAAATGTAGAAAATAAACACAACCACCCAGGACAATAACAACCCCCCTGCTTTTTGCACTTTATAGTTTAGTGCATTGATTACAATCGGGTCCATGCATGCGGTTTGAAACATTTGGTAACTCATCTTGCAATTAGTGTAATAATGCACAAGAAAGGAGACCACAACAGTGTTTCGTGGAGCGTAAAAAAGGGACACCGTAAACAAGCACAAGAAAAAAATAGAAAGGAGGTGAAAGCCAATCCTGGTGGTGAGAAAAAATGTCTCACATCGTAAAAGGAAACCCCCTTGCTGTAGACTGTGGCTGGACATGCTCACTAGTCGCAGGCAATAATAAGGGTGAAATACAAGGTTTGGGAACTCAAGGAGTTCAGATAGCCTTCAAAACACCGAAAAAGAGCTTGGAAGGCAAGGAGGTGCACGAAGTGTCACTGCACACTTGAGCGCACGATTAGTGAAAAAATCAACAATAACCCCTAAATGTTATCATTTGGAAACGCCCAATTTTACTATTTTTAGAGCTATTGGAGTTAAAAAAATGATAGAGAGGTTATTTAGATGTTGATTTTTAAGTTACTATAGCTCGTAAATGAGCAAATTAGAGTGAAATTAATAAAATAGATTTAATGAAATTAAATCTAATTAATTTCAAAGGCTAATTAAGATCTAATTTTTTTAAAATCTTAATTAAGTAAAAAAACTTTCCTTAAGAAATGAAATGTAAATTATTCGATTTTTGTTTTAAAAAGGAAAGCTTATTTAAAAAGGAAAGCTTTTGTTTTAAAAAGAAGATTTTTTAAGTAAGGAAAAGCATGGAGTTGATTGCTTTAAGCTTTTAACAAAGTTAGAAGGATTTTTAAAAAGACTACCAAAACCATAGGCCATTTTTAAAAGTCGAGGATTATTTTTAAGATTAAAAAAAGAAAGGAATTTAAAAACTTACCAAAAAAGTGACTGTGATGGAAACCACGTACCAAAAAGCTTTGAAATAACACTTACCATGTTTGACCCCGCCACGACGCGTTCCTCTTTGATCTCGCAATGGGAAAAAATGGTAGAAACAAACGGCAGATGGATGTGTTGAGGCCGAGTCCCACAGTGCAGGGTGGAGTTTACAGCCGCATGCGGGTAGAAGAAAGAAGGCAGAGATGGGTCGATTGCAAGTTGCATGGGTATTGAATAAAAGGGACGAATTGTGTTGTTGGCGGAGCGCGTGGCGCGGTTAAACAATGAAGGAAGTTTGAACACCCACGTGACCGAACAATGAAATAAGTTTGAACAATCCACAACATTCCACGCAGCTTGAACTAAATTTTTTTGAACATTCCACACAGTACCATGCACAACAACAAATGATTGAAACATTTAGAAGGACAATAGTCCATGCATAGCCAAAATCTCCTCCATGAGAAACCATGATAGAATAACACAAATATCCTAGTAACCACGTACTATCATGCATAGACAAATATCCCGCAAAAATAGAGTTCTTAAAAAATTTCACTTCCATTTTAATAATTTAAAAAATAAAATGAATCTCTATTTTGGATTTAGTTAAACCAACTAAAAAAGTGCTTAAAACCCTTGATTTCTCAAGGTATTATGAAAACCTCGCACATGCACAAGAAAAAAACACAAAAACTTTCCGAGAAAGCTTGTTAGAGATTAGCAAAATAATTTCCAAAAATAGTGATAAATTTTTTTTTCGCATGCGAGTAAAATAAAAAACCAAGAAAGAGTAATCACAACAAAAAAGCAACTGCATGTTTACTCCGATCTCATCTCTCGATACCATGAAAAGAGTTTGCAAATCGAATTAGAAACAGGCACCACGAAGTAGTTTCACTCTAACGGAATCGTGATAGCTCCAGCGATAGCAAGGAAAAAAATGATCAAGTAATGGAAGAACTTGCTCAACGTAAAACAAATATTGCATAGAGGAAAGACATCGAAGTATCTTGGCATGCTCATAAATGAATAGAAAAGGGGTACATATAGGGTGCTGAGTAACCCTAGTGCATGACACACATGAAACCCTAAACCTAACCCATGTGAGATGACCCTCCAACATGAGAGGAGGACACATAGGATAAATCACACTAACATCCCCCTTCATCGAAGTTGGGTAGTGGCTGTGATGAGTCAAATAGAAGAGGAAGACACTCCTAAACAACTAAGAAAGATGTGCCAATGGGGCCCGGCAACTAAAGGCTTGATAAGGTGCCCATATACAAACACAATCTTCCTAGAAGAAGAAGAAGAAAATAAGGACTACATAGCTCAAGAAGATGGGAAGTTACAGAAGACCTCACCCCAAGAAGAGACCGTAAGTGAAGAAACTTCATCTCAGTGAAGGGCTTGGTGAATAAATCTACAATCTGATCAGCTGTCTGAATGTACTGAATGTCGATGATACCATCATGAATAAGCTCCCGTATGAAGTGCATATGGATCTCAATGTGCTTCGTCTGCTGATGCTGAACTGGATTTCTATAGATAGAGATTGTGCTCATGTTATCACAGTAGATAATGGTTGGCTATGGAAAGTGGATGTCAAACTCGCGAATACCCCGTATCCAAATAGCTTCTATGACAATGTTAACTAATCCTATGTATTTTTCCTCTGTAGATGATATCACAATTGCATTCTGCTTCTTGCTAGACCAACTAATAGGACCCAAACCAAGAGAGAAACTGTAGCCAGAAGTAGATTTCTAATTATCTAAGTCACCGGCCCAATCAAAATCTTTGAATCCAATCAAGTCAATATCAACCCCTCCATGATAGTGAATGCCATCAGTATAAGTGCCATGAACATAATGAAGGATCCATTTAGCTGATTTCCAATGCAGCTCATGTGGTTCATGCATGAATTTGGAAACAATCCCAATAGCATATGATAAATCCAGTCAAGTGTGATTCAAGTAAATCAAGCTCCCACTAACTGTCGATAAAGAGTACCATCAACCAAGGGAGTAGAGCAATCTGAAACCAACTTAACCTCAGAAAGAAAAGGAGTAGGAGATGACTTGCAATTAGACATTTGAAACCGAGCTAGCAAATCAAGATCATACTTAGGTTGTGAAATCAAGATTCCCGAGTTAGATTGTGAAATCTGGATCCCAAGGAAGTAATGAAGCAGACCTAAGTCAGTCATGGAAAAATTGTTGGCTAAGGTGATCTTCACAGAATCAATAATAGAGGAAGAGTTTCCTGTGATCAACAAGTCATCAACATATAGAACAAGAATGAGTATGGAGTCATCTTTCTATAGAATATAAACATTTAGATCAGAGTGACACCTAGTAAACCCTAATGCAAGTAAAAAGGAGTCCATCTTGGCATACCAAGCCCGAGGGGCTTGTTTAAGGCCATAAAGAGACTTCTTTAACTTACAAACGAGGGAGGAATCTTAGACATAACCCGAAGGTTGTTCCATATATATCTCTTCCTCTAGGTCACCATGAAGGAAGGAACTCTTAACGTCCATTTGATGGACTTTCCATCTGTTCGTTGTGGCAATGGCTAGGGTCAGTTGAATAGAAGTCATCTTCGCAACTAGAGAAAAGGTTTTGTATAATCAACCCTAGCTATCTGGGAGAAACCCTTAGCTACTAATCGCGCTTTAAAATTTTTGATGTCTCCATCTACTCCATACTTTGTTCGAACACCCACTTACACTAAACGATTTTCCTTCCTTTTGGAAGAGTGGTGAGATCCCAAGTATCATTCTTCATGAGAGAGGAATACTCCTCATCCATGGTAGAATCCCACTCAGAATACCGAAAGCCTCCCGTAAATACCGTGGGGTTTAGAAGTAGAGGTGAAGAAAGAGTGAGGTCCAATGAAATATGAGTGAGTATGTCTCATATCCAAAGTATCTCCAACTAAATCTCCAAAGACTTTGCAAAAGTTTTCCTGCCCAAAGGGGACCAGGAGGATCGTGCTCAGTCGGAAGATTCTTCACTTGAGTGAGAAGGGACATAGTCCTCATCATCACTACTGCCGAATCAAGACTCAAAGGTCCGATGTTAGGAAGATCAAGAAGAGGAGCACGCTCAATAGTATCATCATCCGATGAGTCGAATCAATCGGTGAGTCAAGAACCTCAATAGGTGGAGTAGAATTCAAGAAGACTCATCGAAATTAAAACTTTTCTCAATATACAACTCATGAGAAGTAGGATTCATCAATCGATATCCCTTCATGCCATCAGGATACCCTACAAAGATATAAGGTTTGGATTGTGGTTCCAAAGCCTTGCATTTCTTCTTGGGAATCTGAGCCATAGCCTTGGATCCGAAGACGTGAAAGTGCTCAACATCGATTGCATCCAAACTAGGCTTCAAAGGATGTCATCCTCTTATCGCCTTGTGTGGAACATAGTTCGAATGTAATTTGCACAATTAACTACTTTGGCACAATACTGTAGAGGAAGAGACTTCGAGTGAATCATACAAGTGGCCATCTCCTTCAGAGTACAGTTCTTTATTTCCGTGACTCCATTCTGCGAAGGGCTATAAGCAATAGTATGCTACAAAGAGATCCCTTCGTAAGTACAAAAATCCATGAACCTATTGTTTACATATTCACCCTCATTGCCAATTCAAGAACCTTAATAGACCGTTACGCCTGCTTTCTCAAGAAGATCCTTAAAGTCCCGAAAATGTTCAAAGACTTCAGACTTAAACTTAAGAAAATATACACAAGTATATTGAGAATAGTCATCAATGAAGGTTAGCACATAAAGAGCTCTAGTAAACGAAGGAGAAGGAAATGGACCAAAAACATCACTCTGAACAAGATCCAAAGGATGAGTGGCTCTCCAGGATTTTCCTTTATCGAAGTTCTTTTCAGATGATTTCCAAGTGGTACAACCTCATAACGACCCTTAGAAAACTTGACACAAGGCAACTCATTGACCATTTCATTTTGGCTCAATTGTTCAAGATAGCGATAATTTAGATGTCCAAAATGCTCATGCCATAGCTTACTAACCTCATTTGCATGAGTGAGAAAGGCAGTGGGCGTAGAATCAGAAGTAAAGTGGGAGAAGGTGTACAACCGTGAATGGTGATCTACCTTTCCCTCAGCCACTGTAGTGTCATTGTTAAGCTCACGAATAATCACCGAGTTAGGACCAAATTCCACTCGCATTCCTTCACCAAGGTGAGTAATTTGGTAAATTGATAGGAGATTGGTAGAGAGATTAGGAACACTCAACACTTGGTTAAATGTTCCCCCATCCATCTCTACTCGATCCACTATCGAAACCGACATTGTTGTGTCATTACCCATCATGATTTGGGACATACCACAAGGTTCGATGTTGGAAAACTCAACATGTGAAGAACCCATGTGGTGTGAGGCACCAAATCTATAATCCATGTCGATGAAGGAGCAACTCTAGCTACAAGGGCCTTTCCTTTCTTCTTATCATTTTTAGCACCTTTTGCAGTAGAAGACTTGGCCTTCGGAGCACTTTGTTTTATGGATTCAAGAACACTTATTTTATTCTTCTCAAGTAAATGAGATAAGTGATCAATGCATTTCTTAAAACAGCTTTGCTCATCGTGACCATGCTTCTTGCAATAGAACACAAATACTTGCTTTTCTATGCCATAGGCTCGAATTCAAGTGTTTGTGTCATTTTTAGGTTTGGTCTTGGTTTCTTTCTTAGGTTGATCCTTTGTTTCTTTCTTCTTTTCAATCTTCTTTCCCTTACTAGTACTTGTTACAAGGGCATGTGACTTGGAATTGAGAGACCCCATTTGAATGAGTTTGTCCTGTTCTCGAATGAGTTGGGACGAAAATAGTCAAAGGAGGGCATAGTCCAAGTATCGCCCAAAGCAAAGCTTTTGTAGTGTAGAAAGTTTACACAAAGATAGAATATTTGAGACCTAGCTTAGAGAGAATCAACAAGATCAGTTGAGAATCTTTCTTTTCTACTTGACATCCTTTTAACAATAATCTAATGTGGACAAATTTTGAGAAGAAAGCTTATAGGTTTTCAAAGTCACTAGGATTTAACCCTAGTAGTTCATTTTCTAACTCATGCACTCTCATGTCATCTAGTTGTCCAAACATCACATCCAAAGATTTTCCACACAGATTTAGTTGTTTGAACACCTCAATGTTGAAGAGTAAGTCAGGAGAAACAGACATGCAAAGAAGACCTAAAGCTTCATCACTACGGTTTAACCATTTAGATTTTTCAGGTTTGTCATCTGGTTTAGTCTCAATTCCCATGGCAATGCGGAATAACCCTTTACCCCTTAGTTTCATTATTATTTTTGATCTCCATTCGAAAAATTTGAATGGTGTAAGCAAAGGAATTGAAAGTGCATCCATAGTGAGAGAGAGAGAGAGAAATGCAAAAAGAAACACAACCACCCAGGATAATAACAACCCCCTGCTTTTGGCACTTTATAGTTTAGTGCATTGATTACAATCGGGTCCGTGCGTGCGGTTTGAAACACTTGGTAACTCGTCTTGTAATTAGCGTAATAACGCGCAAGAGAGGAGACCACAACAGTGTTTCGTGGAGCGCAAAAAAGGACACCGTAAACAATCACAAGTAAAAAATAGAACAGAGGTAAAAGCCAATCCTGGTGGTGAGAAAAAATGTCTCACGTCGTAAAAGGAAACTCCTTTGTTTAGCAGCATCGTGGCGGACATGCTCACTAGTTGCAAGCAATAATAAGGGTGAAATACAAGGTTTGGGAACTCAAGGATTTCAGATAGCCTTCAAAATGATAAAAAAGAGCTTGGAAGGTAAGGAGGTGCATAAAGTGTCACTGCACACTTAATCACATGATTAGTGAAAAAAATTGACAATAAACCCTAAATGTTATCATTTGGAAACACCCAATTTTACTATTTTTAGAGCTATTGGAGTTTTAAAAAATGATGGAGAGGTTATTTAGATGTTGATTTTTAAGTTACTATAGCTCGTAAATGAGAAAATTAGAGTGAAATTAATAAAATAGATTTAATGAAATTAAATCTAATTAATTTCAAAGGCTAATTAAGATCTAAAAAAGGTTAAATCCTAATTAAGTAAAAAAATACTTTCCTTAAGAAATGAAATGTAAATTATTCGATTTTTGTTTTAAAAGGAAAGCTTTTTGTTTTAAAAAGAATATTTTTTAAGTAAGGAAAAGCGTGGAGTTGATTGCTTTAAGCTTTTAACAAAGTTAGAAGGATTTTTAAAAAGACTACCAAAAACCACAGGCCGTTTTAAAAAGCCGAGGATTGTTTTTAATATTAAAAAAAGAAAGGAATTTAAAAACTTACCAAAAAAGTGACTGTGATGGAAACCACGTACCAAAAAGCTTTGAAATAACACTTACCATGTTTGACCCAGCCACGACGTTCCTTCCTGATCCACAATGGGGAAAAGACGGTAGAAACAAATGGCAGATGGATGTGTTATAGGCCGAGTCTACATGCTTTGGGTGGAGTTTACAGTAACGCGGGTAGAAGAAAAATGGCGAGAGATGGGTTGATTGCAATCCATGCGGGTATTGAATAAAAGGGACGGGTTGTGTTGTTGGTAGATGCGTGGGTACAGCTGAACAATGAAGGAAGTTTGAACAGTCCACGCAGGCTGAACAATGAAAGAAGTTTGAACAATCCACAATAGTCCACATAGTTTGAACTATATTTTTTTGAACAGTCCACGTAGACCATGCACAACAACAGTCATATTGAAATGGTCAGAGGGACAAAGAGTCCATGCATAGCCAAAAGCTCCTCCATGAGCAACCACGATAGAAGAACACAAATATCCTGTAACCACAAACTATCATGCATAGAAAAATATCCTGCAAAAAATAGAGATCTTAAAAAATTTCATTTCCATTTTAATGATTTAAAAATGAAATGAATCTCTATTTTGGATTTAGTTACAGCCAACTAAAAGTAGTCAAAACCCCTGATTTATCAAGGTATTATGAAAACCTACACATGCACAAGAAAAAGCACAAAAAATTTTCTGAGAAATCTTGTTAGAGAGATTAGCAAAATAATTTCCGAAAATAGTGATAAAAAAATTTGCATGCAGAGTAAAATAACGAAACCAAGAAAGAGTAATCGCAACAAAAAAAAATCAAGTGCACGTTTACCCGATCTCAGCTCTGATACCATGAAAAGAGTTTGTGAGAATTTAATCGAAACGAGGCACCACGAAGTAGTTTCACTCTAACAAAATCGTGATAGCTCCAGCGATAAGAAGGAAAAAAATGATCGAGAATGGAATAACTTGCTCAAAAGAAATAAATCTTGCATAGAGAGAAAGACATTGGAGTGTCTTGGCATGCTCATAAATGAATAGAAAGGGGTACATATAGGGTGGTCTTTGAGTAACCCTAGTGCATGACACACATGAAACCCTAAACCTAACCCTAAACCTAACCCATGTGAGATGACCCTCCAACATGAGAGGAGGACACATAGGATAACTCACACTAACATTAAATAAGAAGGCTTTAGATAAATATCGTTGACATGGATTTGGAGTGACACCTATTGAGTTTATAAAAATCAAATAAATTATCTTTTTCTTGTAATCTTTTATGATTTATGGAACACTTAAAAGTGCATAAAACTTGGAGTTATGCCTTGGCTTGGCTTTGTTTATGTCCTATCTAAAAACCAGTCCCTTTTCTAAAACCCTATAGTATGGCCATCTTATCAAACCATTTTTGGTTAACCTTCGATGTTCTTCCAATGTAACCATGATAGACCACCTCAATTACTTTATCTTGACCAACTCTTACATTATAAATATTCTCTCATCTTCTCCTTCCAATTCCAATTGATGGCTAATTCTAATGAGGGAAAATCAAGGCATAACGGAAGTTTGGACTCTTTACCATAGAAAAATATGAAGGGATAGTTACCTATTGGTCTCTTAGGCATATTTATTTCATCCCAAATAGCATTGTTGGATTTTATATTCCACTACCTTTGGTTCATCTCCATTTTCATTTTTCATTTTCCCGATTAGGTTCTTGTTAGTGGAATTGGCAATGCCATTACCCCGAGGTAATAATTGAAGTCTTTAGATAGATTCGATGTTTAAGAGCATAATAATACATTATAAAACCCAACAAATCCTTAGAATTATCAGAAATTATATGTTATGTAACTCCAAACCTTGTTACAATATCTCCCAAGAAATTTAAGGTGGCCGACTAAATTGTTTATCCGAGTGCCACAACCTCGGTCCTCCTACTAAAGTAATAAGTTGTTGTTAGGACCCATTTATGACCCAAAATATATGGAGGATTGACCATACCAATGAAGTCAATACCTCATTAAGAGAAAGGCCGATCTGTCTAAATTGGATAGAGGGGAAGGGCCGCCATCTTCTTTTTTCTAGTAAATAGGTCACATTCTTTGCACTTTCGACCCATTAATGTGAATATAAAAATAATGTGGTCCAAAAGTATCTTAACCTCAATATTTTCATAGCTATAGATCTTGGGGAGAAATGAATTCCAGAGAACCCATTATGGAATTTTGAAAAAAACCTTGTTTATTTGAACTCCTTCAATACATCTCAGAACATTCCATCTAGATTATTTTAAACAAAAATCTCACCTACCAATGCATAAGGAATGAGTTGTATCCTAAAATTCTTCCTCTTTATTTTATTTAGACTAAAAGGATATTCTTTGGTGGATAAGAACCTAGTCATATTATTTTTCTAGCTACTTGTATGAGGTACACCTATCTCTTCTTGATCTTCTAAGACATAGAATCCTCTTGATCATCATTTCTAGAATCTATAACATGTTTTTCATACAATCCTCTAAATTTGACTAGCTTTGTGGTTTTGATAGTTACATCATACTCCATTTTTTCTACCCATCTAGCTCTTATTTTACTAATTTCATATCTCATTATGAAATATCTTGCATTAGTATGGGAAACCAACGCCTTGATGTGGTTGTTTGAGAGCATATATTGCATTTTATTTAGAGATATCATGATGGAAAAAACCTCAATGTGGTTGTACTTCAGTTCATAGTAATTTAGTGTATGATTATAGAAGGCTATTGGCTGTTACAAACCTTCATCATTATACTTTGAGTTAGCATAGCTACAACACTTTTTTTCTTCCCCACAAGCATAGAAAATGAATTATTTTTTATAATTGGGTTGATGAGAGTGGGTGCTTGATTAATATATTCCTTGATATTGTAAAAAATATCCTTTCCTTTAATGGTCCACTTAAAAGTAACATATTTCTTGAGCATTAGAGTGATATACTTGACTAAACCTACAAAGTTAGGAATGAAATTCCTAACAAAATTGACCTTGCCAAGAAAAAGTGTAATACCTTCTTATGAGCAGGTAATGAAAGAGAGAGGATGGATAAAATACTTTACGAGTCTATAAAAGTACCTTCTTTTGAGACTTAATGGCCTAATATATTAACTTGGGAGCCCAAAAATGCATTTCTTTGGATTGAGTGACACCCCAAACTCATTACATCTTTCAAAAACCTTCTTAAGATGTTTCATATTATCTTTAACCAATTTAGAGAAAATTGTGATATCATCCACGTAAATTAGAATAAACTTGTTTATGAACCCTCAATGTAATATTCATGGCCATTTGGAAAGTAACACCAATCTTGGTTAGTCCAAACGGAATTTTCTTGTAGGCATATGTTTCCCATATGGTTTTGAAAGCTATCATGTACTGATCTTATTCCTTGACCTTGATTTTATTGTAACTAAAATAACCATTCAAAAGTGAAAACCTTTTATCCTCTGCTATTGTCTAATATTTTCTCCATGGAGGGAGAAGGATAATGATCCTTAAGGGAGTCTCTATTTAAGTTCGTAAAATACACAAATTCTGATTTCCCCACTTTTCTTCCTAATAGGGATTAAATTTTCTACCCATGAGGAATACTTAATAGGAAAGATGATTTTTAATTCTATAATATTGGAAAGATATTTCTTCATTAGGGGTTCTATCTTTGAGTTTAGAGGTATTTTCTTTTTTCTAATTGTTTTGGCCTTAGGGTCAAGATCTATAGCATGCTCAACAATATCTAGGTCAAAAACCCTAATTTATTCATAAATCCATGAGAAAACATCTTTGTATTACTAACATAGGGACACAAAAACTTGTTTTTTAGCTTCATCACATACCTTTCCAAGAAAAAACTCTTTGTCTTATGTGACGATGATTGGTTGGTAATCCTCCCCTTTACTATTATGTTTTTATTTTCCCCCTTGAACTCATTATTAGGGCTAAAAATTTCTTCAAGTGTGACTAGTCCTCTAGGTAACTTGTTTGTCTTTAACTAAATAATATTTTCACCATATATATATATATATATATATATATATATATATATATATATATATATATATATATATATATATATATATATTGTAGCCATGACTACAATTCTAATGATAATTCCACTTCATTTTGGATAAAGTGGACTATTTTTTCATCAACTTTGTCATAGAATTTCCAACTTACTTCATTATATAGATTAGATGGTCTAACCACCATCTTAAGATGTTGCTTATTACCTTTAATGAGGTCTTTAGGTGGATAAAACTATGACCATATAGCTATCATATAATTTTCTTCAATATTTTGTCTTTTTGGTACCACTTGTAGGTTAATAACATCAAAATTTTCCATGATATCGATGCTCTATGCATATAATATTTTAGGAACTTGTTCTTGGTAACACTTCCTCTTACTTGATTGAAAATTATCTCAATTTCCACAAAACACCTGTAAATATTTAATTTTCCTTTTATCAACCAATATCAATCCATGGATCAATGCTTTATACTAAATCAACATTATTGGAACATTTGACTTGTAATCTACAGAAAAAGAACTTCTTGCATGTTGGAAAAAATAAAACCACGCCTATTCGAGCCCCATTTCTGCTTCTTGAGCCATAAAAGAACATTTTCCATAAGATTGAATCATCATTTTCCTTCTTGAGTGATGTGGGAATGAAAATATCCTCCTCTTGGATACAATAAGTACCCAAACTAGTCTCCTTAGTTGTATCATAAGGATCAAAATCATAATGCTCTTTGGCTCATTCATCTAATAAAAGGTTAACACCTAAAAGGGGTATAATAACTTATTGGATTGATATTGATTTATTTTATTCTTCTTTAATTATAAAATTAGAGATGAGGGGTTAGGGTCATAGCACTCAACATGATAATATTAAATTTTCATGGGTTTGATGGTCAATTTTGTGCCATATCTAGTTCTTAAGATAATGTAAGACCAATCAAAAGACAAGTACATGTCCACTTTGGATATGAAATATCTTAATTGATGGTTAAACTAGGAAAAAAATGAAGGGTTAACTCAATATTTTTATGACTCCTAGTATTTTGACTATCGAACCATCTATTTGTAGAACACCATTTAAAGATAGATTGTACTCAATCCCTAAAACTTATAGTATTTTCTTGGGCACTACTGATGTACTAGCACATGAGTCTATAATGAAATTTTGTACTAATTTATTTCCGAAAATCAATGATATACATAAGGGTGGTGGATTCATGACTATACTTACTTGGTCATCCTTGGGTTGATATAGGCTAACTAAAGATTTTATATTTTATATAGTTTTCTCATATAGAGGTAGTTTCTTCAAAGCTTCTTGTAGGATATCCCTTTTATATGGGATAGAAAACACATCCCAAATCGTTACATTTAAATTTTTTTCTTTATTTTTTCTACAATGTTAAATGAGATACATATAATCTTTTGTATCACATGTGTTGAGGATTCTTTCATTTATTACACAACCATTTGAAGAGGTATCCTTGAATAAAGGATAACTTATTTTTTGGGGGTGAAGCTCCTAGATAGATATTTTTCCTACTCCTTTCCAAGTATCTCACAAACAATTGTTCTTTGAGGGAGGACTATTTTGCATTATAGAGGAAAGAGTAAATGTTATCACCAAATCACTGCACCCCCGAATGGCATAAAGGTGAACATGACATTCGGTGTGATTGGGTAACATGGGATCACCTCTCAAGCTGTGGACTTGTGGGCTTGAGGTGAACCTCCGAGAGAAGGCCAACTTCCTCTTCCTAAACTAAACACAACACTACTCCTAATGTAATAAAAATAACTAACTAGACCTATACTAACATTTCAGGGGATTAGGGAGAGAGATTTGCAAGAAATAAAACCTAAATTAGAAGTGGTGATGCACCAAGAAAGGGTTTTTCTAGACAAAATTCCATATTGCCAATGAAGAGAGATGATCATGAGGAGGACAAAGATACATCACATACTCAATTTACATATAGTACTTCATTCCTTGATAAGCACAATGACCTCCAAAACTTGTAAAAGAAACATTGGTTACACAGTTCACCTACAAACATGAGAGAGGAAAATAGAAGCAGAAAAATGATGTAAGGACATATAATTGATCACAAAACATAATTTCCATTACTTCAAGCACTTGCATAGTGCATCATTACAATAGGGAAAGGCATAGGCTATCATTACAATTTTTAGAAGAAAGGCTTGAGAGCCTATAAATTCACAACAACTCAGCTTGTGAAGAGAAAAAAGCTTGGAAATATGTCTAACTATCTCGAATAACCACCCTTTTGTACATTTTATATAATTTCTTGAACTGTGAGAGAAAGAAGGAGAAATCCAAAATTCTAGGCCAGAATGTAGTAGAACATGTCAACCATGCTTGCCTCATTAATTACAACTCCACCTTTTAAGGCACTATCCATGGAATGAAGAAAACCTAAAATTTTGGAATGTGAAACTTCCGAAAATCCATATTTTGATGATTTCATCATGTATTTCTCGCTTTCTTGATTCCAATGACTACATTTTTTTGAAAATAGATAATCGGGAGGAAGTTATGGTTTGTTAAGAAAATGCTACTTCTTGGGTATCCCAGGAATTGTACTCCATTAGCTCTCTAATAATGTCTCCAAAAATTCAAATGCCTCCTCCAAATAATTAAAATTAATAATATTTTTATGAAAGCACCCTGTGCCTTTGGTGGGACCCTATGGTGAAAAATTGCATTTAGGGGCTTTTAGTGTAGATTAGCCAACTAACTTGCCACCAACTCGGAGAGCTGGTTGGTGAGTTCCTTGTATTTCTTTACATGGAGGGATCCTCATTGAATTTACCGATAGTTCTTCCAACTTCGTGTACTCTTGACACCAAGGTCCACATATCACGCTTTCTGGGTTGATCTCTTCAACTCACCACATAACATTGACTCACCACACCACTATGTTTTAATGTCACCTGCCAACCGACCGCCAAGTTAACTTGGATTTCCACACTTGCATTAGATTACAAAGTAGAAACCTCCACATTAGCTACTATGCATGGGCACATTTTCAATTAAAATTAACTCGATATTTTAATCAAATCACCCTCACATTGCATTGAATTATGGTGAGATTACCACTTTAACTCAACATGTGCTTGATGATGATCCTTGCACCACTCCCGATGAAACCTATGACTCACCTTGAAAATTAGGGATGACTCGGTCAACATGAGCTTGCACTCATAGTGAATTCAACCATTTTGAAGACCCCAACCCCAAAATTTATAAACCTCAAACCCTCGAAACTCTAAAATTTTGGATCTTCATGCTTTCAGTGCCATTCCCATTTTGGCCAACATGCTCCATCGAATTCGAAAGGGAAGTCTGAAAGCGATGTCCAAAAGGAGGTTCCAAAAGCATCACCTCACAACATCAATGCAACTCAGCTACCTCACTCTTTAATTCCATGTCGAGCTCATTGATGAGCTAACTTACACCCTCGCTTTCCTTGCATCAACTACAAACCCATTTTGTTTCTCTCATGATTTTGCTAACTATGCAAGATAATCCCATGAAATCCTTCACCTTGATTTCCTTCATGCACTTGTAATGCCCAAACGAGCCATTCCAATGGATTATCTCGATGTGGAATGAACATTTCCTAACCCAAGACCATGCTCTTGCTAGATAACATTTATCTACTCATCTCAATACGTGACTTGCTCAACATCATTTGTAATGTCAAGCTCACATATCCAAGTTTTTACGTGCTTTCCTAGCCGATCCAAGAAGATATCTTCCTACATGCTTTACTGTGATCTTAGCTCGCAACTTCATTCTCAACTCGAGATATCTTTCACTTCACTAGCCCCGATCGAATGACTCCAAAACCCCTCCACCATGGTTTGGTGTTGAGAAACTCATTTGGCCTTACCTATTTTCGAGATACATGAGTCTAAGTTTCTTCATCAAGCTCAACAAGTACATGTCGAGCCCATCTTATTCATGTCAAGTTATACATGTCATTTCAACATCTGTTAGGATTAGCTTGGTATCGATCTTGAGGCATTGTCCTCCATCGCCTAATTTTCCCAACTCGGCCACCACCGAGTTTTCTAGTCCACCAAAACACTCACCATTCTCTCTTTCTTAACTTAATGATGTCAAGCTCACCTGTGCCATATTCAATGTGTAATTCAAACTAAATCCCTATCTTTTTACATGTGAATCTCTCGGTTACTCTTCAATTTACTAAACGAATCACTCGTTAACAATCTACTAATCAACTCTTCGCATCTCACTTCTCCATGGCTCAACATCTCGAATGGTGATTTGTGAATGAATTGGTCTCCTATTCAAGTAATTAGCTACAACTTAGATGACTTGGATTTATTCTACCTCATCCGTGCTTGTTCCATTGCAATACTCGATCTCTTTATTTCTAATGGCTCATACCATTTTCCCAACCCTACATGCTTCGACCCCTCCTCATTGACGTGAACCAACACTACCTAGGGCTCTAAGTTCTCCACTATGCATCTGATTTCCTTGTATGGACACATCTTACGGTGAACAACTCTTTAGCCTATATGCCCTAGCTCAACAAGACATCAAATCACTTGCTCCATCCGCTGAGGCTTGACATAGTGAGCCGAAAAAGGATCTTATCGGATTATTTCACCGATCCACCAAACTATTGAGCATGATTGCCTCCAAACTCAAGTAGAAAACTCGTTTCTTCCTCGGAGCTCCTCTTTTAACTACCGAGCTCATGACCTTTCATTTGTCAAGATGGATATATGCCGAGCTGCTATTGCTTATCCCACTAATTTATTTATGAGCTCCAAATCCGATAATGCAGCCCGACTTATACAAAAACCTCCCCACCAAGCCATGTATCGGGATTTCTTATCAACATAATATCCACTTGGCTTCGACTTTAGAGTATGACTAAGCTCCTTTTTGGATTTTGAAATCCAAACCACACAAAATCAATTTCAAACCTCCAAAATACAACACTCACAAACCCCAAAATGACTCAACTTAGAAACCTGAAGTCTGAATTTCAGAATTTGGATTTTGGAAGTTTTCTCACACTTCCTCAACTTGTCATCCTAAGTCTCCAAAACATAAAAATATCTGATAACCCAAAAGGCTATCTATGAAACAAAATTTTAAAGATTCCTCCTTTGTGTCAACCGGTCCATTTCAATGTACCGAAAAACTCCCTAGCTCAAGCCATTTATTTTTCCTAAACTAATATTTGTCAAATTGTGAAAAATCTTCATCATTTCTATCTACTACCTCATTTTTGACCCATCTGATGCTATGAAAAAACATGCATTGTGTGAACTTTATTTCTTTAGTAACTCGTAAGTCAAGATGGATTCAAAAATTACAGTCTCATTCGATGAACCAACCTCATGAATTACTTCGAGAAGGAATGTCGACACTAAAATTTTCCTCCGTAATTTCTATTTCATTAATGTATGTATCGGAATAGGATGTTGTTAAGTATAATTAGTAGTAGCATCGATAGAAGATAACGGCAGCACAATCATTGCAGTACCGCCAATAATGTGGAGTACGGTAATAGTCAAAGTATAATAGGAATGTTGTAAAAGTAAATATTTGTCGTAAGTGGTCCGGTAATGTTAAAATGTCAAAGTTTGGGTAATTAGAGAAGTAGGGTCTACATGATTAGGAATTAAAAATATTATATTGGTAATAAAGACAAGGAGTGAGGTCATAAATATTTTGTGTATTTTATTTGTAAAAATTCTAAAAATGTGGAACCCATGTAAAATGATAAGGTTTATCTTATCTTAACGAGATAAGCTTACATGTACAGATAAGAGTTAAGGTATGGAATATGATTCCTCAGAGGGATTTCTTATCCTATCTTAGAGATAAGATGGATAAGCCTAAAAGTTCTATAAATAGAGAGGCCACCCCCTCATTTAGCATAGAAGGAAGTAGTAAGAAATATTGTAGGAAGTGTGCGAAGGAAGCCATCAATTTAAAGGTGTGTTGAAGAAGCCATTAAGAGGTGTAATTGTAAAGTTTCTCCCATAGTCTTGGTGAAAGGTAAGTGAAGACAATAACACTTGAAGTACCTCATGGGTGAGATTATGTAATGCTTTCATGTTAATATTATAATTTATTTTGATATTTCAGATTTGTCATCATCCTATCTTATCATAGTCGATGGTATTCTTGTGTTATGTTGTTGTTTTGTTTCAGATTACATCCACCAAACTAAAGGTTGTGCATTAGTAAATAATCATAAAGACGAGGAGTTCTCGGTGAAGAATTATCATAGTGCCGGATTGGTGATGACATTTTGGTTCCGTTCTTTAGGACCATTCCTCGTTGGTGGATTTTACGGAGAGATATTCCCACTTAGTCAAAAATCAATTGGAGGGTAACCTTGTTTTTACGTGCATAGTAGTTACCATGGTAAAGTCATTTTTACCGTGAATAGTAGTTACAATGCTAAAGTCATTTTTGCTGGAATAGTATTTACCGCATGAAAGTCACTTTTTACCGTGAATAGTATTTACCGCATAAATTTCACTTTTTTTATCGTGAATAGTATTTACCGCAAATAACTTCGCTTTTACCGCATGATAAATCAAGTTTTACCATATTTTACCATGGTCATTTCTATTTTACTGTAGAAAGGTGTAAAGTCACTTTCTAGTATAGTGATTCCAATTATTTGTACACATAAGTCTTGTTGATTGTACTTGTGAGTTGGTATTTCACGGTGGTTACTTTTGAAAATGGGAAAGATTCCTGTTTTTTCAGCTCAATCTAATGAAGATGCTTCTTCTTTCATTCAAGAGTTTAAGCGATCTTGTATTTGTAATGGCCTTATAAGAAGGGAACAATGGACTGAATTTTTTCCTACCTTTTTGGATGGTTCAGCACTTAGGTGGTTTGAAACACTAGGTGATAATGTGAAAAATTCATGGGATTTATTAACTGAAAGTTTTCTTGAAGAATTTGGTGAACAACAGAAATATGCAGATCTCATGATCGAGATCACAAAGCTATCCCAAGGAGAGAAGGAGAAGATAAGGGATTATCATGCTCGTGTTCTAGAGCTAAGGAGGAAGCTCGATGCCCAGATCCGGAAGGAAGGACTAGTGGATGGGTTGATGAATGGCGTGGATAATCTCCTCTCGTAAGCACTTCATTCTTGGGATGAATCTAGAGATCGGACAACGAGTGAAGTATGACCGCCACCCGACCACCATTGAACAAGCAAAGGAGATTGCAAGAAGGCAAGAAGAAAACATGGAAGAGGAGCCCAAAGAAATTGTTGCTAAAGTAGAGCCTACACCAGCACCTTTGGTCCAGAATCCACAACCACTCCCGGTGAGCACAAATATTTCTCCTAGTACATCTACTGAGTATGAAGATCTGCTCAAAAAGATGGGTCAGTTAACTATTAATCTTCTTCAAGGAAAGGAATTTAGTTCTCAGGGAGGAGATAGAGGTCCAAAAAGAAATATTTCTGAAGTTGTTTGTTATGGTTGTTATAAAAAGGGTCATTATAAGTATAATTGTCCAGATAGAGCTTCTACATCTGGTAAAGGAGATAATGATAAAGGAAAAGCACCTATGAATTCTTTTGATGTAGTAGATAAGAGCAGAAATAATGAAGTAGATGTGTTTGTAACAAAAAGAAAGAAAGAAAAAGATAATCAAGATGGAAATGATCCTAAGAAGATGAAATAAGAAACTAGTAAGAAACATAGGAGAAGAAAGTTGGGTGTGCAGGATTTTCTGATTTCACAGGGGCAAGGACCATACTCCATCTTGGAAGATCTGTCCAAAAGGCCTCAAATATTACATATGGTTAACTCTTGGCTATGTCTTCTGAGAAGAGGCGGGAGTTGCGAGGTGGACTCATGCTCGAAGAAGGAAGGAGGTTGAGGTCCCTGTTTTGGAGGCAGAGGAAGATCCCTATGCTCCACAAGCTGAGGTATTATGTAATGGTATTTCAATTCATGATGTCTTAGTTGATGGAGGTGCTGCAGTTAATGTAATGACCGAGTCTGTAATGAATATGTTGGGTTTAAAAATTGATCGCCCTTCAACACTTATGTTAAGGTCATTAAATAAAGGAAAAACTAAACCAGAAGGTGTAGTTTCAAATGTGGCAATATCTGTTATGGGTGTGGTATGTGTGGTAGACTTTCAGGTGATGAAAAATGGTACTGTTGCGTACCCAATGCTGCTAGGAAGACCATGGCTAAGGAGAGTTCATGCAAGAAACTACTGGAATGAAGGTTTCATGACACTTGGACGTGGTAGAGAGAGGGTGAAGATAAATGTGATCCCTCGACATCATAAGGCAGAACCTGTGGATTCAAGTGATGAAACTGATGATTGGACATCCTCTGATTACTCTAGTACCAGTGAAGTGGACACTAAAGATGAAGAAAGTGAGGTTGATGTTTCAGTCATGGATATCCTTCCAGTCACACCAACTCATGACCCCATAAAATTATCTGAAGAAGAAGTTAATGATCGTCTCCAACAAATAAAGATTGGTGATGCTGTGATGGAGAGTGAGAAGGAATCCTACCTCCAGCTCTTTCGAAGGTACATACACCTATTCACTTTTGATTACAAGGAACTCCGTCAAGTAAGTTGGGTAGAACATTGTATTGAGTTGGTAGATGGTGCTAAGCCCATAAAGCAAATGCCATATAGAATGAATCCTAATTTTTCCAAGACTGTAAAAGAAGAAATAGATAAGTTTCTTGATGCAAGATTCATATTTGCTGTGGAGAATTCATAATGGGTTTCTCCCATTGTGATCTCAATAAAAAAGAATGGGAAGCTACGCATTTGTGTTGATTACAGGAAGCTCAATAAGGCAACAAAGAAGGATCATTACCCTCTTCCATTTTCAGATCAGATCTTGGACGAAGTAGCTGGCCAGGAGTGCTATAGTTTTGTTGATGGATATAGCAGCTACAACCAAGTTTGTATAGCAGAGAAAGATCAGCTAAAGACCACGTTCACCACTCCTTGGGGAACGTTTGCTTATAGAGTTATGCCTTTTGGGTTGTGTAATGCTCCAAAGAACATTCCAAAGATTTGATGAATAGGGTGTTCGAACCCTACATTGGGACCTTCATCGAGTATTTCTTGGATGATTTTTACATCTATGGGAGCAAGTTGGACCACCTACACCAAATGGAGACAACATTTCAAAGGTTAGATGAAGCACAAGCCTCACTAAACCCTACAAAGTGTGTCTTTGGATGTTCTAAAGGCGTTTTGTTAGGGCATGTTGTATCCAGAGATGGTATTGGTACTGATCCTGATAAAGTTTCAAAAATCAAAGATTTACCATTTCCTATTAATAGAAGTAAGTTGAGATCATTTTTAGGCCATGTGGGTTACTATAGAAGGTTCATCAAGAATTTCTCAAAGATTGCACAGCCACTAACCCAGTTCTTGAAGAAGGATGCTACTTATGAACCAGGAAATAAGGTGCATGAAGCTTTTGGACAATTGAAGGAAGCCCTAGTGTCTTCACCTGTTTTGAAGAATCCAGATTGGAGCAAGCCATTCATTGTGTACACTGATGCCTCAGATGTAGCACTAGGAAGTACTTTGAGCCAAAAGGATGAAAATGGGAATGAACATCCAATTTACTTTGGGAGCAGACAAATGAGCAGTGCTGAGGTAAATTATACTGTAACTGAAAAAGAGGCTTTGGCTATCATTTTTTCTGTAAAGAAGTTTAGAAATTACTTGCTAGGGTAAAAATTTCTAGTTGTAATAGATCATCAGGCTCTAAAATATATTGTAAATAAGCCTAACCCATCAGGGAGGATAGCAAGATGGATAATTTTTCTACAAGAGTTTGAATTTGATATTATAGATAGGCCAGGAAAGAAGCATGTCAATGCAGATGCACTCTCTCGAGCCTATGATGGTTTAGGATCATCTTGTGATGATGATGATTTCCCGATGCAAAGATTGTTATCCTCGACACAATCCCTAGTGAATACATAGATATTTTGAATTATCCGAATGAATTCAAGTTTCCCGATGGTGCCAATGCAAAGACTAAGAGAAAGATTACTCAAGCCGGTCGTCCATATTCTATTCTCGCATGGAGTATTATTTCGAATAGGACACGATGGACAATCAAGAGGGCGGTTGGACGTGATCAAGGAAGGAACTGCTAGAAGAATTCCACAATGGTACATGTGGAGGGCACTTCTCTCGACAACTTACATCAAGAAGGATCTTGGATGCGAGTTATCACCGGCCCACTCCTTTTAAAGATTGTTATAATTATTGTAAAACATGTGATATTTGTCAAACACATGGAAACCGTAAGACTTCATCACTCCATTATGTCTTATTCTTCCCCTTGGTCCCTTTGAAAAGTGGGGAATAGACATTGTAGGTCCATTCCAACAACATCACGCCAAAATAAGTATATTGTAGTTGCCACAGATTATTTAACCAAGTGGGTTGAAGCTAGGCCATTGAAAACAACTTCCATGGATGAAGTGGCAAGGTTCATGTATGAACGCATTGTCACCAGATTTGGTTGCCCATTAGAAATTGTAACAGATCAAGGAAGCCACTTCATTAATGAGGTGGTAGAATCCCTAGTCAATAAGTTTTCTATTAAGCACAGGAAGGCAACAACATACAAGCCAAGCACAAATGGACAGGTGGAATGAACAAATTTTGTGTTGTGTCAAATTCTAGCAAAAGATGTAGCCTTGCAGGTACATAAATGGGATAAAAGGATTCATGCAGCATTGTGGGCATATAGGGCAACATCAAAGTCAGCAACATGATACTCCCCATTTCAGTTGGCCTATGGCATTGATCCAGTTCTTCCTATTGAGTTTGATATTCCCACTGTGAGAGTTATGAAAAATGAAAGGATGGATGAAAGTGATTCAGTAAAAGAAAGGTTGGTACATCTTCATTTGCTGGAGGAAATGAGAGAAATAGCAAAGGATACAAGCCATAAGAAGAAAATGAAGCAGAAGGAATACTTTGATCAAAAGATCCGGTGGTCTCCATTTCATGTGAATGACTTGGTTCTAGTATATGATTCCAGATACAAAAAAAGAAGACAGAGAAAATTTCTTCCAAAATGGATGGGGCCCTACAAAATAGCAGCTGTGCATGAAAATGGTACGTACCGACTGGAGGAATTGGATGGCACTCCCATTACGAAATGGGTCAACCACGACAAGTTGAATATATTCCAAGCACCGAATAGTCTAATCCGAGGACGAGTAGAAGCTAGGAAGGGGAAGATGTCGACACTAAAATTTTCCTCCGTAATTTCTATTTCATTAATGTATGTATTAGGAATAGGATGTTATTAAGTATAATTAGTAGTAGTGTCGATAGAAGATAACGGCGCCGTCAGTATGGTACCGCCAATAATGTGGAGTACGGTAATAGTCAAAGTACAATAGAATGTTGTAAAAAGTAAATATTTGTCGTAAGTGGTCCTAGTAATGTTAAAATGTCAAAGTTTGGGTAATTAGAGAAGTAGGGTCTACATGATTAGGAATTAGAAATATTATATTGGTAATAAAGACAAGGAGTGAGGTCATAAATATTTTGTGTATTTTATTTGTAAAAAGTCTAAAAATTTGGAACCCATGTAAAATGATAAGGTTTATCTTATCTTAACGAGATAAGCTTACATGTACGAGATAAGAGTTAAGGTATGGAATATGATTCCTCAGAGGATTTCTTATCCTATCTTAGAGATAAGATGGATAAGCCTAAAAGTTCTATAAATAGAGAGGTCACCCCCTCATTTAGCATAGAAGGAAGTAGTAAGAAATATTGTAGGAAGTGTGCGAAGGAAGCCATCGGTTTAAAGGTGTGTTGAAGAAGCCATTTAGAGGTGTAATTGTAAAGTTTCTCCCATAGTCTTAGTGAAAGGCAAGTGAAGACAATAACACTTGAAGTACCTCATGGGTGAGATTGTAATGATTTTCATGTTAATATTATAATTTATTTTGATATTTCAGATTTTTCATCATCTTGTCTTATCATAGTCGATGGTATTCTTGTGTAATGTTGTTGTTTTGTTTCTAGATTACATCCACCAAACTAAAGGTTGTGCATTAGTAAATAATCATAGCACGAGGAGTTCTCGGTGAAGAATTATCATAGTGCCGGATTGGTGATGACAGAACTTATGGTCCCAAGGTGTAATTCTCCACCCTTGTCTCTTTTTGTCTAAGAGGGTAAAAATTGACAACATTTTTGGTGACCTCTTAGGGATGCTTTCTGTTAAACAATAGTCTATTAGTTTTATACATTCATTGGGCATGGATTCATTTGATATCCCAAAACTGATCATGAACCAAAGTAGACCATTTGGCCTCATTCTAGAATCCGATGTTCTCAAATATGAAGCCCATTGGAACTCATGATTTCTTGGTATGCACAACACATTGCAGAGTTTTGAATGAAAAATATATTGAGTTTGGATATCATGGAACTCTATTAAAACTTGAGTCTTTCTTTCTTCTAAAAATCTCACCTTCGACACACTGATGCAAGAGAAACGATAAAACAAAACACAAATGACAAGTGAAAATCATACATTCTTCAAATGAAACATGAAGAGTGTTTCCAGACACTTATTATGGTGAAATTAAACCTATTACTACCCTACAATAACTGGAAGCACAAGTGAACTAAACAAACCCTGCAACTAGTTGTGCAAAATAGATTCCACTCCTCACAATGGGAAACCATGCAGATGATTTTTCAATAGACATAGTTGATACTGATAATGAAAAATGGAAACAATCTCAATTCTCCACTCTGTTACCAAATAATCAATGAAAAATATAAAGTATGCCTCTTTTAGTTGCTCTGCATTTGTTTTTTAGAGGTATTACAACTTATCGTTGGAACTGTGAAACTCATCCTCACATTCTGAAGTGAATGTGATTGGTTCTAGCACCTCTTTTGGCTCCAAAGAACCCAAATACCTTATGGGACATGGTCTAACCCATTGAAAATATCTATTATGTTGAGCTTTAACTTGAACAATAAATTCCACCTGAAGACATTCCTATAAAATATTATTTCCTATGAGCTGATTTTTCTCTTGTTCCCCATTTAAAAACAACTCTTCTTCCACATGAATGAAAGGTACTGAAGTGATGTCCTTCTTGTTTCCTTTTCCTTCCTTTTCAATGAGGATTTCTTCCACAACATGAAACTCTCTTGGATTTCTTGCAACCTCAAATGAAGTCACTTGAAAATCACTGCAAGTGTTTGAAGTGTACTGCTCATATAGGAGTTCCACTTCCATTTGAAAACAAAGTTGTTCTAAATTTTTAACCTTCTCATCCCACATGAAACCTACAAATTTATATTCATTCACCTGTTTCTTTTGAGGATTATTAGGGGCAACACGATCTTCAAAAAATTCTCCTCCAAAACTAGTTCATTAGCCAAAATAGGTTGCACAATTGAGAGCAAGAAACTCTCCATGATATAATTTGTGTTAAATTCTTCTGAATCTGTCCTAACTTCTCCCATGTCTTCCTTTGAAGTAGTAGGCCTTGTGTGTTGGGAAAGAGGTAATGGAACAACAAAATTATGAAGTTCCCTAGGCTCCTGTTCATCCAAATAATCCTCCAAATCGTAAAGATAATCCACTTCTTCATTCTCTAGCTATGTCAAGGATTCTTCTTCTATCATAGTGTCCTCCAAACTAGCAACTTGTTCACATTGCCATTTTTCATTCTCAAACATGAAATTAGAAAGATCAAATTCATCTGAGAAATCAAAATTTTGACAGAAAGAAGAAGGAGAAGGATTTGAAACCTCATGTGTTTCCTGTTCTATATTCAAAACCCTTAAATCCACCTTTTTCCTTTGTGGAAAAAGGCTCCTTATAACTGATTGTGATACTTGATAATGATTTTGGTGGACTCACACAACCTTCTAAAAGAATAACAAGCTCTTGACAAGCTAGGTAATCAGGATCATTGCACTCATTAGAATCACCTAGTACACTTGAGAGTCTTCCTTCTTCAACTTGCACATGCTCTTCTCCTGGCAGATTTGGGGCTAACTCTTTCTCTTCTACAACTAGTTTTTCCACTTGTGGTGATTCAACCTCCTCTGATGATATGGAACCAATATGGATACTACATTTTGAATAAGTAGATTGTTGGTCATCATTCACTCGTGCTTGTTTTGTCTCTGCCACAAAACTAGTTTGTACCACCTATTCTTGAGCCTTAACTTTTGAAAGAGGTTTTTTTAGGAGTGGAATTTGCTTGATGTTGAGTCTCACAGCCCACTCCATATTTTTTGCAATATTTTTCTTGCTAGTATCCTTAGTCATATCCTCCTCTTTATCTTCAATATAATCATGTTCTTCCCAAAATGGGTTTTGAACTATAAGAGGATGGGTGAGTTGGGATTCAATGACTTCCCTCACTGTTTGAGATAACAGAAGAGGTACAACTTCTTATGTTGGTGTCCTTTATAGAAAAGAAGGAATCTTATAAGAATGAGGAAAAAAATATTCATGGTGGAATGGTAAGATAGGGGATGCAGAAATGGGATACTCAACATGGGCAACATGTGAAAATCATAGGATTTGGGGTCTATACTGAAATGATCTTGGTTGGGAAATAGAAAGAGGACTCTCAGGTGGTGGTGCAGAACCTTCCCATCGAAAGGATCACATTACATCAAACTCATAGGATTCTATTTCTTTGGTCCAACCTTCAAGCTAAGGCAACATTTCAGACATAAAAGTAATATTTTCCCCGCAAGCTATAAAATTGGCATGACAAGCTACCTTGAAGCCAATCTTGAATGCCTTCATTTGAGTTGTGGCTCTAGATTGTACCATGCCTACCTCCAATTTTTGCATCTTAAGTTTCAACTTTACATCTTCATCTGTAGGATAGCCTCCATCATCAGCATGTTCCTGCTCTTGAAAAGTTGCATAGTTAAGTGAACAATCAAACTAACCATGGCTCTTCTCATAGAGATATGCATGCTACTGATTTTCATCATAAAATGGAGCTGGATGTGGGTTAAAATAGCCTAAAGATGGAAATTACTATTGCTACTTCAAGTGGAAACTCAATCAGTGGAAATGAAACCATGATTTCACAACTTCATGAATGAAAAAATGGAAATATGTGGAAGAAAAATAGATGAGAATAGGTTACAAAAAATTTGTAACTCAAAGAGTGGGTTACTTAGACCAATAGAGTCACCATTTGTGCTTGGGTATACCTCCTAAGGATGTGATTTCACTAAGAGAACAAAAACTTAATGAAAAAAGTGAATAAAAATTAGCACACTTGTAATAAATATGAATCTTGTCCCACCGGTGTGCCAAAAAAATCTATTATCGCCAAATCACTACACCCCCGAATATCCTGAAGGTGAACACAATAATTCGGTGTGATTGGGTAACATGGGATCACCTATGAATTTGTGGGACTTACGGGCTTGAGGTGAACCTCCGGAGAAGGCCATCTTCCTCTTCCTAAACCAAACACAACACTACTCCTAATGTAAAGAAAACAACTAACTAGGCCTATGCTAACATTTCATGGGATTAGGGAGAGATATTTGTAAGAAATAAAAACTAAATTAGAAGTGGTGATGCACTAAGAAAGGTTTTTTCTAGAAAAATTACAACTTTCCAATGAAGAGATATTATCATGAGGAGGATCAAGATACATCACATACTTAATTTACACACACGCACTTCATTCCTTGATAAGCACAATGACCTCCAAAACTTGTAAAAGAAATACTAGTTGCACATTTCACCTAAAAACATGAGAGAGGAAAATAGAAGAAGAAAATGATGTAAGGACATAAAATTGATCAAAAAATATAATTTCCATTACTTCAAGCACTTGCACAGTGCATCATTACAGCAAGGAAAGGCATAAGTTGCCATTACAATTTTCACAAGAAATAGTTGAAGGAAGCTTGGAAATATGTCTAAATATTTGAATAAGAACACCTTTGTAAATTTTATAGCATTTCTATAATTGTGTGAGAGAAAGAAGGAAAAATCCTAAATTCTAGGCCAGAATGTAGCAGAATAGGTCAACCATGCTTGCCTCATTAATTATAACTCCACCTTTCAAGGCACTATCCATGGAATGAGGAAAACCTGTGATTTTGGAATGTAAAATTTCTGAAAATACATCTTTTTTTTGATTTTATCACGTAGCTCTTGCTCTCCCGATTCCAACGACTATAATTTTGTGGAAAATAGATAATGAAGGAGGAAGTTATGGTTTGTTAAGAAAAAGTTACTTCTTGGGTATCCTGGGAATTATACTCCATCAGCTCTCTGATAATGTATCCAAAAAATACAAATGCATACTCCAAATAATAAAAATTGATATTGTGAGTTACGTAATAGATATTCATAGAATAAAGAGAAGCGATAACAAACATGGATCTCGTTGTGTTTCCCCTCACAAACCCTAGCTCCAACATATTCGGCACCATAAGCTCATCCGGCCTTTGGGCACGATAAGGAAAAAATATGTGTAGACCAGAAAAAAAAATTGAGGGTGAGGGATTTGACCTTCTAGTTAGGAAGGAGGATAAAATGACCAATGGTTTAGTACATCAGATTGACTGAGATCCACAACTCCCTGCAGAATTAACATAAACTCTCGGTGTACATTCTCGCTTTGCTCCATGTCTTAGTTTGCACTCGAGAGGTAATACCTTGTGCTTTCTAGTCCATTAACTGCCTAGGATTTTAGATTTAAAATTTCTTCTTGCTAAAAAATTTCACATGAAGGTTGGGCATTTTGGGTTGGGATTTTCTAGTAAATCCCTTCGGATGACTCCTTGCTCCTCGCCTATGGGATTATTTGTGATTTCATGATTTATATGACTGGTATCCTTTTGGGTGGAGCCAAGGGTTAAAGCTCTGCCTTTTTAGGGAGAAATATTTAAAAATTCCTCTTCTTCGAAACCTCCCATAGCTTCCCCTTCCCCACTTACACTATGGATCAAACATATGAAGTCCTGACTTTGGAAATACAAGATAAAGAATACTTAGATATGCTTTACATGAAATAAAATCACAAACCTCCTTGATATACGGATTTAATGGTGTATGGAGATCATCCAATGATTTAATACATTGGATTCATACCTCTTGGATAGAAAATTGTAAAATTTTCCTTTGTGCATGAGGCTTTTTCATGGTTCTCTTCAATGACCTCAAGGATTACCAGAGAGCTATGGAAGATGGACCTTAGTTCGGGGTCAACGAGACTCTTCACAACTCCATGGCTTCCCGATTTTGACCCGAATACCTTCTCCATCACAAGGGTTCTAGTTTGGGTGCATTTTCCCAATCTTCCTCTTCACTTTGCCTTTGTAGTGGAAGAAATCGGTAACCTTCTTGGGTGATTCATCAAATAAGACAAGCAATGGTTACAGAGTGACATACTAACTTATGTTAGGATTTGCATGGAATTTTATCTCAGCAATGGTTTTCTGGATTAGATGACACTTAAGATGGGAGACACTAGCTATTCACATAATATTGACTATGAAAATACTGCCTTCAGATGTTGGAATTATAAGGAAACATGTCACCTTCATGTTTCCTACCCTTAGAAGAAATCCTAGGCTCCTAAAAAAAAGGTTCTATCCTCAAGCATTGGACTCCACCAGATACAGAAGAATAAGGTGATGTTGACACCGAATGTCAAAAACAACTGAAAATCATGCTATTATAGCCTCTGTCCCAACCGCTTGTACTACCACCCTTTCATCTATAGTTTATTCCGATTCAACCCCTCCCCCGAGGGTGGATAGTCGTTATCTATTACTCCCTCTTTGGATGAACCATCTCGGATGCTTGAATAACCCCATGAGTCTAATCACTCGACTCGGATAAGGAAATTTCCCATCCTCTTGAGGGTTCTTCATCCTTGTACTTGTTGAGTACAATCCTCTTATTAAGATGCTTCCGTAGGAAAAATGGCAATTAGTCCACTCAAAGAAGGGGAAAAAGGGAAGGCATTGACCTCTCTTTCTTTCCTCCTCTTGTTTTCCTGTTTCTCCTCTCTCTCTCTCTCTCTCTCTCTCGGTCTCATTGTCATTTAAGGATGCATTCCTCTATTCTCCTTTTTATCCTCATTACTTTACTACTAGTGGCAATTGTTCTACTAGAGTTTCTTCTTTCTCCCTATTTTTGTTGTTTGCTTTACTATGAGTGGAGAATAGATGCTCCTCTTTTTTCTCGTGGTTTTCATTTTCTTCTTTTCTTCTTTCTTTGGACCTTTTTGGTCCTTTTCTCACTTTGCCTTTGGGCTTCTTCACTTCAATGCTTCATTGTTCTATCTCGGCCTTAGGGGCCATTGTAAAGGTCATGGGTCCTCCCAAAACCCCCACTTTACACTTTTTCCAAAAAATATAAAAATAATATTTTAATAATTTTTGTGAAAGTACCCTGTGCCTTTGGTGGGACCCTATGGTGAAAAACTACATTTAGGGGCTTTTAATGTAGATTATCCAAATTATCTCACCAACCAACTCGGCGAAATGTGGTTCATGAGTTCCTTATTTTTATTTACATGGTGTGCTCCTCATTGAATTTACCACCTTTACTTCTAACTCGCATGCTCTTGACACCAAGCTCCACATATCATGTTGACCGGGTTGATCTCCGCAACTCGCCACGTAGCATTGACTAGGCTCACACCACTATGTTTTAATGTCACCCGACCAGCAAACAGCCAAGTTAACTTGGAGTTCCATGTTTACATTAGATTACAATGAACACGTTTGCATTAGTTGCTACATATGGGCACATGTTCAATACATATCGACCGAGATTTTAATCAAATTGCCCTCACATTACATTGAATTGTGGCAAGCTTACCACTTCAATTCGACACGTGCTTGATGACGAGACTTGCACCACTCTCGACAAAACCTGTGACTCACCTTGGAAATTGGGGATGACTCGGTCAACATGAGCTTGCACTCACAACGACTCTAACCATTTTGAAAACCTCGAATATCAAAATTTGCAAACCGCGAAACCCCGAAAATCTGAAATTTCAGAGTTTTGGGCCTTTCCCATTTTAGCCAAGTCACTCCATCAAGTTACGAAAGGGAAGTCTAAAGTGATGTTTGAAAGGAGGTTTTGAAAACAAGTTCTAAAAGCATCACCTCGGAGAATCAATGCAAACAACCGACTTGCTCTTTAATTCCATGTCGAGCTCATTAACGGATAACTTACACCCTACTTGGCTTGCATCAATTGTGAACCCACCGTGTTTCTCGATGATATTACTAATTATGTGATATAATCACACAAAATCCTTCACCTTGATTTCCTTCATGCACTTGTGATGCCTAACCGAGCCATTCCAATGGCTTGTCGATGAGGAATGAACATTACGTAACCCGAAACCATACTCTCACTAGATAACCTTTATGTACTTGTCTCAATACGTGACTTGGCTCAATGTCATTTGTAATGTTGAGCTCACATCTCTACGAGTTGTTACGTGCTTGCCCAACCGAGCCAAGAATATATCCGCCTACATGCTTTTCCTCCGATCTTAGCTTGCGAACTTAATTCTTGACTTGGGATATATTTCACTTCACTAGCCCCAATCGAATGATTCAAAACCCCTCTACCATTGTTTGACGTCAAGAAACTTGCTTGGCCTTACCTACTTTTGAGATATATGAGTCTAAGTTTCTTCATCAAGCTCAATAATTCCATTTCGAGCCCATATTATTCATGTTTAGCTATACATGTCGTTTCAACATCTGTCGGGTGAGCTTGGTATGGATCTAAAGGAATTGTCCTCCATTGCTTGATTTTCCAAACTCGCCACCCGCTAAGTTGTCTATTCCACCGAACCACTCGTCATTCTCTCTTGCTTAACTTGACGATGTTGATCTCACCCTCTGCCATCTTTGACGTGTGATTCAAACTTGATCCCTATATTTTTACACATGACTCTCTTGGTTACTCTTCAATATCTTGAGTGGCTCGCTCCTTAACAATCTACTAATCAACTCTTCGCAACTCATTTCTCCATGGCTCGACATCCAAATTCTGATTTGTGAATGACTTGGTCTCCTATTCAAGAAACTAGCTACAAATTATAAAACTTGGCTTGAGTCTACCTCATCCATGCTCATTCCACTATAATACTCGAGCTCTTTATTTTAAATGGATTGAACCATTTTCCAACCTTGCATGCTTCAAGACCTCCTCGATGACGTGAACCAACACTTCTTGGTCCTTCGAGTTCTCCAATATGCATCTGATTTCCTTGCATGGCTACATCTTAAAGTGCACAACTCGAGCCTACCTACTCTCGCTCAACAAGCCTTCCAATTAATTTTTCCATCCGCTTGAAGCTTGACACAATGAGCCCGAAAGGCTCTTATCAAATTATTTCACCGATCCACCAAACTCTTGAGCTCGATTGGCTCCAAACTCAAGTAAAAAAATCAGTTCTTTCCTTGGAGCTCCTCTTTTAACTACTAAGATCGTGCCCTTTTCTTTTCCGAGCTAGTTATATGTTGAGTTCCTATCTCTTATCCCATTTCTTCATTCACAAGCTCCACATCCCATAGGGAGCCCAACTTGTGCAAGAACCTCCCCACCAAGCCATGTACTTGGGCTTACTTGCCAACATATTCTCCATTATAATCTCATAATTTGGAGTCTCGAATGAGCACATTTTCAGATTTTGAAATCTGAACCACGCAAATCAATTTCAAACCTTTGAAATGCAACATGCACAAACCCTAAAATGGCTCAACTCTAAAACCCGAAGTCCAAATTTTGGACTTCAAATTTTGGAAGTTGGCTCACAATTCCTCAACTCACCATCCTAAGTCTCCAAAATGTCAAAACCTCTGATAACTCGAAAGGATATATCCGAAACAAACTCCAAAATCATCTTCCTTTGTACTGATCAGGCCATTTCGATGTACCGAGCAACTCCCTAGCTTGAAGCCATTTAGACCTCCTAAGCTAATCTTTATCAGATTGTGAAAAATCTTCATCATTTCTATCTATGACCTCATTTTTGACCCATGTGATGCTATGAATAAACACTCATTGTGTGAAATTTATTTCTTTAGTAACTCATAAGTCAAGATGGATTCAAAAATTGCAATCTCATTCGATGAACCAAACTCATGAATTAATTTAGGAAGGAACTTACGGTCCCAAGATGTAATTCTCCACCCTTGTCCACTTTTTCCCAAGAGGATGAAAATTGACAACAAAGAATAACCCATAACGCCTCTTCTTCGACCTTGTGTTATCGAAACATGATTTTTTCAGTTCTACTTAAATCATCGGTAGTTTGGTTGATTGCAAAAACTCGTCGAGAGATGTAAAGCATGAGATTATCCTCAAGGGAATATTCTTTTTCCATATCCACATTAGGATTTGGGACCTCCACAACTGAATCTTGTTGATTGAAGGAGTTCTGCACCATGAGGGTCTGGAATTACACATCATTTTTGTAATCATTTTGATTACGCAATCGGTTTCATGAGAAACACCAGTTAAAATTTTGTGCTACATTATTTTATATTGGAACAATGGACTTACTTGTGTTGGTAGTAGGAAGCTATTGTATAGTAGATATCGCTTGAAGAGGTAAATTAGGATTTGGCCTTGAAATTTATTTGTTTAATAATTTTGGACATGTATATTTGACTTGGATATTGAACTCTCTATTGCTAGTAACATTTGTTAAACACCCGATTTGAAATATATCCCTAATTGAAACTTGGGTAATTTCTAAGTGTTTGGGCTTATTACCTCTTGAGGGAGACAAATTCATAAGATAAATTCTTCACCAACACATTGAGGTCATTATTAGCATATTTCTTATTGGGAGAATAATATGTGGAGGTGGATGAAGAAAAATTTAGTTTGGGAATATGTGCAAAAGATGGCTAAGTACTTTGAGGCTAATCTAGAAAAAGATGTGCAAGAAGTCTAGGAGCTATTTTTTCATCTTGTATTAGAAAATTTTCAACCTTAATGGCTATTTTATGCATTAAGTAATGATTTATCTCTCATAGATTAGATCATTACAACAATATTATGTTAGAAACTAGAACATTGAGAGGGGGTGAATCAATGTTCAATTCAAATTTTAATCACCTTCAAGAATATTTATAGATTAATCAACAAAAAAAAAAAAAAAATGGAAATCACACATAAGAGGGATAATAATATTTAAGTGGGAAACCCAAATTAGGAAAAAACCCATTGAACCAAAGGACTATCTTCACAATGGTTACAAATATGTTGAGCTACAACTCAAAAGATGAAGTTATAACTTGATCGGTTTACAAGCTACAACTTGCACTTGATTGTGATCCTAAATTTGCAATCTATCCTTATCAAATTACCTACAATTTCATCAAGACTTCACCTCTCCGTCCACCTACTATCTTACCAATGATGCACTCAAATTATTCTTATTTAATTTCTTTCTAAGGTACAGTTTGATCTTCAATTTTCAACAATCACACATACTCAAGGAGGTCATGGTTATACTCTTACTGAAATCTATACTCTTACTAAAATTTCTATATTTCTTATTCTATGGTATGAATCACTACTATGTCTCGATTTGTCACAATACTATATCAATGTCAAAGACACTATATCTTTGTTTTCATTGTACTTCTATGGCTCTATTTTGAATGTCTCATAGTTTCATTTAATTCTACCTTTATTTATCTTTCCATTTCATCAAATGATCACATCAACTTACATTCACAACCAAGCTCATCATTTTTATATCATAACCATTAAAATTAACATTATTTTCCTTGCTCGAACACTTCTTTCCAAAATGCTAACTCTTCAACTTCACTTGAACATTTTCTCTTCTATATCTTATCATGCTCTCTTTAAGAAATTTTCTTTTTCATATTATATATTTTATCATTCATGCATGTTTATATCTCACACTTCTTTGAGAATCATATAGATGAATGAGATTTTCAACTTCAATAAGACCTTTTTTGTCTTTTCTACCTTTTGAGATCCTTCTCATAGTTGAAACAAAGAGGAACTTGCAAACTAGTAACTTAGAATGAATCTACAAATTCTCCTTCACACCGAATAATAATTCATCAAACAATGATATATGCCTTTACAAATTCAACAAGGTAATATGCAACTAGAAATATAAGTTATTTCAACTTTGTTTTAAGGAAAAATTTATGAGTCTACAGGTACAAAATCATTGCACTCATTAGTGCACACTAAAACATGGATGGCTCTCTACCTTTGATATCCATTAAAACCTACCAAGCCTTTGAATCACTCTTTTGGAGGAGAAAACCAATCATACTATTAACTAAGACAATGAATCAACTCCTGCTTGCCAAAATCAACACTTTCATATATAATATCAGGTTTTAAACCAACTTCAAGATATATCAAGGTTGAATGATCCACTACTTGGATTTTGAAGGGGTTAGAAAGAGATATAGTATATCACCAACAAAAAATTGCACTTACAAGCTCGGATGATACTAAAAACATGAAGTTTGTTTCAATTCTTCATTGTTGTCTTGAGGTGTTGCACTTTGAATCAAAAAAACAAAAACAACTATTTATTGACATCCATTATGACCTCTGAAATCTTTGAATGATAATTTAAAACGATTCCATCGAATAAATTTATCATAAGCTTGATTTTTACCTCTATGCATACATGGAGGATGAGTTTGGAGAATACTATCACTAAATTTCTTAACCAAAACTAAATTAAAATGTTCCATTTATTTTACAACATGCTAATAATTTCCATCTAGATCTTTCTACAAAAATAAAAAAATTATTGGTTAGAATTCAATATTCAATCAAAACTTCTTTGAAACCCTAAAACCAGGGGTTTGTGAATTGTGAAGACCCGAGGGAAAGAACAAATGATTTCTCAGTCATTTTTAATGAAATTTTAAAATTCAAATTTTTGAGACTTTGTGAGACCAACTTCCATCTTCCCAATCAAGTTACAAGAGTGAATTATTTAAAAAAGCTCCCAAAAAACACAAAATAATGTGAATTAGTCTAAAATGGATACAAGACAAATCATGTTGGGTTTAAACTTGATAAAACATGGTACATGAGAATCCACTGATATTTATGGAGGAGGAATGAGATCTTATTAAAATTCTTAGGAAGCGACCACCCCATATTCAAACTCTAAACCCACACCTTTGTATGAGACTTTCAAATTGGATAGTGAACTCTATTTACATTTTCACTTTGTTAGTAGGTGTTGTTGGAGCTCCAATATGCACCCATGCTTGAATCATAGACAACTTGGGATTCTACGAGGCAACATGGGACTATCTCTCAGTTGTATTACCTACGAACTAAGATAGACCTCTAGAGAAAGTTGACTTCCTCTACCTATTCCTAATGCTAACACTACTCCTAATACTGAAAGAAAATCCTAACCTAAACATTCCAAAGGACTAGGGATAGAAGGAGATGTAACAAAGGGGAAATACTAAGCTAATAGGGGTAGTGATAACACCAGGAAAAAGTGTCGATCACTCTCTATGAAGCAGAGGAAAAGAAGAAAAATTTGGGTGAGAGGGTAGAATAAACATGCCACAGACAAGAACCACGTAGATCTGAATTTCTTCACACGAAAAACACATGAAATGGAACTTGCAAGTAAGGAGAACACATAGCATGCCAAGAAATGCAAACAAAGAGGCAAGGAGAAATAAAACATGAGACCAGGGCAGAGAGATAGCCACAAAATCTGATTTTATTTCTTAAGGGATGCATAATTGTCTACATTCATGGAAGAAGGTGAAAATACATTAGAGACCAAGTTCAAGGTATGAAACTCATGGGAAGTCAGCCACCATTTTGGCATGGTGTCGTTACAACAAAGATTATCCATTTTTATGAGCAAAGCTCTTACATTTATAGAAAAGGAGAGAAGAAGAAGAGAAAGAGAGGGAAACTTGAAATCAAATTTCCAACCACCAACAACAAGAAATAAATTATATTAATAATCTGGGTGCCTCGATTATCCACTTTGTAAAATGCCATTTTCTTCGTTAGAGATATGGGTACCCATACTACATTAAATGCTTGTAGTTGTTCCACCTAGAATTGTATATTTTTCATGTTGGATAATTCTTCCACCTTTACATGTATCTATCCTTAATAAAATTAAAAAAATCCAGTTTCCATTGCATAGAGGATGTTGAGACCTTTCTATCGATATAAAGTTTACAAAAATTGGATCATCAGATCGAAAGATATGGTAATTTTAGTCTCCCATGAAAACTACCATTTTCCTTTTATCCTTGGCTCTCTATTTTCATTCTTGCCTTTGGGGTTCTTCTTTGTGTGTTGTGGTTTTTCCTACCTTTCTACTTCAATCTGCGGCCTCCAGTGTAACACGGCTTCATGTCAACATCCGCGGACTTCTTTTAGATTTAATTTAACCCACGGCTCTATGTTTCAGTGTATTGTGGCTTGTTAAAAAATATGTGGCGATGTTCTTTATATTGCAGCTTGTTTTCTTCTCCCTATGAATTCATCAATTGCTATTTTGATCTACGGCCTCTACTAGTTTGGCACGGATTTGAATCATCACTGTGGTTTTTCTTTTTTGATCTGTGTCCTTCTATTTTGCATTCATTTCTTGTTCAGAATTTATTGGAATTTCATATTTGGTCATGGCATCATCCAATTCTTTGCCTCCATAGTTATTTTTGTGTGTTGCAGTTTTTTCTACCTCTCTACTTCATTCTGCGGCCTCCAAGTTGTTCTATTTTTACAAGCGATGCAAAAATAGACAACAGGTGTAAACACAATTTTCTCTCATAAGGCCCTAGTTTTCACATTGAGACACCTTATTTTACATTTGTGCCTCATGATAAGAAGGAAGATTTCACTCCAAGTCTTGGGAGAGAGGTTTTAAGTACAAATGATCTTCCAACATGTCCTTATATGGTGTTTACTCATCAAGGCAACACAAGACAAGATGATAACAAGAGGTTTATTCTTTCAAATCACTAAAAAAACCAACTATAAGATTCATTAACTCACCAAAGGCCTCAGTAAATGTTGATCATATGCACCACTTGAAAATCTTGACAATAATACCAAAAAGACTCATTTTAATTCAATGCTTCAAGAAATAGACTTGAGAAGAGAAATAGTCTATCAAGTAGAATACTTGTCCGTTTTCCTAAAAGTTTTTGAATTATTTCAAGATTGGATTCCTCTAAAAAATTACTTCTATGATTTATCTGAAGAAGGAACTATATTTTTTCTTGGGTGCTAAGAAGCCAGACAACTTATTATGCACTTTTCAAAAAGCCTGTTTTAGAAAAACTAGCATAACTTTCACATACCATCTCAGAACTTGATGAAATTTGGCATGAAGCACCAAAAATCACCCCTCTACATGATCCATGAGATATATTTTCATAAATATTCATATACACTTCTATTCTATCTCATTTTCATTAGTCTACACTATTAGTTCTCAAGGCCAACTTCACGTGAATGTTTGAATTTTACCTCCAGAGCTAAAATAAGACTTGTTATTTCTCACACATGCCCTAGAAAACATTCTAAGGCTTCTCCCATTATTATATGACATTTTCATGACATGTTCCAACCTATCACACCTCATCAAGCTCTAGAAACAAGCCTAAATGGACCATTTTCAATTGCAGCTTCCACTAGATGACCTATAACACTCTGTAAGAGATATTTCCCATGCTTACAACATCATTATTAACCTGTAGACCATCTAAAACCAGAAAGAAGACCTATAATTTTCTTTTAGTGAATAGCCACCTCACTTTTTGAGCTTGTAGCACCCTGAAACCCATATGAAACTAACCTGAAGCCTCAAGAAACCAACTTGAGATACTTGAACACCATTGATAACCACATGACCTGTATGCCCTTTCATTGTTCCTTTTCCATAAATTCCATGTAACATCAATGAAAAAAACCACCAATGCAACATTGGTTAACAATCCCCCCCTTTGTCATTGATGGAAACAAGAAGAAAATTTGATGGAAAACTGATATGCTAACATCTTCAGACCATGAATTCAAGTTTCTAGCACACTCTCTCCCATTAAAAGACAACAATATGATTATCTTGAAAGATAAATAAAATAGAGCATGCTCATATCTTAAGGCTCTCCCCTTAAAAAGATGTTGTCATTTAGCTTGAAAGAACTCAATCGATTCTGAAACCTTCTTACATTTAACACCCGAATACTCCCCCGAGATTAATACATGAATATTCATCCTTCACATTATTTTATGTATTTTATAGACCTTTAACTTTGTGCCTTGGGCTAGAGAATAAAATCCCCTTGTTTAAACTCAACCTGAGGCTTCTTGGAGAAACTTTGGCACCTGATCTACTCCCCTTTCAAACCGGGATAATTAGTGACTATTAGGGGCTGATCTTACCCCCAATTTATGCCTTAATTTCTAAAAAATAGATCTGGGCAAAGGTTTTGTCATTATATTAGCCACCTCTTCTTTTGTAGACACATGTTCAGGCATGCTTCTTTGCTCATTGACTTTCTCTCTCAAAAAGTGATATTTTATAGGGATATGCTTAGTCTTTGAATGCAACACTAGATTCTTTATGACACTTATGGAACTTGTGCTACCACAAGTATAGAGGAATAATACCTTCAATTTCCATGTTATAGTCTTCAAGAGTTTTCTTCGTCCACATAACTTTTGTACAAAAATAGTTGTTGCTGAACATATTTAGCCTCACAAGTGAAAAGAGCTACAAATGATTTTTTTTTACTCAACCATGAAACAAGGAACTTACCTACAAAGAAATCTCCACCAGTTGTGATTTTTCTATCATCTATGTTGCCTACCCAATCTGCATCTGTGAAGGATTTAATATGAAATTCATTGCATCTTGGATACCAAATACCATAATCTAATGTCCCCATGAGATACCTGAATATTATTTTCACTGCTAGAAGATGAACTTCCTTGGGTCTTCTTGAAATATTCCAACCAAACCAACTTCTTGCATAATATCAGGTCTAGATGTTGTTGAATACAAAAGGTTTCCTATCATGGACCTATATAAAGTTTGATTTACCTTTGGTGAGCTATCTTCTTTACTGAGTTTACACCCTACACTCATGGGAGTGCTTACTGGCTTATAATCTTACATCTAGAATCTCTTAAGCATTTCCTTAATATACTTTGTTTGTGAGATAAATATTCCTTCCGATTTGAATAATTTTCAGCCCTAATAAAAATGAAAGTTCACATAACATAGACATTAAAAATTCCTTTTTCATTAACATGGAGAAGCCATGTGACATGATTTCGATGTTGCTCCAAAAATTATGTCATCTACATAAACAACAATCAACATGTGTTATTTTTCTTCCTTCATGTACAATTTTATTATTATTGGTATATAGTTTTTTTAAAGGACTATACCCTTGTAAAAAGGCTCAAAATCCAAATTATACAATTGTACCAAATCAAAAAGTGATCAAAATTAGGATTTTACAAAAAATCCCAACAATGAGATAAATAGTCTACCAAGAAAAGTACCACATTCTACAACCAACAATATAAAAACAACAAAAAAATAGCAATGAAGCAACAACTTAGCAAAGAAAATTAGATGCCAAAATTTGAGACAGTGGGATCCTCTTCACTTGAATGCATTTTCAATTATCTTCTTCATCTCCTAAAAAGAAATGAATAACACCAATGTCAGTAACCTGTGAAGGATCAATATTTTCCACTTGACTAAAGAATTGGTCTTGAACTAGCCCATCCTTCCAAATATTCTCAGAAATGTTGCTCAACATACAAACATTCTTGACTTGGGTTTTTAGAAAATTTACAACTACTTTAAAAGCTGAGAGGGTATCATCTTGTATGTATCTAACTCCATGAATCCTGGTGTCTAGGGAATGAAGCTTCTTGTAGATCTCTGTAATCTGATTGTCTTCTAGACCAGGTCTCTCATCTAATTTCCTTTTCCCCTCCTTCTTGGATAACTATCTCACCTCTCCCTTTAGAGCTCTAATTTCCTTCTCCAAATTCTCAATTATCTTCTCCAAATATCCTTTCTTTGGCTCCCTCATAGACATCAAGCCTTGGAAAACTTCAAGATCTTTATTTTTCTATTGTGAAGAAATATCTTCAACGGGGAAGGGGATTGGGGGAGTAAAAGGGGTTCTTTGACTGGAATTTCCTCTGCCCCATTGGGTTGGTAGGAATATGCATAGAATCTTGAGGGAGAGGGGTAGGGATAGGGCTAGGGTTACGAGAAACATGAGGGGTTTGAAGGAGAAAATAATTATGAAGTAAAAGATGATCCCCATTGCGGGGAAGGGACATTGAGTGTTTTTGCACCTCCAAAATGGATTTTTCCAAGGAGTTTAAAGTGAAATATGGAAAGGAAAAATATATATCTACCTTCTAAGGTGACGTATCTCACCATAATTTTGGCTATTTCATTAAAATGGGATGGAATAAAAGCCACTTTAACTCCAGCAGTGAAAAATTCAAGCTCTTCATATCCCTCAAGAAACTTATTAGTTTCCGTAGATTTATAAATCCTTCTACTGATCAAGAAAATATTACCCTCCATATGCATCTTTGTTACCTCATAAATAAAATATTCTATGACTATGAACGATATTCCCTCATATTCCATGGTCATATTCTTCTAAACCTTAACAAATTGTAAGGAAATGTGCTTGTCATACCCATTAATCCACTCGATCAAATTAGCAACCCCTCATATCTGCAGATATATCCATAGCTCCTCCTTCTCCTTCCATGATGGGTTGCATGTTGGCTCTACTTGACATGGTGCACCTCCCATTTTGTCTCTGAAACTACTTGTTTTTATATTCTTCTTAACAATGGTGATAAAAGCACCTTTAAACCGCTTCTTATCGTCCTTATCGTCTACCTAGAAAACATGCAAATTAATGAAAGGGTAAGGGCACTTAAAGTGGATAGTACGCTGAAAAACCATTGTTATAATTATCCTTTCCTTCACATGTGTGAAGGACACCTCACCTTTATGATTTTGTTTCATTTCTATGTTGATCATTGTAAATAGCGCTTTGTACATTATTAGGTAACTCCTCATGATTGTACCAAAATTGTAATTGTTGATTGAGTACACCATAATTAGCTAGAGTGTCTACTACCTTATTCCCCTTCCTATAATAATTTGAAATATTTCAATCATTAAAGGAATTGAAAATGTTAATGGCCTCAATAATAAAGTATTTTATTGTCCAACTGGGAGGGTTCAACTTATTCAATTGATTAATGATATTCATGGAGTATCATTCTATGATGATGTTAGATATGTTACATTCCTTAACCATCTTGACATAATGCCAATAAATATTTAGCATAATGATTGGATTGACATCTCATGCTTCCATCATAAACAACAACTATATAGCATTTATGTACAAATTACTATCATCTACACCTTTCCTAAATCCTTGCTCAATCAAATACTTGTCTAACATGCTATATCAGGATCTAGGTGCTTTTATGATCCCAAATAGTTCCTTTTTCAGCCCACAAACATAATCCAAGTCATCAGTAAGAGAAAAACCATCTAGTTTCTCAATATAAACCTCCTCATTCAAGTTCCCATTGAGAAAAGATGACTTCACATCCATTTGATACACTTTGAAACCTTTATGAGCTGCATATGCTAAGAAGAGCCTAATGGATTCCATCCTAGCCACAGGAGAAAATTTTTCATCAAAATCTACTCCTTCTACCTGTGTATAGCCTTTACAAACTAGCCTTGCTTTATTTCTTGTTACTTCACCTTTTTCATTCAATTTTTTCCTAAAAACCCACTTGGTTCCAATGATATTCTTGTCTTTTGGCCTAGGTACCATCTCCCATGTTTCATTTTTCTCAATTTTGTCTAGCTCTTCATTCATTGCTTTATCCAATTTTGATCCTTACTAGCTTCCATTACATTCTTTGGTTCTACTTTAGATAAAAGAGCCATATCTTCTTGATTTTGAGTAACTTTCAGCCTCCTTTTTTGAACACCTGCTTCTTTGTTTCTTATGATTTGATTTGAAGGATGATCTCTTTTAGCTTTACTTGAATGTGCTTGGTATTAGATCTTTATTATTCTTCACTTTCTTCTTCATGTTCAACTTCTAAAATTTCTTCATCATCCCGATTTACAATGAGCTTATGGATTTTCTTTAGGTTGAATTTTCACCTTCTTTAAACCTAATTCATCAACTATAACATTAGTGCTCTCTATTATCTTATTTTGACTCTTAGTGTAACATATAAATGTTGAAATACAAATTGAGTATCCAGAAATATGCATTCATCACGCCTTGAGTAAAACTTACCTTGATTTTCATTATCCCTCTTGATTTAGCACTTGATTCCAAATACTTTGAGGTGCTTTACAATTGCATGCCTTCCTTTCCATAGCTCAAATGGATTTTTCTTGTTATGAATTCTTATTTGATCCATGTTTAAGATGTATATTATTGTTCCTATTGCTTCTCTCTAGTATCCATCAAGCAATTTTGATTCATTAAGCATAGTTCTAGCCATTTCCTGTATAGTTATGTTCTTCCTCTCTACCACCCCATTTTTTTGAGGTGTCCTTGTAGCTAAGAATTGTCTTCTTATTCCATGATTCTCACAAAATTCATCAAATTTAGTTGACCAAAACTCTCCTCCTCTATCAGACCTTAAACTCTTTATTTTTCCATTCTTTTCATTTTCAACTAGTTCTTTGAAAGCTTTGAATCTTTCTAATGCCTTTGAATTTTCTTTGAGAAAGGAAACCCATGTCATCCTTCTAAAATCATCAATCAACAACATGAAATAGCTATCTCCCTATATGCTTTCAGTTCTAGTTGGTCCTACAAGATCTGTATGAATCAACTCTAAAGGTTGTGTAGTAGAATATTCTTTTGTTTTGAAGCTTCTCTTTGTCTGTTTCCCATGAAGGCATGATTTACAAATTTTATCAGCTATTTTTATGATCTTAGGCATGTTTCTAACACACCCCATAGAGATAATTTTTATAAGATTGTCAAAATTTAGATCTCCTAGTCTTCTGTACAAAATCCACTCTCATCCACTTTACTTGTGAAACATTTTCCTTTGTTTAGTTCTTTGAGAACATAAATGTTATTTTCAGTCCTCTTTCCTTTTCCAACCACATTACCTATTTTCTCTTTCCTTATGTCACATCCTTGATCATGAAACACTACAATATATCCTTGTTTACACATTTGGTTAACACAGATTGTGCTTGAATCCTTCAACATAAAATACATTTTCAGTTATGTTTTTTCTATTATCAAGACTTATCTTACCTTTTCCAAAAATGTTAGCTGATGTATTGTCCCCAAATCTCATTGTACCAGAAACATTTTCCTCTAAGGATATGAATTTTCTCTTGTTTCCTATCATATGGCTAGAACACCCATTGTCAATGTACCACTCCATGTCTTCACTCTAGAGAATGAAAGGTTTTTGTGCTATTAATACTTGATCTTTTTGCATGTAGGATATGATTTAACCTTGTAGACATTCTTGTTCTACTGTGGAGGTATTTGATAATAGAACTTGGCTATATGCCCATACTTTTGGAAGTTATAACAAACCAGTTCATCCTTTCTTCTTACATGATAAAATTTCATATGTCTACCATGACCTTTTGCATACATCCTACATTTTGCAGCTTTGTGACAAAATTCATTACATGCAAAACAATATCCATAAAATGAGTGTGCATACCTCATGGCATAGTGTCTTCCTGGATGATGTTTCTTCTTGAAATCAGCTTTCTTAACTTTAGGGGGCTCTTGAATTGTCTTGGTCACCTTATTGCTTGCTGATTTTTCATCTTCCTTATTCTCTTCAAATCCCAAACCATTTTTTCATTTGCATCTCTTTGCTTTCTTAAGAGATCACCTAGATCAGTTGTGCTCTTTTCAAACTTTTGGTATACTTTCAATTTTTTAGAGGTGTGATCCAACTAAGCTTCGCAAGCTCCATTTTAGTTTTGAGCTTCAAATGTTCTTCTTCCTTGATCTTGAAATCTTCTTCAATTTTCTTGACTTGTTCTTCAAACTCCTTAACCATTTCTTCATGTTCTTGAGCTTCCTTTTTCTGATTTTCCTCAAGAATGATGATCTTTCCTTCATAATATTTCACCATGAGTTTCACTTTTTGGTTTTTCTTTCTTCTTATACAGGTGCCAAGGATATGTATCTTGACAATATGAGATTCTTGAATGCTTGAGAAGCATGTTGACATGATTAATTGAACTTTTGAGGGTTCTTGGGAACTCATAATAGTGGCATAGTATAGGTATAGGTGGTTAACTTGGTTATAGGTGTTCATTGGGAGCATGTATAATAGCTTGGAGGTGTGACAGTGTGTTTTGGAGTCACATGAGCTCATGGAAGCATGAATTTAGTGTATAATTGTATATGAGGTATTTTTGGTAATTTACGAGAGGTTTCTTGTTCATTTATTGCATTATTTCAGTTGACCTAGCTTCTACAGTAAGGATCTAACATGCAAGCATAGGTAAGTATTAGTAACTAGAGAGATTGAGGTATGGAATTGAAATTATGATGATTGGAGATGTTATAAGGATGATTCATAGTGCCTTGAGATAAATTTTAGGTACCCATGATGTGTATATTTCTAGATATGACTAATTTTGTGAGACAGGGTGAAAATCAAGTCATTTTCCATCTTGAAGTTCAACTTCAGATGCTCGTTGTGAAACAGTGTTATTTGCATGGGAACTTGTTCCTTTTAGGTAATATTATATGGTGAGTTTATAAGGTTTAAAAAGAATGAGGTCATTTTATTTTCATATTTTTATGAACGAATGTTAAGAAGGTAAAGAGGTTTAAAACCTTAATAGGAGTCATTTATAGAAAGTGAAGTATAGTGACCCAATTTTGATCTGTTCATCAAAATAAATGATTATATGTTTTATATAACTCTATAATATTTCAATAAATTTATGGTTTAGGTCATGGTGATGAGTGGGCCCCACCTAAAAATGGTAGTTTATGAAGAAGATGGTTTTGGGACAAGGTTTACCAAAGGAGTAACATGTAAAATTGATTGTGCATGATTTATGAGAGTTTTTATTGATACAAATGGAGATTTCAAAGCATTTTCATGAAGGTAAATGGTGTTTTGAGGTCCAAATAGGTTGAATGGTCAAAGGGCAGTTTTGGGGTCTCAAATAGCAATGCTCAGTAAAATGAGCATAACTTGAGCTATAGGTAGAATTTTGAAGTGATTAAAGTTGTTCTGGAAAGAGGATAGCTCTATTTATGTGATTTTTTCCTAATGATGAAGTAATTTTATAGGGTTTATAGGGAATTATTTGGACAAGAATATTTTTTATAGTTTAAGACAACATGTGTTTTGGTGTAACTTTGATGTTGTTTAAAGGATGCAATGGATTGGGTGATTATTACTATCATATGTAATGTGAATAGGGATGAATTTGGAATCCAATTAATAATTTTTTAGGTCTTGAATATATGTATTTTTTTATGATCTAACATTTGGAAACAAGGTTTTTGCAGTTGTTTTGGTGAAGGAAAAAATAGTTGTGATTTGAAGAGATGGATGTTTTATGAATTGTATATTTCTTATAAGTTTTATAAAGGTTATTAAATATAATTCAATTGGTTATATTGAATGTTTATATCTTGTTTAAGTTATTTTGTGATCAAATGAAGTTTCCAGGAGTGAAGGGTGTAGGAAACAATCAAGTTTTGAGAATTTCAAAAGGAACTGGGCCCAGTAAATGAAATAATTTGATTGGTTGATATTAATTGATACCATGTATGAATGTTAAATTATATTTTAATCATGTGTTATGAGTTTTGGGTTATGAAAAATTATGGTACTAATGTTAGGGAAATTTTAAGATTGTGTCCATGGGGTTTTGAGCCATTTTTGGCACATAAAATGATGGTTTTGGTTCGAATGACGTAATTGGGTGACTTTTGAATGTTTTATTTCAAATTTTAATTGTTTAATTGATGTAATGGTAGAACAAAAATTAGGTAAAAGGTTGTGCCTAAGTTTGAAATGAGGAGAAGCATATAAAAGCATGTGTTTGGGTACTTTTTGGAACTAGTTGTATGTGTGCGTGTAGAGAGACCTAGGTGAGATATAATTGCAGGTGTTTGAGCATGATTTGGAGATGAATCAAGTGTTTTTAATGTTGAGAAGAATCAGAGGACATGAGAGCAATAGTATAATGATTTTTAGAGGGTTTGAATGGCTTGTTTTGTGAAGTGTGATCACTTAAGGTTTGATTGAAGAATTATGAGCTGAACAAGAGGTATCCATCGGTTTGGAAGAAAAAAATGAGATAGATACACATCATATGGTATTTGAGTTGGTTCTTTACCAACTTTAGAGGTTGTATCCTCATTTTAGAGTTGGTGCTTCTCAAAAATAGGGGTTGGTGCTCCTTTTGGTGTGGGTGCCTCAATATATTATGAAAAAATAAATATAAGATTATTTTTCAGGTGATTTTTCTTCCCCTTGAGGTTTTCCCACTTATATCTTGTGTCTTGTGTTGATGATATTGCTTATGGTTCTTGCACATATGATTGTTTGATGTATGCACACATTAATGGATGGTTGAATGTTTATGAGTATTTGTATATGAAAGTTTGAAATATGAATTTAAATTTTTATAAGGACTGATTCACCCCCCTCTCATTCCATTTTTCTTCTAACAATTGGTATCATAGAAGGCCCTTATAGATAATCTTGAAAGCTTGTGGGAGATCTTCTGAAGCACAAAATGGGTGGTAAGAAGAATAATTATCAGAAAGGAAATAACTCCAAAGATGATTGTTTTTCTACTTCAAGTGAAGGTAAGAATTGTTTAGAAAATATTCCTAAAATTTATTCTCCCTAGGAGTGGTAACTTGTGAATTTGGAGAAGGGTTTAGTGATTCAAAATCAGATTGTGAAGAGTCATCTTGGGCAATAGTAAAAAGGGAACTTAATATTTCTATAGATGAGAATGAAAATCTCACACAACATATTGTTGAAATGAAAAGAAATCATGAAGATCGATTAATCTCCTTGAAGCCAAGTTGAATAATGAGAGTAAAGAACATGATGAGATCACAAGGCATCTTGGAAAATTAGAGAGAGTTGCAGCCAACCTTGAATCCAAGGAATATGCTCATGAGCATAGTCATACTATTCATATTTTGGAGTCACAAATGGAGGAGTTGTTAGAATCTCTTAAGGTCAAAACTGAAGAATGTACTCAGCTAAAATCACAGGTTTCTTTACTCATTGATAATCTCAAGACTAAGGAAGATGAGTGCATTAAGCATGAAATGTGCATGAAATCACTACATTCAAGACTTGATCTAGTTTCAAACAAACTAAATATGTTTGAGAAAAGTACAAGTGACCTAGATAATATTATTAACCAACAAAGATCATCTGGTGATAGGTCTGGTTTGAGATTCAATGAGGATCTCAAGGAAAAGGAATTTAAGAAAGAAGACAAGGGTCGAAGAAAGGAATATGGTTAACCAAGTACCAAGGAATAACTTAAAGTAACTCACTCTAAGGATAAAGAGAATACCAAGCCTATTAGGTAACCTAATGCATCAAGGTATGAAAGATCATTCAATGGCTATTGTTTCTTATGTCATTTTTCTGGTCATAAAGCTAAAGAATGCAAGACAAGGTCTCCTAGGAATGATGTAGGATCCTTTCATGGTGAATGTCACTCATCTTGTGAATATGGTAACAAAGCCAAGGAATGTGGATGGAATTTAGGAGTGTTTGAGGAAAGAAAAGGTAAGAGGATTTTTATCAAGATATCTGATCCTAGAGATGCTCGGTCATGGAAAGAAAATAGAAATGATCATGCTAAAGATGTTGTATGCTTCAAGTGTAACAAGGTAGGCCATGTAGCTAGTGCTTGTTTGAATGGAATATCTAATCATGTTGATGATTTCAAAAGAAAAATGTAGTAGTTTGTTACAACTATAAAAAGGTTGGTCATGTGTCAAGGAACTACTTTCAAGCTTACTCATTTCAAATGAGAAGTTATTTATGTCCTAGAGTGCAAGATTATGGTGTTCAAAGAGCTAGAATACATGAAGATGGTCCATGAAGGACTTGGGAACCTAGAAGAGACCATGGTGTGTCATCAAATGTAAATGTTGGTGAAATAAGAAGTGAATCTTAGTGATCAGATCAGAGAAGGGAGGATGAATTATTTTTGCAGGTACTTAAGAAGGCTTGGAGAGCTCTTCAAGACCTTCTTTTAGGTCTTCATGGAACATATATGACTTCACTATGCTTCTTAAAGGCATATCATTGCATATGAAGCATCTAGGTGAGGGGGCTGTATAATTTATTATGTGACTCCTCCATAAGGTCAAGGTATGTGTGTGTATGCTCCTCATAGTATTTTTTTGGATCATGTTGTTGGTTCTTGTGCAATAGTCTTGACAATTAGTCTTGCTTCTCGAGTTACACTTGTAAGTAGCTCATATGGTCTGTGCATGAGATCTCAGGGTGTGTAGTTCATCTGTGGTTAGTCATAAATGTTTTAGTGTCATCTTGATATGTCACTATGTGTGTTTTAAGGTTTTAGAGGTATTGAATATATTTCTCATGGTATTTGTTTCCTAATCTGGTATGTGTTGTATCACTGTGCACTGTGAAAGATTGCAATGTCATGTATGAGTCCTTAGAAGGTCACAAGGCGTGGTCATAAGGTATAAATGGTCTTAAAATGTGTGACATATTGTCATCTATATGTGTGAAGACACAAGTGTGTTCAATGCATTGAAAAATGGTTTCTTGCATTCATATCATGTGTGTTGTCAGTCATAAGTGTTTGTGCTTGAGTCTAGGACTGTGAAGGTCACTTTTGTCTCACTAATGAGTTCCTCAGGCATTTACATCACTCCTAACAGGCTAGAGTATCTTTAAAAAGATGGTGAGAGTGATCAAGTGACAACTTGATTAATGTTATGGTTGTAAAGGTATTATGTGATCCAAGCGCCCAATATCGTGGTTTCTACAATTAATGTTTAGGTATTATAAGTATGATTTCAATGTTTTGTGCTTCATAGTTATGATGTAGGTTATCAGATTCTTGAATAATGTTTCTCTACATGCTATATAAGTTCTTGATTTCATCAAAGATATGTATGGTGTACTTTGAATAATTTCTGCTATAGATTATGTTTTTTTCATAGTGATTTTGATCTTCATGGAAAATCAGTTTTGAAGGGTCAAATGATTGAGTTAGAGTCAAAATTTGGAACATATTATCTTGGATACAATAATAAAATAATGAAGTTGGTTTCAAGTGTTAATAATGCATGCAAAATTTGGATTTTATAACAGTCTTGAAAGAGTGCTCTTGATGCACATTGAGGAGGGTTTTCTCATTAAAACCCTAAAGGATAATGTAGTCATTTTTACTCCCATCACAAAAGGAAGGAACCCCATGCACACCGGCCTATCACCCAGCAGAAGCTGAGCGCTCACCCGAGGCATGCACGGGTACCAAGTCTCTCTTTTATGTGAGTTTAGTGGGAAGCATCATTTATTATTAGTGCAAGAGTTTTAATGAGGGAGTTTGAAATGACAAGGACCATAGGGTTCGAAACAGCCTCTACATCCTTGCAGTAACCTTAGATTGAGTACTTTAATAGAACCTGAACATGCATTATGACATAAAGAATTATACAAGCATTCATACATAGCATGAAAGGAAAGAGAACTCATATGAGAGAAATATGCATTAAAACCATTGATATCCATGTCTATTTATAATAGGTAACCTCATTATATTCATTGATTCATTATAGAGTGTCACAGAGAGCAGACCGCAGTCATGCATATCACTGGACATATGTAACTAAGCTAACAGAAAAATAAAAATTACAACTCCATGCTTAGTACATTCCTTCCTAAACACAAATATCCACTCGCAGTAATTCTATAGAGCTCCGCTCACTCTCTAACCCGCTATACCTCGTACTTGTATATCTTTTACTCCGCAGGCACTTGTATTTATAATTCTCCTACACTACCAACTTGCCTTCTAGCATCCTCAAATTTTGTGCTAACTATCGAATGTAGTCCATGTGAGCATGCTTCTTTAGGCCTGAGCTTTCCACTTTACCTCATGATGTTCTTCTAGAAGATTCCATCCAAGGCATGCTATTTTCTAGGCCAACCTATCGTTAGGTTGACATATTATCCACGCGAAACCAATCATGCTTTTCACGTGTTCTACCCTGGGTGCTCAAATTGAATAAGTATCGAGCCTCCTTTCATGCGTCACATGTTCTATGTGCTTTCCTAAGCGTTTCTCTCACATGATTTTTCCTTGCATGCCTTTTCATAACTGGATCCTACGTGCCCACGCGCCTTCATACTTGGTTAAGATTACAGGGGTCCAACATCACCCCACACTACACTTTTTCTCTTCCCTTAGAAACATTTTACTTGACCAAGATGCATGTTGTCCAGGGAACCAATGAATAGTATTACACTTTACAAAAATAATAAGGAATGAAAGAATCAGAAAAAGAATGAAGAATGGGGGCATCAATTCAACAAGCTAGGAAAATCTTTCCGAGGTCTGCCTCTAGCTTATTCCATACTTTGACCTTGCCCTATGCCTTCTGGCAGAGGTCACCCACCAGGGTGATCACTTCATCAAAACTCAGGCCAACTCCCTGTGTGCCCAAAATGTCCACAATCTGCTCCATCTCTTTACCCAGGTCCTGAATTTTATCCATACTTCTAGTGATCTGGGGTATAGTTCCTTTAGCTGGGCCTTAATTGAGCTCCTTAAAGCCTCAATTACCTCTGATTTATTCTCTACTTTGGCCGAACCTTATCTCTCTATACCCTATCCCCATTATTCTTTTCTTAGAACTCTTTTAGCTTTGCTTCAAGCGTGGAAACCAAGGAGCTCACCACCTTATCTCTGTCTGCGCATGTATCATATGCAGCTTCTATAGATTGGGCAGAGACCTTAACCTCCGTGAATACTTGGTTATACTCATGCAATGATTGCTACCACCTTCAACCAGTTCTCCTTTTCAAGTGCGTGGCCACTTCTTCTCTAGATTCCAGGGCCAAGGGTTGTCTCTCCATAGTGAGGACGTGCGTTAGATCTTCTATACACTATAGGAGGGACGATTACTTCTGTGTGGGTGGCTCTAAGTCCGGGTGCTTAAGGAGGATGGCACCTTTGATAGACTCTATTTTCTTGTAAACTTCCTGCACCTTTACCTTCTCTTCCTTCAACTCGCACCTTAACTGTGTGCTGATCAATTCTTCCTGTTTCAATCTCTTGGCATTCTCCACCAATTCTTCCTTCTCTCCTAACTTCACCTCTAGCACTCAGATCCTATCGTTGCACGTGAATAATCTAGCCTCGGTCTTGACCATGACCTTGTTCAGTGCATTGTAGACTTTCTCATCCAAGAGCTCTTGAGCATTCACTAAGGGATTGACCCCTTTAGATTCTAATAATGTGATGAGTGCTCCTTGGCAGACTTCAAAGTCTGGCTCATCAATGTGGGACTTGAACACCCAAGAGAGAATCTTCTTGGTTCTGGGGTACGTACCATCCTTCTCAAAAGACCCCATGGCTAGGATCCTCTCTGTGGGTACGATGCTTTGGAATCACACGCGTAACACCTTCTTTGTGTCATCCACATAGCCCATTACTTTCCTTTATTTTCAATCAAGAGTTCTCCTACCTGAATGCGTGCCTTTGGGGAAGCTTATCTGCGTCAGTGGGGCCTCTCAGGCTGTCATGATATTTTTAGATGTTCTCCTCCTTCCCTTCCTTCAACACTATGTACATGCTGCACTCTAACTCTTGGTCTACCAAGACCTCGAGCATTCTTTGTGCTTCTCTCTCTGCCACCTCCGTGATCTACTCCTTTGTAAAGCTTATAGTTCCCTGCTTCTCCCTGACATCCTCCTCATTTTCCTTTATGTCTTCGGTGTCTTCCTCATCTTGTGCACCCTTGCGCCATGCGAATACAAAATCTTTCTTCTCATCTCCACTCTCCTCTTCCAAGTCGTAGACGCTAAACACATGTGGCTCTTGGTCTTTCTCTGCCTCTTCTTCCTTGCCACCATCTTCTTCACTTTCATCCCCTCTTCCACCCATGTATTTCTCCAAGCTTTCGGGTTGCCTCTCGAGTCGCCTTCTTCATCAACCCTCTGCTTTTTCCCCGAGAGGTGGCTCTTGATTAGGGATTTGGCCTTACCTTATTCTTCGGTGATTCTTTCTTGGAGACAGTTTCCTAGGCACCTCTACCTCTAGCGTCTTCTCCTTCATCGGAGACTTCTTTCTTCGTATGTAAGTGTTGGGTTTAGCACTCATGGATGGAATGCTCACTGTCTAAGTAGTATGCACAATTGGTGCTTCTTCTTCTCCTCTCCCTCTTTTCTTGGACGTTGGCTTCTTCTTCCCTAAGGGGTCTTCAAGTATAGAGATTTCATTCTCCAGATACACACCCTTTTCAACTTTAGGCTTATGCGCAAGTACACATGCATCGCAGAGCCACCAACAATGGGTAGCATCATCGGCCTTGTCATTTGAATCTCATACGACACGTAATTTTCCACGTACGTGCACTTACGCCCCAGGGTAATTCAGCTTCTTCCTCATCTCCCTATGTTCCCGGTCTAGACTAGCTAGCTACAGTCTTAGCTTCTTTGACTCTTTAAACTTGTTCACTCCCGCTTGGAATTATTGGCGCAGTAATGTGAAGGGTATCTTACACCAAGGGCTCCATGATTCCTCTATCACTTGAATCTTCCTGTAATAGTGTTGGTAGACCGCAAATTTAGCTTCTCCCTTAGTGGCTACTAGGAGTTGTTCGGGGATTCTCCACTTTGCCCCGAATGCATTCCTTAGGCGCATGTACCATTTTTCCAGCTACGCCTTGTGTAGTCTGTCATCATTATATTGTAGGCATATTTTTCAAACCTCTTCACAGGAAAAGGATTCTTGGCAGGGTAGTCCCATGCAATTTTTTCTGGTGCATCAGGCACCCCAATCTTTGCGAATACAATAGTGAGCAAGACATTTCCGAAGAGGATCATGTCCCCTTATTTCGCAAGAATCGATGATTTCCTCTACAATGTACATGGATAGGTTGTATATAGTTCCCTCTGCAATCTTCCTACAGACATTTAGCCAAGGTTTGTTGACCTATGTCCATCTTTCCTAGCCATTCAACTTAGTCACTAGATGTGTGGCCATTTTCATTATGGGGTCCTTGATGTCTAAAATGTCATAGTGCCGTGACCCTTTCTTACAGGAATACTCAGTGATGGTCTCTTGAATAGCCTCCTTATCGCCAAGGTCATCTTCTAAGCTATCTACCTCACATATGAGGCCTGTAAATTGTGAAATTAGCTGGGGAGTCACGCGCATCTTGCACCCTACAAAGTGGAAATAATATTTGTGTACCTGTGACATCAACCATTGGTACAGTGCTCTGGTTTTCCAAAATAAGGCAACTCATAGAGTTACAACAGCCCTGCCTTCTCCATTTTAACCTTAATGTTATCATCATATATAGGCAAACCCTCAGGTGTTCATTTGTTGGTGGGGCGTACTAATTCCAACACCATTTCTTTTTCTATTGTGTTCATGTGGTGATTATAGTCACTAATAGGTACACTTCTCAAGTGGGATTCCCATTCCTTCCCCATCATCACCCCATATGGGTATTGCATCTCTGCATACCATTATGCATTTGTGTCTACCATGGGTTCTAGTTGTTTAGCCTTGGCTTTGCCCTTTGATTTCTTGGGTGCCATGGTCGAGGTATTTTTGTCACTCCTATTCTCTCCTTTTTACTCTATCTTACTTCTTTCAATCCTCCGATCTTAAATCCATGATACAATCCTTTTGAACCCGTGCCCTAGTTTTTCAAACCCTAACTGGGATGAAAATATTCACAAGACAATGCCTCTTCACTCTTTCCACGCCCGTGTAACCCCTTCTAGTTCGCAAACTCAAACTGGTTGCTTCAATCTCATAGATCTTCCTTCACTCGATCGAATCTGAAAGCCCTAGTTTATGGAACTCACTTTTATCTCAAACTCTTCTATTTCACAAAGTAAAAATGAGAGTGCCCCGACCCTTATAGTTTTTCTCTTTTCTAAACATTAAATGCTACTTCACCTACCACCATACTTTTTTCATTTAATGTGGATTTTTCAAACAAATCCCATCTTTAGTGCCTTCGTTTACATGCCTAACCTATGCAAAAACTCTTCCAACCTTCCGCACGTAACCAATCTAACTCGAAAGGAGACTCTTTCGTGTATGTAACCCGCACCGAAGGCACATCTTCTGTCTCCGATCCTTTCTCTTGCCTACCTCATGTTGCTTTCAAATGCACTTTCTCCTCCTTAGTATGTGGGATCTACAAGTAGCTTTACCTTGACACCAGCCATTCTTCCATCTTCCTCTTTATATACATCTTTCAACTTGGCTACTCAACAAGACTTTTACACACAACTTCCTTGGTACTTTGATCACACGCTTCTTCACCTTTCTCCACCCCACACTTAAAGTGATGTGTGTTCCTCTGCGCACTCATAAATTCTCCAAAATAGAAATAAGGTTACCGACGCCCAAGGTGAAAAAAAAACAACACAAAAGGGAAACGCAAGAAGGGGAAAAATCCATAAAGGAAACTTCTAAACTAACTGGCAAAACTACCTTATTTACAAACACCAAGAAGGATTATTTATAGTAGGGCTTCAGCCTACTTCCATTGAAGTGTCCAGGAAACTTCATCCCATCCAACACTTATAGCTGGCATGCGCCCGTATAAAGGATGTACGAGATTGTGTAAGGACCCAACCAATGGACTTTCAACTTCCCAAGATGGCGCAGAAACTTAGAATCATTTAATAACACTATCTGCCCAACCTCAAACTTCTTGTTTCTAATATGGTGATCATGCCAAGCCTTTTGCTTTTCCTTCTCCACTGTTTATCTCCATCGGTGAGTGATCATTTCTTATCTAGTTTTATTAACTCATCAATCCATTCTTCCAGTTCTTGGTCATCGGCTAACCCTCTTGCGTACGCTATTCACAAAGAAGGAAACATAAATTCAACAAGAAAAATAACTTCTGCACCAAACACCAATTGAAAAGGTGTGGCTTTATTTAGTCTTTTATACATTGTCCTTTAGGCCCATAGTACTTCTGATACCTTTTTGTCCCAATCAAGTCTTCTAACATCACAAATCTTGGTCAAGGTATGACTCAATATTTTGTTGAATGCTTCCGCGGTTCCATTTGCTTGTGGGTGATAGGGCGTAGTCTTGTGATGAGCTACCATGAACTTTGATAACAAGATCCTGATGGTCTCATTCAAGAAATGTGTACCCCTATCACTGGTTAGACTCAAAGGGCATCCATACCTCATGATAATGTTTTCCCACAAGAACCTTGTTGTTGTTGCTGCCGTGCAATCTTTAGTTGGGGCTGCCTCTACCCACCTTGTGAGATAATCTGCAAGTGATGACATAACATGACCTAGTCCTATGCGTTGCCGGTGTAATAGGTCCTAAAAATTCTATCGCCCACTTTTCAAAAGGCTCCGCACTAGGAATAGGGCACAAAGGCATCTCATCTCTCCTCCCTAGTTTTCCAATGTGCTAACAATGGTCACACGCTTTACAATAATCTCTACAATCTTTGTACAAGGTTTCCCACCACAAACCTAGCCATTAATATTTTGCGCGCAGTGGCATCACCTGCATAATGCCCACCCACACTTCCACCATGTGCTTAATCTAGGATGGTCGGGAGTTCATGCTATAAGACACATCTGCGTAAAACTTCACCATGTCCTAATTTGTATAAGTATCCACTAATTAACATGTAGGGCACGATGCGTATGGCCAACTGCTTCTTTTCTAATGTCTTCATTCCATCCGGTGACACACCTTCCTTTAAGAATACTGCAATCTCATCTAAATCTGAGGGCATGCACCACAACCTAAACATTTGTGCATCTAGTGTTGCTTCCTCAATACTCTACGCATCCTCCCCTAAATTAATTCTTGACAAATGATCATGCCCACGCTACTTTTTCCAAGCTTCACTACAACGGTGAATTAAAACACTTGAAACAAAAATACCCATTGACATATGCACCCTTGTAAAATAGGCTTGTTCAAGAAATACTTCAATGCCATGTGGTCAAGTAGAACAAAAAGGTGTTGCCAATGATATCGTTTAAACTTGAAGAGTGCGTAGATCATTGACAATGCCTTGCACTCGGTTGTGGTATAATTCTTCTCTTCCTGTTAGCTTCCTGCTTGCAAAATAGAGAGGATGATCAACAATCCCTTCACTGGATGTGTAAGTACTGCTCTAATGGTGGTCCCTAGGCATCTACATGAACATGAAAGGGATTTTCCCAAGAGGGAAACCGTAAAATAGGTGTGCTAATAAGCCTATCTTTTAAGCTATCAAATGCCCTCTTTGCGCCTCTCCCCAATGGAAGGAAATTTTATGTCTAAGAAGATCTTCTAATGGTGCAACAATCTTGGCATATCCCTTAATGAATTTTCTGTAATAGCCCACATGACCAAAGAATCCACACGTTACACTACGCTAGTAGGCTCCCTTAACCCCGTAATAACCGCAACCTTAGCGGGATCTACCAACAAGCCCTCCTTACATATGATATGCCCAAAAAAGTCCCAAAGGGTGTAACAAACAAACATTTCTTAATGTTGAGGGATATCCTCAACTACCTACACCTCTCAAACATTAACCTCAAATTGTCAAAATGGTCTTTAACTAGACCATATACTATCTAGTCATCCAAATAGACCTGAAGAAATTTATGGATGAAGTCCTGAATGCTTGCACCACTATGCGTGAAAAGATAGTTGGCACATTCTTCAACCCAAAGGGCATGACTATATATGCAAAACTTCCCCACTCGGTGGCAAAAGTTGTCTTTTCCTAGTCTTCCTTTGCAATTCGACTTGGTGGTACCCTAAAATCCATATGTAAAGGAATAGATTTTACACCCAACGACTCCTAAAATTTCTTCAATGAAGGGGGTTGAAATGGATCAATGACACAAAATGCATTCAATTCCCTATAATCCACACAAATTCTAATCCACCCATCCTTCTTGATGTTGATTACCATTAGAATTATCCACTTCAATTCTTCCACTACCTCAATGATCCCAAAAGCTATCATTTTTTCTATCTCCTCCTTGAACTTTATGCGCAAGTTGGGATTCATTTGGTAGGGTCTTTTCCTAATCGGGCATGCACTGTCCTTCAGTTTTATCTTCATCTCCCTAAGGAATGGTGAACGCCTTTGAGCTCATGATACCCACGTGGAAATAAATCCTCAAATTCATGTAGCAGATCAATGATTTTTGATACTTCCTTCTTTTTCCAATAATCCCCAATAATAGCTTCCTTAGGCTCTTCTTCTGAACCGATGTTAACTTTCTTTGTCTTTAAAGGATCATGGTAGGCATGCGCGTGAGCATCTGCATTATCCACTACCTCGCGCATCCCCACAGAATGGCTAACATCCAAGCTTTCCGATTCCTCTCCATCAATCACATACACCAACTTTCCCTTCTCTTTTTCCAAACATGCACACTCAAGTCAGTAACTCTTCTGCTTCCTCTTCTTCTTTAAAGTGTGCCCCCAATCCTAGTTCCCCTAGTAATTCCAATAGCCTATCTTCCGTCTTGGCACTATCTCCCATGGTAAGGCACTTGATACCCTGCAAGGTCTTATCAACCGATGACTTGGTACTCTGATATTCAAAGCTTTGAATAAGGTCATCCGTGAGTTCTTACCAATTCCTTGTCTGGTGGCATGTCTCTCGAATGAATGTACCATGCGTGCATGCAACCTTGTAGTGTAGAATATAACTTGTGCACCTAGAGGGATGGTGGCAAATATTCCATGCCTTCTCTCTAGACCCGTTCACTTTCCTGGATATGGATAGAGGAAGGCTCCTTCCCATGGTACTCCTTGATGATGGTGGGTACATTGCTCCTAGAGAATCTAACAAAGAGAGCAATTCTTACCTCACACCATTCTAAAAGGCTCTCTTGATGTGTGGCCCACCACCGAGCTATTGTGCCAAGCAAGACATAACTTAACATCTCCCTCTGTTCCTTCTCATCCTTCCACTGAGCTTCTACCTCCTACAGAAAGATCTCAAGGAAGGCTCCTCTTAAATACTTGGGTAGTTCTTTTCCTCCAAGGCACCTAACCATGTGCACCTTTGTTACCTTGGTCACCGACCCTCTCAACTGTTGTCCCATTAATTCATAAGTTCCATGCACCTAATTTTCACATGCCAGACTAGTGGTATCACTCACTGACTAAGCATCTTCAAACTAGATAACCCCGTTAGTAGGGTGTATCATCTCAGGGTCTCTGATTGAGCACACATAAATCTTGTCCAAAAATTCTTCTCCCAACGGTTCAATATAGAGTGTTGACTTCCCATCAACCAGGGGTATAATGACCCATTCCTCCTTATTCTTGAAGCTAATGTACCCTTTTTTGAACCGAAGGTCCGCATTGTTCTTGTAACACCAAGGGTGCCCAAGTAGTGCTAGGAAATTTTCCACCTCGGCGAGCGCCAAGACTTCAAAGTCCCCAATAAACTTGGCTCCCTAGATAGTAATAGTTGCATCCTTCAAGACACCGATGGGAATTGCCTTCGTCTTGTTTGGTATATAAAACACATTCAAAGATGGCTGTAATGCAGGTCTTCCCATCTGATGCCATGCATCCAAAGTTAGAACATTAACCTCCATGCCTATGTCAATGAGGATATTGCTTTGAGGAGCCATCCATCTATAACTGCATTCAACATAATCTCCTTTTCATATTTAAGGCTGTGAGGGGGAAGTTCACGTGCAAGACCTATCTCTCATGCTCTTCTCCGGCGTGTGGTACCTTCTCTCTCAACCAGGATCCTAGTAAGGGAATGATATTCTCCTACCTTAGCATTTTACACACCTCCTTGACCTCATCTAGGTCATCCTTTTGTGCCTCGACTCTCCTTCCTTATTCCTCCCTCCTAGATTTCTCCTTTAGACACTGGATCTCCCCTTGTAAGCTTCGAATAACATCCATGGTGTCCTGATATATCTCCTTTTGATGCGCGGGGTCTGGATATTTTCCATGAATGACCTCCTCTCTTGAAACTAGGGTTTTTTGTCTTGGTACCTCTCTCGCATGCATGGCTTCTACCCTTGTTGTTACCAAGATAGGATCCAAACCTTCATCCCATGTTACCCAGGGCATCCATTATATGTATGCCTTCTTAATACTGACCATTACAACACCCTTGTCCTTCCAGTGCTTCTAATTCATGTGCTCAAATAATTCTGGGCACTCCTCATACTTATGCTTCTTTCCACACCATAAGCACTGCAACAGGTTCGAGCACTCATGCTTGTAATGTTATGTAGATCCATAGTTGAAACATGTTCCACATGGGAACTCACTCCTTCCTCCTCCATGGTTACCTCAACCATGGAATCCTCCTCGAAAACCTCTTCCACACGTGCCTCCTTCTGTGCGCTCCTCATAACAGCAATCATTATCCTTGGAACCACTAGAAACACTGGTTTGGCACACCCCATGATCAATGGCCTCATGGATTTGATCAATGAGCCTACAGTCCTTAGTGTCATGGGTTGTAGAGGTGTAAATTTTGCAGTAACAAGATACATTATTCCTGATCATGCGCTGCAGCAAGGGACATCTACTTGCACCATGGTCCCCATGACAATTTTCACAATCCACCGTCAAAGCACATACCGTCCTCTAGGGAAATTATCCTTAACATGTCCCTCTATTTCATAATATGTGCACCACAAACCACTACAATTCTCATGGGCTATGTTTGCAGATAATTTTTCCAACTATTTTGTCATAGCAACAATTTGAGCCTCCAAGAATGGGCTAATGCCAATATCTATACTACAACAAATTTGGTGCGCAAGGTAGCTTCTAATGCCTCGTGGGTCTCAGAAAATTTTATGAGACAATTCCCTTCTAAAAGGGGTGATCAATCCTCCAACAAACTATTTTGCATGCTAATAAGGATGGATATCATATGATAATTTAGACAAGAGATTTTTAAAGCACACATCATACTCCCACACACTCTCTCTGTCATTCCTTCGAATATATTTCAAAGCGTTGATTCTCCTCTGCTCAAACTTAGGAGTGTGGAACTCTACCAAGAATGCATTCTTTAAGGTAGTATAGTCCACCACCATTTGATGAGGGTCATACTTCCTATACCAGCTATGCGTGGACCCTTGTAGCATGGTTACAAACTGACTAGCCTTTCGTTTTGGGGTTTTGATACCCTTCGCGTGCCATAGCAGTTCACACTTATGAACATGATTCATAGCATCCTCAATGCCCCTATAATCTAGTAAATGTAGATACATTTCAAAGAATACTTGAGGTGGTGGTTGGGGTCCCTGTCCTCTTAAGCCTGAGCCTTAGTTTCCTCTAATGTTTCCTCCACCACTTGATCCACCAGGTCTTGTGCCTCCAGAGCCACCAGATCCACCAAACCACTGGGTCCAATAGGGCATGTAGGAGTTATGCCAAGCACCCCCATGGTCCCACTAAATTCTCGTGTCGATCATTTGTGATAACGCTCCGCTACCACTACTTTGTCCCATGTCACTCCCTGATGCGAGACCAAAAGCTTGTACACTTGCTCCTTGTCCAAAGAATCCTCCAAATACTAGAATGTGTGTAGCCATAGAAGAAGGGACTGTAAAATTATATCTCCTAGGCATGGATCTGTCTCTTCCACTGATATCAACTGGGTCAATAACACTTCTTCCTGGTTTGGGAAAACCAAGCGCCAGGGCTCGATCACTGGGTGGGTTCAGATATACACCAACGACTCTCCTTTCTTTGTGTGACGAACTCTCACCAGAAGCCGAAGGGGTCTCCCTCATGCACTTTCCAAGATGGGGTAGCACAAACTGCTCAGGTTCCACATCTTTTGCGTGAACCTCAACTCCTTCCCACAATGTCTGTCTCCATAGATCCATCACACTAGTAGCCTCACATCATCTAACAATCTCCCTTTCATGCGCTTCACTATACTTGAGCCATCTCTCTTCCCTCTCCTTCTCTGTCATGATATATGTCATCTTCCTCCACCCAAGCTCCCTTACCCAACACTCAGAATGGTTTAGCCGGCCATTGGAAAAGCCTTTAAACTCATGGTAACCATCAATATCTTCATAGCTAGAGGAATAATGCGTAGAAACGTTCCTCTAGGTTCTTGCAGAAATTCAAACTCAACAGCCTCTAGACAAGAATACATGGAAATGGCATATTCCAGAGTGTAACTAGTCAGTACTCTTCTCCACCAATGATCTACAACATAGGTCCACATCAAATCTACATCATGTAACCTTTGGTAGTCTTCTTCAGTCCATATATGTGATCCATAACACCAACTTGATCTAGACGTATAGGCTAAAATCCATTCATATAGTTCTACTAGGAAGTAGCAGAAGAAGGTTTTATACATATCATGGTAGAGGTTCTCTTCAACCCATCTACATGCATTAAACTCAGGTCCAATGTTGTATCTCCGAGAAAATTCATCCTCCGTGCTCTTGAACCATGATTCAACAATTTCCAATGTAAACTGCTCTGTCATTACTCATTACACAGATCATGATGTATGTTATATCCCACTATAACTTCGAAAAAGAGGTCCCAGTAATGAAACCAAGATGTAGTCATTTTTACTCCCATCACAAAAGGAAGGAACCCCATGCGCATCAACCTATCACCTAACAGAAGTTGAGCGCTCACCCAAGGCACACGTGGGTACTGAGTCTCTCTTTTATGTGAGTTTAGTGGGAAGCATCATTTATGATTAGTGTAAGAGTTTTAATGAGGGAGGTTGAAACATACAAGGACCATAGGGCTCAGAATGGCCTCTAGATCCTTACAGTCACCTTAGATTGAGTACTTTAACAGAACCCAAAACATGCATTATGACAAAAAGAATTATACAAGCATTCATACATAGCATGAAAGGAAAGAGAACTCATATGAGAGAAATGTGCATTAAAACCATTAATATCCATGTCTATTTATAACAGGTAACCTCATTATATTCATTGATTCATTACAGAGTGTCACAAAGAGTAGACCGCAATCATGCATATCACTGGACGTATGTAACTAAGCTAACAAAAAAGAAAAATTACAACTCCATGCTTAGTACATTCCTTCCTGAACACAAATATCCACTCGCAGTAATTCTGCAGAGCTCCGCTCACTCTCTAACCCGCTATACCTCATACTTGTATATCTTTCTTTTACTCATGTAGGCACTTGTATTTATAATTCTCCTACACTACCAACTCACCTTCCAGCATCCTCAGATCTGGTGCCAAGTGTTGAATGTGGTCCATGCAAGCATGCTTCTTTAGGCCTAAGCTTTCCACTTTACCTCATGATGTTCTTCTAGAAGATTCCATCCAAGGCATACTCTTTCCTAGGGCCAGCCTATCGCCAAGATAACATCTTATCCATGCGCAACCGATCACGCTTTTCATGTGTTCTGCCCTGGGTGCTCAAATTGAATAAGTCCTCGAGCCTCCTTTCATGCATCGCATGTGCTATGTTCTTCCCTAAGCCTTTCTCTTGCGTGCTTTTTCCTTGCGCACCTTTTCATAACTGGGACCCTGCGCGCCCATGCGCCTTCATACTTGGTTAAGATTACATGGGTCCAACGAGATAACTCTTGGGTTTCTCAAAGGCCCGATAAGGAAATCTATTGGTTGACATAGTAAAATGAGTGTTCAAGGATAAATTAAGTATATAGGAGATCTCATGATCTCAATGAAGGTGAGTGTGTAGCTGAGAAATCACACAATCTTAGTAATCTATGCATCTTTAGCTTCTACAAGCATATGATGGCATGAGAGATAGAGCTTTCTTGTTCATCAAATGAAGGAGGTATGTTTTTAATCTTCTTGTGATATTCTATGATGTCTCATGTAGCTTATGACTTACTTGAGTTGATTATGAGATCTAGTGACTATGGATGGACAAGATACTACTAGGGATTCTCAGAGGTTAACCTACATGCATGTAGGCATCTTGTATAGCTTGTTGATAACACATTCTATGCTTGAGAATGCACTCAAAATATTTTTCAATAAGATGAGTCTATATGGAAGAAAATGGTTGGTTCCTAGGACAAGAACAAGGTAGTGAAGGATTCCTAATCCCATGAGGTTTTTAGTTCTACAGTGATATGCAAGGAAAGAAAAGATGTTGTTATAGGTTAACTATTTCTCCTTTTGTGATAATGAAGTCCTTCTTGTGTATGGAGTGTGTACATGTTCAATCCCAAGTCAACATTATGGATCTTGAGTTTCTTGTGTGGTTAGTTTGATGATGAGGCTAAGAAATTACATGGCAAAGTTGATTACAATGTGCACGTATAGCTACAGGGTAGGTTCAGAGGTAGGGTATGAAAATTCTTAGGTATGACAGTGATTATTCATTCTTTTGTTAGCCATTGAACATGTGAAAATAAATTTATGCCTTGAAAGTTGTGAAAGACAAGCTTTGCATTAACAAGTCTGTGGAAGTTGCCTCTTTGGTTATCAGTACATGGATGATTACCTAATAATCTTAGAGAGTATGGAGGATAAAGTGTCTCTCAGATATGTTAGAGACTCATGAAATGGAAAGATTATGTTTCATCCCTTGTAAAAAAAAATTATTTCCTCAAGTGATGTCTAACTTGACCTAGTGGAAGAATAACTTGATATGTTGATAAGCTTGTTGAATGATACAATGCTACATATCAGAATTATGCTTCTATAGGTGCATTAGTGTGTTTTTTCTATCCATGACAAGGGGAGTGGTTGGTTGATCCTCCAAGAGGTTGAAATGATGTTCTCAAGACCATCAAAGGTAATAAAGTGGTGTTCTCTCCTTTTTCCAAGTTACAATGGAGTATGAATGCTTTTCTTAATCAAATATGACTGTAGAAGACTAGAAATGTTGTTTTGGACCTTGAGAAAGTTGTAAAGTTGATTTCAAGGCATGATAGCTAGGCTAGTAGCTCAATTTTTTTCACTTGAGCTAGAATTAGAGGTATTATTTATAGGGGGAGTTCTATTTGGTTAAGTTAAATCTTGGTTGACCTATGGTTGCATGTTGAAATTTGTCAAATTTTCTCTAAGAAGTTTGTTTTGGACTCAAAGTTATTATTGGTATGAAGAGTAAGAATATGTCTTGTATTGCATGGTTTTTGCCTAGATAAGTTGGATTTTTTTCAAAGAAGGTGGAGAATTGGTATGGCATGGGAATTCATGTCATTGTTGGCATGCTAAAGGTGTTAATGCCCCTATTTCAAAGTCTATCACACTGCCCTTAAGAAGATCAAAATAGAGTAATAGGTGAAAATGTGTTTGTTTACATAACTAGAAGATGAGCAATGATGTTGAATCCCATAAAAAGGAAAGTTTATGTTTCCTTCATGATTTTTTGTGATGTTCATATGTTGTGGATTCTTTTCCCATGGGGAGTATGCTATTTGCATGCCTAAAATGAAGGCAAAAATCTGATTTTGAGTGAAAATATCAAGAATTTGAGCTTGTTTGAAACCTTTGGTTGATGTGTCTAAAAATCATGATGGTATGAAGCTGAGTTAGGTGAATCAAGTGAGATACATGTATTCCTTTTTCATTAATGTAAAAATGGGGAGAAGTTTAGGGTGTTTTCCATCAATGACAAAGGGGGAGATTGTTGGCATGGTGTCCTAATAGGTGTTGTCATTGATGTAAAACCACATTAATGACAAAGTGAATGTTGTATGGTGATTTAATGATGATTTTTATGGTGCTAACATGATGTTTCAGATGTATATTAGCTGATACAAAGGGGGATTCAGTGAGGTATGTTTGCTCTTGCAAGCTTATGCAGTGTATGGGAGATATAGATTGGCAAAGTGAGCTTATTAGATTCTTTGGAAGCATGTTGAAATGATGGATATATTTTTTAGGGTTCTTGGGCACTCACAACACTGGCATGGTGCAGGTACAAGTGGTTCACTTGGTTACAAGTGTTCATTGGGAGTAGGTATAGTAGTTTGGAGGTGTGACAGTGTGGTTTGGAGCCATATGAGCTCATGTAAGAATTAATTCAAGTGTATCATGGAATATGAGGTATTTTTGGGTCATTTTTATATATGTATTTTTCAATTATTGCATTATTTCATTTGACCCTAGCTTCTATAGTGAGGATGTAGCATGCAAGAATACATAAGTATTATTGACTTGAGAGATTGATGTATGGAATTGACATTATGATGATTGGATATGTTATAGGGATGAGTCATAGTGATTTGATAAAAATTTTAGGTACCCATGATGTGTATTTTCCAGATATGACTAATTTTGTGAGATAGGGTGAAAATCAAGTCATTTTCTAGCTCAAAGTTCAACTTTAGATGCTCATTGTGAACAATGTGATTTTCATGGGACCTTGTGAATTTCAAGGAAGATTATATGGTGAGTTTATAATATTTCAAAAAAATAATTAGGTTATTTTATTGTCACATTTTATGAACAAATGTTAAGAAGGTAAAGAGGTCTAAAACCCTAGTTAAACCCTAGCTAGGAGCAATTTGCAGAAAGTGAAGTATAGTAACCAATTTTTTATTTTTAATAAAAATTTAATGATTATATGTTGTATAGGACTCTCTAATATTTCTATAAATGTATGGTTGATGTCATGGTGATGAGTGGGCTCCACCTTAAAATTGTAGTTTCTGAAGAAGAAGGTTTTGGGACAAGGTTGTCCAAAGGAGTAACATGTAAAATTGATGGTGCATGATTTATGGGAGTTTTTATTTATTTAAATGGATTCTTAAAATCATGTTCATGTAGGTCCATGGTGTTTTGAGGTCCAAACAAGTTGATTGGTCACAAGGCCGTTTTAGGTCTCAAATATTAGTGCTCGAAAAATGAGCATAACTATAGTTCTGGTATATTTTTGAAGTGATTAAAGATGTGTTGGAAAGAATGAGATATATTTCCATTTATATGAGTTTTTACTAATTATAAGATCATTTTATAGGGTTTCCAAGTAATTATTTGGACAGGAAGATTTTTGACAATTCAAGACAACATGTGTTGTAGTGCATGTTTGATGTTGTTTGAAGCATAATATGGAGTGGGTGATGATTCATATCACCTGTAATATGAATATTAATTAATTGTGAATCCAATGAATAAATTTTTAGGTATTGAATGTATTTATAAATGTTTTATGAGATAACGCTTGGAAACAACGTTTTTTGCAGGTTGTTTTGTGAAGGTAAAAGTACTTGTGGTTTTAAGAGATGGATGTTTCATGACTTATATATTTCTTAGAAGTGTTATACAAGTTCTAAAATTTCCATAAAGTTTTTACATGGTACGGTTTTCTCTTGTTGAAGTGACTTCATGTTCAAAAGAAGTTTCTATGGAGCTGAAGGGTGTAAGAAACAAATGTTTTGAGAATTGCAAAGAAACTAAACCCAGTAAATGAAATAATTTTATTGGTTTATATTAATTGTGACCATGTATAAATGTTAAATGATATTTAAATCATATGTTATTAGTTATGGGCCATGAAAACATATGGTACTAATGTTAGGGAAATTTTTAAGATTGTGCCAATGGGATTTTGAGCCAACATATCAATATAAGATTGTGTTTGGGTGAGTTTTCTTCCCCTTGAGGGTTTCTCACTATATATTGTGTCTTGTGTTGATGATATTGCTTATTATTATTATACATATGATTGTTTTATGTATGCACACATTACTTGGATGGTTGAATGTTTATGAGTATTTGTATTTTAAAGTTTTAAATTTGAATGTAAAGTTTTATAGGGACCGATTCACCCCCTCTCAATCCATTTTACTTCTAACATGTTGCACTTTGAATCCCAAAAAAAAAAAAAAACAAATGTTAATTTACTTTTATTATGACTTTTGAAATATTTTAATGATGATTTAGAATGATTCCATCAAAGAAATTTATCATGAGCTTGATTTTTACCCTACATAGTCATGGAGGACGGGTTTAGAGAATACTTTTGTCACTAAATTTCTTAGCCAAAATAGTATAAAACATTTCATTTATTTTTTAACATGCTCATAATTTCCATACAAATATTTCTACAAAAAATCATAAAATTTGATTGGTCATAATTCAAGATTAGAGGAAAAAAATTCTTTGAAACCCTAGAACTAGGGTTTGTGAATTGTGAAGACCCAAGGGGAAATAAAAATGATTTCTCATTCAATTTTGAGTGAAATTTGAAAATTAAAATTTATAATACATTTTGAGAGCAACTTCCATCTTCCCAATCAAGTTGCAAGAGTTAATTATTAAAAAAAGCTCCTAGAAAATACGAACAATGCACAATAGCCTAAAATGGAGACAAGACAAAGCATGTTGGGTTTAAAATTGATGAAACTAGGTACATGAGAAGCCATTGATATTTTTGGAGGATGAATGAGATATTATTGACAGTATTAGGAATTGACCAGCCCATATTCAAACTCTAAACCCACTCCTTTGTATGAGACTTTCAAATCGGATAGTGAACTCTATTTACATTGTCACCGTGTTTGTAGGTGCAAACACAATTTTCTCTCATAAGGCCCTAGTTTTCACATTGAGACACCTTATTTGAAATATATGCCTCAATATAAGAAGGAATATTTCACTCCATGTCTTGGGAGATATTTTTTAATTACAAATGATCTTCCAACATGTCCTTCTATATTGTTTGCTCATCAAGAAACATAGGATAAGATGAGAACATGGGGTTTGTGCTTTCAACCGACTACAAAAACCAAATATGAGCTTCATAAACTCACCAAATACCTCATTGAAATTTTATCATATGCACCACTTCAAAATATTGACAAGAATACCAAAAATGACTCATTTCAACTCAATGCTTCAAGAAACAGACTTGAGAAGATAAAAAGCCCGCAAGTAGAATGCTCATATATTCTCTAATCCTTATCCATTTTCCCGAATTTTTAAAAATATCTTAATCTGTGATTCCTATACAAAATTTTATTCTATGATTTATCTTAATAATGAATTACATTTTTTCTTTTGTGTTAAGAATCTAGACTACTTATAATGTTTTTTTTTTTTTTTTCAAAAATATTGTTTTAGACTAACTAGCATAACCACACATACCACCTTATAACTTGATGAAAATTGGCATGAAGCACAAAAATGCACCCCTTTACATGATCCATGAGATATTTTTTCATAAATATTCCTATACTATTCTATTATATCTCATTTACATTAGTCTACGTTGTTAGTTCTCAAGGCCAACTTCGTGAACGTTTGAATTTTACCTCCAAGAGCTAAAGTAGGCCTTGTTATTGCTCAAACATTCCCTAGAGAACTTTTTGAGGATTCTCCCATGATTATATTACCTTTCCATGACCTTTACCAACCTCTCACAACTCACTAGGCTCTATAAATAGAACCTAAATGGACCAATTTCAACTACAACTTCCACTAGATGACCTAAACCACGCTATAAGAGATCTTGCCAATACTTATAACATCATTAATGACCTGTAGACCATCTAAAACCAACAATACAACCTAATATTTTCCTTTAGTGATCAACCACCTCATTGTTTGAGCTTGTAACACCCTCGAAACCCATCTCGAAACCACCATGAAGCCTCTAGAAACCAACTTGAGACACTAAGCACCATTGATAACTACCTGAACTATATGCCCTTTCACTCTTCCTTTTCCGTAAAATCCATGTGACATTAATGAAAAAAACCACCAATGCAAGGTGGTTAAACATATTAGAATTAAGAGATATTAAGAAATACAAGAATGTACCTTGAGTGGTTGGTTTCGAAGACATGGAATCCTATTCCAAGTTCTCTAAAATATAAAGTTCAAGTCCACCATTTTTTATTTGTTATAAAAATATGTGTTGTCTACATTTTCTTCAAAGTACTAGGAAATTACTTCTCCAAGCTCATACCACATATGGATTGAGACACACAATAACATTCCATACCATTATAATGATTTTACTTCGAGATAAGAAGCTAAATTTCCCAATGCTACATCATCATTAGTTACAAAATGTGTTAGCACCTGATTTGATCTTGTTGGAAATCATGGCACATTTTGTATCCATCCCTAAGAAGTTGGCATTTCTTTCCCATTTTGTTAGATTTATGACATCTCAAGGTGTTCAGCGTTCCCCTGATATTCAAGATGATTAAATAATGTCATGATCTTGGTTAATTGTTCACATTTTGTTAATGATTTAATGTTTCCTATGTTTCTTGATTGATTTGGTAGTTTACAAGTCCAAGGGTGAGGGTGATGTTACTATGGTCTTAGTTGTATGATCAGTCCTTTGGAATAAGGCCCCTTGCTTTTGGAATTGGGTTCTTTATAATTTTACATGTTTTCAACCTAGGGTATGTGGGTCTTAAGAGAAACTTTACATTATTTGTAAAGTTGTGAACTATAGGTGTAACTTTGAGCCTCGACAAAGGAATATCCTATAAATATTCCTTCATTTGCTGACCTTTCTATAAATTCAAAACTGATGTGGATGTGTAACTTTCAAAGTCTTCCATAAGGCCCGAAAAGGGAATATTCTCGAGAATCTTAATGATACAAGGTGGAAGGTAATTTTATAGTTTTACACTTTGTAACTTTTTAGTTATTGCAAAGACTACACATTACACTCCCATTTACAAAGCATGATGACAAGGGACATATGTCACAATCAGTAGTAGTTGGCCGAGAAAGCATATTTGTAGTCCGGAAGTTGGTAGTTTTAATTTTTTTGCAATGCTACTAATTATGCTTCCATATCGAGGCCTGAGAAAAGGACACATGGTGACATATGGTTTAATTATACATCTAGGGTAACTTTACATCCCCATAATTAGAAGTTTCATAATTTTTGCACTACTACTAATCGCTCTCCTACCCACACCGGGTAGAAGATAAGGACACATGTAAACACCCTTGGATCATAAAATAAATAAAAGTTGTCAAGCCATGTAAGGGGACAAATAAAATGAGAAAATGAAATATCATTTAGGAAAGTATGATGTGGCACATCTATTCATATGTAAGGCCCATATTCAAATGAACATTATTAAATCAATGGTAATAAATATGAAAAATATAGGGGGTATGGTCGTCATTAATGGAAACGTGTGAAGAGATATATGGTTGGAAATATAGGCTGAGTCTCACACTTTGCATTCCAATTTTGAAGTTGTTGAGTACTCTAGAGCCCTCAAATGAGAAATATCCCTAAAAATATGATTAATTTGTGTGAAGGATGTGTTCAAAGCTTTAACGATGTTTAGACGATATTTTTGGTTCACGAGATAAGGAGTTGTAGTTACCTTGGTGTGTGGGTGAGTTCTTGAATGTGGCATATTTTTGGTATATTGTACTACGAGATTATGCCATAGATTAAAGGAAGTTCTTGTGTGCCCTTAGTTTTTATTATTCCGCTCCTTGAAGAAATTTATCTTCATTCTTTCCCTTAAATAATAAGGATCCAATTGAATAGAAACCAAACCTTATCCCACATTATTTATAACTTGGATACATTAAACCATACAAACCTAAGAGATGCAGATTTGGATAATTTATTTTATAGGTTACATGTAGTTGATAGGAGTGAAATATGGAAAAATTTGACAAAAGTGCCATTACCTTAGTAGCTACATTTCCCCCTGAGCTCAAAATTTCTTAGAATTGGTATGGTTTTCTATAGATAGTTATAACACATCACAGAGAGAATTTAGATATAGGAGTGGTGTTGTTGTCTTATCCCTAACTCTAGATGCTTTAGATGAAATTTTAGGACTCCTAGATGTTGAGGAAGTTGTGGTTGTTACATTTGAGAAGGAACATAAATTTTGGACTACTAATAATGCCAAGTATTCCAAATTATTAAAAAAATGGATTGAGAAGCTAAGAATATATTCCACTCAAATCCCTAATAGGTTGAGTAGATCTTAATTCATTAAGGAGATTGGATACCTCTTCACCCTATAAAAAAATATTACGGGAATGAGTTTGGATATCCTTACCATGATTGGATGTTTAGGTTCATATAAATCATTCTCATTCACAAATCACATATCCATTGAGGGGAGTTGGTAAGTGACTCCATCCATCAACAACTTATCAAAATGGTAGTGCAGATTCATGAAGGGTCTAAACACAAATGTGAATTCTACATGACTTCATACCTGGTTTATAACATTTCATGCCACAATTCATTCCCTGGATTGGTAAAGACCAAGGAATTTTCTCAATACAAAGTATATGATGTATACCCATAACTCAACCTAGAGAATAAAAAGTATAATTTTAGGCTGGTTCATGATGCTTTCTTTGCCCCTTTCCTTTGTCTATTTAAGCTTTGAATGGGAGTGATATAGGATTTCATCTAGAGCTAAAGTAGTAATCATTGAATATAGATGTTATTTCATCTAATTTATATTCTTCACCTACATCAAGGTAAGTGCCTTCCAGGGCACACTATAGATGTTACCCAGTGTACTGGATGATAAATGTGAACTAGTCCAATTGTTAAGACAAATTTTCGATGTCCATAATATCATTGTAGGGAAGAATAAAACCAATGTCAAATTCCAAATTTCTTTTAGGAGATGCACTTTCCCAATGGTATTCAAATATATACTCTTAGAAGCTGAAATGAAGGGAATTATCATGCCAAATTTTCAAGCCAAACCTAATTATGATATCAAATTAATAGTTCATGGTTACTTGGGTAATGCATATGAGCATGAGCCCAGTCACGAGGAATACATGATGGAAAGTAGAGATGAGTAAGAGGTGATCCTAAGTAATTTTTCTATAACTACCCTCCCTAGATCATTGATGACAAAGTTGTAGTTTTCCCCAAGTATTTGATAGATGATAAAATTATGGTGAGAAAGTACTATACGAGAAGAAAATTACAACCCAACCAATGTCACCACTCGATTAGACTATGAAATGTCTAATATACTTGTATTAGAGGAAAAATCACATCATTAGGATAAATATCTCTTGGATAATAAGTACAAGAATTGATTGATCCCTACAAAACACTCGCAGTTTTGAGGGAATGTAGAGCCACCGGTGTGCGATTAAGGATGCTTCCAAAAATTCAATCAAAGGAAAAAAATAAAAGAAATGGAATATTTGAGTGAAACCACAAAGAGAACTAGGACCTCTGTGTCATAATTGACATAAAAGGATGAGGATATATTGAAGAAAGAAATGGAGGATTCCCAGTATTACTCAGCGATCCGCAATCCAAGTTGTGCTCCATCACACTTCGAGCCTAAAGTAGAATTTACTCATGGGAAATCCCAAATAGGTGCATCATCCTCTACTCCAAAAATATCACATAGAAAATTAAATAGGATGAGGATAAGTGTTTAACCAAATCAACCAAGAGTGAGTCCAACATTGGAAGCCATCCCTAAGGAAGTAGATAAGGAACTAGTAACCAAAAAAATTGTGAGGGTAAAAGGAAAAGGTGGAAACACATGAAACAAAAAGTAATTGCAAGTACACCCATACAAAAATATTCCCGGGGCATTAATGTACTTGCCCAAGTTTTAGAGGATACAAAGGTAGTTGATAATACCCCAAATCTTGTGTCACATGAAATTCTTGTATCATTCCCTACTCATGAAGAACAATTTACATCAATTGGAGTTTTAAGACAATAAGTGAAAGATACATCTCATGAGAAAGTCTTCACTGATTTTTACATGACTTGGGTTAAGATTTTGGAGCCAAAATTCACTCGATAAATGCTTAATTTGCATCTTCTCGGGTTACACCAATTGAAGTAGAGGAAAAAGGTTCAACATGTCATACACAATCCACCATAGAAGAAACAAAAATGAAAAAAATAGAATAACCAAGTGGGAAATATGTTTCATTAATAGAGGTTGAATAAATAAAAACTATGGGTCCTCTTTAATTATCTCTAGACATGATGGAAACAATGATTTCAGCTCAAGAAGTTGTAGAAAAGTTACGAAATAGAGGTTCAAGATCTAATAGAAAAACAAATTGAGCCAATAAATAAGTCTTCTTCATCAAGGAGGAGGGGTTAGAATTGTAATTATTGAACCAATAGATGAAAGTTCCCCACACCATTCAACTAAGATATGAGAAGAAGTGAAAAATAAATATGTAGAGGATGAATAAACCTAGGTATAATTAATGAAAGTGTAGAAACCCCAAAATTTTAGGTTCATAACTTTGGCTTCACACTCGCCAAATCACAAGAAATTGTGATTGTACCAAGTTCCTCCCAATAATGAAAAAAAGGGGAAGGAAATGCTCTAAGTGAAGTATGGTTGGGAGTACCACTCCAAAGTAAAACAAAAGTGTGAGTACAGGTGAAATAAGTTGACATAGAGTCCATCATCTCCATGAGACCATCAAAAACACCGAAGAAAAGAAATTTTTTTCAAGAACAATAGTGGGTCCTTTAATGAGAAAGTTTTTTGGAAGTTGTCACCCCAAAAATGATGTCTTAAGGGATGAAGCTTCCCCTTTAGATTACCATATATACCATAGTCCCATTTGGGAAACCAACCAAAAAGGGATCAAGTATGAGCTCACAATGGAAATGGACAATCTTTTCCAAAACATAGATAAAGAAAAAGAAACTAAGAAACAAATAAGGGATAAATTGTACATCTTGTCAACTTACACATAGAAATGGATACAAACTCCCTCGGTAAGTCAAGAAATTACCACTTTGTCATTACCATTGAAATGATAAATAATATTTTTATTTGAAGAACAGGGAAGGCCACCAAGAAATGAGAAGAAGAGATGGTAAGCCAAGGCATCCAAGTCCTCAAAGAATAAATTTAATGTTATAACCAAGTTTTTAAGAAAATGGAGGAAGGTAAAGCATCAACTTAAAAATATTAGGATGAGGTGGATTATTGGGATGGATTATTGCCTAAACTTGAGGTCAACACTACCATGGATGATGAGGTGTTTGAAAGGGAAATAATAGTACCCTCATACTACCAAATAATACAATATGAGTATGAGGGAGTTATTAGATTGAGAATTATAACTTTTGAGGGTTGCATAGTAGGCGAACTCGGGACATGAGGAAAAAAGGAGAATAGTAGATGATATTAATATGAGTATGAGGGAGTTATTAGATTGAGAATTATAACTTTTGAGGGTTGCATAGGCCAACTCTGGGACATGAGGAAAAAGGAGAATAGTAATGATATTAAGTGAAAAATTAAAAATTGCTTCCCCTCACATATGTATACACTCCAGGAACTACAGATGTAGAAAAGATAATTGAAATTATACTACAACATGTTGTAGGAAATTTAGAAGCTCCAATAGATTTCAATTATTATTTCATAGATAAATTTTATCATTTAGAGAGTTGCATTAATAAATTAACAAAGAGATTCAAGAAGAAGAATGTTATTTGCTGAAATTGATAGTATATTATGTAAACAGCTTACAATCTTTCTCTATTAAGCAGGGCTAGAATAAGAACCCATTATGGGGATGTTTGAATGCCTTGATGCATACAAAAATAATCTAGAAAAAGGTGAACAAATAGATCTTGAACCTTCTTGAACACTTTATTCATTTTTTCATCCTCATTCTTTATTATTTTCTATTCATCATTATTAGAAGTGAAAGAATCAAATAAAATTATGGAAATGAGTAACAAAATATTCTTGGGAATTCACACATGATGGTGATAAGGAAGAAAGAGACAAAAATATTTTGTTTGCAAATGGAATATTCTCCACTTATCCACAAGACGAGTCATTATCCAAAACCATTCAAACATGACACACCAAGATGGAATAGTTTTAGTTAGAATGGATCTACTATTCATTTTGATGGATCAAGGATTATCATCTCGCGTTATATCAATTTCAAGGGATTCTTGATGGGTATTCATGTATATACCCTTTGAGAGAAATTTTGTATAAGAATTAAGGTCGGTCTTCATTCTAGGGGTTATGGTTTTTATGTTTTGGGTTTTTTCTAAGGTGATTACATTGTATAATCATTAGTAAGAATTACGATCATTTTGTATGTCTCCTTGTATAAATTAAAGTGTATAGAACCACTTGCATTTTCTTACTCAAACATTGTGTGATGTAAATGAGAGCATAGTTATGAAATGTATCTTTTAATGTAATATTATGTTTATTGAATCAATGAAATATGAAGGAGTTATTTCTTTTTATTGCATGAGATTATTCATTGAATAAATATTGTATTGTAGTGTTACCTTACAATATTTGTTTTGTTTTAAAATCCTTTATGCAATATCATTATGGAAGTGATTTCTTAAAAACTTTGAGTGTATTTTGGGTGTTATTGAATTGATGCAATAAATGTTTTGTTGAGTTTTATGCACAAGTGTTTTTTTAAGATTTCAGATATTATGTGGTAGTGTCTATATGAATTACCTCCTTCATGATATTTTATGATCATTTATGCTTTCGCACCTCTGCATCTCTCCATGCACCATGGTTTACACATGTTTTCTTGCCTTTTCTTCAATGTTCTTCTTCTAAGGACCTTGAATATGTATTATACAATTGAACCATGGAATTTTAAACCTTCCCCACCTGTTATACAATATAAAAATTTCCCTCTCATGCTCATATAGGCTAGATGTGTATCATATCTCAATTTATCATACTCATATGCTTACATTAGGTCTATAACTAGGCCTAGATTTACTTTCTTCAACCCATGCCATACTGAAATTGAGATGATATTTACCTTGTGGACAATCACAAACTTATACCACATCACCATGACCATTTTAGACATCATAGACACTTTATAAAACCTTTGGAGCACACTTACTAGACCATAAATTTTTTTTTTAGAAGAATCATGCACCAAAACCATGGATACACACCTAGACACCATGTTAATTCATGGAATCAATACACCATGACAAAAAGAATCCTTGACATCAATAACAACACATTTGAAACATTTTCTAACAATATCCTCATTTTTCATTGATGGAAAAAACCTTGAAACATTGATGGTAATAAAAATACAAACACCTTAAGGATACTATTCTTCTTGTTTTGAAGTACACTCTCCCCCATTGATATCTATGATAAAATAATATTCTATCATAAGTAATTGAAATTTAAAAATATATAACAATACATAACAATACATAACAACTTACTTGCAAGATCCCCCTTTTTCTACTCACTCTTTGACCTCAAAAATGTCAATGATCCATGGACCTAGTCTTTAAACAAGGCCAATGCTTCCCCGAACAAATATAGAACAATTTTGGTCTTCACACTATTAGAAAAATTTCTTCTTCTTTGATTTGAGCAACACATCTCCTTTATAGACCAAACACATTTTTACCCTATCTTCTTCAAGTTGAGACACATGAATGACTCTACCTGAGTCATTACACCACTTGCACTAATTCTCAACATATAACAAACCATGATTACTTTTTAATGAATGTTGACATGCTTTCATAATGTTTGTGGAGCACAAAATCCACCTCTACAATTTTGTAGACCTTCTAACTATATTTTTCAATATGGCATTGATTGTGCAAACTTAGATCTTGGAATTTGTAACACATATGGCTAAAATCATATTCCCCCTAAGATGACACATCTTACATAACTACTTGGATCCAATTCATGTCATTTAATCATCTTCACAAAATTCCAAATCATCATTACTCCACCTGAAATTATGCAATCTGATATTATAACCATTTTATTTCATCTAAATCATCTTCTCGGACTTGTCACGAAATGAATCATGTCGCATATTACTAATCCAAGCAAGACCATACACTTCACATTCTTCAAGACTAATAATTCCTTCAAACATTCTTAGGAGCAATATAAATGAGACTTGACATGCCTTCTTGACTGTTGTAGGATAGATTTGGTCTAAACACAACCGACATAGAGCAATATGAGCATCACATATTTGGAATAGGTATTGAAACAATTTATTCAACCATGCCCAGATGAAATAGACTAATACATGCCTAGATAAGGTCTTAAACATACTCTTTATCTCCAATACACATGCCACATAATTTTAAGTATCTTTCATACAGTTGATGCATCACTTAAGACTAAATGCACTTATGACACAACCCGAAAGACGATGTAACATACCTTCATCGATTTTATGGTCTGATCAAGTCATCATACAAAATAAAAGAGACTCTTCTTAACTTTTCTTCATGCTTTTGACTCTTCAAACCTCTTCAACCTCATTCTTTCTTGAGAACATGTCTGATTTCCCATTGAATATATACCTCTTATATAGACTAATTCATATGAAACCTCATACTAATAAGAATATGATGATTAGAAAACTAGAGCATACCTTGAATTCCTTAGATAATAGCTCAACACAATAACCATGACTGATTCAAACATCCATATTGGTATTCAAACATATATTAGAGTCCTAGAACTCCGCCTTTAGGTACTAAATACCTAATCATTAGTTTATTTTCCTTTAATATCATCAAGATAGAATTTTATTTCCAAACACAAATCTTCCCTTGAATATTCAACATTATTATATGATTATGATTGTCAAACTAATAAAATATACATACCTTATACCTAATTTATGACTACATAGATTCATGACTACAACTAGTTAAATACATTCAATCTCCCCTATCACCATGATTCATATGAGTGATAAATGTCTCTAAGAAGATTAGTTGAGACATCCTAAAAACATGGGAATATAGAAAAACATATTGAGGAGATTCCATGACCTCCTTGGTACCTGTGTCTTCATCTCTCCATCATCCACCTAGTAGTTTTATTATGCTAATAGAAGGATTTATTCAACATCAAACAAGAATCATTGATTAGTTTTCTCATCATGAATATAACAAGCTACTTTAGTTTCTTCCTTTGATTTCTCAACATTTTTAGGCCTTACATAGGCCTTCCTTTCATAGTTATTCTTCCTACATTTGCAATATCTTACAATATGCCCAACATTGTTACAATTAAAGAAAACAATAAGATTCTTAAGTATAAGGGATTCATCTTTAAAAATATGTCTAAGTGGCTATTGATAACAATATTTAGCAATATGACCATACTCGTGGAAGTTTTAGCACAAAAATTCACTCTTACATCATGTATGGTATGAATTAAAAATCCCTCCTTGATTCCGTGGAGTCCTCATAGTTAGAGGATATTTTGTATTATTTTTCCTTGTGACCTAATCCATTGAAACTATAGTAGTATTCATTGAAATAACTTTCATAACATGATGGATTAGGGTATCTAATAGACATTTTATTCATGGTGTTATTCATCATATCTTCTTTTGAACTTGAACCAATAATCTCCTTGCTCGAAGCATCATCTTCTTTCATTACCTCTTTTCCCTTAAGGTTCTCCTTGAACCCTATGCTAGTCCTATCTCCTACATACTTATTATTGTCCAAGATATCATCTAGATCCTTTAAATTTATTTCAAACATCTATAATGACTTTTACTTTCCATCTGCTTTAGATACCTCTTCTCTTAGAGAAACAATTTCATTTTCAAAACTGATACACTCATTTATTAACATGTGTGTGTATAAGAGTTTTCATTGATGTAAAATACCATTAATGAAAAATAAGAGATGGAGGAGTTATAGAAGGTTATTTACATGGTGATCATATGGAGTTTTAGGTTGCTTCATGATTACATGAGTGGTTTTAGTGAGATTTGCTTGGTCTAGCAAGCCTAATCGGGTGAACTATCTAGTCTAGGTGATGATGCATGGTGAGTAGAGATGAATGATGAATTTAGGATCATGGTAACAACATGAGGATAATGATTTAATATTTTTTAGGAACTCACATGAGCTTTAAAATGTATTTATAGGTGGAAGAATCAGTTGTAGGTGCACATGTAGACCTAGTCTAGGTGTTTGGAGGCCAAATGAGGCATGAAAATGAGTTGTAGAGCCATGAAATATCATGGAGGCATGAAAGGGTGTCATAAATGTTGAATTATTTATGTTAAGGAATTTTTGAGAGTTTCCTTGATGACATATATGTTCTTCTATTATGACCTAGCCTAAACCATACAAAACCTAAGGTCTAGGTGTGAAAATGAGATTGGTTGTGAAGATACGAGATATATTTGTGACATTATGATGAATATAGATGTTATTATGGTATGTCATGATGTTGTGGGAAAATTTTTGATTATCATGATGAATATTTTGTAATTTATAGTATTTTTCGTGAAATAAAGTTGAGAAGAAGGTTATTTCAAGATCGAATTGCAACTTCTGATGCTCACCATGAATTGTGTGATTTGTATGGGAACTTGTGGATTTCAGGGATGATTTTATATTGAGATAAGATAATTTCACAAAATAATGAGGTCATTTCATTGTCACATTTTTATGAACAAATGTTAAGAAGGAAAACTACTTTTTGTGAGTTTGAAACCCTATGTCTAAAGTGATGGAGAAGATATGCTTGGTAAGTGACCATAATTTATTTTATTGCTAGTATGATGATTTTAGGTTGTATTTGTCTCCTCCAAATTTCCATAAAGGTAAGATAGAGCATGTGGTGATGTGTGGACCCCATTCAAACATGAATTTTTTAAAGAATTTTAGTTTGTGGAAAAGTTGTTCAAATGAGGTATGAAATAAATTGACAATGTTTTTAGCATGGGAGTTTTAATTGATGTGAATGATGGATTTATATCATGTTTGATATCCTAAAGGGTAAAGTGTGCCCTATTGATGAAGATTGGTCCTTTAGACCAAAAACAGACTTTTGGAGCGGTTTCAAAGATGGACCTAGTTGAAGGTCTTCCACTTGAATTTGGAAGGAAATGTAAGGTGTTATAGAAAGAGGATTTAGAGATATTTCCAATGGTAAATTTTTTTCTCATGATGATATGATTTGATGGGTGAACCAACTCAGTTTGTGAAGAATAAGGTTGTTAGTTTTCTAGGAAAGGATTTCTCTGGCTAGAATATGGAGGTAGAAGACACATGATTTTGATTGGTTAATGTTTGATATGAGTTTTAGAGTGAATAGGGATGCATTTTGTTCATAATTAAGGAATTTAGAGGTCTTAAAAGTGGAAAGGGTGGAAACTATTTGATTTTTCTAAACTACGTTTTGGGAAGCTCAGTTTGGTGAAGAGGAAAGTGAGTGTGGTTTACATATATGCATGTTTCATGATCTCTACTAGGAATGGATGTGATCTACAAGTTAGGGGATTTCCAATGAGTTTTCACATAGTTGATGTGTTTTTGTGTGAGCTTGAGGTCCATACGTAAATCTTGGTCCATGGAAACAACTATTTTAAGAAGGATATGATCCTTCTTGTTAGTGTTATGAATAATTTGATTGGTGCAAGATAATGTGTGACCATGTATGGTTTTTTTATGTCATATTTGAAAAGTGTGAAGAATTTTGGATCTTGAATAATCATGGTGATGAGGCTTGCGGTATTTAATGAATTAGGTGACGAAGTTTTGAGAATGTTTCTAGCTTGTTTAGTGAGTTTGAGCATGGCTGACCTACATGAGTCCATGATATGAATTTGGATAAGTGTAATGTTATGTTTTTGTGTTATTTTGGCTGAGATAATTGATCTAAAGTGACATATCTTATGTTTTTTGAGATGATAAGGGTATAAAGTGAATGTTTTGGTTCAAATTTGAACTAGCCATGTGATAGGGAAAAATTATGACCCACGTGTGAGTGTGAAATAGATATGAAGGAATAATTTCATATCCGAGGAAGTGTATGAAAGCATAAGGAGTGATATAGATCGTGTGCAAGGTTTTGAGATCAAATCAGTTCAAGTTTGTATAAGTTTGAGCAAGCTAGAAGGAAGTGTTTTTGAAGAAGTTTGGAGCTGAATCTTGTGATCACCATCATTTGATTTGTTACAACATAGCTTCACTAATTTTATTATAAAAATTATGGTGTGATGAGTCATATTCATTCAATTATATTTTTGTGAGTAAGTGTTTAGGGTTGGTTCTCCTTGTGGGATTGGTGCCTCATGAGAAAGATGGATGATATATGGTTATGACATAGGATATTAGGGCACTTGAACTTTGAAAATCTGATTAAGATCAACTCAAAAGGGTGTGTAAAGAACATGCCAAAGATATGTAAGCAAAAAGACACTATTTGTAAGGCTTGTCTACATGGGAAGCAAACAAGAAGAAAGTTCAAGTCAAAGAAGCATCATCCCACCTCAAGACCTCTATGACTCATTCATATTGATTTGTGTACTGTGATGACTACTAGTTTTACTGGTGACTATTCTTTTATGCTTTTAATTGATGATTACACTAGATTCACTTGGGTAGTTTTCTTAAGAGAAAAATTAGAATCCTTGGACAGTTTCAAGACATTTAAAGAACTTTTTAAGAATCAATAAAATAGGAAGATCAAGTGTCTTAGATCAGATAGAGGAGGGGAATTTTTGTCTAAAAAATTTGATGATTTTTGTGAAGTATATGACATTAGAAGGAAATTCTCACCTGCAATAACCCCTCAAAAAGGGAGCAGAGAGAGGAAAAATAGAATTGCTATGGAAATGGCTAGAACAATGCTTAGTGAGTTCAAGCTATCAGATGGTTATTGGAAAGAGGATTTTAATACAAGCTGTGTATATTCTCAATAGATGGAAATTACGAATTAATGGTGACAAAAATACTTATGATTTGTTGAAAGGGATACCTGTAAATGTGGAACATTGTAGAGTGTTTGGTAGTATACATTTTATCATGCTAATTGTAGATAACTTAAGGAAGTTTGATTCAATATTATATGATGGTATATTCTTCAAGAATTTCAGTTTACATATGCTACGATAAAGGGTTGCAAATTGTGGCTGAAATTACTAGTGTGAGGTTTAATTAATCATATCCTATTAAAGCTAACTCCAAATCGAATGACGTTCTTCAAGATATGGAATCAAAGGAAGATGAAGAAATTTTCAAGGAAGAAGATGAAAAATAAGGTGAAGAATAATAAAGGATTTCCACTAAGACTCCCTCAATGAAAAGTAAGAGAGATAATCATGAATCTCAAATTTTAGGAAAAAATAATGTAGGGGTTACAACAAGAAGAAAAATTGTAAGTATTCAAAACCAAGAGAACTTTTCTCTTTTATCTAAAATTGAACCTAAAAGTGTTGAGGAAGTAAGAAAAGATTAATGTTATATTAAATCCATGAATGAGGAGCTTGATCAAATTTTAAAAAAATCTACTTGGGAACTAGTCCCTAAACCTAAAGACAAAAATGTTATTGGAACTAAATGGGTGTTTAGGAATAAATTGAATGAATATGGAGAAGTTACAAGAAACAAGGATAGGCTGATTTTTTAAAGGGTATGCTCAAGTTGAGGGAGTTTATTTTGAAGAAAAATTTTCCCAAGAAAAGAATGGAAGAAATTAGATTGTTTATATCATGTGCAGGGTATAAGGGATTTACAATGTATCAAATGGATGTAAAATACACCTTTACTGAATGAAAAATTTAGGAGGAAGCGTATATTAAGAAACCTAATATATTATCTTTGAAAGATGAGAAATGTTATGTGTGTAGATGGATAAAGGATCTTTATGGACTAAAAGCAAGCACCTAGGGCTTGGTATGAAAGACTAGATAAGTACTTGATTGATCAAGATTTCGAAAAGGGTATACTTCATACTAACTTATATATCAAATATGTAGGAGGGAATTTTTTAATTTTAGTATTCTATGTGGATGAAATTATCTTTAAGCGGAAACAATATACATATGACTCATGAGTTTGCTGAAGTCATGAAGAGAGAATTTGAAATGTCAATACTTGGTGAGCTAAACTTCTTCATAGGATTGTAAGTAAGTCAAACAAAGTATGGTATATTCATAGATAAGGCCAAGTAAATAAGAGAAATGTTGAAAAGATTCTAAATAGAGGAATGTAAACCTGTTGGGACTCCTATGGTGACTGGTTGCAAGATTAGCAAGGATGATATCTCTCCTAGATTGAATTAATCAGAGTAAAAATCTATGATTGGAAGCCTCCTATATGCAACTAATTTAAGAATAGGCATATTGCAAGTGTGGGACTAGTTAGAAGGTTTCAAGAAGAACCTAAAGAAACTCATCTTCAAGCAATGAAAAGGATCTTTAGACATCTTAAAGGGACTATATAATATGGTTTGTGGTATCCAAGGAGTGAAAATTTAGATTTATAAGCCTTCTCTGATGATGATTGGGTAGGAAGTATTGATGATAGGAGAAGTACAAGTGGATGATCTTTCTTTGTAGGGATATGTCTTATTTCTTAGTTAAGAAAGAAAACATCCATTGTAGTTATTTCAACGTGTGAAGCTGAATATTTAGTTGTTGCACAATTTTGTGCTCAATTCATGTGGGTGAAAAAAACTTTGGAAGATTACAAGGTAAAGTGTGATGGGCCTATAACTATTTTTGTGATTGTACTACTGCAATCAATGTATCCAATAATTTAGTTTTGCATTCTAAAACAAATCACATCCCAATTAATTATCACTTCTTGAGAGACCAAGTGAGCAAGCAATGCATCAATATGGAGCATGTTTCCACTAAGGAAGAAGTGTTGATATATTGACAAATCCACTTCCAAAACCTACTTTTGAGTATCTAAGGGAAAGGCTAGGAGTAATCTCTGCAGAATGGAAGACCTTAAAAGGTTATGAACCTTGACGGGGGTAAATTTTAGGGGTGAATATTCATGAAAAGGTGAATATAAGGAATTTTGAATTTGGTGAATTTTGTACTATCGTATGGTAGCGCATTTACCAAAATTTTATAAGACCTAAAAAATTTGAATATAATTTCACCTTCATGTTTCCGCCAAGGGCCGACTAATGTTAGTATATTTACCTTCATGTTATAACATTCTAATATATATAGGATTAATTTTCCATAGTATAGTCCTATTTTTACATTATAAGTATGTGAAAAATATGAAATTATAAGACCACAAGCCAAGGATTCAGGAAAAAATGAAAGACTCAAGAGGTAAGTGAAAAAGAGAACTCTGTTTGTATACTAGCAAGGTTATTTTATTTTGACGGATGACAAGGAAAATGTGCAAGTGTTACCAACCAACAACATGTATAAGTGTTACGGCCGGTAACAAATATATGTGTTATTGACAGTAATAGATATATGTGTTACCGGATGGTAACAAATATATCTGATACCACCCTGTAATGATATATATGTTAATGACGAGAGTAATGAGATATATGTGTTTCCAACCGGTAAAAACTATATATGTTATTGGTTGGTAACACATATATTGATTACTGAACAGTAACACATACATCTATTACCGACTGATAACACTTAACTATGTTACCGGTCGGTAGCAATATTTTCTATAGCCATTCTATATATTTCTTAGTTGTTTGAGTGCTCGGTTGTTTTTTTCATTCGTCATTCTTAAGTTGTGTTGGCTTGTGTTTGGATAAAGCTTTGTTGTCATCGGTATTTGAAAGTTCTATGTTTTTGTCACATGTGCAGACTTCAAAATCATCCATTTGATGGCCCCTGTTACAAATGAGAAAATAACTCAAGGAAAAATAAAACACAATATGGACATTTCAAAATATTTCAGTCAGCCAGCAGTAACCCTAGTGGAAAGAGGTAAGAAAACCAATTTCTATTATGATAATGTTACTTTATTTTTTGATTTACTTAGGGAATCTGTAAGCAAACCAATTTATCTCAAATGCAAAAAAATCTAGTAGTGACCTTACTCCAAATGAAATTTCCAATCACTAGAGTAATACAATTCAAATTGATAGTACTGATAATCCCATTTCCCATCCAAATCAAACTTCTGATAAACATTCCAGAAACTCACATCAGAAACATAAGAGTGGGAAGTGGACTATAGGAAGGACTTATAAATTTGAATGGTCAACCAAATATCCATTCATTGAACCTAAAAATAGTACTAATACTCCTACAAAATGTAGATGTACTATATGTAGTTGGAAAATTGGTAGAGACCAAAAATGCAATTGAAGTTGGACACAATAGAGAAGCATTGTGGGAAGGTATACAAGTCTAAAAAGTAAGATGATGGAATAGTTATAAAAACAACTAGATGGAAAAATGAGGAATATTGTTTGCATATGAGATATGTTACAAAATATGATAATCATCATAAAAATCTTCAGGACCTAGTTGAGAAAGGTGGAACTATAAAGGATAGATTTGAAAAAGCTACTGACGTAAGTCTTCAGGCTAAAATTATTCAATTCAGAACAATATTTCACATTTTGAAAAAGGGCAAACCAATTTCAGATCTCATTGATTATAAGACATTGTTTCAATCTAATGGATTTCCAAATATACCAACAACACACTGGTTAGATACCAGTGCATGGGAGATGGCAAAGTGTATGGGAGAAATAGAAATCACTGATTTGAGAGAGAAGGTAAAAATATAAATTTTATCACTTTGTTGATTAATGAGGTCACAATAGTAGATAATACATATTGGGTGTGCATGCATGTCTACACTTTCAGTTTTAGTAACCATTTCAAGGAAAATCATCTACTAAATATGCACAAAATGACGAGAACTGTAATGCTAAGAACATATGCAAACTTGTTAATCAAGATTTGAAGGAAATAACTTATATGGATGATCATTCAATCTATGCAAAGCTTATTTTTGCAGGAGATTATGATGCATCTATCATGTAAGGTAACAAAAATGGACTTTGTATTTGTCTGCAAACAAGATTATCCCCTTACATGATACCTATTCACTATATGGCTCACCGAATGAATTTGGCTTACAAGATTGTAAGTAATTTTGAAAATGTTGCTAAGGTGGAGGAGCTGATATGGGACTTGCATTCATATATGTCAAGTATTCCTAAAATATTTTTGGAGTTTCGAGAATTTCATTGAATAAAAATGGAAAAAATTGCTAAAATATGTTGACATGAGATGGATATCATTATATGAACTAGCTTGCAGGATTTTTGAGGAATACAAGTCCTTAGTAGGGTATATGTTCAAGCATCGAAGACAAGTGGACAAGGCTAAAGATTTATTGTATCACTTGACAAATTTAGAGACATTATTAACTTTATGTGGTATTTTTCCAATGCTAAAGGAAATAAATAGCTTGGTGAAACATGCTTAGGAAAGATCCATATACATTGTTGATTTTCTAAAATTAAAGAGACAAGTATGTATGATTTTAGATACCTTATATATCACCCAAGACTGGATTCAAAATCCAATTTTTAGTAGCTTCAAGGTTTTGAAAAACACCAAAGATCTGAACAACTATTTAAAGTTCAATATTAATGGTCATATTTGTATTTTTGTTGATGGAAAAAATATTAAAATGCACACTTTATACAAAGATCCTTATGTAGCAGGTTCTGAACTTGAGGAAGTACTTGTCACGAGCTGTCTTTTTGATGCTACAATTTCTAATGTACGTAAAAATTTGATGAAAATATCTAAAACATTATCTTCTGAGATCAGAGAGCGTTTTAAAAACAATGATCTGTTGGAGGTCATGGGAGTTGTAAATCCCATTTTCTGGAACCCAATGATTGATGAAGAACAAAGAGATACAAACTTTGGGAAATCCATGACTGCACTTATGGAGCAGTTTTACAAATCTTCACATGTTGATGGAGGGGAATTAAATGGTATATTGGACAGAAAATTACTCATATCCCAGTCACAACATTTTGGATTTACAATGTCTGATCAATATAAGTCTATTGTTGACCCAATAGAAATGGGAGTTGTCACTCTATTGAGAGAGAATATAAGTGAATAATTAAAACTATATGAACTCATACAGATAATGATTCTTGGGTCTATTAAAGATGAAAGGTATTTAGTGCACTTACATTTGTGAAATCAAAACTTCGCAACAGATTGGAAAATAATATAAAAACTTGTTTAAGAATCTATGTTTCAAGATATAGGGTGGACACATTTCCATTTGAAAGAGCACTAGCTACATGGACATCTCTTGGAGTGTAGAGCTATTAATCAGATAGAGAACAATGAAGTCTCTAATAATGGTGAAATTGACTTGGACTCTACTAGACAAGATACTGCAACAAATATAAGAAGTGATGAAGGACCATCCAGGATAGGGTTGTTTCAGCTACCAGACAATTGATTGTATTCATTTTATGAAATATATTAATATATTGTTACTCGATATTTTTTCCATTTACATATATTGTGCATATAATGTTTGGAAATTTTTAATCCCTTCTATATTTTTTATAATGTTTGCAAATAACAAATGGTAGATAGTTCATATTTGTGCAATATTATATATGCAAATTGGATGATGTAATAAAATTAAAGTTTGTTACTAATAAAACATGTTCAATATTTGATTTCTCACTATCAAAATTCCATAGGAACAATTGTTTGCAAAAATATTATAATCCATATATGATATATAACATCATGATTATTACGATTAATAAAAAACATAGCAGTCTACGACTACATCCCATCATGATTATTGGAGATAATATTTACATTATGAATCAAGATCGAAAGCAACATGCACATTCAAGACACAAGTTTAAATTGAGTTCATACATATTTGAAACTAAATTGAAAAATGTAAATCCAGATTCCAAAATCCATGTGTATTATTCATCAACTGTTTCACATAAATATAATAAACCATTTCACATGAGACTCTAAGAGAAATAAAAGATCAACAATTTCACATAAAGATAATGTTTTCAAATTCCAATTGTCAAACACTGAATACATCAATAGTAACATAGTTTAAAGTTTTAATAGAAGTTAATTGGACCCTTTTCCTTGAACAGATTCAACAACACCACAACATTTGAACTATCTTGGATTACACTAGACTCTACTAATTCTTTTGCAACAACATTAATATTTTCTAAATTTTCTCTATCTTCACAAGCTGCATCTCCTACCAAAAGGATAGAAGGATCCTCATTAGTTTTTTTCTTCATAAGAATTTTTGGATCTAGTTTATGCTCCTTGATAATCCTCTGCAATGTATTGTTCTTCTTGTTTAACAGAACAAGTTTTTCTTTAAAAATAATAGCCCCACGGACACTCTCTCTCATTTTTTAAGGTGCTCATCTAACACTTGCACCTTTGTCTTCAAAGTCTAGTATTTTTACTCAGTAACTAAAAAATACCATAATTAGTATTTAGAATAAGATAAATGATAACTATATATTTATTTAACAATCTACAAAACAATATAACTTACCACAACCAAGTCTTTTTCTGCATTAGCAATAGTGACAAGGTCTTGTCACAATTCCACTTGTTGTAGTAATGCTGTGCCTTAGCATTTAGATTAGCCAATCTATTCAACATTATTTTAGTACTTCATCCTTATTGTAAACATATCGGTGATTGAACTTCCTTGTTGTGCTTGAGCAAGTATAATGTCAATCACCAATGGTTGATTTTTAACCAATGAATAAATTTTTTCTTTGTTTTCAAAATTATGATATCTATCATTGATTTATTTTATCAGAGCTTTCACTCTGATCTCCCACATTTTCAGCTCCTTAATATCATAAATAAAATTCTCTATGACAAGGGTTGTAGTATTATCCAACACAAGGATGTTAAGTGAAAATCTAGTCTTTGCATCATCATCCATTTTTCCTAACTAGTTGGGGAAGGAGGATGTGAAGAACCTATTAGATCTTACCCTTGCTTATGAGAAGATTGCATCAGATCCTTAGCATGTCTCCCTGATGCTGCCATGTCAAAATAGTTGTCGAACCCTAGATACTCCTCATCCATTTCTATATTATTTAAAATAGAAGTTCCTTTGGCACTCGACACACCATCACTATAAAATTGGGGAACTTAGATGTCGTGAAATTATGAGTTTCCATACTCGTATTCATTTAAGGGTTACGGAGAAAAATTGTTTTACCCCTACCATAAGTAGGTGAAGGATGCAAAGGGGAGGTCAAATAGATGTACTCCTTGTGTGTTGAGATGGATTCAAAGAAGAAAAGGTGGTTGTCAAAGCATGGCCGAGGATAAATTTAAAACTGAAAATATCTGTGAGCATCAATAATTTAACAATATTAGATTCAGTAATTAGTATGTTGAAAATTTAAAATTAAGAAGACAAACAAGTGAATAGTAAGAATTTCTTACACTGTGAACTTTTTCTGTAATCAACAAACTGCATAACAAGGTGGAAGGTTGGTGGTTGAACTAGCATGGAAAATCCTGAACTTATGAAAAGAAAATTAAAAATAATGATAAATTTGTAAAAGAAATTCAAAAGACTAATATAAATAAAGTTTAAGTCATTATTTATTGGTTTTTATACCATAAATTGAAGGGCCTGGGTGATTATATGGTGGCGGTGCAGATTGATACTCTTCTTGTTATTTCTTAGGTATGTATGTTTTGTTTACACCACCACAAATGTGAGCATACACTCTCGAGTCGTCGATGCAGATATGCTAGAAAAGGCTACAAATTAGGATAACAAAATTAGAAATATGTCATTGTCAAGAATCAGAGATTTAGATTATCATTAGTCTATAAAATAATATCATAAAATTGAAACGATTGTGTAGTATGTAAAACATAAAACCTTGATTTTCCTCTGCATCATGATCAAAATTAGAACGCATTCTCTCCTTGCTCCAGGACCAGGCCGAGTGGGAGGAATCCAAGGAACCACGCATCTATTTGTCTAGTCTCAACTCTACCAAAGAGTCATCATACATGGTGACATGAACATAATTTTCTCTAGAGCCCTCAATCCCAACAAGGTTATGTGATCAAAATGTTGCATGATGATGTTCCAGTGTTTCGCTTGCTTTTACCTATTCATAACAGAATTACAGATTACATATTTATAATAATTAATTTAATTTAATTTTTTTGAAAGGAATCAAGATTAAATGCTTTTGAAAAAAATACTCACCAACTATCATCCATTGGAATTCCATGTTTATCCATCTTCTCATGAAGAGAAGTTGGAATAGTTGTGGATTTGAGTCCATAAAAACCCTCATAATAGAAAGCAAGAACATAACAAGAAGAACAAATAACTGCAAAAGGATTCAATTTGGCTTTGTCAAGTTTAGAACGAATCTTTGATGCAAGATATGAGCACCAATTGAATCTAACTCCAACAAGGGTTTGAAGAAGGTAGTACATTGCCCACTGAGGAATGTTAGTGTATCTTCCCTGTAGAACAATACGAGACTGGAAAAATTCCACCATGGCCAAGAGAAAGGGGTATTTGATAGATTGAGAGTTAATGCCTCTTTTGGTTGGAGTATTAACCTCAGCCTCAATAGAGAGATTGTAATGAGACTCTAAAAATTTATTTTTCTCGTCAAAAAGAACATCTTTGGTGCTTACAGGCATTGTGTTTTCATGGGGCAGTCTTATTAGATGTTTAATATCTTTAGGTGTTATTTTGATGTGAAATTTGTATGGTGGTAATTGAATTGTGAAAGTCCATCCGAATTATTATACACTTGCATTAAATTATTTAATAATTTGTGGTATGTCTGATATTGGGGCATGTAAATAAGTCCATAGAAGCTTGACTTAGGAATCCAATCAGACTGGCTGATTATTTTAGGGTTTTCGAGTAGTTGTATCAACTGGGGATATAAAATGTTTCGGTAGGCATAGGAAGTTGGTTTAATGGTATTTTTTCTTGGGGCCATTATTCTGAATGTTGATTTCTTGAAAAAAGAAGAGGTTGGAAAATGGAAGATAAAGATACCTGTATATGAGCCTTGAGGATCATAGAACAAATCGTGTGGTAGGTGGCACTCTACTATCTAATACTAGAATACTGGAAGTGAAACTAGATGAGAAGGATGGAACTCTTTGAAAAAGTCTATTTATGAGAAACCTGCACATAAAAATGGGATAAAATGAATGGGGAAGGGTATATATATAGGAAAGGAAAGTGTATTAAATGTGGGGAATAGAAGACACATGGTATATTAAATTCCAGAAAACCATATATGTTACCATCCGGGAACAACATATGTATGTTACCGCCAGAACAACATACATTTGTTATTGTCCGTAACAATTTCTACATTGGAAACTACGTTCTTGGCTAGCAACATGCATTGTCGAACACTAAAAATATGTTACCAATTGACAACACCATCAAAACTCAACACAAAGTTACCAACTGAAAATGCGATATTACCACCGAATAACAACACTCTACCCGTAAAATGTGTTACGGTCGGCAACATCATGTTATCACCATTAACATCTCGTTACCTCTTGGTAACATCACGTTACTATCCAAAGTAACATTGAAATTTTATTTTCATTTGGTAGCATATCATACATGTTGTTCAGTAACATGTTGTTGTTTCATCCTTGCCAACAATGTTATGTTTTCGAACAGTAACAACATTACTCCAATCGGTAGCATGTGTTGTTGGTCGGTAACACTGACATTTTTCTTTCATTCGACAACATACCATACATGTCAGTTGGTAACATATTATTGCTTCATCCCTACCGGCCAATAGTAATAAAAACCAAAACTTCTATATCATTTTTTTGAAAAATGCCTTCCATTCACTTGTCATCACGAAACTTATTTTTCGTACATTTGCCTATAGTGCAAATGGTTATTTTGTCAAATTCGCCACCCATTCTATAATTTTTTTTTGGGGAGGGGTCTTAAAATTAACCTTGAACCTTGAAAAGGAGAAAGAATTGTGAACTATTAGCTCCAAGAAATCATGAAGAAAGTATAACAAGAGGAAGTCATGTTATCATGTCAAGATATGAAATCAATGTATCAAAGTTTATCATTGAATTCTTATATGGTTGATTTATTTAAAGAAGTATGAGTTGTTGTCTTATTGGTCATAAGACATCTTTGAAGAAGGTATTCATAGGCTATGGTTTCTTGGTAAAAAGGTGTGTAGTGATAATGAAAAGTCTCTAGTCAAATCAAATATGTTGTGCCATGTTGATATATCAAAAGGGATTGTCGAAACTTGGTGATCTGGTCAAATAGTATGTCTAGTGCTCATGAAAACCACGTTGATAGTCCTAATGCAATTAGGATAATGTTATGAGGGTTGGATGGCCATCACAAAGGTGGTTTGGAGATATTAATACTTATCATGATTGTCAAGATCAAATATTGAACCCTTAGCTGTCATGCTCTGTGAAAACTATGTGAATGGTTATCTTAATCTTGTGAATGAACTAATTAGGTCCATAAGGATGGTATTGCTGATTCTTATATCTAAGTAGAAGATTATTTTATAGTTTTTTCTTCATATTGAAAAGGTAAAGAGAAGTTTCAATATGGTTAAGTTTGAGTGGAAGTATGTATGGTATCTTTACCCAAAGTTGGAGGTCAAATTATGTTTGAACTATGTATTTTCATAACACAAAATGTATGGTAAACTGAGATGGTATCCTACAGGTATGAAAAATTTCTCTTAAGGCTAAATAAGATCAACTTATGAAAGGTATAATATATAATGTATCAAGGTATCATAAGTGCATATACAATATCAAGTGTATAATGTATGAAAGGTATCATAAGTGCTTGGAATGCCTAGTTGTAAAGCTTATATGTAGGGTTACAAATATGCACATGGGTTTCAATGCTCAAGAAATTGAATCCTACATGTATGAAAATCAAGATGGCACTAGAATTGATGATTTTTCACGCTATTTTAGATCTAAAAGTTTTTTTTAACACAAGGGTGCATAAAGGAAAACAAGTAGTTGTCAAGTAAGCATTTAAAGCTAGTATAGTTTGTGTCAAGGAAGTAGAGGTATGAAAAAGGTGACCTACAAGTCTTTATGAATCCACTGAGACAGGGGAGCTCATTTGGTCTTTGACCAAGCATATAAGGTGTCTATCAGAGTTCTAGGGACTATAAGAACCAAAGGTGAAGACAAATTGACAACAAATTCTAAAAACAACAAGGAGGTACATGACTTGTATGATTGAAAATGTATCTTAACAAGTATATTGTAGGTTTGTGCATGAGAAAATGTAACTTCATAGGTTTGAAAAGTTCTTTTAAAGGAAAGAGGGGATAAATTTAAACCAAATTAAAATATAAAAGGTATCAATAAGGTAATAAAGGTATATGGAAGATGATTGTAGGGTCTACATGGACGTTTTCACTCTTGAGTAAAGTGTGCATGATATCAATGCATCAAAATTACATGCTACAGTGTCTATAGGGGTCTTTTGGAGTAGGGGAGTGGGTTATGACTCTTAAATAGAGGTGAAAGATGATCTATGATGTCTAATAGTGCTATAAAATGGTACTAATCATGTTTACATGTATAATGGCTTGCTGAGTGGGTTACATATCCTAGAAGGTTGTGACATCATGAAAGGAGGATTAAAAATGCTGATACTGAGTGATTCAGGGGTAGTGATATAGTGACTGAGCTATTCCCATGACTTGAAATCAAGGTAAGAAGCCTAATTCTTTAAATTTATACTAGAGAAGGATGGTATAAGTCTAGTGGGATCTATAAGGAGTTGTGTTATTGTGTGTATGGGTCCTTAAAGTATGCAAAAGTAGGTCAAAATTGCAGTAAAGGAACTGTTTAGGGATCTTAGTCCTAAAGTTGTGTGTAACCAAGGCATGAAATAGATAAACATGTTGGTGAGAAAAATAAATTTAGATGGACCGAGAGAGAGGCATACATGATCTTTTTATCCTAGATTCATTATTATTGCCATGTATGAGTCCATGTATGTTTCTTCCTAAGGGGAGTTAAGTGGTTTCAAACTATGAAAAGTGGACAAAACAAAGTTTAGTGAAGAAAAAGAGGTTTGCATGCTAATGTGATGAATTTGGTTGATATTTCTAATCAAGATATGATTTGAAGAAGATGAGAAAGATTAATAACATGAATTTATAGGCATTATTTGTCATTAATGTAAAAAGGAGGAGAAGACTAGGTGGGTTATCCATTAATGACAAAGGGGAGATTTTTGGCATCTGTGTGTATAGGAATTGTCATTGATGTAAAATACCATTAGTGACAAAGAGGATGATTTAGGATTTCTAGAATTTTCTTGACATGGTGATGAAATGGAGTTTCGGGTTGCTTCGTGATGACATGAGTGGTTTCAATGAGATTGACTTGGTCTAGCAAGCCTAATTAGGTGACCTAGTTAGTCTAGGTGATGATGCATGTTGACTTGAGGATCATAGTAATAATAGTAGGAACATGTTTGGAGAGTGTTTAGTAAATCACATGAGTTTTATAGTGTAGGTACATGTGGAAGAATCAGTTGTAGGTGCACATCTAGACCTAGTCTATGTGCTTGGAGAGAAAATGAGGCATGAGAATGAGTTATAGAGAAATTATAGCTCATGGAGGCATGCACAAGTGTCATACATGATGAATCAGTTATGTTATGGACTTTTGGAGAGTTTTCTTGATGAGATATGAAGTTCTTCTATTATGACCTAGCCTAAACCATGTAAAACCCTAAGGGCTAGTCATGTAAATGAGATTGGTTGAGAATATAAAGAGATATTTGTGACATGATGATGATTTGATATGTTATTAGGGTGTTTCATGATGCTATGGGAAAAATTTCAGGTTTCCATGATGAAGATTTTGCAAGTTATAATGTTTTTAGTGAAACATGGTTAAGAAGAAGGTGATTTCCAGCTCGAATTGTAAATTTTGATGCTCACCATGAAGTGTGTGCATTGCATGTGACCTTTTTTATTTCAGGGATGATTTTACATTGAGATAAGAGAATTTCAAAAATAATAAGGTCATTTCATTATCATGTTTTAATGAACAAATGTTGAGAAGGTAAACTTTTTTTGTGAGTTTGAGACCCTAGGTCTAAAGCAATGGAGAAGATATTCTTGGTAAGTGCCCAAAATTTATTATTATTTCTAGTATGATTATTGGAGGTTGTATATGACTCCTCCTTTCTATAAAGGTAAGATAGAGAATATGGTGATGTGTGGACCCCACTCAAATAGGAAAGTTTTTGACATGGATTTTTTTAGTGGCGAATATTCTATTTTAGGAAAATTTTAATTTTTCGTTGAAAGGTGTCGATGTCTTGTTCACCTAAAATTTCTAGTATAATTTTTTTTTAGGGATTGGATTCACCTAGCATTGAAAAGTACTCCTATATAAACCTAGGTAATTCTCCGAGTAGTAAGTATATTAGTAGCTTACTACTAAATTACGATACTTGTTGAGGTGCGACAAGAGAAGGTGTTAATGCACGAAAAGAGGGTTGCGATGCATGACAAGGAGGGTATTGACACATGAAAAGGGGGTTGCAAACGTGTGACAAGGAGGGTGTTGATGCACATGTTGAAAAGGGGGTTTTAGACATGTGACAAGGGAGGGTGTTGACGCACTACAAGGGAGGGTGTTGACGCACGACAAGGGGGTTGCATAGGGTCGAAAGGGGGACCATTTTTGGTTTCATGTGATAGCAAGGTTTGTTTTCATACAACACCAAAAAAATGCTTCCCCTTAAGAAACTAACAGACAAAAATTTTACTCTGAAATCCTACAAAATTCTCCTTTCTAGCGAAAGTGGTTCCAGGTATATTCGCTAGGGATTTTCCACCTCCAATTAATTAGAGGATTCTAAAAATGAACCCTCATTTTTGAATAAGTTCATTTATGGAAAAAATTTCCAAAGGAGATATGAAATAAATTGACATAGGTTTTATCCTCGGGAGTTTTAATTAATTTTCATGATTATTTTAGATCATGGTTGATGTTCTAAGGGGAAAAGTGTGCCCTATTTATGAAGATTTGTCTATGAGACCAAAAAGGGTAGTTTTGGATAAGTTTCAAAGATGGACCTAGTAAAAGGCCTTCCACTGGGAATCGAAGGAAATGTAAGGTTTTCTAGAAATATAATTTATATATATTTCCAATGGTATAAATTTTGTCTCGTGATGAGCTGATTTTATGGGTGAACCAACTTATTTTTGAAGAAGAAGGTTGCTAGTTTTCCAGACAATATTTCTCTTATTAGAAGATGGAGGTAAAAACACATGTTTTGGAGTGTTTGATGCTTGATATCAGTTGGAAAGTGAAGATGGATGAAGTTTAATACTAGTGAATTCATTTGAAGGTCTTGAAAGTAGCATAAAGGTTGTAAACCCATTAAGTTTCCTAAACTAATTTTTGGGAAGCTCGGTTTGGTGAAGAGGAAATTGAGTTTGGTTTGCATTTATGGATGGTTCATAAGATATAACATTAATGGATGTGATCTAAAGGTTAAGGGATTTCTAATTAGTGGTTACATGCCATATTTGAGGTGTTTTTTTTGAACTTGAGGTCCATATGTGAAGACTGATCCTGAAACAATTGTTTTGAGAAGGATATGAGCCTTCTTGTTAGTGTTATGAAGAATTTTATTAGTGAAAGATAATGTGCAAAATTATATGGTATTTTTATGTCATATTTTACATGTGTTAATAATTTGGTAGGTTGAATAATCATGGTGATGAGGTTTGTGGTGTTTGATGAATTAAGTGATGAGGTTTTGAGCATTTTTGAGCTTGTTTAGTGAATTTGAGCATGAAAAACCTACATGGGTCAATGAAATTAATTTTAATAAGGGTAATTTAATGTTTATGTGTTATATTGGTCAAGGTAATTGATATATATTCACATATCTTATGTTTTTGAGATGAGAAGGGTATAAAGTGAATGTTTTGGTTCAAATTTGAACTAGCTAAGTGAGAGGGAAAAAGTGTGACCCAAGTGTGAGTGTGAAACAGGTATGAAGGAATAATTTCATAGCTGAGGAATTGTGCGAAATATTGAGGAGTGATATATATAATTTTTACAAGGGTTTGAGATCAAATCAGGTCAAGTTTTTCCAAGTTTGAGTGAGCTAGAAGGAGGTGTGTTTGAAGGAGGGGTTAAAGAAGTTTGGATCTGAATCTTGTGATCACCATAAACTGAGTTTTTGTAGCATATATTTAGTTATATTATTTCCAAAATCTTGTGTGATGATTCATATTCATGCAAGTATCTTGTTGTGAGTAATATCAACAAGGGTTTAGGGGTTAGTGCTCCTTATGGGGTGGTGCCTCACTAAATAAATCTCTTGTGATGTGTAATATGAACTTGAGTCATTTTTGTGAGTAATATAAGTAAATTTTTCAGTGGTTTTCTTACCCTTTAGGGTTTCCCCTTATATCTTGAGTTCTTGTATCTCTTTCATTGGTATGCTCATTTGAATGAATGATTAAGAACACATTACTGTATGGTTGAATGGTTTATGTTTTAATACAAGTAAATCTGAATTGTTTAATTTTTTAAAGGACTGATTCACCCCCTCTCTCATTCAATTTCAGTTCTAACATCATTATCCCTAGCTTTTAGAATTATATATATAGCCTCTACTTGAGTTTCTAGTTGCTTGAGAATCTCATCATACTTGCTGGTTTTTAGACAAATGATTCTCCTCAAGATCATGAATATTCTCTTCATATTCCTTGATTTGTTCTCTCAAATTCTTCTTCTTCTTCTTCTTAGAATGATTCAAATCTTCTTGAATACACATTATATCAATATCAATATCAACCTATTATTCTTCGAATCCATGAAAGATCCTCACAATATGGGGTTTTCACTTTTAGAGCTCTTAGAACCTTTAGACATGAATAGTATTTCATCACCTAAACCATCATGTTCAAACTCGATTCAAAATCAAAAACTCCAAAGATCACTACTTACCTTTGATGAGAAACAATATTCCTTGAAGTAGAATATCTTCTTAGTTTTCTTCTTGTTTTCAAACTTCTTGAACCTCTTCTTATTCTTATCAAACATGTGAGATTTATTATTATGACCTCCATCATGATCTTTACTATCTTCATCATTATACATATGAGGAAAATTATTTGCAAAATTACCAATTTTTCCAAAATTGAAAAATTTGAAGGAGCTTACCCTTGTACTTTCTGAACCAAAGATTCAAATTTATGGTAAACATGAAAGTTAATTCATCATCATAAAAAAAAAAATATAATCATCTAAGACCATCTTACCTTCTCGTCTTCTTCTCGGGTTTGATTTTAATCTCTTTCTTGATAGGTTTGATATCAATTATCCTCATCTCATAGGCTGAAAAAATGCCATGAAGCTCATCTATCAAACTGGTACTCAAATCCTTGGCTTCTTCAATGGCTAAAAATTTATCATCAAAATTAGGAAAGAGTTATCTCAACACCTTTTTCACCACCATGACATCTTTCACCTCTTCACCTAAACTTCTGATGATGTTAAAAACATGATCAACTCTAAGTAGGTATGCATCAATAGTTTTTTCTTCCTTCATCTTTGGTATTTTAAACCAATTCATATATGTCTTGAGCTTTTCCATTCTTACCTTAGAGTCATCTTCATGGATAACCTTAAGATTTTCCCATATGGCCTTAGAATAAGTATAATGCATCACTTTAACAAGTTCTAATTCTCCCAAACTAAATAAAATAGCATTCATGGCTTTAGAATTATCATTTTAAGATTTCTTACCTACTGCATCTATTGGAGGCATCTGAGGAACAATATACCCATCTATTATTGACTACAAAACTCTATTATTGACTACAAAACATCACATCCAAAAGAGCTTATGTAATTCCTCATCTTGATACACCAAAAGGCATAGTTAGTCCCATCAAATGTACGTAATTTTTATAAGATGAGATACTCTACTAACTCAAAATTTTTGTGCTTGAAAGGGTCTCGTTTATGTAGTTAAAATTTCCTCAAAAGGACCTTTCTTTGAAGCCAACTGTTGGAATAACAATTACTAAGAGGGGGGGTGAATCAGTCATTTGAAATAACATTACTTCAATTATCTTATATTGAATATATCATTCAAAGCATCGATTCAACATTAATTAATCAATGTGAGATTATTAACCATGAAATAAACATCCACAAAAATAGGAAGCAAAAGAGTACACAAGAACACAAGATATAAAATGAGAAACCCTCAATGGGAAGAAAACCCAATGAATCTTTGTATATATTACAAAACATAGAGGAATTTCTACAAAGAATCACCCACTTCAAAAATATCACCAATCCCTACAAATTTAGTGATGAATCAACCCCACAAGTAGAAATAACCCGTATTTAGTAAGACACCAACCCTATAAGGAGCACTAACCTCTATTTAGTAAGGTACAAACCCTAGAAAGAGGCTATAAACCTCTATGTTGACTAAGAACCAACTCAAACACCTGAATATGAAGATCAATTGATGTCCTTGTTTCTTCAACAACTTATTGTGATCGATTTTTCATCTCTCTTCACTCAAAACCCCCTCAAACGTATCACTTTCCTTGTTCATTCATGGATGCACCATATAGTACTAATTAGGTCAAGTGACCTTGAATATATGATTCTCTTCTCTTCTCACCTTCTCATACTCATATTTTCTCTTCCATTTACCCCTTACAAAACTCTCCACACTCTCCTTTGCACTTCACTCTTCTTTAGTCACTAGCTCAAATAAGAAAACACACTTGCCTTATATACATGATTCTTCCCAAAATCCTATAGGTTGGAAATGACCACAAGGTCAGTCATACCCCACATTATAAGACATTTAACATTCATATAAATCACTTAATGGGACCATATAGGCCGCCATAAGCTAAACACTATAATGTTCCAAAATTAGGCCTAAACTAAGTCTTCACACTAACGATCACAAATTTGATTTTCAAGGCATAAGTAAACATCACCAAGACTTCATAAGATCCACACACTTCATCAAAAACCTCTCAACACCACCAACAGAACAAGAAACTCTTAAACCTCCATCTTCATCATGACTCACTCCAATTTGAAAGAACCTCTAATTAAGTCTCAAACACCTAATTTACACTCCTCAAAAGTGAACAACTTTTCATACCAAAACACTTCACTAAGACACATGTGACATATAAATGGAAATATATCATCATTAGGAAACTGAAACAACTCATGGAAACCTTTAATTTAGGGTACAAGACCTCAAAACACCTCCATCTCTCGAAACTCGCTCAAACTTTCTATAAAGACTCAAGAACCATTCTTGAGCTAACCAACCTTTAACACCTCAAAATCAATTACAAGCACTATAATCACTTGTAACACTTCATGGGAAACCTGATACACCTCCTCAAATTTTCACATATATATGCTACATGGATAAATCCTCACTTACATACCTATTCCATTATACCTTGTTAACAAGACTAATGGGGCTGAGTAGGCCATTACATCTTAAGCCAAAAACCACTTTAGATCAAACTATGAGCTAAAATATAACATAAAAACTCTACAAGTTATCCAAGCCTAAATTTCACTACTACACCATGCAAAACATCAATCACAACTTTGGACCTCTAGGAATAGTTTTATCCCTTTAGACCATAAGTGGTAGGAAACATTGGAAGACTTATTTCACTAATTTCTTGCATAAAATATGTCACAATATTTTCATGGGCATCTAACATACCTCCCAGTATTTATGAAACAATTTGTTTCACTTCATGAAACATGCAACTCATATATGCTCCTACAAATATTAACTAAATAGGGGTTTTACTATAGCTTATCATCACTTTTGGATCCTACAAATGCCACCAAAATGAGTTATGAAGAGTAATCTACATCCCTAAGCCATCACATTAGCCTTCCCTAGTAATTTCATGTCCATACTAATAATATATTTCATATCACAATAAAACTAGGGTTTAGGGAGGGTTTAAACCCAGTTGGCTTCTTAACAATATTTGATAAAATTTTGATGACAAAATGAACCAATTCCTCTTTAAAAACCTTCTTATCTCCATTCCCTAACATCCACAAAAGGATAAACCTCCCATGAAAATCACACACATATGTGTGACCACTTGAAAGTGACCATCGAGCCGAGAATGGTAGTTCTAAGAGCTTGGTAGAGATAAAAAAGAAGTTTTCATGAAATTCCTTCATCCTCCTGACCTAAAACTTGGAAAATAGCTATAAAATTACCTCCTTCATGATGTTCAATGATCATTTATGCCTTCTCACCTCTACAACTCTCCATGCACTATGGTTTTCCCATGCTGTCTTGCATTGTCTTCAATGTTTTCCTTCTAAGGACCTTAAATATGAACTATAAAAATGAACCATGGACTTGTAGACCATAACTCTACCTTATATCTCAAGGTAAAATACTCATCTTCTTATATTAGGTCTATAAATAGGCCTAGATTGGTTATCTTTAACCCATGCGATACTAAAATTGGCCTGATATTCACCTTGTGAAACTCACACACTTCTACCACATCACTCGACGATGCTAGACATCATATAAACTTCATAAAATATCTAGAGCACACTTACTATACCACACAAAACCTTTCTTACAAGAACCATGCACCAAATCCATGCATACACACCTAGACACCATGTTACTTCATCAAATAAACACACCATGACACTAAAACACCTTGACATCAATGACACATTTTATAACATAATTTCCATTATCTATGATTATCTTTTGGGAATGCTAAAGCAACAGATAATATGATGGTGGATGAATTCGATGATTTTATAAGCTTTAGTAGAGAAGATGGGAATATCTTCCACCCATTTTGTAAATTATTTAGGGAGTGATGATCAAGTGATGTCATTGAGATGATCGAGGATTGATGAGGCCAATGAGATAAATTACCCATTATGAGAAAGGACATAGATCCCGAGCGGGTTGTAGGGAGTGACTTGGAATTTGAGTGAGATTAGATTGTTGTTGACACTTAATGCATTTCTTGATGATGCACACTAGTCTTGGTTAAGGGTAGGTTGATAATATCTCATATGTAGGAAAATTTTGGTAACAACCAAACCAACGAAGTGTCCACCATAGATACCATCATGTAATTCTTAGATATCTTTAGTAGATTCATGGGATTTTATCCACCAAAGTAAGAGGCCATCCCACATTTGTAAAGGATGCCACCTACGATGGTATAACAATTAGCGTGTTATAGAAAATATTGTTTAGTATGTTTAGATAGATCAAAGGGGATTTTTAATTGGGAAAGTTAGTCATAGAACCGAGCATACAAGAGGTCCGATTGATTATTTTTAACGAGATTAATAGAATGAAGTTCACTTTTGTGATATAGCTGGTCTAGTCTATGCACAACAACAAATACTTTGGAATCTTTAGTTGATAATGGAATGATTGATTGAAGAGAAGACATGGTGTCCAATAATATATTGGAATATTATGGAATTGTTTGGATGGTGTATTGATCAAAATATTATATGAGGAATTCAACAATGTTCTTGTATTTTTGTAAAATCTCATTTTTGAATTGGTGAATTCCTTTTATTTGATTAATGATGAGTCGAGAGTCTCCATATATGTCCAAAATTTTAACACCAAGTATAGCAATAGTTTGGAGACCTATGATGAGGGCTTTGTATTCTACCATGTTGTTAGTGCATTCATAATTTAGTTTAAAGGATAGAGGGATAAGAGTCCCGCAAGGAGGTATGATGACTATAATAACACCTCCCCTACCGAAACTTGGAACCATTGAATAAAAATGTCATTTTAAGGGGATTTTATTATTGATCAATGGTCATGATGGATTCATCAGGAAATTGTTCATGAGGTAGTTGATTATCGTGAAGGAGAGATTCTATAAGTTAATTGGTGATATCTTTCCCTTGATAGATTTCTGTGAGATAAATTACAAATCAAATTCAATCATGAGAATGAGACATTAAGTGATACTATCATTGTGATATGGTTTATATTCACGGATTTGAGGGGATTGAAACTAGAAAAATGTAATTTTTATGATTCAAGAAATAGTGGAAAATCTTAGAAGTTGCAAAGTACAGGGCACAACACAACTTTTATAATTTAGTGTAATGTGTTTCATAGTCATGAAGGGTGTGGATTATGTAGTAGACAACGTTTTATCTACCTTTTCATCTTGATGTGCTAGCATAACACCCAAGTCATGGTAAGTGGTGGATATGTATAGATAGAATAACTACCCCTCGCATGGAGGTGTGAGCATAGGTGGTGATAAAAGATATTGTTTAACTTATTTTAAGGCATTTTGAAATTTATTAGACCATTTAAAATGGACATCCTTTTCAGATTAAATGATGGAAGGGTTAACAATCCGAGAGATATGAAATGAAGTGACAGGATGATTGAAGTCTACCTTAGATACTAAAGAGTTTTTATATATTAGAAGGAGGGGGAATCTTAATGATAGCTTTGATTTTGGGACAGTACAATTTGATGCCCCTAATATAAATGATGTAACCTAAAATATATTTAGTGAGGACATCAAATACACACTTTGCTAGGTTAAGATAGAGGAAGTATTAGATAAGAAGGGAAAAGATGACATCAAGGATGATGAGATGGTTTATTTAGTGCTTAGATTTACCTAAAATATTTTCAACATAGTATTCCAAAGTTTTATGAATGATATCATGGAAGATGTATGCCATAACGGGTTGGTTAGTGACCCATGATGTTTTGAGTCCAAAGGGAATAACATGATAGAAAAAAATCCCCAAGAAGTATTGAAGGATATTTTATGTTTTTAATTAGTCCTGATAATGGTTTTATTATAGAAAGAGAAGATATATATAAGATATAGAATTCCATGACCTATATTGAGATTGATGAGATGGTTGATGTTAGGGAGAGGTAAGTCATATTTAGAATAGTAGGTTAATATTTCAAAAATATGTACAAATGCATAGTTTTGCAGAGGCTTTGGTTATAGGTACAATGTTAGACACCCACCGCAGATAATCAATTTATAATATGAAGTTAGCAGAAATGATACATTGTAATTCTTCTTTAATGAGTAAGACACCATGAGGGTACATTCTATGTAAATTGTATTTGGCGAGGCTTGGCGTTAGGTATCATGATGATGTTGTGAATGAAAATGTTAGGGTCAATACCCGACATGTCACTATATGACCATGTGAAGGCTTGAATATGTTTTGAAAGGAACATGGTAAAGTCTTGTAATTATTTTGAATCTAAGTACTAACCAAATTTGATGATGTGAGGTCCTTTTGAAGGTCATATGTTAATGTCAATAGTATATTCATTGCATGAGTGTCAATGTGTAGGGTGACAATATATTTTGAAGGTAATCGTCCTCTTCCCTCATGTATGATAGAATGGCTTCATTGTCATGGAATTGAATAATATCGATGGTAGGGGAGTCTTCCTCTACCATTTTAGGTAACATAAGAACGTGAATATTAGTGTCGTCATTAGTTTGATAAGTGATAAGTCTTAAGGTGATCGTGTTGAGTAAAAAAATCACGAGGGATGGAAATGACATCATTTTTGTTGATAGAGTTGTCATATTAAGATGGAGAGGATGGATGTGATTTGGCTATGAATCCAAATGTGGTGATTATAGAGGTGTCTGAGGAAGGTTTTTCAAAACCTATTCTGATCTTCTCATGAGGTTTTGGAGCTATTTAAATACCAAGTCATGTATACCTTGTTTATATCTTCTTAAACCAAAACCCTTCTAGGTACAACAACAAAGATACATTTGAGAGAAGGATTGGTTGTATAGAAATGAGAAAATAGATGTGAATGGTTTGAAATAATGTTGATTGTCATGACATGAGGAAGGAAAATCAATCCCTTTATAGATGGGGTTAGTTTTAAGGAGAGGAGGACAAAAGGAGATGATGTCTCTAATGTATGGTTCAGAAATTGGTTGTTTGTCGGTATTCCATATGTTTTCAGTGTAGGAAGTGAATTTAGAGCTAGGAGGCAATACTACCCCAACAAAATGTGTTACATGACATCATCAAAGGAGATATCATCTAGTATTTTAGAGGTGTAAATGGAAGAGATGGTAGAAGCCTTGTTAGAGGACCCTGAGTTCATCTTTAGAATGAGAAGTTTGTTTGGCCGGTAGGTTATGTGGCATGATTTAAAGGGATTTGGGTCGAGATGGAATAATAAAGGTTTTTCCTTCATGTTTGTATTTAAGAAAATGATGTAAGGTTGATGTGATACAAAAATGACAAGTATCCAAGGCCATCCTAGCGAAATATTATATTGAAACTCTCCTTCTACAAGATAGAAAAGTTTGTGAAGAATCTTATCACCTACTTTCATAGGTAAGATAATCATTCCTAATGTAGGGGTAAAAATTTCATTGATGACATGTAGGACAGGGAGTGACTGAGTGACGATAGTGTTAGGTAGTTTAATCTAGTTAAAAGTGTAAGATGATATGATATTTATAATAACATCATTTTCAATCATAACTCTCTTGAAAAGAGTATCGTCAATTTGGGAAGTGATAAAGAGTAGGAGATCATGATCTTTGGGTTGTAAGGATGGGATTTTGGAATCATTGAAAGAAATAGTGGTGGAAATTTTGAGGGTGCTGACCAAATTTACAAATGGTTGAGGATCATCTGATGGTATTGATATAGATTGAAGGGCCTCAATCATCTCTTGTCGATGTTGTATAAATGTTTGAATGAGCTTGTAAAGGAACATATTTACGGGAGATGGATGGAGTTGTTTAATGATGGTGTTTTATATAGAGGTGGTGGATTGGGTGTGTGGAATGGAAAGGATGGATACTTTAGCCTTAGAGGGTGGAGGATTAGGTGATTCATGAGAAATAGAGATGGATTGTTTTTATCTAAAGCCATAGGGTACTACACATGGGCTCTAATAGTTATATGAATGACATCAATTTGATAGAGCGAGGTCTTACTAGAAGATGCCTCACTCTTGATAGATGCGGATGGAGTGTTGGATGATGGTTTATAAACTACGGGTTTAAGGGTTAAAAAAATATGTTTCCTTTGATTTGGATTTTTTTATATCTATGAGTACAATCCCTTTGCTAACAAGGATTTGAATTGTGGCATGGAGGGATTTACTGACTTCGCTTAATGTCTCTAAATTTGGTGATATGCACAAAATGCTTCAAAATATTACCAAGATGGTTTTCACCTTCGAGATCCGAGATGGCTTAATGGGAGGTAATGTTATGACAGATAATTGGAAGATATTTTTGAGGTTTCTAGCATAGTACCTTGTTAAAGTTGTTTAAGATGAGGATGAGGGAACTTGTGCATCATTTGATGATATAGAAGTTGGGGATGATGAGGTCATTTTGTTGGCGACACATTTAGGTGTTGGTTGGGGAAAAATGTTGGATTTTGTAATAGTAATCGTGAGTTTAGATGAAGCATGAGTCCCTAAGATAGAAGGAAAAGGCTTCATATTTTTTGATGAGATCATTTGATGATTTTATGATAGATTTTATAAATTTTTGGACATGTGTTTTATGGGTTGTATAATAGATTTATTAAGATTTTGGATGTGATGTCTAGTGACATGATGATCTCCCGGACATATCATATCTTCTCCTTCTAATTTCAATTGTGAAAGAATTAAAATATTTGGTTTGGTTTGTTTTAGATGGACAACCATCCCTCATTGTTTATGAACCATATTATTGTATCCCCCACTAGCCGTAGCGAGTTAGACCCTCCTCGGGGGTGTAACAACAAAAATTAAAAAAATATTGTAGTTTCACATATAATAACTCCCTTGTCCCTCTCCTCTATTCTATAGATTCTATTGGGGCCTCCAAAGGACTTCCTTGAAGGGTTTCAAATTGAATGATATAATTAAGTGATTTGATAATGATAAGATAAATGGAAATAATTTAGAACTCAAGAGGGATGGAAATATCTTGTTTGACATTGTAAGTGGCCTAGGCTAGGGAGGTAACAAGCTTAAAATCCTTGAAGTAGTCATACCAAATAGTTTACGTGGATTATTTCTCTTCTTGTATGATTTTAAGATGATCTTAGATGTCTTCGATGTTGGGAGAAAATGCAATGGTGTATAAGCTGAGTTTGTGGAAAATGTCAAGTTTTCCCTACATAAAAGGTCATTGGATGATTAGGAGATCATATATACTGATGATGGGGTGTGAAGGACCTAGAACAATCATCTACAAAACATACATCTTGTAAACAACTAATTATATCAAGACAAATTGTTGAAAATATGATAGATGTTAGAAATAACTAAAGAGACAGGGATTGATGACTATCTAGGATAAGTGATGATCAGGGAAAAATTATTATTTTTAATAAAAGATGATAAAATATAGTTTTTTTTTTTACATAGGGTGAGGTTAAACAACACTGAAACAGGATAGAAGGATTCTTGAGACTCACGAAATTAAAAAAACAAAGATGTGGATATATTTGAAGGGATAATGGTAGAGAAAGAGAGTAAGAGGATGATTGATGGAGATCAGGATAGACAACAATCATTATTCAAAAATGTAAATATTTTACAGGATGCATAAATTAATAAATGAGAGATAGAGTGTGAATGGGATATGAAAGATAGTGTAGATGAATACTTAGAGATTAACTAAATACAAAAAGGATTTATGAAGATGAAAATAAACTATACTTGTTAGATTTAGCAGGGAAACTTAGATCTATAGATCACATATATGCCATTAAAGGACGAATATTATATATAATGATCTTCAATCGATTAGAAAAAGAAATAACTTGAAATAGATAGTGAATAACAGAGCTAAATGAGAAAGAGATTAAAGAAAATAACAAGAACAAGAAAAAGAACACATTACACTAGATATAAGTGGAGAAACTCTGAAGGAAAAACTCCATTGGTAAAACACTGTCTTTTATTAAGAATCTGATACAATTTTACCCAACACTTCCACTTCACTCCTTAGCTATATTTCACATCTACAGAGATATGTCTCATGTTTTGTTCAGGATATCCAAAACATTCGATTAATTAACCCATCCTACATACAGCTCATTGTCTTTAATACAAGCTTATATAGCTATTGTAGACATCCATGAAGTCAATCCTAAGAGGTATCACCCAATAAATTGGGTGGGTGAATCGGTCAAGCCGCTTCACTCTTTGAGTGTGAAAGGCTTCAAAAATTAAAGTTTGATCAGAAAAACTATGATCATGTTGGTGCATGCCAAATTGGATAATCCCACTTGACATTATCACCCTAACACTCCCCTTAATGTTAAGTGGGAGAAAACAATCAGACATGCCAAGTTTTAGACCCATGAATCAGCAATAGTGATTCAGGCTTAACATGTTAACAAGGGAAATCCACATATCTTCCCAAATAGTGATTATTAAGACCAGTATTTTACAGTATGAACACTTACATCACACCATGAATCCTTTTATAAGTTAAGGCATACCCATGACTAAATATTTGTTGGTATTTACAAGTAACTTCACAAAATAATGACACATTTACTTATTACAATTGGAGGAAGTATTGGAAGTTTGAACATGCCATTAAGAGGTGGTGTTTTCATGTGTAATCCCCCTCAAGGGAAACTCTAATAGGCCCAAGAAGGCACAAAACTTACAAAAATTGACAAAACAGAGTGTTTTTGTAAAGATATCAGTAACTTTGATCTTCATTGGACAAAATCGGAGATCAATACCAACATTAAGGACTTTTTCTTTGATTAAATGCATATGGAATTTGATATGCTTTGTCCTTTAATGTTGAACTAGATCCTTTACAAAATCAATATATATTTTACTGTCACATAGAAGAGTAGTACTCCCTTTGACATTCATGTGCAACTTAACCAACAACCTTTTTAGCCACATAACTTCTTTAGCAGCTTCCATGGAACTCCTATACTCTACCTCAGTGGAAGAGATAAACACTTTGTTGGTTGCTTTTTTCTACTCCAAGTGATGGAACTTGCACTAAGCTTGAAAATATATCCAGAAGTAGACTTCCTATCTACAACATCACCAACATGATCAAAATCACAATAACCAAATAATTGTGCATCATAAGAAGAAGAATAAACAAGACCAAAATTGATTGTGCCTTTGATATATTTCAAAAAAAAATTCCATTTTCCAATGATCCTCATAATATTCTTACATAAATCTTGACACTACTCCTACTGCATAAGAAATATCAGGTCTAGTAATATTCAAATAGATCAAACTACCAACTAGCTTCCTATTAAGAGTAGGATCTATCATCACCAATCCAAACTATGATAATTCTTCACCGGAACTCCTCGTGCTATGATTATTTACTAATGCACACCTTTAGTTTGGTGGATGTAATTTGAAACAAAACAACAACATAACACAAGAATACCATCGACTATGGAATGATGAAAAATCTGAAATATCAAAGTAAATTATAATATTAACAGAAATTGTTACAATCTCACCCATGAGGTACTTCAATTGTTATTGACTTCACTTGCCTTTCACCAAGACTATGGGAGAAACTTTACAATTACACCTCTTAATGGCTTCTTCAACACTACAATATTTCTCACTACTTCCTTCTATGCTAAATGAGGGGGTGGCCTCTCTATTTATAGAACTTCCAGGCTTATCCATCTTATCTCTAAGACAGATAAGAAATCCACTCTGACGAATCATATTCCATACCTTAACTCTTATATGTACATGTAAGCTTATCTCATTAAGATAAGATAAACCTTATCATTTTACATGGGTTCCACATTTTTAGACTTTTTACAAATAAAATACACAAAATATTTATGACCTCACTCCTTGTCCTTATTACCAATATAATATTTCTAATTCCTAATCATGTAGACCCTACTTCTCTAATTACCCAAACTTTGACATTTTAACATTATCGGACCACTTACGACAAATATTTACTTTTACAACATTCCTATTGTACTTTGATCATTCTGGTATTCCACATTATTGGCAGCACCGTATTGATGGCGCCGCGTTATCTTCTATCGATGCTACTACTAATTATACTTAACAACATCCTATTCCTAATACATACATTAATGAAATAGAGATTACGGAGGAAAATTTTAGTGTCGACATCTTCCCCTTCCTAGCTTCTACTCCGTCCACTGAGTAGACTATTCAGTGCTTGGAAAATCTTCAACTTGTCGTGGTTGACCCATTTCGTAATGGAAGTTCCATCCAATTCCTCCAATCAGTACGTACCATTTGCATGCACAATTGTTATTTTGTAAGGCCCCATCCATTTTGGAATAAATTTTCTTTGTCTTCTTTTTCGTATCTAGAATCATATACTAGAACCAAGTCATTCACATGAAATGGAGACCAACGGATCTTTTGATCAAAGTATTCCTTCTGCTTCATTTTCTTCTTATGGCTTGTATCCTTTGCTATTTCCCTGATTTCCTATAGCAAATGAAGATGTACCAACCTTTCTTTTCTTGAATCACTTTCATCCATCCTTTCATTTTTCATAACTCTCACGGGGGGAATACCAAACTCAATAGGAAGAACTAGATCAATGCCATAGGCCAACCGAAATGGGAGTATCCTATTGCTGACTTTGATGTTGCCCTATATGCCCACAATGCTTTGCATGAATCCTTTTATCCCACTTATGTACTGCAAGGCTGCATCTTTTGCTAGAATTTGACACAACACAAAATTTGTTCGCTCCACTGTCCCATTTGTACTTGGCTTGTATGTTGTTGCCTTCTTGTGCTTAATAGAAAATTTATTGACTAGGGATTCTACTACCTCATTAATGAAGTGGATTCCTTGATCTATTACAATTTCTAATGGACAACCAAATCTGGTGATAATGCGTTCATATATGAACCTTGCCACCTCATCCATGGAAGTTGTTTTCAATGGCCTAGCTTCAACCCACTTGGTTAAATAATGCATGGCAACTACAATATACTTATTTTGGCATGAGGTAGTTGGAAGTGGACCTATAATGTCTATTCCCCACTTTTCAAAGGGACCAAGTGGAAGAATAGAGCATAATGGAGCTGATGAAGTCTTATGGTTACCATGTGTTTGATAAATATCACATGTCTTACAATAATTATAACAATCTTTAAAAAGAGTGGGCCGTGATAACTTCGCATCCAAGATCCTTCTTGCTTTGTAAGTTGTCCAGAGAAGTGCCCTCCACATGTACCATTGTGGAATTCTTCTAGCAGTTCCTTCCCTTGATCACGTCCAACTACCCTCTTGTATTGTCCATCAGGTCCTATTCGAAATAATACTCCATGCAGAATAGAATATGGACGACTGGCTTGAGTAATCTTTCTCTTAGTCTTTGCATCGGCACCATCGGAAACTTGAATTCATTCGGATAATTCCAAATATCTATGTATTCACTAGGGATTGTGTCAAGGATAACAATGTTGCATCGGGGAAATCATCATCATCACAAGATGATCCTAAACCATCATAGGCTCGAGAGAGTGCATATGCATTGACATGCTTCTTTCCTGGCCTATCTATAATATCAAATTCAAATTCTTGTAGAAAAATTATCCATCTTGCTATCCTCCCTAATGGGTTAGGCTTATTTACAATATATTTTAGAGCCTGATGATCTGTTACAACTAGAAATTTTTTCCCTAGCAAGTAATTTCTAAACTTCTTTACAGCAAAAATGATAGCCAGAGCCTCTTTTTCGATTCTGATATAATTTACCTCAAAGACTTTGCTCATTTGTCTGCTCCCAAAGTAAATTGGATGTTCATTCCCATTTTCATCCTTTTGGCTCAAAGTACTTCCTAGTGCTGCATCTGAGGCATCAGTGTACACAATGAATGGCTTGCTCCAATCTGGATTCTTCAAAATAGGTGAAGACACCAGGGCTTCCTTCAGTTGTCCAAAATCTTCATGCGCCTTATTTCCTGGTTCATAAGTAACATCCTTCTTCAAGAACTGGGTTAGTGGTTGTGTAATCTTTGAGAAATTCTTGATGAACCTTCTATAGTAACCCATATGGCCTAAAAATGATCTCAACTTACTTCTATTCATAGGAAATGGTAAATCTTTGATTTTTGAAACTTTATTAGGATCGCACCAATACCATCTCTGGATACAATATGCCCTAACAAAACACCTTTAGAACATCCAAAGACACACTTTGTAGGGTTTAGTGAGGCTTGTGCTTCATCTAACCTTTGAAATGTTGTCTCCATCTCAGTGCAGTGGTCTAACTTGCTCCCATAGATGTAAAAATCATCCGAAAATACTCGATGAAGGTCCCAATGTAAGGTTCGAACACCCTATTCATCAAACACTTTGGAATTTTGCTGGAGCATTACACAACCCAAAAGGCATAACTCTATAAGAAAACGTTCCCAAGGAGTGGTGAATGTGGTCTTCACTGATCTTTCTCTACTATACGAACTTGGTTGTAGTCGTTATATCCATCAACAAAACTATAACACTCCTGGCAGCTACTTCGCCCAAGATCTGATCTGAAAATGGAAGAGGGTAATGATCCTTCTTTGTTACCTTATTGAGCTTCCTGTAATCAACAAAAATGCGTAGCTTCCCATTCTTTTTTATTGAGATCACAATGGGAGAAACCCATTCTGAATTCTCCACAATAAATATGAATCCTGCATCAAGCAACTTATCTATTTCTTCTTTTACGCCTTAGAAAAACTAGGATTCATTCTATATGGCATTTTGTTTATGGGCTTAGCACCATCTACCAACTCAATAGAATGTTCTACCCAACTTACTTGATGGAGTTCCTTGTAATCAAAGGTGAATATGTGTATGTACCTTCGAAAGAGCTAGAGGTAGGATTCTTTCTCGCTCTCCATCACAAAGATCACCAATCTTTATTTGTTGGAGACGATCGTCAACTTCTTCTTCGAGATAATTTTATGGGGTCATGAGTTGGTGTGACTAGAAGGATATCCATGACTAAAACATCAACCTCACTTTCTTCATCCTCGGTGTCCACTTCACTACTTGGTAGAGTAATCGAGGATGTCCAATCATCGGTTTCATCACTTGAATCGGCGTGTTCGCCTTATGATGTTGAGGGATCACGTTTATTTTCACCCTCTCTCTACCACGTCCAAGTGTCATGAAGCCTTCATTCCAATAGTTTCTTGCATGAACTCTCCTTAGCCATGGTCTTCATAGCAAAATTGGGTATGCAACAATTACCATTTTCATCACCCGAAAGTCTACCACACATGCAACACCCATAATGAGATATTGCCACATTTGAAACTACACCTTCTCGGTTTAGTTTTTCATTTATTTAATGACCTTAACATAAGTGTTGAAGGGCGATCAATTTTTAAACCCAACATATTCATTACAGACTTAGTCATTACATTAACTGCAGCACCTCCATCAACTAAGACATCATGAATTGAAATACCATTACATAATACCTCAGCTTGTGGAGCATAGGGATCCGCCTCTACCTCCAAAATAGGGACCTCAACCTCCTTCCTTCGTCGAGCATTGAGTCCACTTTGAAACTCCCGCCTCCTCTCAGAATACATAGCCAAGAGTTGACCATATGTAATATTTGCAGGCCTTTTGGACAGATCTTCCAAGATGGAGTATGGTCCTTGCCCTTGTGAAATCAAAAAATCCTGCACACCCAACTTTCTTCTCCTATGTTTCTTACTAGTTTCTCCTTTCATCTTCTTAGGATCATTTCCATCTTGATTATCTTTTTCTTTCTTTCTTTTTGTTACAAACACATCTACTTCATTATTTCTCGCTCTTATCTACTACATCAAAAGAATTCACAGGTGCTTTTCCTTTATCATTATCTCCTTTACCAGATGTAGAAGCTCTATCTAGACAATTATACTTATAATGACCCTTTTTATAACCATAACATACAACTTCAGAAATATTTCTTTTTGGACCTCTATCTCCTCCCTGAGAACTAAATTCTTTTCCTTGAAGAAGATTAATAGTTAACTAACCCATCTTTTTGAGTAGATCTTCATACTCAGTAGATGTACTAGGAGAAATATTTGTGCTCACCGGGAGTAGTTGTGGATTCTGGACCAAAGGTGCTGGTGTAGGCTCTACTTTAGAAACAATTTCTTTGGGCTCCTCTTCCATGCTTTCTTCTTGCCTTCTTGCAATCTCCTTTGCTTGTTCAATGGTAGCTAGGCGGTCATACTTCACTCGTTGTCTGATCTTTGGCTTCATCCCAAGAATGAAGTGCTTACATAGGATATTATCCATGCCATTCATCAACCCATCCGCTAATCCTTCCTTCCGGATCTGGGCATCGAGCTTCCTCCTTAGCTCTAGAACATGAGCATGATAATCCTTTATCTTCTTCTTCTCTCCTTGAGATAGCTTTGTGATATCGATCATGAGATCTGCATATTTTTGTTGTTCACCAAATTCTTCAAGAAAACTTTCGCTTAATAAATCTCATGAATTTTACATTATCACCTAGTGTTTCAAACCACCTAAGTGTTTGAACCATCCAAAAAGGTAGGAAAAATTCAGTCCATTGTTCCCTTCTTATAAGGCCATTACAAATACAAGATAGTTTAAACTCTTGAATGTAAGAAGAGCATCTTCATTAGAATGAGTTGAAAAATAGGAATCTTTCCCATTTTCAAAAGTAACCACCGTGAAATACCAACCCACAAGTACAATCAACAAGACTTATGTGCACAAATAATTGGAATCACTATGCTAGAAAGTGACTTTACACCTTTCTACAGTAAAATAGAAATGACCACGGTAAACTATGGTAAAATTTGACTTACTGCGGTAAAAACTAACTTTACTGTGGTAAACACTATTCACAGTAAAAAGTGAAGTTATTGCGGTAAATACTATTCACGGTAAAAAGTGACTTTACTGTGATAAATACTATTCACAACAAAAATGACTTTATCATGGTAACTACTATTCATGGTAAAAATGACTTTACCATGGTAACTACTATGCACAGTAAAAATAAGGTTACCCTCCAATTGATTTTTGACTAAGTGGGAATATCTCTCTAGAAAATCCACCAACGAGGAATGGTCCCGGCAACGGAACCAAAATGTCATCACCAATCCGGCACTATGATAATTCTTCACCGGAACTCCTCATGCTATGATTATTTACTAATGCACAGCCTTTAGTTTGGTGGATGTAATCTGGAAACAAAACAACAACATAACACAAGAATACCATCGACTATGGAATGATGACAAATCTAAAATATCAAAGTAAATTATAATATTAACATGAAATTGTTACAATCTCACCCATGAGGTACTTCAAGTGTTATTGACTTCACTTTCCTTTCACCAAGACTATGGGAGAAACTTTACAATTACACCTCTTAATGGCTTCTTCAACACACCTTTAAACTGATGGCTTCCTTTGCACACTTCCTACAATATTTCTCACTACTTCCTTCTATGCTAAATGAGGGGGGTGGCCTCTCTATTTATAGAACTTCTAGGCTTATCCATCTTATCTCTAAGATAGGATAAGAAATCCACTCTGACGAATCATATTCCATACCTTAACTCTTATCTGTACATGTAAGCTTATCTTTTAAGATAAGATAAACCTTATCATTTTACATGGGTTCCACATTTTTAGACTTTTTACAAATAAAATACACAAAATATTTATGACCTCACTCCTTGTCCTTATTACCAATATAATATTTCTAATTCCTAATCATGTAGACCCTACTTCTCTAATTACCCAAACTTTGACATTTTAACATTACCGGACCACTTACGACAAATATTTACTTTTTACAACATTCTTATTGTACTTTGACTGTTACCGTATTCCACATTATTGGTGGCACCGTACTGACGGCGCCGTTATCTTCTATCAGATGCTACTACTAATTATACTTAACAACATCCTATTCCTAATACATACATTAATGAAATAGAAATTACGAAGGAAAATTTTAGTGTCGACAGATCAAATTTAGCACAAGTTGGTTTAGGATCAAACATAACACCAACTTCAATAGGAATGGCGAAAACATACAATCAAACATGTCAAATATCTTAAGTAGATTACATCATACTGAGATTGAGATGTAATAATAAATTTATGATCTTCAATAATAATCATGCCAAGAAAATGATTTAATAAACCTAAATCACTCATTTCAAAACATTGTTTTAACCTTTGTTTGATTTTTACAATTAGACTTTTATCACTGCTAGTAATAAAAAGATCATCTACATACAAGACAATAATGATAATATGATTGTTATCAAACTTGAAAAATAAATCATTATCAGAACAATAGTTAGAAAAACCAAGGTCTTGAAATAAATAGTTAATTTTAGCATACCAAGCTCTAGGAGCTTGTTTAAGACCATACAAAGACTTGTTAGGCTTATAAACACAAAGTTCCTTACCATGAGTCTCAAATCCTTTAGGCTGACTCATATAGATTTCTTCTTTTAATTCACCATTAAAAAATCATTTTTGACATCCATTTGATGAATCTCCTAACCATATTGGGTGGCCAATGCAAGAAGAACTCTTACAGTACTCATCTTGGAAATAGGAGAAAAAGTCTCAACATAGTCAATACCTAGTTTCTGAGTGAAACCACAAGCTACTAGCCTTTCTTTGAACTTTTCAATCTCTCCTAGAGAGTTATATTTAATTTTGAACAACCACCTAGATCCTACAATGCTTCTTTTAGAAGGGGGGAACTAGTTCTCAAGTGCCATTTTTATTAGAGCATTGTATTCATTCTTTATAGCTTGAATCCATATAAAATATTGATATTCTTCTTCAAAGGATTGTGGTTCTACCTCATATTGGGTCAACAAGGCATGGTAGGTATGTTGACTTCTAGTTAGTTTTCTAAGATTATGAGGTTGTGAGTTTTGAACATGATTTTTAGCCCATCTAGGAATATTAGGTTGCAAGACATTTTGGGATGACTCCCCCTTAATATCCATCATATCTAGATCAAGATAATCATCGTCTTGAACTTTTTTTTCCATAATTTTGGTAGGAGGATTATTAGGATCTATGTCTAGAGTAGTAGAGGAGGGTTCATTAGGATCAACAGAGAAAGTTCTTTCTAAGACTTGAACATTTTTGTTTTCAATAATGTCATGCTTGAATGGATCATAAATTCACAAAACTTTAGTTTTACATCCATATAAAAAAATACAAGAAAAGGAAGTTGGATTAAGCTTCTTCCTTTTAGCTTTTGGAATGAAGATGGAAGCAGGACTGCCAAATATTATTAGGTGAGAGATATCTGGTTTTTGATTTTTCTATACTTCATGAGGAGTATATTGATGAAGAGGTTTTATAGGTAGTCTATTTAAAATATAGAAAAAAATTCATAGCTTCATCCCATAAGAACTTAGGCACATTGGAAGCATGAATCATAGTCCTATCCATTTCTAAGACAATCTTATTCTTTCTTTCTGCAATGCCATTTTGCTTTGAGGGGAATAAGGAGTGGTCAATTCTCTTTGAATTCCACATGACACACAAAACTCATCAAAGGATTTTCTGACATATTCACCTCCATTATTAGTCCTAATTCTCTTAATTTTCAGATTTGAAGCATTCTCAACTAGAGCTTTAAATTCCTAAAATTTAGATAGGACATCAGACTTCTTCTTAATGAAATAAGACCAAGTCATTCTAGAATAATCATCAATAAAGAAAACAACATACAATGCACCACTGAGAGAAGGAACCTCAAGTGGACCTCTTACATCACTATGGATCAATTCTAATAACTAAGAGGAATTTGGATCATGATGTTTGTGAAATGGTTGAGCATGTTGCTTACCACATAGGAAACTTTCACAAGTTTCATGTTCTGATTTTATCTTAGGAAGACCAACAACAAGATTTAGTCTAGACATATCATACAAACTCTTGAAATTTACATGACCAAGTCTTTCATGCCATAGTTGAATATCATTCCTAGAAGAGGAAGCAAAACAAGACTCAGAGACAAAACCATCAAATATATACAAGTTATTCTTCTGGATCCCAGAAGCAATGACATTTTTAAACTAATCTTTGACATACCATTTTTCTTGTAGAAAAACAACTTTATAATTTTCTTTGGTTAGCTGAGAGCAAGACAAAATATTATTTTTCAGTTTAGGGACATACAAGACATTCCTAATTAAACCATTAGATAGCTTAACATTTCCACAACCTTCACTCTAATGACAAAGTTATCTCCTAGATAGATATTCTCTTCACATTTGACCATATCTAAAAGGATATTAGGGATGCAAGTCATGTGCCTGGAGGCACCACTGTCAAGAATCCATTCATTGTCATTTGAAGCTGAGAGGGTAGTATACAAAGCAATAGATTTCTCAGCTACATTTTCTTGCTTTTGCTTCGATTTTCTTGTAATTATTAGGCTTGTTGTTTTTAGCATTCTTGACTAATTTATTAATCTTGACTCTACAATCGACTCTTTGTGTCCAAATTTTCCACATTTATTACAAGTTCCATTAAATTTGACTTTGAATGGCTGATTTATTTTAACAGAGTTAGTCTTAGGATTAGTTTTAAATCTGGATTTAATACTAGAATTCTGATTTGGATTAAAATGTCTAGTATGAGAGGGCTTATGATAAGGCTTATGATTTTGAGAGAATAGAGCTTGAGAATCAATCTCTTTTGAATAAAATTTCTCCATGACTCTCTCTTCTTGAATCAAAAAAGAAGACAAAGTGTCTAGATCAAGAAAATAATTCTCATTATGATATTTGGAATTAAGAATTGAGATGTAATGTCTGAATTTTTCATGAATGTTGATTTGAATTATGAAATATAGTAGCTTGTCTTAAAAAATTCACAGTTGTAGCCATCAAGTTGAGCTTTAATGTTTTTAATTTTAGCTAGATAGTTTACAATTTTCTCATCTCCCTTCATAGGAGTTGTAAACAGCTCTAGAACAAGCTTAATGATCTTAGACAACCTACTTCCTTCATGCATGGTCTCTAATTACTTCCATGCAACTGAAGGTGAGTCTAAATGGCCTATATGCATCAAGAACTCATCTCTAATGCTTTGCAATAGGATGGAAAGAAATTCTTGAGATATTTGAGAAAAGGAGCTAAGGTTTTTAGGGGTAGCTTGTCTCCTTGTGGGATGGTTTTCAATGCTAGTCATAAGATCCCAAAGATTTCTAGCCATAAAATAGGATTTCAAACGTACTTTCCAGATGCTATAATTAGTTGAATTTAAGAGATGAGACTTACCCATTGAAAAAACAATAGAACTAACCATTTTTAAAGATCAGACGATAATAGAAACAATTACAGTTAAAAAATAGATCAAGGAAGCCAAACAAAGACAAAAAATAAGCTAAAAATATTTTAAATTTTTATATGACAATAAACAACAAAAAATTGATCAAAAATTAGTTTGAATTGGTTGAATTTAGATCAAATTTATAAAATAGAGTTGTGGTTGAGTTACAAGAGCTCGACAAGTTTTTTTATAAATTTGAATCGGCGAAACTAGAGGATGCGTTTCTTGGTCAAAGTCTAATTTGGAATCCGCAAGACAAAGAAAGGTTGACGAGTTATTTAGAAACTTGATGGGATGAGCTAAAAATGAGCTACTTAACAAATAAAAAAGGTTAATAAATAGATCATACGGGGTTCAACACATGGCATAGATCAACAATACCAAGAAAGAAACCTATTAGATTTAAAAGAGATCCTCAAGAAGACACAATGCTTTAAAAATTAAAGACTAATAAAAAACGTGACAAAAGATAAATAAACATGCGTCAATACACATAGCTTTTAAAATAAAGCAAGTACACGTGTAAATTTTTAATTAGATCACATTTCACAATGCAACTAATAAGAAAGATTGAGAATTAATTAAAATACATAATCGTATACACATGTCTTTAATTAATTGGATCACATTTTGCATTCTGACACAATGTGACAGAAAAGTCTAAGTCAAACAAGCAACTTGTCAAAAATGAATGGATTAATTAATTTATAATAGAAACTTGAAATAAAGTTCAGGTCTGAAAATGAATAAGAAAGTTGTCACAATCTAAATGGTGAAGCCAAAGCAAAGACTAACACCCTGACACAATTATAATACATGTCAAAAATATTTGGATCATGTTTCGCAAGTCTGAAAAGTGTAAAAAAAAATATGTGTTGTCTTTCAATTAGATTAAACTTCACAGTTCACAGACTTAAAAAAAATATGTTGAATGAAGATAAATTTCTCAAGTTTGTGATTCAAAGAAAAATATTGTAAAACCATGAACAAGACAGAATATGACATGTGGAGAGTTAAAAATGTGTCAACAGATGAGTGGTTTACACTTTGCAAGTCTACCAAAAAAATGACAGAAATATACATGTCCAAATGCAATTGAATCACACTTTGCAGTGCAATCAAAAATACTAAAGCAAACTAAAGACACGTGGAGCCTTTTAAATGGTTTGCATTTCACAAATCTGAAAAATTCAATAAAAAGATACTTGGAGCAATTTTATTGGTCTTCCCTTCAGCAACTATCAGATACACGTTAAAAGAAGACTAACAAAGTGGAATATGGAGCCACTTGGAGAAAAATTATTGGCTCAAGTTTCACAAATGTTAGAAATAGCTAAGTCAAGTATGACAATGAAAAGACATGCGTAAAGCCCTTATTGGCTCGTAGATTATAATTGACAATCGATAAACAATATATTGACACCATGAAGCAAGATGGAGCTTTTTGATTGGCTCGTGATTCATAAAAACAATAAATGTGACACTAGATGGAGTAATATGATTGGATCAAGCTCAAGTCGAGGATGTCCAATAATTTTGTCGTCCAAGCTAGATGGCACTAGAGGATTGGCCCAAGCTTCACAAAGACAGAAATATGTCAGATTGAATCCATTTGGCACTCTAAGAGAGGGTGCGGCTTCACAAACATGAAAAGAACAACAGGAAGCTACATGGAGCAATATTATTGGTCCAAGCTTTGTAAAATCAATAATGACCAAAAATATAAAGTCAAATGGCACAAAACGATTGTCCCAGGGCTTCACGGTCAAATAAAATGGTGAAAAATAAAGATTTTACAACCAATGCGGACTTAGAAAGTCCCAAATAAACTGGATCTAACTAAATATTTCAGATCCACATTAAAAATGACTGTAATGACTATTTACAAAGGGGGAAACCAGAAAAATAGCTCGAGAGACGATAGATTCATGTCTTAAATGGATAAAACGAGATGTAAAAGCATAGGTATAAGCAAACAAAAGCTTAAACATGATTTAAATAGCCATTTGGCCCATTTTTAATCAATATTAGGCAGGAACTGGAAGTTTAAACCTGGTTATCTTGAACACGAATGTGGAACTTTTGGGTCTCACAGATCCGTCAATAAACTTAAAGTTTCTTCACCCTTTCAAGTCAAAAGACTTCTAGATCGATCCTGCACATGCACAATCACCAAGCTTTAATACCATGTTAGATTTAGCAGGGAAACTGAGATCTATAGATCACGATCTGCCATTAAAGGCCAAAGATTATAGATTATGATGTACAATCGATTAGACAAAGAAATAACTTGAAATAGATAGCAAATAACATAGCTAAATGAGCAAGATCTTAAATAAAATAACAAGAACAAGAACACATTACACTAGATATAAGTGGAGAAACTCAAGGAAAAACTCCACTGGTAAAGCATTGTCTTTTATTAATAATCTGATATAATTTTACCTAGAACTTCCACTTCACTCCTTAGCTATATTTCACATCTACAGAGCTATGTCTCATGTTTTGTTCAATATTCAAAACATTCATTAAAAATCTCATCCTAAATACAACTCACAGCTTTAATAAAAGCCTCGCATAACCGTTGTATATAGTCGGACAATCAATCCCAAGAGGGACCACCTAATAAATTGGGTGGGTGAATCGGTTAGGCCGCTTCACTCTTTGAGTGTGAAAGGCTTCACACATTAAATTTTGATTAGAAAAACTATGATCATGTTGGGGTGTGCCCAAGTGGATAATCCCACTTAACAAAGATATCACCCTAACAATACTAATCTTGTGAGATGTTTTGAAGGTGATAGAGCTCCGAAAAGAGTTGACTAGTGATCTGATGAGGTTCCTCAATACTTTGACACCAGAGTGTTGGTGATCTCAAGAGTAATGGCATTATCAAAGGTGTAGAAGTGTATTCTCCAATCTAGCTTCTAACTAACTTAGAATTGGAGGAAGAGGCTGGCTAAATAGAATCAATGGTGTTTGTAATGACCGGCGGTGATCATGGATTATCGTCGATTTTTTTCTAGAGATGTTACAAACCAACAAAGGAAAGATGACAAATGGTTGAAACCACTTGCCATCTGAGGTTTTATGTTGTTTTATAAATAGTTAGAGGTTAGGGATTCAAGTAGGAATAGGTTAGGGGTTGGTATGGGTAGGATAAATTAGGATAGGTTGGTTTTAGATGGTTAGGGGAGGGTAAATGAGGTTTTATGATAGTAAGTGAGGGTTTACGATGGTAATTTATAATATACTTAGGATAGGGATAGTGATAATGTGATTAATGTGTGTAGGGTCACCTAGGGGTGAAAAAGTGGTGTCTACAATAATTATTTGTAAAATCAACAAATGACACAATGGTTCCAAGAGGAAATATGTCCTTGCATAACCTGAATTGTTTGTATAATCATTGAGCTCTATGTGTATGCCTTGCATAATCATACACTATTTTTCTTAAAAATATATTCATAAAATATGAAACACTTATTTCATTACTCACTAAATCACATCTCTTGGCCTCTTTACCATGTTTTGAAATATATACGAATGAATTGTATTTCACAAAACTAACCATTTTATTTCCAATTGTATGTGTATTCTCTTTGCGTATACAATTTTGTAAACATTATAAACAATCACAACTATCACAAGTTATTTTTAACACACAAAATTAGTACTTTAAGATTTGATCTTGGAAGATCAATACTTTTAGATAACATGGGATTGTCTCCAAGTGTGGGACTTACATCGTGATAAAACCTTTACAGAATTTTGGTTCCTCTACCTATCTAACCTAATGTTAACACTACATCTAAGATAAACTACACTAATACATCCTAGGGACCAAAGAGGGAGAGACATATACAAAAGGAAAACCTAAGCTAAAAGGGTGGTGATAGCACTAGAAGAGAGGGTGGATCACTCTCTAAGAGGGTAAGAAACAAAAGAAAATGCATGGGAGAAGGGTAGAAAAACATGCCACGCACCCAAAACCACACAAACTAACCCTTCCCACACATTTACAACACACAAAAATGGAACCTTGTAAGTAGAAAATGCACACAACATACGAGAGAAATAATGGGAGGAAAGGATGTAATGAAAAATGAGAATGGGGTATAAGAGAGCCACAAACACAAGATATATTTTCTCAAAGGACTTGTAGACCATTACATTCATGTTAAAAGGAACTAAACACATCACAAAGTCTACATATTGATGTCTAGAACTCATGAGAAGTTGGCCATCATTTTTTCATGGTACCATTACAATAAAAGAGGGATATGTTTTACAAGAAATGAGTTCCATACTTATAGAAAATGGGAAGATGAAAGAAGAGAGAAAGAGAGAGATGTTCTTAATATTCATGCCAACTACCAACCAAATATCATAAATTTTTTTGAAGCATAACCAAAGAGAGGGGATGGTGAACCAAAGGTGTGCCATAAAACTTTCTTTCATATACACTAGCATTCAACAATTATCATTTCAACTTAACCATTAAACATGCATTCACCAAGAATCATAATCATACATGAGCAATAAGAAAAAAAGAACACAAGTAAACCATATATAAGTAGGAAACACTTAAAGGGAGAAAAACCCACATTAAAAAATCTTGGAAAACTTATCCTATATAGAAATTAATCAAATTTAGTTCAGCACCAAGCCAACAAGGAGAACCAACCCCTAATATTTTAGTAGAGAGCACAAACCCTACAAGGAGCACCAAACTCTAAAGGGTAGTAGGTCACCAACCCTATAAGGAAACTGTAAATCCCTAGATGAATCAACACCAACTCATCCACCTGATTGTTTGTCACCTATAGAATGTTTTCACAATAATTGATGATGACACTATTTTATCTCATTTCTTCTCTCTTCTCCAAAACCTCCTTTCTAGGCTTCTTCGCTCATGCTAATATTAACCAAGATGATTAGGTCAAATGAACCATCTCTAAAAAAATAGAATACTCTCTATATCCTCATAAAATAATATTTTCCCTCTCTTTGATTTCCAAAAATACCTTCTTAATCTTCCTTCATACTTGCTCATCCTCTTATCCCTTTAACATCAAAATATGTCTTCTTCACTTGCATATATAAATGAATTAAGATCATACAAACCATATCAGTAAAAATTAATAGATAAAATTAATTTAAAACAATATGAATAAAACATGAACACATCATTCATTCACCTATCTCAGTCGAAATAACATATGAAAGTTCAAATCCTTCATTAGGACTTGATTAATCCTAAATGCCTAAAAACCTCCTTCGCCAAGTTTGGGTCTTCTTGGCCTATATGGAATTTTACAGCCATAGAGGATCAAATTAAACATATTTTCTAGGTCCATATTATGCCTTATACATGTTTCTTCAACTATGCATCATTATATAATATCATGAAGCCACCTATTACGAATTAATCCCATTAGGTTTATGCACTCAAAAAATCTAGTCTTCAAGATGAAGCTAAAACATCATCAAATCATTAAACCATGTAACTAAAAAGTTATGTAGCTACTACATGACCTTAGGTACATCATCAATTTCTTGTAACATTTTCAATTAAAATATAATCACCGAAGAACATCTTGTCAACTTGTACTCCCGTAACTCTCCTCATACCGAGAAAACCAAATAATAAATCTTGACCATCCAACACCTACAATGACCCATTAAAAGAGTTATGATGCATGCACATAGTCCACTAAGATCCTATGATCATTATCTACAATCCAAAAATCATGAAATCATAGAAAACATTGGTCTTCAAGACCAATCTCTGAACCTTTCTTTCCCATTCCTAAAACCAGTCAAGTATGTCAACATGTCACCCTCTTCTCTCTCCATAATCTGACCTTTAGGAATTATATAATGCATGAATAATATCATATTATACCTATATAAAATATTTATGTGCATCTTATACTTTAAATCAGGTCATAAGGACTCAATACCATCTCTTCATCATGACCACATGAAACTGTTATAAATGCCCCAAAACTAGTCTTGCAAGAATGACTTCAACATACCTCCTAAGCACAAAACCTTGTTCTAAAACCACCTCATACATGTATTATGGGTTCAATAATTCCTCTACCATTTATTTACACACCATTTCTAGTGAAAAACATGAGAGAAAACATAAATTCTTCATAAACTTACCTTTTTCTATGAGATCCACTTACTGTCATGACACCTCAATGCCACTTGGAGATACCTTAGAGATTCCCTTATAACCTCTAATCATTAGACTTGGTAAACTAATCCATTATGAAAATACTTGGAAAAAATATTCTCCATCACTACCTTAGTAGGGTTTTATACCACCTTACATTCTTAACAATTGTTTATAAAGCATGATGCCTAATATCCTGAACTAATTCCAAGAATGTATTCTAATATCCATTCCCCAACTACCATGAATATACTGAGCCTCCATGCAGATTTCCCATGTGCCAATGATTATAATAAATTCCTCGAGCTTTGATTCTCACTTATAAGTGCTTGGTAGAGGATAACACCACTTTTCATTCTTCTTCCTTCAAACTAGGGCCTAAAACTTTTCCAAACCTCTAGGAAAACCTACTACACCTTTCCCAATTCTCACCTTTTCACACTTAGCTCAGAATCATATCATCCTACTTCATTAGGCCACCTAGGGCTTAAGATAGGTCTAGGTATAGACCTAGAAAACAGGTTCAAATCCTATATACACACTCTAAGACACTTGTGAGTGTATTAACACATCATCCTCATGATCTCTATGCTCTTATAGTTTTTAACCAACTTCTACATACATGTGATCCACCATGACATACCATCCTCCTTCATGTATGCTGACTAGGCCTCCTAATTAGGCTTCTTGATCATGCTTGCACCTTCCATGTTGACCACCTCATGACTTTTTCACTCTTTCCCACCTAGAAGACTTTACAAATATTCATGACATCAGTACAACATCCACATATCATTTCAATACTTATAAAAGACACTACACCTACTCAACACACCATGCCACCTAATCAATGGTAGACAAAACAACTCAACTTGTCATGACATAACTCAATGATACTGCAAATCAACCTTCACACATGTATTTCATTTCTCATTTTGACATAAATGACACTTATTGAAATCAATGAAAAGCCACTTTCAAAAATCTCCCACCTTTCATTGATGGGAGAAACATTGATGGAAAACACATATTGCTCATTCTCTCAAGCCATCGATCATTCTCAACCTTTTAACATTAATGAAAAGGAGTCATACCTAAAACATCTTATTTTTATTATTATTTCATCACATTATGGATCACCATTTGGTTGGAAACATCAACCAAACATAACAAGGTCCATTTGACCTCTTCATCTCTGTTTTGACTCTTTACAACATTAGAGCAACATAGCTCCCCTTAGCGGATGCATGCCTTCAAAAACTTACTTAACTAACTTTTGAGATGATAAGATACCTGATTGAATCCCCTTGATTCCTTGACACCACTAGCATGACTTGATGCAACTTGAACAGATCCACCCAGCTCCCCCTAAGACAAAGCAAACCTACAAACCTTCACACACCTTTTTGATGTTATCATATCATAATTATATTAATTCTATATCCCTATCAAAAAATTTCAATGTAAAACATGTTCACAGTCCTCATGCACAAATTTGATCTCTATTATGTTGACTTTCCTAAAAAAACTCTACCTATTCAAATCCATGTCAAACTCCCGATCATATTCCTCAACACACTTCAATGGTCTAAATAACACTTTAAGTGTACCATATCCTCAAAACTATAAAACTAACCTAATTCTTTTCAAATAGTCTATACCAACATAGAACCTTCTTGGTGTACTTGTCTTAGCAACATACCTTTATAAATATGACGGTGCTAAACAACTATCAATCACATGCCTACAATATTTTCACACCTTCTTGAAGCTCATATTTTCTTGTAACATGACCTCATAAATATAACTTCTCATTGCATTGCTTTCATTCAAGATCTTCATTACTACATGCTTCTTCTAATTGATGAATGCCTCTAATAATATTAGTAGAGACATCCCTAACCATAGGGATATAAAACAACAATTTTAGGATATTCCAAGACCTCCTTGGCACTTGTGGCTTGGCTACTTCACCATTCTTCCGATCAACAAACTAAGATAATTCTTAACTTTCTCCAACTTCTATCTTATGCCTAGTTAGATTTCCTTGATTCACTCTTGGTTCCCATGCCTTATTTTACTTTCTCTCATGTACTCTAGGAGCCTCAAAATTCTTTCTTTTCCTTGAGGGTATATGATAATATAACTTTTCGGTATGACCAGATCTTTTGATAGTTATATCCAAAACTCCATTATTACCTCTTGGTTGGTGCAACTGATAATTATTTCATGGTTCCATGAATCCTCATTATTGGAGGACCTTATACACTCTTTTTCCCTATGAACATAACCATTAAATGTATAATAGTAACCATTGAAGGATAGTTCATACATCATGGCACTATGTTGTCTAATAGGGTTAGATCTCCTGTTTTTCAAGCTAGCATCCTCCTTTCTCTTAACATCATCTTCATGTCTTGTGATTTGAGTCACCTTTTCACCCTTTAGCCATTTCTTGAATCCTATAGCTTTCTATCACCTAAATTCTTTTGACTATCCACGAGATCATCTAGATACTTGGAATTTTCATAAACTTCGATAGGTTTTTACCTTGCTTGTTGCTTTAGTCACTACCGCCTTTAGGGACTCTGTTTCTTTTCACACCCGATGCTCTCTTCCTCCTTATATTTTAGTCTTGTAGTTACATAATCTATTTGATTTTGTAGCTATTTGAATATCTTATCATACTCATGAGTGTAAATCCTATGTATCTCTTCAAGAAAATAAAGCTTGTCTTCATAGTACTTAGCCAATGTCTTTAGTTTCTTGTTTTTATTATTTTCATGTTTTAAGTCTTCAAGGGAATTCATCAACTCAATTTCAAGGTCATTTTAAAAATATTCTTTATCCGAATCTACACATGAACCTCCAAATATGGAATCTTCTCTTTTAGATCTCCCAACTCCTTTAGCCATAAATAGGGTTTCATTGCCAACATCTCCCTCATCATCATCGTATTCATTTGTTTCACTTCTTACCTCAGATGAGATACAATCCTCCTTAGAATATATGATTCTCTTAAACTTCTTCTTTCCCTCAAACTTTCTGAACTTCATCTTTCTCTTATCAGACCCATGGGACCTCTTATCATCATCATCATGATTTTCATCATGTTCTTCATTATCTTCATTTTTATGCTTGTGAGGACACTTTTTTAAAAATGTCATATCTCAAAGACAATTGAAGCACTTGAAGGGTAATTGTACGTACCCAAAATTGTAAGGTATCATCTTGCTGAGCACGTGTAATAAATGCCCCAATGATGATACAGGTCTCTTCGCAAGGTGTTCGGGATCTAGAAAGAGCTCCTCAAATATGCGTTAACATCCCGCATACCACGCCTTGTCCTTGCGTGCTTTGTTTTCCCCCTTTTTCTTCTTTCCTTGCCCCTTTTGTTCTTGATGTGAAAACCGCCGCCTACGGGGTGGCGGTCTCATGTGACCGCCACCCCGATTAGGGCGGCGGTCCTGTGCTTCCCGCCGCCACCTTTCGGAGCGGCGGTCCTATGCGCATTTTCCAGAACGTTCTTTGACGTAACTCGCGTGAAATATCACATTTCACCAGCTTTTCTTGCCGACTTGAGCATGCATTTATGTTTTTGGTCCCCTGGAATAGTGTTTTTCCTTTGTTTATTGTTTAGGAGTTCAGTTTGATTTTGATTTTTGGGGTGATTGAATTCTTATAAATGCATGGCTTGTGCTCAAGAAAAAGGCCACCATTTTTACTCCAATCTTCTCATTTTCAGTGCTGTGGTCTATTAGTTTGCTTTAATTCCTTAGTTTAGTTCATTACATGCTTAGTTTGCATTGACTAGCTGTTGGTAAGCCACATATCCAACTTGTGCAAACAGTGTTGCTATTTTATCTAATCCATTAGAGTAGAATAGCTTAGGAAGCCATTAAAGTTGCAGGTTTTGCTCTTCATAAAGGATAGTTTCAGGTTCTGGACACATTTTTTGCACGATTCGTAGTAGATCCCGCTAGGAATTGCATAAGCCAAGCTCTGTACTCTTGCGCTATCCCTCTCCTATCCGCGTTCTATTCTATCTGCATTCTGAAGGTTGTCCCTTGTTCCAAACACCTATTCCTGTTGATGCAAGCATTACACGCTTTTCTGGATCTACGTGAACACAAAGAATGAAGAGATCATACTGAGGGGACAAGATCACACACACCATCGGATTCGCCACTGTTCTGCGGAATCCAGGTTTTAACTTTCAAAGTTCTAGTTAGAATCATATCAAACAGAGTAGTTAATCACTTTATTTCAGTTAATTTTATTCTCGATATTGCCGGGGAAGCTGTGGGGATTGATAGTTTCTGAGAAACTATGATTCACTCCTCACTTCTGAGGTAGGATCGAGAATCTCGCAAATAGATTAGTTATTTCATTGTTTAGAATAGATATACAAATTACACAGACAAATAGCTATACTCGGCTATTTTGTTTGTTTTAAATTATTAGTTTAGTTGTCAATTCTAAATATTTTAAATAGCTGCTTTCTTAAATTCATTTAAATCATCAGAAAATACAAAAAGAAGTCATATATGCTAGAAATATACTTAGATTTCACTTTATTATAGTTTGTTTTATTACTGCTTTTGCATGACAATTACGGGACCTAGGGAGCCTAGGGAATACATTTTTGAGCCAATCGTGCCTCAGCCCAATCTCATAGCGGAAATAACTGATATTGACCAGAACCTTAGGATACAAGTCTTCCAAACAACAACAGATTTCCAGCAGGTCAGATCTCAATTAAGAGGATTAAACATAGAAGACGACCAAGCATATACATTTTGGTCAAGTCAGCCAAACTACAGGTTGCACTAAGAAAAATATCCACATGACTGTAGAAGGATTCGAAAGAGAACAAACATTCGGGTGTGATCCTTTAGTTCCACAACCGCATTTTGTGAGACACCCTCACAGAGACATAGATACCGGTTTAAGAATCCAGGTTGCGAGAACGCCCGTGGGATATTCTGAGAAAATCACACAACTATTGATTCTAAATATAGAAGCTTAGAAAGCGTATGATTATTGGATACTAGGGATCAGGACTTGATCTCGCGTATGACCATAACAGGACCACAACAACCAAGAATCTATGGTTGTGACCCACAAATCCCGCAGCCTAACGAATCCATCAGAGAATTAGACATAGACACTGGCCTACGCACACTGGTATTCCAGTCTACCCCACTTCCACCTATCATTATCCAACAATTATCCTTGCTGGACACAACAGCTAACAAAGCTAGAGAATTCTGGACTAGGCCAGAGAACCGTCCATAGAGTGACTACTTTACCATCCACTATATGACCTTATCAGGAGAAATACACGAAACTATCCCAGGTCATTTCCCACGTATTCCACAACCCATAGATCGAATCATGCCAGAGCTCGATATTGATTGGAGCCTTCGAGCAGTCATCCTTGCCGATCGATCTATCACACCAGTCCAAGTTAGAAGGGCCTTCTTTGCCTTAGATTCACAAATTCCATTAGTGCGTGTCAAAGACATTAGATTTCCTAACTAGTTTGTCTGTGTCCCACCTATATTCCATCCCCACCGGCTGTCTCGGCATGACCTCGGGAGGTCGGGTACGCGGAAGAGTCACTTGTAGATTCCCACGCTCGCTTGTCGCTTTTCCGGCGTACAAAATTGGTGAACCCGACGTGAAACAAACAAGATTAGTAAAACTGACATAAACTGCCTACTTTCTTGTCTGGAGTCATAGTATTACACTTTCACTTTAGTACGCCTTCTTAGAACCGCTTCATTAAGTTTTCATAAATCACCTTCCCATTATTCTGCGGGTATTCATATACCCCCCGAATATGTCGGGATTCGATGCATATGGTAGACCCCTCCTGGGTCTTGAGGCATACTACGCCCAACAGAATAGGCAATCATCACCCTCGCTCTCAGTATGGGGTGACAACTATTCAACTAATCAGTTGTCAACACAAACCCCAAGAATCAGATATAGTTCGTCTTTTCAAACTGAGGAGTTAGATCAACCCCCTCGAACCCAACAAACAGAGCCTTCAGGTTCAAACAATATGACGTTTACCGGAGAATCTGGTTCATCTCCTCAAATGCTACTCAGACCACAAATTAGTAGGCAATCAGATCCATACCTGGTCTTAGATGATGGACAGCCAACACGTTATCCTAGGAGTGAACAACGCTCCTGGGAATGTACCCATCTATAGGAGGTTTACAAATACAACCCGAAATCTCTTTTCAAGAAAATACCTCTATGCCACTGCATATAGGAAATATTCTGGGAGAAACTTGGCAAGATAGCGATCAGTTTATGACAGGATATCACGTACCTTTACAACACCAAGGTATACAACAAACGCCACTCAGGCAAAATACCGTGACTTCACCAAATGAAGTCATTTCAACGTTAGTAGAAAGAGTGAGAGGGTTAGAACTGGCTCAAGCAAGTCAAAATTCTCCGTTCATACAAACAGGAAGTTCCAATCCTCCATACCACTCTGGCCAGGTAGATCTCCTTACGGGAGTAGGCACGTTAGGCATGCCTCCTCAATATCCACAACAAATGCCAACAAGGCCTATCATCTCTAACACTATTCCTCCCGGTCTAGTGTCGAACAGTCCGTTCCTTGACAATACCCCGTCCTACTTAAACATATACTCTAAATCACCACAAGGAGATATGTTCTCCTCTCCCGGCATGTTTGCTCAAATGCAAGGACCTCCTATGCCCCTGCCAACGCATACACTACACCGTATCAACAACCTATCCCACCACCACTCCCTCAGCAAACACCATCAATGGTCGAAAGCTATGCGATAGGGACTTATTCAAAATACCTAAAGGAACCCTTAGATTTCACCATACGAAGCGTCATGCTTCCAAGACCTCTCCCTGATTTTCCCAAGTTCAAGGGTGAGGGAGATCCAAACGCACATATCAAAGCTTACGCTACAGCCATACGAGAATTACTCCCTTGGGATGGGGTGGTTGCTAAAATATTTCCCAAAACCTTGGAAGGCATCACTCTCGATTGGTATTATAGAATACCTGAGGCTTCCATACATTCATTTAAACAACTCGTGTCAGAGTTCATCAAAGCCTTCGACATGAACAAACTGTTAAGAACAGGAATCAGGGAATTCTTGCATATCAAACAAGAACACAACGAATCTGTCGCCCATTTCATCCAGAGGTGGCATACGTTTTTTATTCATCAGCAAGTGCTCCAAACATGGATCAGATGGAACTATGCGATTTATTCCTTCATTCTCTCAGTAGAGAAGTGAAGGAAGAAGTCCAGAAGTTCCCACTAAGGACTTATGATGAAGTACTTGAGAGCGCTCTGCGAATAGATCAAGCAACGATAGATAGTGGTCGTAAGACATATGGAACAAACGGGAGGTTAATCACCTCCACTCAAAACACTACAACTACCACAAATGTCAATCAAGGACCCAAAATCCTTAACAAAAATCGTGGGGTAACAACGGATGGGGTAACCGACCAGCCCAAGAGGGTAAATGTTGTTAATGCTCCGTCACAAACAAACAACCAACGAAACAACAACTTTACCCCGACAATCAATACAGTGGATTTTAACCATCCACAACAACAACAACAACAACGGTGAAATCCCATACAAGGGCCAAGCCAAAACTCATTTGGTTACCAAAACCAAAGTCAAAACCAGAAACAACAATTCCAAAACTTTAGTCCTAATAGGCAACAGTTTGATCAGAATTTTAGGCCACAATACACACCAAACCAACAAAACAGGAATTACAACCCCAATTCTTATTGTGGTTTCCATAAAATTTGGGGTCACGATACTAGAACGTGCCGTGACTACAATAAATTTATGCAACGCTTGCCAGAAGAACAAAGACAGTTCTTCACAGACCTATTTTTGGCGGATCCCGTCTCATCATCACCAAATACTCTCGCAGGGGCAGTTTCTCCTCAGAATGCTCCCCTCAAGATCTTTAATGATCCACTCCCAAATCATGATAGCAATAGGCTGAATCCAACCGGAACAAACAAAGGTGCAGTGACGGGAAACAATGATCATGAAGCCTCGACTTCATTAAATCCGTCAGTTGCGCCACAGTTGGGAGCTCAACCGAGACCCAAGATAGTCAGTTTGGTAGAATTAGACGCTGAACTACCTATCGAAGCTATAACAAGAACACGAGAGTATTTCTCTCAACCGAGCCCAAGTCATCTACCAGAGACAGATAAGAGTCAGCAAATAGTTGAAAAACCCATCGGTGCCTATGATTTAATTAGTGACCTAACAAAGACCTTCTCACACATTTCATTTTTGGACTTACTAAAGAACTCTCCCCCTCACAGAGCTGCTCTTTTAGAAGCATTAGGTCTAGGCCATCTAATTAACATCACTCCACCTCCCAAAACACAAGTAAATCACGTAGATTTTGATATCCACCCTCCGGGGCAGCCGACAAGGATGTCGAATTCATTTTTGAAATAAGTAAAATGCCCACAGATGCTGAGATCGCACGCCGAGGTGACCCAGCCTTACACTTGCAAGTGTGGGTTTATAATAACTATGTAAAACGGGCAATGGTTGATGATGGGGCCGCAGTTAACATAGTCCCTTTCTCTTTCCTCCAAAAACTTGGATATGGAGAAACAAATTGTTCCACTACACGAAATACCTTGAGAGGCTATGATAGCCTTAAAGCCACTTCGATAGGAACTATAATACTGCCGGTCACCTTAGGGCCCAAAACCATCTTGACTGAGTTTTATATTATAGATCGGAAACTAACTATAATATGATCCTCAGCCGACCTTGGATACATCGAATGAAGGCAATCCCTTCTACTTTATTTCAAGAAGTAAGATTCTTGCATCTAGGAAAGGTATTTGTGCCAAAGGCGATCCAAAACCTTTTGATTTGCACCTAGCTGATTTAAAGAAAAGACCGGTGCACTCAATTTTGAACTTCCAACCAACCGACTTAATAAACCCTCGACCCAAAGCCGAGGAAAAATTGGTACCTACGACGGATCTTGAAACTACCAAAGATATCCAAAACAATTCCAACCCCTAAAGGTAAAACTAAAGAAACAGTATCATTAGAGACTACTGCGAAAATCGTTGAGTTGATAGAACAAGATTCACCAATGTTCTTACCATTCGATTCAGTAGGCATGGGATTTTCCCTAGGTGTTGGTTCCTTGCCAGCAGAGGATCTCTGTATGGTAGAAGTAGAGTGCGCAAACACAACAGATGCCCTAACATCTATACTCCCGGCTAAGTATTGGACTCTCCATTTCGATGGAGCTAAATGTCGTTATGGAGCGGGGCAGGTATAATTCTTACTTCACCCGAGGAGAAAGTCCTCCCATTCGCTTTTAAATTAAACTTTGAATGTACAAACAACGGCGCTGAGTACGAAGCCCTCCTCCTTGGCCTTACCTTAGCCAAAAGAATTGGTATTGATAACATCAGAGTCCTGGGAGACTCGCAATTAGTGACAAACCAAGTTTCTGAAGTATATGAAACTAAAGCCGAACATTTGCAACTCTACAAAAATGTTGTATTAGATTTAAGCAAGGCGTTTAACTTTATATCCATTGAAGCAATTCCCCGAGAGAAAAATCTTCTCGCCGATTCAATAGCAACCTCAGCATCACGTTTTACTCCAAGCAATGAGTTAAAAGATACTCACTTCACAGTATCCATTCGTGACAAACCCTTGGTAAAAACAATGACAAATCCTCTTTCAAGCAGAAGTGAATCTACCATCCTAGACCATGTTGGAAATGATGCGGCTACTTTGGATTACTTAAATGCCTATGCAGCACTACATCTCTCCTATCACATGCTAGATTTATCCTTGATTCCGCATTCATCTTCCTACTTCGGAAATCTCGTAACGGATCTTCCCTCACAAACGGAACCTAGCATATACGCAATAAGAAATGGGGATGATCTAGATTTACCTCCAGCACCACCTGAGTTCGAAGAGGGTAATGCCTCTTTGATCGAAGAAACAATCGATGTCAACATCGGGACAGAAGATGAGCCGAGAATTTTAAAATTAGGATCTTCGTTAACACCAGAAGAAGTGGAAATACATACAAGGATCCTCAAAGAGCATCAAAAGGCATTTGCATTTAATTACAAGGAGATGACGGGAGTCACACCCCACATTGCGGTGCACAACCTCGTCACTAGATCAGATGCAAAGCCAATTAAACAAAAATCAAGACCCATGAAGCCCAAAGTAGCTCTCATGGTAAAAGAGGAAGTAATAAAACTCCTTCAGGTAGGATTCATCAAGCCAGTTGACTACTCCCAATGGGTATCTAACATCGTTCCCGTTCTCAAGAAGAACGGAAAGATACGCATTTGCATAGATTTCCGAGACATCAACAAAGCGTGTCCTAAAGACGATTTCCCATTACCATCCATAGACGTTATCGTTGATGCAACAACTAGTTTTGAACTCTTGTCTCTCATGGATGGATTCTCGGATACAACCAAATCAGAATATCCGAGCAAGATCAAGCTAAAACCACGTTCATAACTCCTTGGGGAACCTATTGCTACGCTGTTATGCCATTCGGTCTCAAGAATGCCGGTGCTACCTACCAGCGGGCTATGACATACATATTTCACGATCTAATTCATAAGATCATGGAATCTTACGTGGATGACTTATTGGCCAAAGCCAAGAAGCGTTGTGACCATCCGGAAGTACTCCACGTCATTCTTTCACGCCTAATAGAATACGGAGTCACGCTAAATCCAGAGAAATGCGTCTTTGGTGTAACAGGAGGAAAACTCCTAGGTTACATCATATCGTCACGGGGAATAGATGTGGACCCAACCAAAATTCGGGCTGTCCTCGAAATGGTTCCACCTTCGGACGAATCTGGAATCAGGTCATTTCTCGGAAAGCTAGGTGCAATCCGAAGATTCATCCCGGATTTAAGCTTCGCCATTCATCCAATCAACAATTTACTCAAGAAAGACTACAACATTGATTGGACCGAAGATTGCAATGAAGCTTTTGATGCAGTTAAGCATTTCCTGCTATCACCACCCACACTAATGCCACCTAAGCTAGATCGCCCATTAATTTTGTACTCACGGGCTACCGATGTCTCGTTAGCTTGCATGTTGGCCCAAGAAGATGATAACAAGAGAGAACGTGTGATTTATTTCATTAGCCGAACACTGCTCGACTATGAAACACGCTATACACAGGTAGAATGAGAATGCCTTGCCATAGTCTTTGCTACTAAACGCCTAAGACATTATATGCTGAATCAAGAAACGAAGGTCATGGTAAAAATAGACCATTTACGGACTTTTCTCACACAAGGTTCCTTGTCTAAAAAGGCTGGACGTTTTATAACCTTAATGGGAGAGTTCAAATTAACATTTGTAAATCAGAAATCGGTTAAAGGACAAATCATCACGGATTGGTTAGCTGACAACCCATTAGACGGAGGTGATCTAGTAGATTTAGACTTTCCAGATGAATGTGTATACTACATTGAAACACGACCCGCTATCTCTGAGTGTCCTTGGTACACTGACATCGTTAATTATATCATGGACCATACGTACCCGGAGGCAGTTACACCGCAACAAAGAAGGCGGTTACGCATAATCGTAGCTAAATATGTCATTATAGAGCAGGTGCTCTATCGAAAAGCATTCGATGGAATGCTCTTAAGGTGTGTTGACACAGAAGAGTCCAAGAGGATTCTCCATGAATCCCACAGCGGTATATGTGGAGGCCACTTCGGTGGCCATGCCACCACTCGAAAAATACATCGAATGGGCTATTTCTGGCCCACTCTAGAACGTGACGCGATAGAGTTTGCACGCAAGTGTCATAAATGTCAAGAATTCTCTCATGAGATCCACATGCCGGCACAAGCTCTACAACCAATCGCAACTCCATGGCCCTTTTCTACATGGGGTCTAGACTTAATAGGGAAATTCTCTCCCTCATCCACAGACGGCCATAATTTTATAATCACGGCCACTGAATATTTTACCAAATGGGTGGAGGCCATGCCTCTTACTACTGTACCTGGTTCTGTAATCGCTAAGTTCATTTTAAACCAAATCATTTGTAGGTACGGTATCCCGCAAATCATTATCTCCGATAATGGAACTTCTTTTAAGAATGAAGAGGTTCATGAGCTATGCAATAAATTTAAGATAAGCCATCATACTTCTTCTTGTATTATCCCCAAGCCAACGGACAGGCTGAAGCAACAAATAAAACACTGAAATCCATTCTCCTTAAAACGGTAAAAGAAAACAAGCGAGATTGGCATTTAAAGTTATACCCGGCCTTATGGGCCCACCGAACCTCAATAAGAACACCAATGGGAGCAACTCCTTTCTCGCTGGTATTTGGGGCAGAAGCAGTTCTCCCACTCGAGGTTGAAATACCTAGTCTTCGCATTTCATTACAAGGAGTTCTGGATGAAGACGCTTACAGAGAAGCACGTCTTTCCCAACTAGAAAGCCTAGATGAAACCAGGTTAGATGCTGAACAACTGACATAGAGTCTACGCTGACCGGATGTGCCGGCAGTATAACAAGAAGGTCTATGAACGTGACATATACGAAGGTGATCTAGTTCTAAGACTAGATAGCCGGATCGATAAGAAGACCGGCGAAGGAAGGAAATTCCGGCCCAAATGGTTGGGCCCATACCGAGTCATGAAGGACTATGGAAATGGTGCATACCTCTTATGTACGTTAGAAGGTGAGGAGTTTGGCGAAACAGTCAATTCCCTACACCTCAAACGTTTCTACGCATAAGCAACTAACGCTACCTATATAGCTATCTACATTGCATTTTCATATAAATTAGGATCATTTTGTCCATTCGTTTCTTACACAAATTGTGATCAAGGAGTCTATTCTCAAAGTAATTCATTACAAACTCATGATGTTGTTGGCACAAAACTTTCTAATCATATCTCTCCATTTTCACGATATCATCAATCACTTCAGAATCTTTTATCAAATAAAATAGACATGACAAAGTCTTAACGGTAACCATACCAAGATCTGCAAGTCTTTTCTCACCTTGATTTCTTCTTAGAATAAGTGTCATTGCCTATGGTCTGTTCTAGAAGCTTCATGGTGTCACATCTATCCCATATGTATATCTCTTTGGAAATAAGGACATACTGACATTTTACTCAAATAAACAAGTCAAACGTTGATCAAACAGAAAATTTTAATTTTACACATTTCCCTGCCCCACCAACCTTCGGTGATGAGCTTGCATCTCTTACTAGTGACGTAGGGTTGGGAAAGGATGGAAATGCCCTTACTCGCCTACGCTTTGCCCACGGTGATAAACTCACGCTTCTTACTAGTAGCGTGGGGCCAAGTGTAGGGGGTCCTCTTAACAAATAAATGCAAATGGTCATACGCAAGCAATTCAAACTTTCAAACTTTGAGTCAAAAACAAATGAAACGGATGTTCAAAATTCCGAAAGAGTCAAAAATCCTAAAAACCCAGATTTTGTCTACTATGTGGCCATCTACGGGTCTAAGTCTAGATAAACCGCAAAGCAAGTTGCATCCAAAACTATGAAGTCACCCGGGTGGAGTCAGCTTGTAGCTTTCAATTTGGTTCCGCCAAAGCTTTGTCTATCTTTCATCGCTATCATTTCATCACATTTCATAACTTGCGCCCTTCCTGGCTCTTGGTGATGAGCCCTCGCATCTTACTGGTTGCGTGGAGTTAGGAGTGGGGCAAGTTTATCTGTTCATCATATTTGTTATTTTCATCACTTTGCCAAAACAAACATGAGGTATCCAATTTACTCACAGAAGCTAAGATTCAAAATCACAATATATCTACATTATCATGTATCAGCATCATGAAACACAAAAAGAAAGCAAACATTTACATCATCTGTTTTCCATTGCATACATTCTAGAAAGCATATAAAACATACATCGTAGTATACACAAAGCAGTTGGAAACGAAAAGGGAAAACATGAGTGACAAGTTTTGGTCCAAAAATGAATGCATATATATAAATAATCAATGTTTATATACAATGCCATCATGCACTAGGCATGGTCAAAACGCTCAAAGAGCCCGTGATATACAAAAGAATCTATAGTACAAAATACATAGGAGCCAAGTGGTCTCTCAACCCCTACGCGACCCCTCCGAAGGTGTGCGCCCTCGCCTAGGGCTCCGGCTACGCCGGCGCTCTGAATGCACGGAGGGCTCAGGGTCCCGAGGGCAGCCGCGGTCTCGCCACGAGAATGGCTCCTCATAAGATGCTCGGCTGTCCTATAGCCTGCCAACTCTGTAGAGAGAGTCGACACCATCCTGGCCACGTGCCAAACGGGAGCGAAGACGTCGGTATGCCTACCGGCTACTGAGGGCTCCCCGGCATCTACGGACAGCTCCGCACGGGTCCTATCCATAGGGATCATCAGGGAATCAGTGCATACCCTGCGGATTAGATCCCGCCACTCGTCAACAGTCTCTGCAAACAAAGAAGAAAAAAAAATGAATTAGAAACTAGGCAAGAGACTAAAAGATACAAGATCAAAACACAAGGAGAAATAGCAATTAAAACAAATCCTAAACTAAACAAGCATTGAAAGGAAGAAAGGATAACTTACTCGGATCACCGGGCCTCCAAGATGGGTCGCTAGGGCCAGCACCCGCCGCAGATGCCGCTGCCGACTGAGGGGCTGCTCCTGTAGTGGGAGCAACATGACGCCCCGCAACGGACTCATCCTCTCCACCATGGCCCTGGGAGAGTGGCTCCTCTGAAACTAGAGTCTCTCTCTCTACACTCTGCTCGGCCCTCTCTGCCTGCATGATGTCCTGAGTGTCATACCACTCAGGATCACTGTCATCCATCTGCTCCTCCGATCCTCCCTCTGTAAACTCCTCAGAATCGAGTCAATATCTATGGGGTCATCGCTGCTGTGAGCAGGACCCGCAGCAATCTGAAGCAAAGGTGCCCGAGGTGCACCAGCTCTCCCTCTAGCCCGAACTATCCTCCTGGCTGCAATGGGAGTGCCAGGAGTAATCACTATCCAACCACGGCCTCTAGGCCCCCCTCTAGCCTCGCGGACTGATCTATAGACTGGCGCCACTGGGGGAAGCATGCCCATATATGGTAGGCCAAACTGCTAAGGAACCCTGCCGAAAGGATGTACCTCCACCCATCCCACACGGTCGATGAGCTGCCCTGTAGTGGAGCAAGAGATCAATGTAAGAGTCTCCTCTCCCCATATACCGGCCATAAGTCGGTACGGTGTGGCCTCCATATCTCTGTAGTAGTGGGAAGCAATCGGCCGGTGAGGTGCTCTAAGCACCGACATATCTCGACCACCTCGGCTGCCCTCACGGCCCCGGATCTGCCACCTCCACGCTCTACCATAGGGGATAAAATGCTCATACACCCAACTCATGACTAGAGTAGGGTGGCTCAAAGACTGTCCCTGTAGACGGACCACCCTGTATAAATCATGGTAGGTGGTCCCCAGAATATCTGCGCCCCAGGCGTATATCCGGCCATGCCCCTCTATCTGTGCAATGATGGGGGCCCAGCAGTATAGTAAAGTATCCCCTCCCTTGTCCCCGATCAGCCTCGAGGCAAGGATCCCCATGATAGCCTGTCGAAATACGGGGATGGGCAAAGAAGGAATGGATCGAACTCTCACTCCCTTCTTCGACCCCGTCGAGATAGCTGCATCTCCCATGTAGCCTGCCCACTGTGCAATCTGTGCTCGGGACCCTGCCGTCTCCAGTGTGAGTCTCCTCCCGATGATCGGGACCCCCAGGATACGGTAGGCGTCCTCCAAAGTGATGGTCCACTCACCACGGACCCCTGGCAGTCGGAAAGTGTTCCGATCTGCGTCCCAATATGAAAATAAGTCACAAAGTATGTGACTGGATGGTGTGACATGGGGCACGCGTGATATACGCAATATGCCGGCCCTCTGTAATGTATCCTCCTCATCCTGAGAAAGGGCATCCAATACCCCCGAAAGCCAATCACACTCTCTCTCTCTCGGCTCCATCTGATATACTCCTCCCTCGCCTACATACACCCAAAACACACAAAACAGAGCAAGTTAGTATCTGAATAATACCAAGAGAGTCATAAAAACACATAGAAGTGCAAGAAAATACAAGTGCAGTCTCCAAAATAAGTTCTTTTACATTCTGTGCAAAACCGCCGCCCTGAGCAGGAGGCGGTTTTGTAACCGCCGCCTCAGGCGGCGGTTTGTAACCACCGCCCCTTCGGGCGGCGGTCAGTGTAACCACCGCCCGGGCGGCGGTCGTGCTGCCGCCGCCCCGCCGGGCGGCGGCGCGGTCCGAAAACCCACGGGTTTTAACCTTAAAAATCCTAAAACATGTAAAAAATGACCATTTAACCTAAAAATGGAGCCTACCCAGTAGGCGCCCCCCCTAGGTGGACCTTTTGAACCTAGCATTTTCAAAAATAACCCCCCCATTGCAAAGAATTTGCCATTTCAAATTTAAAGAGGGAAAAACACAAAATTGAAGAAAACCAACCTGTGATCTGGCAGGGTGGTGTTCCGCACGTGGAGGCATGCTCACGATCTCACTGCGGACGTTTTGACTCTATTCACGCGAGAAACCGTCACCGTGGGTCCCAGAGCTCAAAATCAATCAAATCGACTCGCGCAAATGAATAGGAAAATGGGCCCACTTTCATATATATAGACCCTGATTCATTTTAAATACCTTTTTCACAGGTTTGGAGCACTGATAGAGGTAAGTTTCTATCCCCGCATGAATGGTACATCCTCATTCCCTATTGCTTTAGCGTTTATTTTCCAAGTTATTGTATCTATCTGCACTTGAGCTCTCTTTTCATTTTGCAGGGAGCGGGAATTTTGGATGGCGTCATTTCAACACACGGACGAGTAAGGTATAGCTTCTAACTCCCCATTTTGGGACTGCCATACTCGGACCCACCGTTTTATGCCTCTTCATGGTTAAAACGCTTCTCCGAGGGGGCAATATGTACGTACCCAAAATTGTAAGGTACTGCACTGCGGAACGGTGTAATAAATGCCCCAATGATGATACAGGTCTCTCCGCAAGGTGTTCGGGATCCAGAAAGAGCTCCTCAAACATGCGTTAACATCCCGCATACCCCGCCTTGTCCCCGCGTGCTTTTTTTTCCCCTTTTTTTCTTTCTTTCCTTTTTGCCTTTTGATCTTCAAGGACGGCGAAACGCCGCCGCCATTAGGCGGCGGCGGTCCTCAGAACCCCGCCGCCTCGCGGGCGGGTCCTGTGCGCATTTTCCATAATGTTCTTTGACGTAACTCACGTGAAATATCACGTTTCACCAGCTTTTCTTGCCGACTTGAGCATGCATTTATGTTTTTGGTCCCCTGGAATAGTGTTTTTCCTTTGTTTATTGTTTAGGAGTTCAGTTTGATTTTGATTTTTGGGGTGATTGAATTCTTATAAATGCATGGCTTGTGCTCAAGCAAATGGCCACCATTTTTACTCCAATCTTCTCATTTTCAAGTGTCATGTGGTCTCATTAGTTTGCTTTAATTCCTTAGTTTAGTTCATTACATGCTTAGTTTGCATTGACTAGCTCATTGGTAAGCCACATATCCAACTTGTGCAAACAGTGTTGTTGTTTTATCTAATCCATTAGAGTAGAATAGCTTAGGAAGCCATTAAAGTTGCAGGTTTTTCTCTTCATACAGGATAGTTTCAGGTTCTGGACGCATTTTGTTGCATGATTCGCAGTAGATCCCGCTAGGAATTGCATAAGCCAAGCTCTGTACTCTTGCGCTATCCCTCTCCTATCCGCGTTCTATTCTATCTGCATTCTGAAGGTTGTCCCTTGTTCCAAACACCTATTCCTATTGATGCAAGCATTACACGCTTTTCTGGATCTACGTGAACACAAAGAACGAAGAGATCATACTGAGGGGACAAGATCACACACACCATCGGATTCGCCACTGTTCTGCGGAATCCAGGTTTTAACTTTCAAAGTTCTAGTTAGAATCATATCAAACAGAGTAGTTAATCACTTTATTTCAGTTAATTTTATTCTCGATATTGCCAGGGAAGCTGTGGGGATTGATAGTTTCTGAGAAACTATGATTCACTCCTCACTTCTGAGGTAGGATCGAGAATCTCGCAAATAGATTAGTTATTTCATTGTTTAGAATAGATATACAAATTGCACAAACAAATAGCTATACTCGGCTATTTTGTTTGTTTTAAATTATTAGTTTAGTTGTCAATTCTAAATATTTTAAATAGCTGCTTTCTTAAATTCATTTAAATCATCAGAAAATACAAAAAGAAGTCATATATGCTAGAAATATACTTAGATTTCACTTTATTATAGTTTGTTTTATTACTACTTTTGATGACAATTACGGGACCTAGGAGCCCAGGAATACATTTTCGAGCCAATCGTGCCTCACCCAATCTCATAGTGGCAATAATCGATATTGACCAACCTTAGGATACAAGTCTTCCAAACAACAACAGATTTCCAAAGAGTCGTCGATCTCGCTTAAGAGGATTAAACATAGAAGACGACCAAGCATATACATTTTGGTCAAGTCAGCCAAACTACAGGTTGCACTAAGAAAAATATCCACATGACTGTAGAAGGATTCGAAAGAGAACAAACATTCGGGTGTGATCCTTTAATTCCACAACCAGACGCAGGAGACACCCTCACAGACATAGATACCGGTTTAAGAATCCAGTTGCGAGAACGCCCGTAGGATATTCTGAGAAAATCGCACAACTATTGATTCTAAATATAGAAGCTGAGAAAGCGTATGATTATTGGATACTAGGGATCAGGACTTGATCTCGCGTATGACCATAACAGGACCACAACAACCAAGAATCTATGGTTGTGACCCACAAATCCCGCAGCCTAACGAATCCATCAGAGAATTAGACATAGACACTGGCCTACGCACACTGGTATTCCAGTCTACCCCACTTCCACCTATCATTATCCAACAATTATCCTTACTGGACACAACAGCTAACAAAGCTAGAGAATTCTGGACTAGGCCAGAGAACCGTCCATAGAGTGACTACTTTACCATTCACTATATGACCTTATCAGGAGAAATACACGAAACTATCCCAGGTCATTTCCCACGTATTCCGCAACCCATAGATCGAATCACGCCAGAGCTCGATATTGATTGGAGCCTTCGAGCAGTCATCCTTGCCGATCGATCTATCACACCAGTCCAAGTTAGAAGGGCCTTCTTTGCCTTAGATTCACAAATTCCATTAGTGCGTGTCGAAGACATTAGATTGCCTAACTAGTTTGTCTTGTGTCCCACCTATATTCCATCCCCACCGGCTGTCTCGGCACGACCTCGAGGAGGTCGGGTACGCGGAAGAGTCACTTGTAGATTCCCACGCTCGCTTGTCACTTTTCCGCGTACAAAATTGGTGAACCCGACGTGAAACAAACAAGATTAGTAAAACTGACATAAACTGCCTACTTTCTTGTCTGGAGTCATAGTATTACACTTTCACTTTAGTACGCCTTCTTAGAACCGCTTCATTAAGTTTTCATAAATCACCTTCGCTTCTTCCCATTATTCTATGGGTATTCATATACCCCCCGAATATGTCGGGATTCGATGCATATGGCAGACCCCTCCTGGGTCTTGAGGCATACTACGCCCAATAGAATAGGCAATCATCACCCTCGCTCTCAGTATGGGGTGACAACTATTCAACTAATCAGTTGTCAACACAAACCCCAAGAATCAGATATAGTTCGTCTTTTCAAACTGAGGAGTTAGATCAACCCCCTCGAACCCAACAAACAGAGCCTTCAGGTTCAAACAATATGACGTTTACCGAGAATCTGTTCGTCTCCTCAAATGCTACTCAGACCACAAATTAGTAGGCAATCAGATCCATACCTGGTCTTAGATGATGGACAGCCAACACGTTATCCTAGGAGTGAACAACGCTCCCGGGGAATGTACCCATCTATAGGAGGTTTACAAATACAACCCGAAATCTCTTTTCAAGAAAATACCTCTATGCCACTGCATACAGGAAATATTCTGGGAGAAACTTGGCAAGATAGCGATCAGTTTATGACAGGATATCACGTACCTTTACAACACCAAGGTATACAACAAACGCCGCTCAGGAAAAGTACCGTGACTTCACCAAATGAAGTCATTTCAACGTTAGTAGAAAGAGTGAGAGGGTTAGAACTGGCTCAAGCAAGTCAAAATTCTCCGTTCATACAAACAGGAAGTTCCAATCCTCCATACCACTCTGGCCAGGTAGATCTCCTTACGGGAGTAGGCACGTTAGGCATGCCTCCTCAATATCCACAACAAACGCCAACAAGGCCTATCATCTCTAACACTATTCCTCCCGGTCTAGTGTCGAACAGTCCGTTCCTTGACAATACCCCGTCCTACTTAAACATATACTCTAAATCACCACAAGGAGATATGTTCTCCTCTCCCGGCATGTTTTCTCAAACGCAGGGACCTCCCTATGCCCCTGCCAACGCATACGCTGCACCGTATCAACAACCTATCCCACCACCACTCCCTCAGCAAACACCATCAATGGTCGAAAGCTATGCGATAGGGACTTATTCAGAATACCTAAAGGAACCCTTAGATTTCACCATACGAAGCGTCATGCTTCCAAGACCTCTCCCTGATTTTCCCAAGTTCAAGGGTGAGGGAGATCCAAACGCACATATCAAAGCTTACGCTACAGCCATACGAGAATTACTCCCTTGGGATGGGGTGGTTGCTAAAATATTTCCCAAAACCTTGGAAGGCATCGCTCTCGATTGGTATTATAGAATACCTGAGGCTTCCATACATTCATTTAAACAACTCGTGTCAGAGTTCATCAAAGCCTTCGACATGAACAAACTGTTAAGAACAGGAATCAGGGAATTCTTGCATATCAAACAAGAACACAACGAATCTGTCGCCCATTTCATCCAGGTGGCGTACGCTTTTTTATTCATCAAAGCCAGCGCTCCAAACATGGATCAGATGGAACTATGTGATTTATTCCTTCATTCTCTCAGTAGAGAAGTGAAGGAAGAAGTCCAGAAGTTCCCACTAAGGACTTATGATGAAGTACTTGAGAGCGCTCTGCGAATAGATCAAGCAGCGATAGATAGTGGTCGTAAGACATATGGAACAAACGGGAGGTTAATCACCTCCACTCAAAACACTACAACTACCACAAATGTCAATCAAGGACCCAAAATCCTTAACAAAAATCGTGGGGTAACAACGGATGGGGTAACCGACCAGCCCAAGAGGGTAAATGTTGTTAATGCTCCGTCACAAACAAACAACCAACGAAACAACAACTTTACCCCAATAATCAATACAGTGGATTTTAACCATCCACAACAACAACAACAACAACAACGTGAAATCCCATACAAGGGCCAAGCCAAAACTCATTTGGTTACCAAAACCAAAGTCAAAACCAGAAACAACAATTCCAAAACTTTAGTCCTAATAGCAACAACATTGATCGAATTTTAGGCCACAATACACACCAAACCAACAAAACGGGAATTACAACCCCAATTCTTATTGTGGTTTCCATAAAATTCGGGGTCACGATACTAGAACGTGCCGTGACTACAATAAATTTATGCAACGCTTGCTGAAGAACAAAGACAGCTTCTTCACGCACTGCTTTTGGCGGATCCCGCCTCATCATCACCAAATACTCGCAGGGGCGCTTCTCCTCGAATGCTCCCCTCAAGATCTTTAATGATCCGCTCCCAAATCATGATAAAGCATAGGCTGAATCCAACCGAACAAACAAAGGTGCAAAGACGGGAAACAATGATCATGAAGCCTCGACTTCATTAAATCCGTACCATACGCCACACTGGGAGCTCAACCGAGACCCAAGATAGTCAGTTTGGTAGAATTAGACGTTGAACTACCTATCGAAGCTATAACAAGAACACGAGAGTATTTCTCTCAACCGAGCCCAAGTCATCTGCCAGAGACAGATAAGAGTCAACAAATAGTTGAAAAACCCATCGGTGCCTATGATTTAATTAGTGACCTAACAAAGACCTTCTCACACATTTCATTTTTGGACTTACTAAAGAACTCTCCCCCTCACAGAGCTGCTCTTTTAGAAGCATTAGGTCTAGGCCATCTAATTAACATCACTCCACCTCCCGAAACACAAGTAAATCACGTAGATTTTGATATCCACCCTCCGGGGCAGCCGGACAAGGATGTCGAATTCATCTTCGAAATAAGTAAAATGCCCACAGATGCTGAGATCGCACGCCGAGGTGACCCAGCCTTACACTTGCAAGTGTGGGTTTATAATAACTATGTAAAATGGGCAATGGTTGACGATGGGGCCAGTTAACATAGTCCCTTTCTCTTTCCTCCAAAAACTTGGATATGGAGAAACAAACTGTTCCACTACACGAAATACCTTGAGAGGCTATGATAGCCTTAAAGCCACTTCGATAGGAACTATAATACTGCCGGTCACCTTAGGGCCCAAAACCATCTTGACTGAGTTTTATATTATAGATCGGGAAACTAACTATAATATGATCCTCGGCCGACCTTGGATACATCGAATGAAGGCAATCCCTTCTACTTTATTTCAAGAAGTAAGATTCTTGCATCTAGGAAAGGTATTTGTGCCAAAGGCGATCCAAAACCTTTGATTTGCACCTAGCTGATTTAAAGAAAAGACCAGGGGCACTCAATTTGAACTTCCAACCAACCGACTTAATAAACCCTCCGACCCAAAGCCGAGGAAAAGTTGGTACCTACGACGGATCTTGAAACTACCAAAGATATCCAAAACAATTCCAACCCCTAAAGGTAAAACTAAAGAAACAAGATCATTAGGGACTACTGCGAAAATCGTTGAGTTGATAGAACAAGATTCACCAATGTTCTTACCATTCGATTCAGTAGGCATGGGATTTTCCCTAGGTGTTGGTTCCTTGCCAGCAGAGGATCTCTGTATGGTAGAAGTAGAGTGCGCAAACGCAACAGATGCCCCAACATCTATACTCCCAGCTAAGTATTGGACTCTCCATTTCGATGGAGCTAAATGTCATTATGGAGCGGGGGCAGGTATAATTCTTACTTCACCCGAGGAGAAAGTCCTCCCATTCGCTTTTAAATTAAACTTTGAATGTACAAACAATGGCGCTGAGTACGAAGCCCTCCTCCTTGGCCTTACCTTAGCCAAAAGAATTGGTATTGATAACATCAGAGTCCTGGGAGACTCGCAATTAGTGACAAACCAAGTTTCTGAAGTATATGAAACTAAAGCCGAACATTTGCAACTCTACAAAAATGTTGTATTAGATTTAAGCAAGGCGTTTAACTTTATATCCATCAAGCAATTCCCGAGAGAAAAATCTTCTCGCCGATTCAATAAAGAACCTCAGCATCACGTTTTACTCCAAGCAATGAGTTAAAAGATACTCACTTCACAGTATCCATTCGTGACAAACCCTTGGTAAAAACAATGACAAATCCTCTTTCAAGCAGAAGTGAATCTACCATCCTAGACCATGTTGGAAATGATGCGGCTACTTTGGATTACTTAAATGCCTATGCAACGACTACATCTCTCCTATCACATGCTAGATTTATCCCTGATTCCGCATTCGTCTTCCTACTTCGGAAATCCCGTAACGGATCTTCCTCACAAACGAAACCTAGCATATACGCAATAAGAAATGGGATGATCTAGATTTACCTCCAACACCACCCGAGTTCAAGAGGGTAACGCCTCTTTGATCGAAGAAACAATCGATGTCAACATCGGGACAGAAGATGAGCCAAGAATTTTAAAATTAGGATCTTCGTTAACACCAGAAGAAGTGGAAATACATACAAGGATCCTCAAAGAGCATCAAAAGGTGTTTGCATTTAATTACAAGGAGATGACGGAGTCACACCCTGCATCATGTGCAGTGCACAACCTCGTCACTAGATCAGATGCAAAGCCAATTAAACAAAAATCAAGACCCATGAAGCCCAAAGTAGCTCTCATGGTAAAAGAGGAAGTAATAAAACTCCTTCAGGTAGGATTCATCAAGCCAGTTGACTACTCCCAATGGGTATCTAACATCGCTCCTGCTTCTCAAGAAGAACGGAAAGATACGCATTTGCATAGATTTCCGAGACATCAACAAAGCGTGTCCTAAAGACGATTTCCCATTACCATCCATAGACGTTATCGTTGATGCAACAGCTGGTTTTGAACTCTTGTCTCTCATGGATGGATTCTCGGGATACAACCAAATCAGAATATCCGAGCAAGATCAAGCTAAAACCACGTTCATAACTCCTTGGGGAACCTATTGCTACGTTGTTATGCCATTCGGTCTCAAGAATGCCGGTGCTACCTACCAGCGGGCTATGACATACATATTTCACGATCTAATTCATAAGATCGTGGAATCTTACGTGGATGACTTATTGGCCAAAGCCAAGAAGCGTTGTGACCATCCGGAAGTACTCCGCGTCATTCTTTCACGCCTAATAGAATACGGAGTCACGCTAAATCTAGAGAAATGCGTCTTTGGTGTAACAGGAGGAAAACTCCTAGGTTACATCATATCGTCACGGGGAATAGATGTGGACCCAACCAAAATTCGGCTATCCTCGAAATGGTTCCACCTTCGGACGAATCTAGAATCAGGTCATTTCTCGAAAGCTAGGTGCAATCCGAAGATTCATCCCGATTTAAGCTTCACCATTCATCCAATCAACAATTTACTCAAGAAAGACTACAACATTGATTGACCGAAGATCGCAATGAAGCTTTTGATGCGCTTAAGCGCTTTCTCGCTATCACCACCCACACTAATGCCACCTAAGCTAGATCGCCCATTAATTTTGTACTCACGGGCTACCGATGTCTCATTAGCTTGCATGTTGGCCCAAGAAGACGATAACAAGAGAGAACGTGTGATTTATTTCATTAGCCGAACACTGCTCGACTATGAAACACGCTATACACAAGTAGAACGAGAATGCCTTGCCATAGTCTTTGCTACTAAACGCCTAAGACATTATATGCTGAATCAAGAAACGAAGGTCATGGTAAAAACGGACCATTTACGGACTTTTCTCACACAAGGTTCCTTGTCTAAAAAGGCTGGACGCTTTATAACCTTAATGGGAGAGTTCGAATTAACATTTGTAAATCAGAAATCGGTTAAAGGACAAATCATCACGGATTGGTTAGCTGACAACCCATTAGATGGAGGCGATCTAGTAGATTTAGACTTTCCAGATGAATGTGTATACTACATCGAAACACGACCCGCTATCTCTGAGTGTCCTTGGTACACTGACATCGTTAATTATATCATGGACCATACGTATCCGGAGGCAGTTACACCGCAACAAAGAAGGCGGTTACGCATAATCGTAGCTAAATATGTCATTATAGAGCAGGTGCTCTATCGAAAAGCATTCGATGGAATGCTCTTAAGGTGTGTTGACACAGAAGAGTCCAAGAGGATTCTCCATGAATCCCACAACGGTATATGTGGAGGCCACTTCGTGGCCATGCCACCGCTTGAAAAATACATCGAATGGGCTATTTCTGGCCCACTCTAGAACGTGACGCGATAGAGTTTACACGCAAGTGTCATAAATGTCAAGAATTCTCTCATGAGATCCACATGCCGGCACAAGCTCTACAACCAATCGCAACTCCATGGCCCTTTTCTACATGGGGTCTAGACTTAATAGGGAAATTCTCTCCCTCATCCACAGATGGCCATAATTTTATAATCACGGCCACTGAATATTTTACCAAATGGGTGGAGGCCATGCCTCTTACTACTGTACCTGGTTCTGTAATCGCTAAGTTCATTTTAAACCAAATCATTTGCAGGTACGGTATCCCGCAAATCATTATCTCCGATAATGGAACTTCTTTTAAGAATGAAGAGGTTCATGAGCTATGCAATAAATTTAAGATAAGCCATCATACGGCTTCCTTGTATTATCCCCAAGCCAACGGACAGGCTGAAGCAACAAATAAAACACTGAAAGCCATTCTCCTTAAAACGGTAAAAGAAAACAAGCGAGATTGGCATTTAAAGTTATACCCGGCCTTATGGGCCCACCGAACCTCAATAAGAACACCAACGGGAGCAACTCCTTTCTCGCTGGTATTTGGGGCGAAGCAGCTTCTCCCACTCGAGGTTGAAATACCTAGTCTTCGCATTTCATTACAAGGAGTTTTGATGAAGACGCTTACAGAGAAGCGCATCTTTCCCAACTAGAAAGCCTAGATGAAACCAGGTTAGATGTCAACAATGACATAGAGTCTACGCCGACCGGATGTGCCGGCAAAGATAACAAGAAGGTCTATGAACGTGACATATACGAAGGTGATCTAGTTCTAAGACTAGATAATGGATCGATAAGAAGACCGGCGAAGGAAGGAAATTCCGCCCAAATGGTTGGGCCCATACCGAGTCATGAAGGACTATGGAAATGGTGCATACCTCTTATGTACGTTAAGAAGGTGAGGAGTTTGGCGAAACAACAATTCCTCGCACCTCAAACGCTTTCTACGCATAAGCAGCCTAACGCTACCTATATAGCTATCTACATTGCATTTTCATATAAATTAGGATCATTTTGTCCATTCGCTTCTTACACAAATTGTGATCAAGGAGTCTATTCTCAAAGCAATTCATTACAAACTCATGATGTTGTTGGCACAAAACTTTCTAATCATATCTCTCCATTTTCACGATATCATCAATCACTTCAGAATCTTTTATCAAATAAAATAGACATGACAAAGTCTTAACGGTAACCATACCAAGATCTCAAGTCTTTTTCTCGCCTTGATTTCTTCTTAGAATAAGTGTCATTGCCTATGGTCTGTTCTAGAAGCTTCATGGTGTCACATCTATCCCATATGTATATCTCTTTGGAAATAAGGACATACCGACATTTTACTCAAATAAACAAGTCAAACGTTGATCAAACAGAAAATTTTAATTTTACACATTTCCTCGCCCCACCAACCTTCGATGAGCTTCAAGCGCTCTTACTAGTGACGTAGGGTTGGGAAAGGATGGAAATGCCCTTACTCACCTACGCTTTGCCCACGGTGATGATAAACTCACGCTTCTTACTAGTAGCGTGGGGCCAAGTGTAGGGGGTCCTCTTAACAAATAAATGCAAATGGTCATACGCAAGCAATTCAAACTTTCAAACTTTGAGTCAAAAACAAATGAAACGGATGTTCAAAATTCCAAAGAGTCAAAAATCCTAAAACCTAGATTTTGTCTACTATGTGGCCATCTACGGGTCTAAGTCTAGATAAACCGCAAAGCAAGTCAGCATCCAAAACTATGAAGTCACCCGGTGGAGTCACCAGAGCTTTCAATTTGGTTCCACCAAAGCTTTGTCTATCTTTCATCGCTATCATTTCATCACATTTCATAACTTGCGCCCTTCCTAGCTCTTGGTGGTGATGAGCCCTCGCATCTTACTAGTCATGTGCGTGGAGTTAGGAGTGGGGCAAGTTTATCTGCTCATCATATTTGTTATTTTCATCACTTTGCCAAAACAAACATGAGGTATCCAATTTACTCACAGAAGCTAAGATTCAAAATCACAATATATCTACATTATCATGTATCAGCATCATGAAACACAAAAAGAAAGCAAACATTTACATCATCTGTTTTCCATTGCATACATTCTAGAAAGCATATAAAACATACATCGTAGTATACACAAAGCAGTTGGAAACAGAAAAGGGAAAACATGAGTGACAAGTTTTGGTCCAAAAACGAATGCATATATATAAATAATCAATGTTTATATACAATGCCATCATGCACTAGGCATGGTCAAAACGCTCAAAGAGCCCGTGATATACAAAAGAATCTATAGTACAAAATACATAGGAGCCAAGTGGTCTCTCAACCCCTACGCGACCCTCCCGAGGTGCGCGCCTCGCCTAGGGCTCGGCTACGCCACGCGCGCTCTCAAATGCACGGAGGGCTCAGGGTCCCGAGGGGCAGCCGCGGTCTCGCCACGAGAATGGCTCCTCATAAGACGCTCGGCTGTCCTATAGCCTACCAACTCTGTACGGAGAGTCGACACCATCCTGGCCACGTGCCAAACGGGAGCGAAGACGTCGGTATGCCTACCGGCTGCTGAGGGCTCCCCAGCATCTACGGACAGCTCCGCACGGGTCCTATCCATAGGGATCATCAGGGAATCAAGCATACCCTATGGATTAGATCCCGCCACTCACAACAAACAAAACAAAGAAGAAAAAATGAATTAGAAACTAGGCAAGAGACTAAAAGATACAAGATCAAAACACAAGGAGAAATAGCAATTAAAACAAATCCTAAACTAAACAAGCATTGAAAGGAAGAAAGGATAACTTACTCGGATCACCGGCCTCCAAGATGGGTCGCTAGGGCCAGCACCCGCCGCAGATGCCGCTGCCGACTGAGGGGCTGCTCCTGTAGTGGGAGCAACATGACGCCCCGCAACGGACTCATCCTCTCCACCATGGCCCTGGGAGAGTGGCTCCTCTGAAACTAGAGTCTCTCTCTCACTCTACTCGCTCGCCCTCTCTACCTGCATGATGTCCTGAGTGTCATACCACTCAGGATCACTGTCATCCATCTGCTCCTCCGATCCTCCCTCTGTAAACTCCTCAGAATCGGAGTCAATATCTATGGGGTCATCGCTGCTGTGAGCAGGACCCGCAGCAATCTGAAGCAAAGGTGCCCGAGGTGCACCAGCTCTCCCTCTAGCCCGAACTATCCTCCTGGCTGCAATGGGAGTGCCAGGAGTAATCACTGTCCAACCACGGCCTCTAGGCCCCCCTCTAGCCTCGCGGACTGATCTATAGACTGGCGCCACTGGGGGAAGCATGCCCATATATGGTAGGCCAAACTGCTGAGGAACCCTGCCGAAAGGATGTACCTCCACCCGTCCCACACGGTCGATGAGCTGCCCTGTGGTGGAGCAAGAAATCAATGTAAGAGTCTCCTCTCCCCATATACCGGCCATAAGCTGGTACGGTGTGGCCTCCATATCTGGCTGTAGTGAGGAAAGCAATGGGCGGGTGAGGTGCTCTAAGCACCGACATATCTAACCACCGGCTGCCCTCACAGCCCCGGATCTGCCACCTCCACGCCTCTGCCATAGGGGATAAAATGCTCATACACCCAACTCATGACTAGAGTAGGGTGGCTCAAAGACTGCCCCTCGTAGACGGACCACCCCGTATAAATCATGGTAGGTGGTCCCCGAATATCTCGCGCCCAGTGTATATCCGGCCATGCCCTCTATCTCGTGCAATGATGGGGGCCCAAAGAAGATAGTAAAGTATCCCCTCCCTTGTCCCCGATCAGCCTCGAGGCAAGGATCCCCATGATAGCTTGTCGAAATACGGGGATGGGCAAAGAAGGAATGGATCGAACTCTCACTCCCTTCTTCGACCCCGTCGAGATAGCTGCATCTCCCATGTAGCCTACCCACTGTGCAATCTGTGCTCGGGACCCTGCCGTCTCTAGTGTGAGTCTCCTCCCATGATCGGGACCCCCAGGATATGGTAGTCGTCCTCCAAAGTGATGGTCCACTCACCACGGACCTGGGCAACCGGAAAGTGTTCCGATCTCAAGGCCCCAATATGAAAATAAGTCACAAAGTATGTGACTGGATGGTGTGACATGGGGCACGCGTGATATACGCAATATGTGCGCCCTCTGTAATGTATCCTCCTCATCCTGAGAAAGGGCATCCAATACCCCCGAAAGCCAATCACACTCTCTCTCTCTCTGGCTCCATCTGATATACTCCTCCCTCGCCTGCATACACCCAAAAACACACAAAACAGAGCAAGTTAGTATCTGAATAATACCAAGAGAGTCATAAAAATGCATATAGAAGTGCAAAAAATACAAGTGCAGTCTCCAAAATAAGTTCTTTTGCATTCTGTGCAAAACCGCCGCCCTGAGCAGGGAGGCGGTTTTGTAACCGCCGCCTTGAAGGCGGCGGTCACGTAACCGCCGCCCGGCCGGGCGGCGGTCGTGTAACCGCCGCCCTGGCCAGGGCGGCGGTCGCGGTCCGAAACCCGCGGGTTTTTAACCTTAAAAAGCCTAAAACATGTAAAAAATGACCATTTAACCTAAAAATGGAGCCTACCCAGTAGGCGCCCCCCCTAGGTGGACCTTTTGAACCTAGCATTTTCAAAAATAACCCCCCCATTGCAAAGAATTTGCCATTTCAAATTTAAAGAGGGAAAAACACAAAATTGAAGAAAACCAACCTGTGATCTGGCAGGGCGGTGTTCCGCGCGTGGAGGCATGCTCACGATCTCACTGCGGACGTTTTGACTCTATTCACGCGAGAAACCGTCACCGTGGGTCCCAGAGCTCAAAATCAATCAAATCGACTCGCGCAAATGAATAGGAAAATGGGCCCACTTTCATATATATAGCGCCCTGATTCATTTTAAATACCTTTTTCACAGGTTTGGAGCACTGATAGAGGTAAGTTTCTATCCCCACACGAATGGTACGTCCTCATTCCCTATTGCTTTAGCGTTTATTTTCCAAGTTATTGTATCTATCTGCACTTGAGCTCTCTTTTCATTTTGCAGGTAGCGGGAATTTCGGATGGCGTCATCTCAACACACGGACGAGTAAGGTATAGCTTCTAACTCCCCATTTCGGGATTGCCATACTCGGACCCACCGTTTTATGCCTCTTCATGGTTAAAACGCTTCTCCGAGGGGGCAATATGTACGTACCCAAAATTGTAAGGTACTGCACTGCGGAACGGTGTAATAAATGCCCCAATGATGATATAGGTCTCTCCGCAAGGTGTTCGGGATCCAGAAAGAGCTCCTCAAACATGCGTTAACATCCCGCATACCCCGCCTTGTCCCCGCGTGCTTTTTTTTCCCCCTTTTTCTTCTTTCCTTGCCCCTTTTGATCTTTCAAGATTTAACCGCCGCCTTCTGGGCGGGGTCCCGCGCCCGATCACGGCGGTCTCAGAACCGCCGCCCTGCTCAGAGCGGCGGTCCTGTGCGCGTTTTCCAGAACGTTCTTTGACGTAACTCGCGTGAAATATCACGTTTCACCAGCTTTTCTTGCCGACTTGAGCATGCATTTATGTTTTTGGTCCCCTGGAATAGTGTTTTTCCTTTGTTTATTGTTTAGGAGTTCAGTTTGATTTTGATTTGGGGGGTGATTGAATTCTTATAAATGCATGGCTTGTGCTCAAGCAAAAGGCCACCATTTTTACTCCAATCTTCTCATTTTCAGTGCTGTGGTCTGTTAGTTTGCTTTAATTCCTTAGTTTAGTTCATTACATGCTTAGTTTGCATTGACTAGCTGTTGGTAAGCCACATATCCAACTTGTGCAAATAAGTGTTGCTGTTTTATCTAATCCATTAGAGTAGAATAGCTTAGGAAGCCATTAAAGTTGCAGGTTTTTCTTCATACAGGATAGTTTCAGGTTCTGGACGCATTTTTTTGCACGATTCGCAGTAGATCCCGCTAGGAATTGCATAAGCCAAGCTCTGTACTCTTACGCTATCCCTCTCCTATCCGCGTTCTATTCTATCTGCATTCTAAAGGTTGTCCCTTGTTCCAAACACCTATTCATGTTGATGCAAGCATTACACACTTTTCTGGATCTACGTGAACACAAAGAATGAAGAGATCATACTGAGGGGACAAGATCACACACACCATCGGATTCGCCACTGTTATGCGGAATCCAGGTTTTAACTTTCAAAGTTCTAGTTAGAATCATATCAAACAAAGTAGTTAATCACTTTATTTCAGTTAATTTTATTCTCGATATTGCTAGGGAAGCTATGGGGATTGATAGTTTCTGAGAAACTATGATTCACTCCTCACTTCTGAGGTAGGATCGAGAATCTCGCAAATAGATTAGTTATTTCATTGTTTAGAATAGATATACAAATTGCACAAACAAATAGCTATACTCGGCTATTTTGTTTGTTTTAAATTATTAGTTTAGTTGTCAATTCTAAATATTTTAAATAGTTGCTTTCTTAAATTCATTTAAATCATCAGAAAATACAAAAAGAAGTCATATATGCTAGAAATATACTTAGATTTCACTTTATTATAGTTTGTTTTATTACTACTTTTGCATGACAATTACGGGACCTAGGGAGCCCAGGGAATACATTTTCGAGCCAATCGTGCCTCAGCCCAATCTCATAGTGGCAATAACTGATATTGACTAGAACCTTAGGATACAAGTCTTCCAAACAACAACAGATTTCCAGCAAGTCGGATCTCAGTTAAGAGGATTAAACATAGAAGACGACCAAGCATATACATTTTGGTCAAGTCAGCCAAACTACAGGTTGCACTAAGAAAAATATCCACATGACTGTAGAAGGATTCGAAAGAGAACAAACATTCGGTGTGATCCTTTAATTCCACAACCGACGCAGAGACACCCTCACGCTGACATAGATACCGGTTTAAGAATCCAGTGTCAGAACGCCCGTAGGATATTCCGAGAAAATCGCACAACTATTGATTCTAAATATAGAAGCCGAGAAAGCGTATGATTATTAGATACTAGGGATTAGGACTTGATCTCACGTATGACCATAACAGGACCACAACAACCAAGAATCTATGGTTTTGACCCACAAATCCCGCAGACCTAACGAATCCATCGAGAATTAGACATGACACCGCCTACGCACACCGGTATTCCGCCTACCCCACTTCCACCTATCATTATCCAACAATTATCCTTCTTTGGACACAACAGCTAACAAAGCTAGAGAATTCTGGACTAGGCCAGAGAACCGTCCATAGAGTGACTACTTTACCATCCACTATATGACCTTATCAGGAGAAATACACGAAACTATCCCAGGTCATTTCCCACGTATTCCGCAACCCATAGATCGAATCACGCCAGAGCTCGATATTGATTGGAGCCTTCGAGCAGTCATCCTTTCCGATCGATCTATCACACCAGTCCAAGTTAGAAGGGCCTTCTTTACCTTAGATTCGCAAATTCCATTAGTGCGTGTCGAAGACATTAGATTGCCTAACTAGTTTGTCTGTGTCCCACCTATATTCCATCCCCACCGGCTCCTCGCATGACCTCGGGAGGTCGGGTATGCGGAAGAGTCACTTGTAGATTCCCACGCTCGCTTGTCACTTTTCCAGCTGACATGAAATTACCCTTATACTTACCCGAACCTACCTTCAATTTCCTAGAAAACATAGCAATCAATTAATCATCATCTATATTTGAAACATAATCATTTTTATCTTATTACCTTTTGACTCCCTTTCATATTTGAAGGCTGCTTCCTTCTTAGGAGTTTTTTTATCACATGTTATCATCTCATAATATGTCAAGATACCATGAATTTCATCCATCTATATGTTGGAATTATAATGGACTGATAGGGGGTGGTTAATAATTCCTTACAAAATTAAATCAGATTTCATATTTCTTATTCAAACACAAAAACCACTTAACTATCCATTAATATGTGAACATTATAAAAATATCACATATACAAAGAACCATGAACAAGAGAATCAAAAAATACATAATAAATAAGTGGAAACCCTCAAGGGGAATAAAACCCATTGAAACACAAAATTTATATTTATATGTTTCAAATTTATTGAGGCACCTACCCTCAAGGATCAACCCCTAGTTTTGTGAAGAGATAAATCCAAAAGGAGGTTATAACCCCCAAGATGATCAATAGCCCAATAAAACACCTTATGAAGAATATATTTGATGTATTTCTACTTCCACAACTGATAGAGGTCACAATTTCAGCTTGCAACACCTTCAAACCCTTGTTTAAACCTTAGGTCTTCAATCTATTACAAACTAGTAATTTCTTCACTTCTCAAAGCTTCAAACCCTTGCACACGTGATTTATGTCACTCCTTAACTTTTCACACACTTTATTGTCTCTCAAATCATGCTCAAACACCTATAAAATAGTCACACATAGGTCACACTTCTTGCACACACACCACTAGCTCACAAAAACACCAAAAACTATGCTTTTATAAGCTCTTCTTCATTCAAATTCAAAATATTTAGGTTTCCATAATTTATCTATACCATTAAAACTTAAAAAATCCCAAAACATTTATCATAATAGTCACAAGTGACCCAAGTAGTTCGACCTCACCAAAACCCTTCATCAATGCATTAAAATTTCTCAAAATGTCATCATTGGAATGAGAAAATTCTCCTAATAAAAAAATATTTTTATTCAATCTGTTAATATAACAAAAAAAAATTAAAATTACATTTAAAAATCATCCATGCTTGCAATTATCATGAACCAATCAATTTTTTTATGGGCCCAAAGTGGCTCATCGCCTTCACAAAACCCATGTTTCTAGTACCATATCTTCACCTTTTGGCATCAAAATCACAAAATAACACATCAAATACGGAATGTGAAAAATAAATATAAATTTAATAACATGTGGCACACTTATAATAGGTTTAGAGATCATGAAACATTCACTGGTTCAAACCACATCAAAATTTTCCTTCCCCAAAACAAGTTTCCCAAAACATAGTTTTACAAATGCAACTAGTTAACATCCTTTCTGACACTTTAAATATCTATAAATGGATTCAATATATTATGAATGAATACCTATTTACATTATAGGTTATATCAATCATCACCCAATCCATTTCATGCACTAACCAACTCATTCTTTCAGCAAAAGTAGTTTTGTCCTGAAAAGCCAAAAATATTCTTGTCCACAAACTAACCTATAAACCATATAAAAATCTTGATCATGAGATAAAACTTATATCACTATAAATATATCTGAATTATCTTTCCAACACAACTTTAATCACATCCCAACTCATCATGTAAGCTCAGTAATGTCAACTTTCTTCAAGATTGCATCTAATTTCCCCAAATGCTCTTTGACCGACCAACATAAATGAAGCATACATGATGATTTATCAACATCACCATATTATCCTAAAAAAATCATATAAATCAATGAAAACTTACATACATCACAAAATGGTCATTTAGTTTGCAACTCCTTTGAACAACTTTGTTCTAAACTCGAACTTCTTCAAAATCGATCTGTTTGAGTGGGGTCCACTCATCACCATAAGATATAACATACCTTTATGGAAATGTGAAGGATTCCTATACATTTTAAAACTATCCTACAATAAATATCAAGAAAAAATATTCACTTAGAAATCAAACCTCTCCTATCGCTTTCAAGATAAAGTTTCAAACACATAATGAGTTGTTTACCTTCTTAATATAAATTCATAAAAACATATAACGATGAATTGAAATCATTATTTTTTTGAAACCTTATAGACTAAATGTAGAAACATCCTTGAAATCTAGAAGGTGCCATGTACGACACACAATTAAGGGTGAGCATCGAAGATCCACCCGAGATGTAAATAGCCTTGTTCTTGACCATGTTTCACTAAACCGACATAACATGCAATATAATCCTCCTTGAAACCTGAATGTTTTCTTGAAAAACCATGACACACCCTACATACATATACAATCATCATAATGTCACAAAAATCTCAATATTTCCAGCCACTGAGACTTGCATAGCTAGCCCTTAGGGTTTTACATTGTAAAGGCTAGGTTCAATTGAAACAACCTCATCACACATCATAGAAATAATCCAAATGGTCCTAACCTACCTGATACATCATAATACAACTACATACATGCATCCATGAGCTCATATATCTCCATATCTCAACCTTATGCCTCCTAGCATCTGTACTTGCTTCAAATGAGCACCTACAACATGGTCACCAACTTGTATATGTACACTAAAACTAATGTGAGTTCCCAATAATTATCTAATAATGTTCTCCATCATGCCAACATGATTCTTAAGCTTCCTCGAATCCCAAACCTCCATACACCATCACCTAAGCTAGCTAGGTCACTTGAATAGGCTTGCAAGAACAAGTAATCATCAATGAAACACCTGATATCATCATGAACACCTATGAAGCATCATTTCATAATTATCCTTAGCGTGCTTTGAGTCTACTCCATCATCCACTTTCTCGTTAATGAGGTTTTACATCAATGATAACACCTATACAACAACATGCCAACAATCTCCCCTTTGTCATTGATGGAAAACCACTTGAACTTCTCCCCCTTTTTACATTAATGACAAAGGAATACCTATAATTTTATATTATTCATCTTCCACAACTTGATAGGATCATTATTTGGTTGGAAACATCAACCAAAGGTCTCAAACAAGCCCGAAACTTGAAATTTCACTCAAAACCTGATTTTAACCTCTTTTCAAGCATGGAGACACTAATCTTCCTCTACAAAATGCATATAATCCATATAATCATTCCAATGAACATAAATAAAACATAATCATACCTCTAGTTTGGGCTAAGCAACCAACAACCACCTTCTAACCATGCAAAAATTGTCATTTCACTTCAAAACTCTTTTTTTGCTACCATGGAATCACCGTACTAGACCTATACCTGAAACATATATCTCAAGAACATGCCAACACTGATGCACAAGAATAAAACGTTCCACCATACCTTCATTCTTAGGCCAACTCTACTTTTCTAGGCAAAAAAATTGATTTAGTCACATATTTCTTGTCATCTTTGTCTTCAAGCCATCTCTAGGGCTGAGATCTTTGTTTGGTCATCTTAGTGAAATTTCAACTAAATTTGGTGACCCCTATAACATCATACACGCTTTGAAAAATCATACCATAACTCCCCTAGAATTAGGAAAACCATATCTAGTAAACAAGCATAAAATTAATCTTCTTACCTTCCTCATTTGGATTGAAAGCACTTCAAACATTTATGTATAGTCCTTGACAATCATATATAGATGAGCTAATGCAAACATGACCTTTGAAATGTCTGAATTTGGAGAGAAACCTCAAAATCATACCTCATAAGAATAGAATACCTCTAAAACACCTTATAGAAGTACACACACATTCTCCCCCGACTGATCTCGAGTCATACATATCATGTTACAACTATAGAAGCTCTTTTTCATATCATTATACACTAGCAACCATCATGACATCAATCTTACCTTCAAATCTAGCTTCAAATTTTTCAAGAAAGTTTTATTAAGGGTAAATAGTTTTGAAGGGACTATACCCTGTATACAGAAAGGCTCAAAAGCCAGATATCAAAATAGGTAGAAACAACCCAAAAAGAGCAAAACAACCAACACCAAAGGGCTCAACAGCCAGATAAGACAACATAGTAATAAAATAGGATCAAGACGTACAGTGATCCGAAAATAGCAGAAGAGACAAAAAACTAACAAGAGACTGGTCATCTCAGCCAAAAAACAACACCAAAACCACTAAACAACAACTTCACAGCCAGTAAACAACAACAGAGCACCGCATCACTTGATAGCCCGGTCAATCTTGGCTTTGATCATTTGAAGCGAGACAAAGAATGCAATGGCGGTGGCCTGGGAAGGGTCTTTCAGATCCACCTGAGCAATTGCAATATCTCTTTTCTCCTTGGAGCCCCAAATGTCCTCAGTAATCCCACTGAGACTGCAGATACTACGAACGTGTTGTTCGATGAAATTGTAAATACTTTTAAGGGTAGAGAGGATACAGTCATTACGTCCTTTTACATTTCCAAGTCTGCCATCCAGAGATTGAAGCTTCTTGAAAATCTCAGCAGTGACATCCTCTTCTTCATCATTTTGCAGTTTCCTTTTCCCCTTAGCTTTTTCCATATCTCTAATAACACTCTTAAGCTCTTGAATTTCCTTTTCCATCTTTCCCACTCTGATCAACAAGTCCTCATCCTTAGGCTCCTCCACCGGATGGCTAATGTGCAGGAGATTCTCAGCAAGCTCCAGGTCTTTGTGACTTCTAAGAACCCTCTGCGAAGCAGGGACCTTAGTTTTCATCCCCTTCCTTTTCTTGCTAGATGAAGCAATGTCAATCTTCCTTTCGAGCAGGGGAGGAATGGAGGTAGTGGGGGCAGGGGGAGGAATGAAGGTAGAGGGAGGAGCAGAATCCAAGTGGGGACAGGCTGAGCAGTGGCGGTGAATAAGCAGTATTAACCCTTGATGCAGGGGAACTGCCCTAGTATGATTTTGCACTTCCCGAATGGATTTCTCCAGCGAGTTTATCAAGTAATGAGGGAAGTTGATAATGATGTTTCTACGAAAGTGATTGAGAAAGATCAAATGTTTTAGAGGAATAGTGACAAATCTCCCCTCAAGAGTTACATACCTTACTACCATTCTAGCAATCTCAGCAAAAGGCTCGGGAACCGAAGCCAGCTTGATGCTTGCGTCACAAATTCAAGATCTTCCCCTTCATCCAAGAATTTCTTTGTCTCCACCTCTCTGACCACCCTCTTGTTAAAGAATTTGGAGCCATCAAGACTGAGTCCGGTGACTTGAGCAATAAGCTCCTCCGTAATCTCAACCTCAATGTTGTTGTATTTTACCACGCGATTCCTCCATCCCTGAGCAAATTTAATAGAGATATCCTGATCAAAACCTTGGATTTTTTCAATAAAGTTCACAAGACCCCCTATTTGAAGATAGTTCCAAAGAACCGTATCATCTTTCCAAGCTGGATTATGGGTGGGCTCTATCTTGCAAGGTGGTCCCCCCATTTTTCCAGTGGCTCTACCCGCAATGGTAAAAATTTTAGAACTATGCGACCCAACCTCAACTCTATTTTTGAATCTCTCCCAATCATGTAGAAAGATATAATTATTAGACCTTACTTTGTAATTAGTGACCCACTCCTTAGCATCCACCCTATGACTAGTAATGATGTCACTCCAGGTCACACAAATCTTAGGAGATGTCATCATTCTGTACTTAAAAAGCCACTCCTTTGCATCAACATTACAACCATTAGTGATTACTTGCCAAGTCATGTAGATCATTGATGATGTCTTCATTAACTTGAGTGGGAATAATGTCACCCCTTAGCCAAGTTTGAAAAGTATTATTAACCCCAAAGTTTTCCAAACTATCCGCGACCCTATTGCCTTCCCGGTAGGTATGTTTGATTTCAAAATTTTCAAAACTCTTGCAAATATCAGTAGCTTCAACAATAAAATCTCTGATTGACCAGCTGGGGGGTTGTTTTTGGTTCAAGAGATTGATGATGTTCATCGAATCACCCTCAATTATAATATTTGGAATATTACAATCCCTGGCTAGCCTTATTCCCCAAAGAGTAGCAAGAGCTTCAGAGTAATGGTTAGTTTTCCTTCCCATCTTTCCAGAAAAAGCAACAAAAAACAACCTCTGTGATCTCTAATGACTCCCCCACCTCCAGAATCTCTAGGATTTCCTTTTGAGGCCCCATCAAAATTCAATTTATGCCAAGCATTGGGAGGCTTAATCCATCGATAATGGATCTATCAATACCATTATTATTCTTATTCAAGACAGTGCCAATATTCCAAGCAGCCAAAATGTTCTCTTCTTCCTCAGGGAAAAGTCTATTTTTAGGAGGTTTAAATCTTGCAATGTTGTCCTACACAACAATGATAATTTCTTTGTAGACTTTGTTACATAACTTTCTAGTATTCCTGAAAATGACATCATTACGAGCCTTCCAAACTTGCCACATGGTGTGAGGTAAAACTAGTTGCCATAATCTCCTCACCACACAATGTTTGTAAGGAGAGTTCCATTGTTCCCAGGCCTGAAGACAAGTAAGGGGAAAGATCCATTCCTGATTAAAGTTTTTAAATATAAGATGCCAAATTTTGGAAGTATACTTACAATGAAGAAATAAATGTTTAATGTCTTCTGCTTCTTCCTGACACATGCAACATCTATTCGGCATGATAAATCCTTTCCTAATGAGATTGTCATTGGTTAGTATCTTGCCTTTAATGATGAGCCACCAGAAAAAGTTCACTCTAGGGGTTAGCTCTGGCATCCACAGCTTATGCCACTCAGTATCACTTTCAATAGAGGTAAAGAAAGAATTGTAGCCCGATTTAACCGAGTACTCTCCATCAAAAGTAATTTTCCAAATGAGCTCATCCTTATGACTTTGTGGACTGATATGAATTAGGGAGAGTTGATTCTGCATAGATGAAACATCAGACTACACATTCTCCTCCTCAACTTTGAACTGTTTCCATTTTCTTTTGGTTTCATCCACCTCAATATAGCCCTGTACTTTGTGCCCATAATTTCTAATTAAGTTGTCTTTAATGTGGCCATAAGAGGAAATCCAGTTAATATCTGACCATTTATCAGTCCAGAAATTAATGTCTTGACCATCCCCAAGCTTCCAGCTACATCCCTGAGAAAGAATTATCTCTTGTGTAGAAGATTGTTCCAGAAAATAGAACCATTCGGAAGAAACGGATCAGAAATAAAGGAAATCTTGCTTTGGTTGGAAAGGTATTTGATTTTAACCAACTCTGTCCAAGGCTTGTGTTCTTTTATAAGTCTCCAACCTAACTTTGCAATAAGAGCAAGCATTCATATGTTTGATGTCTTTGATTCCTAACCCCCCAAGCCTCTTAGGTTTACAAACCTGCTCCCAAGCCACTAAATGGTACCTAAACCTATCCTCAGTACCATGCCATAAAAAGTGCTTTTGTATTTTTTCAATACTATTCGTCACTGCTGCTAGAATGTTGAACATTGACATGATATAAATAGGCAAGTTCTGAAGAGTGCTTTTTATCAATAAACACTTGCCTGCACTTGAAAGTAAAGCTCCTTTCCAACCAGCCAGTTTTTTTTTAAATCTCTTAATAAGATCATTCCAAACCTCATTAGAAATCTTGCTAGTACTCAAAGGGAGCCCTAAATAAGTAGCAGGTAATGAATTAATAGTGCATCCAAGAATATGAGCAATCTTTCTTTGCCTTTCAATGGGAGTGTTGAAGAAATAGATAGAGCTTTTGTCAAAATTAACTTTTTGCCCCGAGGCTTCCTCATAAAATCTAAGGATAGTTTTGATAGCCTTTGCCTCAATTATTGAGGCCATCAGAAGTAGCAGAGTGTCATCAGAAAACTGCTGGTGTGAGGATACCTGATTACTAGAAGTAGGTTGAAAGCCCTTTATCATGCCTATATTAATAGCTTTTGAAATAGATCTACTTAAACTGTCAGCCATTATAATGAATAATAAAGGGGAGATTGGGTCCCCTTGCCGAATTCCTCTATTGCTGGAAAAAAAACCAACCGGTTCCCCATTAACAACCACTAAAATCTAGATGAAGAAATGCAAGAATGGATAATTTTCCTGAATTTATTTTGAAAACCAAACTTGGCTAAGACTTCATCCATGAATTTCCAGGAGACTCTGTCAAAAGCCTTATGCATGTCAAGCTTTATGGCCATTCCTACTTTTTTACTTTTATCCATGGAATGAATTGTTTCATGTACCATAATAACTCCATCCTGAATAATTCTTCCCTGGATGAATCCGCTCTCTGTTGAGAAATAATCTCCATAAGAATAGGTTGCATCCTGGTGGTTAGAATCTTTGTGAAGATCCGATATATTACATTAACTAAACTGATTGGCCTAAAATATTTGAAATCCTTTGCATCCATCTTCTTAGGAGCAAGCACAATATGTGTATTATTTAACTCTTTTATGAGATTTCCAGTTCTATAAAACTCATTAACAACTTTCAATAGATCTTGAAATAGATTTCCCAGCATCTTTGGAAGAAGTTTGCCGAAAAACCATCTGGGCCCGGAGCCTTATCCCCTTCTAAAGTGAAAACAACTTTTTTCAATTCCTCAATGGTGACTATTTTGGAAAGACTCTTAAACCTCTCAAGGCAGTAGTAAATTATTAGGAATGGAGTCTAAGAGAAAGGAGGCCACTTGCTCATTGTAGGAATTATTCCCAGTGAGCAGATTCTTGTAAAAATTGAGGGCTTCTTCTTTGATGTCTTCAAAATCCGTAGTAATGCTCCCATTTCCCTTAGAGACTTCAGTAATTCTATTACAAGCCCTATGCTTGAGGGCTGTCATATGGAAAAATTTTGTATTCCTATGTCTCTGCTTTTAACCAGAGAGCTCTAGACTTCATTCTCCAAAAGGATTCCTCTCAGTTGTTTATATTATGCAAGATCGAGAGAAGATTTTTTTCCTGTTGATGATCCTCTAGGGTCATACCTTTCAAAGAAACTTTAAGCTCAAACTCTTCCAGCTGTTGCTTAAGCTCTTTCTTTTTTTCAAAAATATTCCCAAAAACCTCTTTATTCCAGATTCTAACCTTTTGCTTCACATTTTTCAGCTTCTGAAGAAGACTGAATTGGGCCATCCCTGTTCCTTCCCAAGACCACCACTCTTTAATTCTGTCCAGAATATCCTCATGCTCAAGCCACATTTTTTCAAATTTAAAATTGCAGTGGAAAGGTTTTGACCAATTGAAGAAATTAAGGGCAATAGGATTGTGATCTGAACCCGTTCTGGGAGAGAAGAGAGATGAAAATTTTGATCTAAGATCCAATTAGCAGAAATGAGAGCTCTATCCAGTCTAACCTGAATCAAGTTCTCCCCAATTCTTCTGTTAGACCAGGTAAATTGATTACCATGAATTTCTATGTCCATAAGATTAAGAGTCGATATGAAGCCAACAAATTCTTCCATGCTGATAGAAAAATCAGAGTTCCCTCCAAATTTTTCCCCAGATTAAAGGAGTGTTAAAGTCTCCCATTATCAACTAGTTCATATCCTCAATATTATTCTAAAACAAGACTAACTCCTTCCACAAATTTCTTCTACCAACAATAGTATTAGGGGCATAAATATTGGAAAGAATCCAGCTAGAATTATTCTCAAGGCTAATAAAGATTATAGCTAAATGATTCTGGGAGGAAGAAAGCACATTACCATGAACAATTTTGTTATCCCAAAAAATCGCTAAGCCTCCAGAAGCACCTTGAGAATCAACAGCAGCAAAGGCAACATTCTCCCAGAAATATCTTTTGCAATCTTCAACAACTTTACTTTTCATTTTAGTTTCCTGAATAAGAAGGATGTTGGGCCTGTTTGATCTTTTAATTTCCTTAAGCATTATTTTCTTAGGCCCCCCATTGAGCCCTCTGACATTCCAAGAAATAACCTTCATTAAAAAAATTTTGGAGATGAAGTTGCCGGATGGTTCAAAATCCTTTGCGTACCATCTGCAATTTCTTTCTCAGTCTCTTTTTCTCTTACTTCTCTCTTGGATAGTCTACCTTTTCTATAGGTGACTCCAATATTTGCAGCTCTTCTAGAAGTAGCTCTTGTGATTCTTGAGGTGGAAGCTTCCCAGCTTCCTATCTGCTTCTTTTTATCACTATAGAGTGATTCCGGAATTTCTTCAAGACTTTTTTGTCTTCATTTCTTACTTCTCACTATGATGAATCCATCTTTATCATATTCCGATAGACTTTTCTTGATAGTAGGAGTAATTTCCCCTTCCTCTTTTCCTTTATCAACATCAAGTTGTTTAGCTATTTTAGGAGTGAGCTCCTCCATATCGGCAAACTCTTTATCTTGGTTTAAATCTCTTGCTATGGATTCCAGAACCCTTTGGCTTTTCCTTGTCTCATTTTGTGCAGCTCCAGAGAACTATTCTTAGTTATCGGTTCTTGATGAGTAAAAGGAGTAATTTTTTCCATCTCTTCTTCCATAGAAGTGATAAGGTGAATGAAGACTTTTTCATTTTCTTCATCCACTTCCATGTTCAACTTTACTGGATTAGGTGTCTTAATGTTCATTGCTTGGATCCACTTCCATTTCCCTCTTACTTTCTTCACCCTTTGTCAATTCAGGATCTTTTTCCTTTTGGGCTTCATCGTGCTTTTCCGACTGGTGAATTTTAGGTCTCCACAACTTCCTATAAACCGGTGGCCTCTTTGTCTTAAAGCCTTTTTCCGGTCCTTTAACCTGAGATTCGTCTGCATGCGGCGATCTCCTACATTCTGTTCGGATCTGTTAAAGAGTCTTTATCATCCTTATCCATCTGCTTCTGCTCTTGTGCCTCAGAATGATCTAAGGGTATTTCCAACTTTTGCTTTATTTTCTCAGAGCATTTGTTGGCAAAATGCCCTAATTTATGACATTTGCTACATCTTAGTTGGAAAGCCTCATAATCTATTTGTTGTTTCCATGCTCCAAATTTGGACTGAAGAATAATGTGATCAGGCAGCTCTTGATCCATTTCAGATGAGACACAGAACCTTGCGAAGGCAAGTCTTGATCTATTTTTTGTAGGTCCATCTAGTCCAACTGGTGAACCAATCGATTTAGCTATATGAAGTAGGATTTCATCATCCCACAGATGAAGAGGTAGCCCTGGAGTCTACACCAGATGGGTATGGCATGAATGTTCTCAGTATTTGGATTAAACCCAGGATACCATTTTTTTAGAAAAAGCCCCATATTGCCAATACACCAGGGACCACCCAATAAGATAGAGTCCACATCAGCTTGTAGATTAAATCGGGCTAGAAAAAAACCCTTGGCCATGGTGGTGATAATCAAATCTCCTTTTGGTTTCCATCTGCGAATGGCCCATTTTCTTATAATATCTACATTGGGTCTTGATCCCAAAAACTTTCCGACTAGGGCTAGATTGGTTTTCTCAAGAGCTCTATGCAGACATCCATCAGGCACTTGTATGTGGGTCACCCCCTCATTATATTTTGTACTTTTAAAATTTAGTTCACATGCAGGGGAATGAGGACCCACATTTTTGTCAGGAGGTACCTTAACAATATCAACCCAGGCTCTAGATCCGATACTAACACCTTTAGCTAGTTCTCCCTCTCTTAAAGCAATAAATTTTAACAAAATAAAATTCTAAGTTGAAATTTTCACACTAAGGTGTGTCTTTAAGACATGTAAGATGGTTTCTTACTAGTAAGGCTTTTCAAGCTCGTAAAATACTCCTTTACTTGGTTTTTCTACGCCTGCCTATGGATGCACATAATTTACAAACGTTTCCAATACACTCTTCTAAACTATAAGAAAACATTATTCTAATGGGTTAGTATCCTCAATAACTTAAGGATTCTCTATATAATTTCAATGAAACCAAACAAGGAATCATTAATATGTCTTTATATTTCTTCATCATATAATTTGTATTAGCTCAATATTATTCAACATACAACAAAGAACATAAAATGTTTCATCCTTTTAACCATACAATCACCATTTCCTAATGTCTATACACAATAATTAGATTATAAAACTCATTCATATATTTTTCCAAACCCATTACAATCATACCTTTCTTACCACTCAAAGCAAGTCAAAAATGGCATTCTTAGTGTCAAAACAGGGAATCATTAGCCAATCCAACCTTTAATGATTGAGTCCATTAGAAGAAGCCCAAAGCTATTCATTCCAAACATACAACAACTATATAATCTATTAGGGACAATACATTTTCTGTTATAAACCATTCTTACCCAAAACCATCATTCTCCATACAATATTATGAACCATTTCATGCATAAAAACATCTTTTTACTACATTTTTTTACTTGAAAAGCATATCCATATATTAATGATTGAAAAGCATCTTTTTACTACTTTGAATCTGTATTACATAAAAATGTAATAATTCATCCCTTTCTAACCTTGCACTCATCCTCCATCACGAAGGATGATGGATAACTCCTCATATTCCCTCATATATTTGAATTTTGTAACTCCCCTTTGTATTTTAAACCTAACCTACAAATCCCATAATGACTCATTATGTTCCTCCTATCTCATTTGGTCATTTTACATTATTTTTGTCATTTTGTAGGCTTCTACTTACTTACTCATAAGACCTAAGACAACTCATCTATACACTTACTCACCCTCTTATTTATTAAAATAATTGTTTATCTTCATGACAACCTTTACAATTTAAAACTCACTTTTTCGAGGGAAATTCACAAAGAGGAAGAATTCAAAATCCCAAACCTTTTTACTTTCTTGTAATGACTCATATGGTCCTATTAAGACTTATAAAGCTTTCCATCAACTCAAATTGACCCTATGAATAAGAAATTTTGCATTTAAATGTCTTCTCGATGATGATCCTACATCACTTAACTAGTAAACATGCATTCACCAAGAATCATAACCATACATGAGAGATAAGAACACAAATACACCATATATAACTGGAAACCATTGAAACAAATATTGGATAACTTGTCCTATACAAAAATGAATTAAATTTAGTTAAGCACCAAACCAACAAGGAAAACTAACCCCTAATAGTTTTTAGAGCATTGTATGCGTGTGGTTACAACAAGACAAGTTAATCAATAAACTAACACCAAGTAGTCTCAATAACAAAGCATCTTGATAAATCCATAGAAAAGAAAACATAACTAATTCATCTAATTAACATGAAATGCTAAGTAATCCTTTCATTTTTATGGGATTTTAGATTGTAGGTACTCCTTTTGTTGAGATGAACGTGACTACGTGTGATCAAAGGATGTTATCTCCATGAAGAGGAAGAGATATCACCAATATGGCTTGATTTCCATGTATGGTTCTTCTCTTACTACTCTTTGCAAGTAGATGATAGAATGGGATTCTAGATAAATAATGTTTTCAAAGTTGAAATGCTCTTATCATATGCATATAGTAACATTGGTATGAATAGTGTAAATGGTGTTAATTTTGTAAGATTGGAAGGAAGGTACTAGGTTGTTTATATAGCTTTTCTATTTGGGAAAATCTTGCAACCTAGTGAATATGGGATAAAGGTAAAGTAGAATTAGAAAGGGATAAACATGATTAGAATATATTAATTAGTTATTATAAACTCATGGGAGTTGGAGATGATTTAATTAATAACCTAGGATTAATTAATAGACCAAGATAAGCTTAAGAATCCATTTGGAGATGATTTATATGGATATTGGTAGAATTTGAAGGGTTCGAAGGGGGATTTAACCAATAAGAAGGTTTATTGATTAAATACGTGATTTAAATTTTTAATTACCTAATAATAGTTAATTCAAAGAGGATTATAACTAGTGAAGTGTTGTTAATTGGTAACTAGGATGAGGAGAAGGCTAGTTAATTAATGGGGTGTTGTTAATTGAATGAAATGAAGGGGAATGCTAGATAATTAGAGAGAATCAATCATTATAATGAAATGACGGAAAGAAGATAATTATTGAAATTTTAATAGTAAAATTGTGCGATCGTATTTAGGTGTCTACATTTACCCTTCTTTAAGGTGGTGTACCACAAGTGATGCCACTTCGAGATAATATACAATTATAGAAAATTAAATTTTAGAGCAGAAGAAAATTTAGTAAGATGAAGGATTCCCCCTCGATTGTCAATGGGGTGATAAAAGAGGTCGACCGACTCTTGAAAAGAATAAGAAATAATACTAAAACGGGGTAGATCCCATCTTAATGGTAAGATAGATGGTGATATACTAGATATCAATATAGAGAATATATGTGAGAAGTGATCCCTACATAATACCAATATGAAATTTTTTGTTAGAAAGTTCATGTGGTTTCCATTGTTAAGTGCAAGAGATGCTTTTCTTAACAAAACTTGTAGAATAAAAAGGGTTCGTATCGATAGAATGGATTCGACCTTGGCTCGGTTGGCCGATGTTCAAATTGATTGAGTGGAAAATAAGTCCCATGTTTTGACATATAGAAGAAATGAGGAGGGTGGGGAGATTAAAAAATCCCTATTTCCCGGATGTGGTGGAAGAAAATTTTTGATATTAAAGGAAGTGATTCAAACCGGGCCTAGTTGGCCATTATTAGAATTGATAAAAAGAAGATCATCCCAGGGCCTCAAGTGGAAGAAGTAAGGGAGGGGAAGAATTGGAAAATGATAGGTAGAAAATTAGTGATATTTGAAATGGGGAGAATATACATGGAGATTAGTAAGATCGAAACATAGTCGATGAACCATATAGCTCAGGAGTAATTGTTTATTTGATATAAGCATACAAAAAAGTGTAAAATGACATGAAGATCCATAATACTGATTTTTTGTTCATTGCTAAAGAAATGAATCAAATCAATATGTGTGAATAAATGCAATACAAGAAAGTAAACAAGCACATAAAAACATCCTCAAATAAATAATGTTCAAGACAGGTTGGACAAATTTTTTTGTTATCCACTCCAGTTCCCGATGTTTGAGTTATACAAAAAGGGTGAAAATCGTGATGGAACACCAAAGGTGTGTGGGGGAGGAAATAGAGGAAAAATTTATCACGACATAAAAAAATTTATGGTTTGGATGGTATAAATATAAGGGTGAGTGGTAAAATCCATCGCAACCCATTTCTGCTATTAAACTTATTTTTCCCTTTTTGGGAGATTTGAGCTTTGAGATTTGGAAGAGATGATATGATTACAGGATAGGAAACATCATGAAGATTGTGTTCAAGAGTATGAGAAGCTTCTAGATGATGGTGTCATGGTAAGTGATGCATTTAATTTTTCTCTTGAGCACATTTAATGCATTTATTATCTAGAGAAAAGTTACATTTTGACGCTAGTGAATGCATGTATGTATGTTAGCATATCCAGGATAAATGCGCTATCGTCAAACTAGTAGCATGTGCATAGTTATGTTTTTACGCTAGTGTAGTTCACACACCGACATTAAACTAAGATCATGAGTATTAAAATGAGTTCATTAGCATGGATGCACTAGTAGTAATGTAAGATCATGCACGTTAAATGCACTTGTTTCATCTAATAGTGATGTGTATGTAAGAGCAAAACAGATAAGGTAAGGGTGAGGAGGAATACTTGTGAGTGAAGGTGGAAGGTAGAGTGTGCATGTTCTGATTTCCCGATCCAATGTTTATTACAAGAACTTCCTTTTTCTAGGAGGAACTACCTATGAATACAAACAAGACCACAAAAAAATATTAAACAATATATGTTAGTGGACTACCTAGCGTATGCTAGATTTAGGAAGTGTGATACTTCCTAGATGGTTGTCAATCCACTATTTAAAACAACTTAATGCAAGAAATAATATGAACCAATAATGTCCTACTATAGTTGATATGATTTAGGTATCTCATTCAAGTACAATAAAAATATAATCTAACATGCTAGGTTATGATCAGATCTGGAAGTCGACATGTAAATAAAGTGGTTGGGATAGGTCAGGGTCAAACTTTAGGTGATTTGGGTTGTTTGGCTGAAAGTTCTGAGGTTTCTATTACAATCGAGTTTATCAAATATAGATACCGATGTCAGTAGGGTATGACTGATGACGGTTACAAGGGAACCTACGATAGTTTGGGTTAACTGGCGTCGGTAGGGTTAGGTTGGTAGAAACTTAGTGGTAGATTTTGGTGATTCTTTGGGATTGCCCAGGGAATGCACAGATAATGGGGAGCTAGATGACAATGTTGGGGGTAGTCAGAGGTGTCTGGATTCGGTATGGGAGGATGGGAGGTTGTAAATGGTTGGGTAAAGGGATTAATAGGGAGGTGAGAGGTGATGGGATGCAAAGGAGATTAGAACTCCCAAAACAAAGATGAAGAAGCTAATCTAAATAAATACGGAAGGTGTAGATCCAAATGTAATTACTGGTGTTTACAGACCTGGTGGTTGGATGGAGGTGATGGTTGATCCATGGAACCAGTGAGTCGATTGCCACATTTTTCTTCCCCGAAATGTTATCGTGAATGATTTCCTTTTATATCGTTCTTGGTTGTTGGTTCGGGGTGTCGGATGTGCAGAGAGTGCTCGATGCATGCTTGCATGCATATTTCTCTTCTCCAAAAATTGAATAATTCTTCCAACCTATGGAAAAATGTTAACAAAATAAATATATGATAACCGACAATGGTCTAGTGTGACCGACATCGGTTAAGGCAGGAAATCCTAGGTTTACTAAAAATGACAGAGCTTGGCAATATTTTTGGCCAAATCTATCCATTCTCGCATATCAAAATAGAATGTGGTTCTTAGATAAGTGGTAATGTGGTTAAAGGAAGAATAGGCATGTGATTTTAGGATTGAACTAAGTCTTATTTAGTTATGGTGAGTGGATATTGAGTCCTAGTAAAAGGGAAACATGCTAAGAATAGGTTTATGATGAGGTGTCTAGGTGAGGTCGAAATTAGTTTAGTTAAGGTATTTAAATAATGACTCAAGGTTCATTTTAAGAGACCTCTAGGAAATCGGAGGTGGAAAATACCTGGTGAATATCCCCAAAACTGGTTTCACTGAAAGGTGAATTTACCTTTTTTCAAAACTAAATTTTTACCACCCTTTTTTGAGCAAAAGAAACTATAGAGTTGCAAAACATTGTTACATAGTTGTCGTGATAGCAATCCCTTTTTCACATGACAACAAGCCCTATTATCACATGACAGAATCCATGTTGTCATATGATAACAAGACTTATTGTCACACGACAATAAGGCTTCTTGTCATGTGACAATAGTGCTTGCTACCAGCGTGACAATAGGACTTACTATCGTATAAAAACAGGGCTTACTATCATGTGACAAAAAGGCTTGTTATCGTGTGAAAATATGACTTGTTTTCATGTAAAAACAGGCTTGTTATCATGAGACAACATGGCTTGTTCTTTGCCGACGACAACAAGGCTTGTTGTCATGTGGCAACACGTCTTGCTTTGTCACATGACAACAAGACTTGTTGTCACATGAAAATAAAGCTTGTTGACACGCATCAAATAGCCTTATTGACATGCATTAAGAAGTCTCATTGTCGCATGTCTTAACCTTCGAAACCCTGGTTTTGCCCTATAAATACCCTCCCGCTGGTCATTTTCATGTTTACACTTTCCAGCTCTCAAATTTTCTTGTATACAGGAGTCCAGGTCAGGTACAATCAAGCTCAAGGACAACTACAATGGTGACTACAAGTGCATCACAAGCTCAAGACAAAATTCAAGAGGAAAATCCAGTCAACCCAAATGCCCAAACCATGGGAAAGATACTCTACAGGAACCCTTTGTGCCCTCACATCCAGACTATTTTACAAATGAATTCTGAATACAAGGATTTGATCGATGCATGTGAGTTTGGTGGGCTCATTAGGATGCCCCATTTCAAATAGATATTGATATTTTGAACTACCTTATCTCCTCGTACAATACAGAGGATGGCTTGTTTTATGTTACTATGGACGATGGTCGAATGTTTCAATTTAGTATCGACCCAACTGATATTCATCGGTTTACAGGTCTCCCATTCAAAAATTTACCATTTGTTACATCAAAGGAAACACTCGTCGAGGACGATAAGAAATACCTTGAATCAAATTTTGGTTTCCATGTTGATTGTAAGTATAACTGTTTTCATTCATCATTTTGTATTCAGTTTCTGATTTAAATAAATTCAAATTTATATTAATTTTGAATATTTTTGGCATTTGCAGCTCATGTCAATAAATCCAAACGTGGTGTGGATATGCAAGGAATTGGACACCACTTTCTTACTGCTATGATTTCCTTTTTCCAAGCCAGAATAGTTATGCAGGGTCGGCAAACAGATATACCAAACTGGGCCATTGCATACATTCTTGCAACTATCGGAAAGCAAAAATTTGATTGGTGCACGTTCTTATAAAAAATAAGAACAGACATTACAAATGCAAAGCTTTCGGAAAAAATAGTCATTCACACCACAAACTATCTCCTTGGCCTTTATTATGAGGCTCTTTTAAATTTAAAAGACAAACACATTCCCACTTGCACGGACGAGGCGTTGACTAATTTTTCAATTCCATTTGAAGAACAATAGGTAAAAACTATAAAGTTTGTATTAACTATTAACTATTTACTGACAAGTGACAATAGGTATTAACTATTTACTATTTGCAGAGAAGATTTTTGGAGGCCCTTCCTGAAAAAAGGTGGCATCAAGAGGAAGAGGCCAACAACACACTGAGGCATCGAGAGATTCACAATCTGAAATGGAAGGTCATTCATCCCTGAACCGCCAACCATATGAATTTGTGAAATGCCAGAGAAGTAATACGGATACCCTTACATGTATTATTTACAAATTCCAAATTTGTATTTTCATTTTTCCATTTAAATTTAAATTAGTATTATTTAGTAATTCATATGTTGATGACATTGCAGGGGCTTTGGACCATACACATGCATCTAAAGTCAACCATCTTCCCCAACCCATTCATTCAGTCACATGTAATTGTCTCTTCTCATCAATGACCTCAAAATCCTAGCAACAGATGTACTTTCGAAACCACCAATTACTACACCAACACGGCCACCTCAAGTACCACAACAAGCTACCCCTCAACAACAAGGTACAAGTTTTGAATAGTACTTCATTTAATTTCATAGTTTAATAGTTTTTAATTTTCATATGATTTTTCTTGAATTTTTCAGCACATTATAGTCCTTCACCTTCTGTACAAACAATGGCATCACCCCCTCAACCAATAATATTCAAAATTCCAACCCAAGGATCAGGAAAAAAGAACATTGGTAAATACATGCCAATTCCTTCGGCCCCTAGTGGGACACTAAACATTGCCTCCTTGTTTCAATTCTAACCCTCTCTCTCGGTGGCTTGCCCAACACAATGGGCGTATCGGTTTTCAATAATATAAATTTAGATGAATATTACTTGGGCATTGATAGCAATGACCCAATAGGATTTTTCAATACACATGAGATGATTCAAGGCCAGCAGGTATACTTCTATTTTAACATAATTTATTCAACTTTTAGTTTCATTACATTTCACTTTAGATTTATTTGTTTGAATATTGATTTATTTTATCACAAACAGGATCAGGCCACCCAAAGTCGAAACAAGTAGCATTCAATGATCAACCCGAAAGTCCCCATACCTCTCCAGTGAGATCATCTTCTTGATTATAGATGGTGAATAGTTGCTACCTTTTCCTTTAGAGAACTTAATTGGTTATGATTGTCAATCCCATGTCGATGAGTTTATTCTACCTCATATCAGTCAGCTCATAGAATGGGAGAGAAGGGCTAAAGTACTAATCAATGAGATAATAAGTTATTTTGAAAATTACTGGAAAAGGGATAGTTTATACGTTGCAGTCCAAAATCAACATGTGAAGATGGATTCCTTACTTACCCAAGTAAGAAGTGGGACTATCACGTATAAAAACAATTATAAAGATGATATTTTAGATAAAGCATTAAATAAATTGGAAAATATTAGTGTTGAAGCCCGGCATATTTTAACAAATGGTCGAAGGACAAGGATCTCGTAGTAGTTGCAAATGCTCGAGAGAGATAGAGCGGTCATAAGTATTATCACTTTCAAACAATATTTTTTGTTAATTTGAAGTTTTCTTATTTTAGTTATATGTTTAAATGACAATCACTTTTTTTGTGCAGTTGAAATATGAAAATTTGAAGAGTCAAGCAAAGGTTTTCCAAGTTCACTTGGAAACCGTGAAGAACAGTTTATCCGCAGCGAAGAATTTGAAGGAAAATATTGTTTTGGTTAAAAAACAAAACAATACACTGAAGCGGATAATTAAAGAGCATGGCTTTGACCCTGAAATTTTATTCAAAACCAAGGTAGCTGCAGATCCAAGTTTTCTATCCCATGGAGATTCGACAAAGGAAGAAGAAAGAATTGTAAAGAATCTAGACAGTGTTGTGGAAGATCTGATTAGTTCTGGATTATTCAATCCATTGGGGAAAGGGGTACAACAGGGGTAGCCATTAGGGAAAGGAGTACAAGAGTGGAAGCCATTGAGGAAAGGGTTAAAGAAAATTGAGGGTTGAAATTGAGGGTGAATTCTAGAAACTTGAAAAATAGAATCTTTAAATTTACAAGTTTGAAATACTTTATAATCTTTATTTTAAAATTTGAAACATTGAATGTGATGGTCATGGCATTTGAAATTTGAAACTTGAAATGTGATAGCTTTTGATGGTGTTTATGTTTCTTCTCTACTTTTAATGATGATTGCATTAGATGTGGATTATGACATTAGAATAGAATCATAGTCTCATAGATATGGATTATCATGAATTGTATGTGGACGTAGATTTAGCTTCAAGCATGATCATGGAATCTGGATGATGAATCATTGATGATAATGGATAATTGTTTTAAGAAAATTTGGAATGTAGTATGACAGAGACATTTGAACGTTCTCAAAATCTTCTTCTCTATACTTGTAATGATATGATGACATTAGAATCGATATAGATGATGATGAATGATGATAATGGATAATTGTTTTTTTTTTTTAAAATGGAATGTGTTAGGATTAGAGTGTCGGGATTATGATAATGATATGATGACATTAGATGTGGATGATGACATTATATGGATGATGGTGAATTTTATGTGGACATAGATTTAGCTTCAAGCACGATCGTGGATGATGAATTGTATAATATCAAAAATCCTCTTTGTAAAATTAGATTGTGAGATTTTATACCACAGTTTAAAAAATATATCAAAGAATTTTGCAAATATAAAAATAAATTATACATAATTGTAAAATATCAAGAAATGTCATATGATAGGGTTTAAGTTACCAACTTACCTCTTGTGTTTTAGATGGCTATGAAATCATCCTTCGTAGTGTGCTAGATCTTTGATTTAAGAAAACTCAACATGAGAAATGGATTAGTAGATAGATTGGTGAGTTTCCTGACATTGTCAGTCCCGAGAAGTGTGAGCTTCCTCGGATGGATGTCAACCCATATTTAAAAAAATGAAATAATTGTATATAAATAAATGTAAATATATATACCTATAACATCTTTAATGATAACAAGAGCTGAAAGAAAAGTTGATAAAAATCCTCAATCAATATTTGCATCTGTAGAGTTAATATGAAATTGAATTAATAACCACAATTAAAATGTAAGGTGACAAACAATAAAAGTAAGATCACGCAGATACCTATTTAAACTTGAAAATTTCCATTATCAATAACTTCTTCAAACTCGATGTTCTCTTCGTAGAGTGTGATGATACACCAATTCCACTCTCATCATTAGGAACAATTGTATTTTTAGATGTATTATTCACACCTCTTTTCGCAAAGAGAATTCCAATGCGTAATTTCTCTGTCGAAAGGAAAGGTTTCCATGGAGTAGTGATACACATAACACCTCATGTAACTTTCTAGATTTGTATCCAACATGTTTCTCAATTTTGATTTTATAAATGATAAATCATTGAAAACCCTTTCATCCTCCACAGACCCCAAAATCATTATTTGGCATAACTCATATAATCTAAAATATTCATTGATGTCTTCTTGTAATATAAAACTTTGATAGATTCCTCACCACAACCTTGTAATAACACCACTTTGGAAGGTTCGTCTAAATTTTTATATTGGTTCCTCATTGTTGCAAAATTTGTTGATTGAAACTTTAATAAATCAACATTTAGTATACCTTTCATTTTCATACCCTTGAACTCGGAGTCTTTGTGAAATGTTCCATTATTGTACCCATGGATTTATGGAAATGCTTTCTTACAAAGTCTACACGACCACCTTCAATATTATAAAATTAGGATTCATCACACCCATTGCTTCAAGAATTTATCTTTGGAGAAACATTCTCTAATTTATGATGATAAGGATTCTAAAAAAATTTAAGCTTTATTCTTGTTTCAACTATAACAGACTCAAAAATATTATGTGTCACGGGAACATCTTCCCATTCTGATCCTATAATGTCTTAACATTTTTGCAAAATGTGTAGTGGTATGTCCCTCCCATTAACAGTGATGTGGAGGTGATCATGGATATTAAATCTCAAATAGTTACTGGGATTTTTAAGATCTAATAAAGCTTTCCAATTCTTGAAAACATGTGTATCAAAACTATCTTGGGAATAGTACAAGATATCAAGACTTTGACATACCATTTTTCTCATCCGTATAAAATCCAAAATATAGATTAATATCCCCTGTGCATGCTTCATCAGTGTATTGATCTCCTCCAACATTGGAAAAATACCAACCAATGTGAGCAATGTCTCCAAATCAATTAAATGGAACAAGTCCCTCACCCTGTCAAATTCATGATGATATTTGTGCATGAAACCAACCAACGAAGGATACTCCTCACGAACTCTCATACGCAAGTTCATATAAAGAGAGCCATCTCATCTCAACATCTTTCAGAAGTTTTTTTCCATCTATAATTCCAATTACAAATTTCTGAACTCAAGAAATCATTTTGGGCTACTTGCCATATAGGAATGAATTTCTCTTATAAGGTCTTCTAATTTAGCAACATTTTCATAGTTGCTTACCATTTTATAAGCTAAATTTATTATGTGAGGCATACGGTGAGTTGGTAGCATATATGGGGCCATTGTTGATTATAATCTAACACACAACCCTATTCGGTGACCTGCATTACAAATGCACTGTCTTATGCCTTGATGCATACCAACTTCGTAGCAATTTCATTATCAGTCATTCCAATAATATCTTTCAAATGAGAAGAAACTATTTTATGTAGGTTTTCGGCATTATAGTTTTCAACCATTTTCATAACACCCAGTAGATGAGGTGTCCTTATATGATTTTCTAAAGTATAGACATGGATACATACCCATGCAGTGTTGTCGACCGCTATCACTTCATCAATTGAAAGAGAGATAAAAAAATTTACATTCTCTTTCAAATCTTCCTTCTCTATCATCAAAAGGAATTTTTCCATTTCCCATCCACTACTTTTAGACCAATGAGATTGAGGTACATTCGGCATTCCATTATATTGATACAAAACTTTGAAATTGAGGAAATCTGAAATCGGTCTTCCTTTCTTTAGTATGTGAAATAAAGTAGAGAACTATATGAGTTTAGCATGTAGATTTGTCTGATTCATCTTACCAATTTGTGATGTGATCGTTCCTCCCTTTTCCATGAGATGTCTGCATTTTTTCTACTCTGCTTCATAATCCACTACGTATTTAACATGCATGCATTATTTTTCAGTTTTCCACATGTGTGTTTTTATTTTTGGCCATCTCCCTCGTTATAGTCAAATATTGTTTTCCACAATGTTTTTTTATAGTGTCTAGCTTCATTTGCATTTTTTGTTGCTTTCCTAATTTCCACGTACATATTGTACATGTACATTCAAATTGGATCTCTTTTGAATTAGATGATAGTAAAGGTTTGATAAATGGAAATTTGGCAGCCCAATAAAACTTGTATGTCCTCCCAATGGTCCACATTTTCTTGTTCATTTTCAATGTTATACTTTTTTTAGTAGAATTTTGAGCAATATCACAATCAACTGGATTTCTTCTTTTGTGAACCAGAATTTGAATGTGATTTATGTGTTCCATTTTGTTGATTATTTATATGTGTGATATTCCAATGCATTCTTGGTTACACCCCAACAGGAAGAATATCTTCAGAATCTGGCATCTCAATAGTTATATCTTCAAGATCTGGCATATTATCATAGGTGTCATTTGTTTGATACTGTGCAGAATGCATGTCCACCTCAATATTACCTTCCACACGCTTAGTATTTTTATTCTTTCTGGTGGCAGCTATATGGTTGTTGGTAGTTGCAATATCTGTATTAGCAGTTTCCAAAATACTTGAATAGGGACTTCTGAGATTTCTTAGTTACTTTTTGGGTTTTCACATTCTGAGGACTAGCACCTTCCATTTTTCTAAACAGAGTCCTACGTCAGCAAAAGAACCAAGTTACACATTAGAGACAATATCCCTATCGCGTGTTTGCAATACCTCCTAGTCATGCGTCTGCCGCCTCCTAGTCATGCGTCGCATACCTACCTCCTTGTCGTGCGTCAACAACTTACCTCTTGTCACGTGTTTTCTGTAAGTGCTTGTCGAGCGTCAACTACACGTCATTTTTCAAATGTAGGTGAAGCCAACCCCCAAAAAAATATACTATAAATTTTAGGTGAACACGACACCGACCTACTCTCAAAAAAATCACCTTTTCAAATTCCCTAAAATGAAATTTTCTCCATATTACGAATATTCGCCACTAAAATTATCCTGTAATGACTATTGTGAGTATGGGAATTAATTTAATTATGGGTAATTAAATTAATATACATGTGGGGTAAAGGAGGAGTGTGACCTAAATTTGGTGTCTACAACACTATAGTCATAATGTATGCCTTAACACAAAAGAAAATGTACTAGCATAGAAAAAAATGCACTAGTGCAAGTTTGGGTTTGTTCTAATAATTTAGAAGAATTTTGAAAATGATAAATGATGTTAATGGTGATGTTTTCAGGTGATCTACAGGAGATATCACATACTTTAGATGTGTGGGAGTTCCGTGGATGCATGTAAGCCTTGAAGAGGACATTCTCTTGAAATGAGTAAAGAGGGTTAGTTGTGCTACTTGAGGTGAAAGGATTGACCTACGGTACATAAACTGCCACACATTAGATTAGATCATGCTTTATTGACAACACTAGAAGAGCGATATCACAACAAGAGTCGACCTTTCGGATACCGACCGGGAGATGACTCACATTGGAGGACATTTATCGGACCCTATGAGTTTTGATACGGGAATACTGGTGGTATATGATGGGGATTTGGAGCAGATACAGGGACACATATGTGATCTATTCTTGAGAGAGGAGATACCCACGGAGGGAGTGGTGGTGTACCTATACCAAGAGTTTCAATAAGAGGAGGATAACATGACTTCTTGTGTACTTGATGGATCTTATTAGTGGCTACATGCTTTGCCCGAGAATACCAAGACTCACTTTTAGCTAGGGTTAAGAGGAGTGGTGGAAAGGTCGATGGAGGGGGATATATTTTCATGGGGTCAGTGTATATTGGCCCATCTATACAGAGGACCTACATTTGATCACCTATAGGTGGATGAGAAGCTTGACTCCTACTACCTTACTACGAGATATGGTCATGGGGCCATATTATTATTGGATGACCATTAGGTGTCCCGCGAGATAGAAAGCTAGATGAGCCATCATGCAGAGGATGGGAGATGGTGGGGCCAAGGGCTAAAAGACATATGGGAGACATGACCTATTATAGGAGATCATTTGATGATCTATAGATGTATATGGTGACCTAGAGGCCATACAAATTATATCAATGGTGTATAAACATAGTTGAGTTGAGTATAGAAGATAAAGAACTACCTTCTTTGGAAGTCACAATCACATCTTGGAGAAGTACATGGTGAATAGAGTATATCACTAGCAAGGTGTTATATAGGTTATACCTAGGGTATAATGGTGCTATGTGTGCATTGTATGGGATAATTTTGACTTTGGGCCACTAATTAGGGCCATGATAGCATTGCGAGCTTCTATGGCATTATACCATAGGCATGGGATGCACAAAAACAGTGGTTGATCTCGGGACTACCACATATTATGATGATTGGTGCATGATAGTGGTACATAGAGGCTTAACATTCCATAGGTAGTCATAGCATCTAGGATAGCAACAATAGTAATAGGTAGTGAGGGACAATGGGTGAGAGATAGGGTGAAAATTGGCTAGCAAGAGGCCAATGCATAAGCATAGGTAGAGGGACAAGGACCACAACTACGGATATATGTGTGATAGGTACATATGCTATAGGTATAGGTACATGTGTCACATGGGCTTCCCGCATAGGTTATTCAACAGGTTCCTATTCTAGAGGTATTACAACATGTTATACTATAAATACCAATATAGTTTCCACCATCACCACCTAGACCAAGTAGTCCGAATGTACTAGTAGGACATGGGGGTGGGGGTGGAGATGGAGATGGAGAAGGAATGATATAGGGGCCACCATAGATAATAGTTCTAGGACTAGCAAGTGGGCCATTAGTGATAATTTTATAGTCCGAGAAGGATAAAGCCATGTTTGTGAGGAGATGTGGAACTTATTACAGAGAGAAATTATAGAGGTAGGTAGAGCACGGATCTGCATAGTAGGTTGCTCTTAGATAATATAATCAATGACTATCACCGAGTGAGATTAGGTAGTTATAGAGTGGGATCATCTTGTGGTGCAAAGGACACAACTAGGAGTGGATATTACATGGATCACAAGAGAGTGTGATTCTCTACAACGGATGACAGGGAAAGTGGAGACATTGTGTATGATTTTGTTTCCGTGTCTAAGGAGGTAGGATATTACATATCACTATATCGATCTGTGATACCGAGAGGGCTAGAGGGTACCTTCATATAGCCATAGGTCGGGTATCGATCAATGAGGACACATAGAACATCTAGATCAGATTGTTTAGTACAAATTCCCTTGCTGAGTCATATGCTAAATAGTTCGTATAATAGAGAGTTAGGGTTGACTCTTTATTGGATGATATATACCTATGCATTTTTTTGTATATGCCTCGAGATGAAGGAAATTTTTTTATCAATGCACATGATGGAATATTGACATGCACTGTTTTTTCTTTCAAGATACATTATTATATGGAAATTGATGTCTTCTACATGTATATGATGGACATTTTGTATATCCCATGTTTTATTATGAGTAGATGATATGTTGTGATAAAATAGATGATGATTTTATTTTATGATGATGATGATGTAGCTTAGCATACATGTTGATGATAGCTTAGCATTTTATTTATGATATGTGATGATGTTGTAGATATATGTGATGATAGAAATGTGATTGATGAAATGATAACACACAAGGTACAAGAAAACAATTACAAGTAATAGTTAGCAAATCTAATATATACACATGTTAAACAATACCAAATATGAACATGCAAGACAAATCAAGAAATAATATAAGTAATTAAAAAATAGATTAATCTAAGAACATGAAAGACAACATGTCATATGTACAAAAAAAAACAAGTAGGAAACATTGACACCTAAGCTAATAAGTGAGCAATGGTATAACATAATGTGCAATGACAAAGAATCCGACAACATCCATAATGTTTTTTTAGTTTTACGATACATTTATTTTATCATTTTTGTGGTTTTTGGGAAAGTTTTCTAAATGTTTAGAGTGTTTTGAAAAGTTTTCTAAAGCTATGTATAGGAAAATGAAGATGCAAGGATTCCCCCATCGATAGATGATAATATACAAGGGAAAATCCCACACATATAAACAAGAGTAGGATCAACTAGATCAAGGCCACGAAGGATAGTATTAAAAGGATTCTAAACATAGGGAAGAAATACCTCAAGAAGAAGTGATCATGCCCCCAGGTGTGAGATGATTATGAACAACGAACCCTCCTATGGCGCCGGAAACTAGTTTTCACCAAAGGACTTATCCAAAGTGCCAAAATTGTGTGGTTTTCACACTTGGATGAATTTATTTCTCTTTAGTGTTTTTTTGTTTTTTTTTTTATAATTTAGTTTTTTGGAAACTCTCCCAGCTCAGGAATATAATTTCTTGAGATGGATGATATCCATAGGTTCCTGGAGCTCTTCACCATCAAGGCATGTAAGCTTATAGGCCTCAAAACCAAATTTAGCCACCACAATGTCCGGCCCTAACCAATTCGGATGAAATTTTCCTTTCTTTTCATGTTCTTTGGTGGTATTAAACTAGTTTTATTTCATAAAATGATAACCTATCTGAGATTCATGAGGGATGGTATGTTTATTATATCCTGCACGGATTTGATTTTGATACACTTTAAGGTGATCTAGGGCGTGAAGACATTTTTATCAAGGATTTTAAGCTCTCCTAGCTTTGACAACTATGTAGTATTTTTCCTTGTCTAGATAATCTCACAAGGATATTGTCAAATAGGGGAGCTAGATATCTAAGTGTATAATTTCTTTAGTGCCAAACACCAAGGAATATGGGATTGCACTTGTAGGTGTGTGAATGGAAGTGAGATAGGCCCAGAGGCCAGGATGGATTTGGAGGTGCCAATTATGGTCCATTTTAATAAAAATTTCTCCATGATCCATAAAATCATTTTATTGGTGGCCTTAACTTTCCCATTATCTTGGGGTAATAAGGTGTATACCACTTTTGGCATATTTTAAAGTGTCGAAAAACACCTTCACTTGTGTGTTTTTGAATGACTTACCATTGTAAGATACAATGGAAGAAGGGATTCCATAACGAAAAATGATATGGTTCATGATGAACTTGAAAATTTGTGCACCTATAACATACATGAGAGGAACATCCTCCACCAATTTTGTGAAGTATTCGAGATGTGGTTGTGGCCGTCAGATGAGGTGGGAGCAAGTTTTCCTATAAGATCAAGCCCCCATTTATAAAATGACCATGGTGTTACGATAAGATGTAATGTTTGAGAAGGTGAATGGATAAAATTACCATACTTCTGACATAGGACACATTTATTGACATACTGGACAATAGTTTGTTTCCATAGTAGGCCAATAGTATCCCACTTGTAGGAGTTTCTTCGCAAGAACCATTCCACTAGTATGAGCCCCACAAATGCCTTCATGCACCTCTTTGATTTCTTAGATAGCATGTTCAGAGTTAAGACAACGTAATAGAGTCCCATCATAACCTCAATGATATAGATTTCCCCCAAGTAGGGTGTAACGGGTTATTTGTTGGATAAGGGTTCATTTTTTGGAATGGGAAATTTCATGTGGGAAAATACCATCCTACGGTAATTATAAATGTGAACGTACAAGAGGGAAAGGGAAAAAAATTCACCTACCAAACATGATTATGACATGTCATAGGCTGAAAATGTTAGATGATCAACAAGGAATGGATATTCTCTGGTATCTGGTGATAGGTGTAGTAAGGATCAAATTTTAGCCATAATATCCGCTAATCAGTTCTACATATGTACAACTTGATGGAAGGAAATCATAACAAAGTACTCTTTTAGGGTGTCCACCATGCATTTATATCCATCATTCACTTATTTAATGATCATTTGGGAGTCGATAATAACCTCAACCTATTTGATGTTCCATTTGATAGCAACTTTAAGTCCTACAATGAGAGATTCATATTTAGAAATGTTGTTTGTACATGGGAAGTTGATTCTAAAATATCGTGGGATGATATCTCCTATGGGAGTAATAAGAATTACTCCAACTCCTAATCCATTGAATGTGAATGACCCATAAAAATATATCTTCTAGGTTGATGATTATTCAATATATAAAACAAAAGCGTCGATGGATCCAAAATTAAGGGTTCTCGATCTTGGAATGGGTGCATCTTCCAACTGGTCAACAAGCACTTTTCCTTTGAATGTTTTTTTATTGACATATTCAATGTCAAATTCACTCAAAAAATGATTAAGTTAGCCATCCTTCCTTTAAGTTCCGGCTTTGAAAAAGGTATTTAAGAGGGTCAACTTGAGATATTATCTTGGTATGATGGTTCAAAAGGTAAAGGCAAAGTTTTGGAAGGAAAAAACAATGGATAAAATATATTTTTCAATCTATGGGTAATTGAAATCATATGTGATTAAGGTATAGATAAGATAATAGATGGTTCTTTATTTGTGTTGGGTATTTTAATAGAAAATTAAGTAGCAGATATGTATAGAAAAAAGGTTCACACAGGGTAAGCGGTACACGCGCAGGTGGATTTTCCAAATATTGTTTGAGTAAGGCAAAGGATTGTTGGAAATATTAACCCCAAGGAAAATCCACATATTTTTTGAACAAATGGGTGAAGGAATGGCACTTATCTGCAAGATGTGAGATGAATCTTCAAATGGCCTAAATTTTACCTTGTAGGATGCACGCTTTTTGAGGTTCTTAGGAGGAGGAATCTCAATAATAGTAGTGAATTTAGCAGGATCAACTTCAATTCCATGCCTAGACACAATGAAGCCCAATATTTTCCCTGAGATATCTCAAAAACACACTTCTTAGGATTCAAACAGACCTTGTAATCCCGAAGATGTTCAAAAATAAGACAAAGGACCACCAGGTGTTTTGATCTAGTATTTTATTTTCCAAGGATATCATTAACATAATCCTCTACAATGTCATGTAACATGTCATGAAATATGATAGTCATAGCTCTTTGATATGTGGCCCCTACATTTTTAGGCCAAAAGGCATGACATGATAACAAAATGTACCCCAAGGGGTAGTAAAAGTAGTTTTGTGTTGGTCCTCTTCCACAATATTTATTTGATTATATCATGATAATCCATCCATGAGGGATAACATTTCATGGCTTGCAGTAGAATCAACAATCATGTCAATGTTCGAAAGAGGAAATTCATCTTTAGGACATGCCTTGTTGATGTCCCTGAAATATGTACAAATTCTTATACCAATAGGATTCTTTTGAACATGTATTATGTTGGAGATCCACTTGGAGTAGTCAATGGGCTTGATGACTCCTAATTCCAAAAAAATCGAGATCTTATTTGACCAAAAGAGTGACATGCAAATGTATTTTGCATAGTTTTTGTTTGATTGGATTTGTTGATTCATGAAAAATAGGTTATGCACTACCAAGGAAGGATCTAATCATGGCATGTCTGCATATATCTAAGCAAATACATTTGAAAATTCTTGAAGAAGCATAGAATTTTTTTTTGTTCATGTGCTTTGAAAGAGAATCCCCAAGTTTGACCATTCTAGGATCATCTTGTGTTCTAATTTTGATATCAATAGTATCCTCCACAAGTAGTTTAGATCCATCCTCCATATGCGTAGGATTAGGGGGGAAATTGAGTTCTTGTTCTAAGGGTGTCTCAACAAGATTTTCACCTAGAGTCTGGTCACTTTTTATACCTTTGTTTTTATATTTGTTTATCTGATAGTGCCTCAAAGAGGTTTTCACTATCAGACCTAGATTATTTATATTTATGAGGATTTTTAGAAGATATTTTCCCCTTTTTTTCTTTTTAATTTTATTAACCACAAAACTCATCCTCCTCCCCAAAATACACATATACATCAAGGTTGATAGAGAATCCCTTCTTTTGGTTACCAATAAGAATTTCATCATGTAAACCCATGAATTCACCAATTACTTCATCATTCTAAAAGAAATCAATTGGTATGTGTTGTTGTTGCTCCTAGTGTACAAGAAAAGTGTGAAAAATGTCTAATTCAGGAGTGGAAGGAGACAAGGTTAAAATATCTATGTCAAAGAATAAGTTGGTGGAAGAAAGGTCCTTGTATAGGCTATATGGAGAATTTGTTTTTCTATTGTAATCTGAATAACTATCCTCACATTCAAAGGAGGTGGCATAAACTAATGTAGGATGGGACCCATAAGAATGAATACCAATTCCGTATCAAACCATTCTTACCTATGCTATAATAGGTTCTCGTACACCTTGTTCATTGATGCCACACACATATCCTTAGTACCCCATAGAATACACCATCTTATTACGGATGACATAGTCTAGGGATTGATAACATGAAGTCATCCTTTCATCAAGCGATTAGGATGTAGAAGTATAGGGCATTTTCTTGTCAAGAGGCCACCAGAATGAAGGTGTCAATCTTTGCAATGTTCTAAGGTTATTAAGGCTGATAGTTGGACCTACTATGTGTTTTAGGTGATAGGGAAGTTTTGAAAAAGGATGGCCTATTGGAGGTCGTACTCTCTGCATTCATTAGGAAGGAATTTCATCTCCCATGTAGCAAATTTGGATAGGTACATGGAGGCACCCATCTCATGTGGGTGCGGTGTATCAAGATCGAGACTAGAAGCGATGGCCTCGATTGAATCTTGACAATTATTTTAGTAGAAGGACATTCATATGTTGTGGGGTAATATCCAGATAATGCTCTGCAATGTGCAAAGGGTTGTGGGTCCCCAAGAATGGTGAGTGCTTTTCCTTCATGATAAATTTTGATACATTGATGGAAAGTTGAGGGGATGGCTTGCATGACATGGATCTATGGGAGATCGAGGAGAATATTATAGGGTAGTTCTAAGTCCAGGACATGGAACTAGGTATCATGAGTAGTGGGCCCAACTTCCATAGGTAAGGTAATTTTTCCTACTGAATGTCACTCTGCATTATCATAAGCCTTAATGGTGATCACATTAGGCTCTAGTTCTATATCAATGCATCCCAATTGTTTGATGAGCTTCAAGGTACATATGTTAAGGCCTGATCCATTGTCCACAAGCACCCTTTTGATATTTTTCGAGTAATGATCACTTCAATATATAAAGGGAGATTATGTGTATGGTCATCTATTGGAATCTCATGTTGGCTAAAGGTAATATGTTCAGATGGAGCAAGTTTTACAACCAAAGCTTGGAAGCACAATGCATCAATGTCATGGAAAATCTTGACCCCTGAATAGTTTTTAAAGGATATATTTATGAATGTTGGATATCTTGAGAAGATCTAAGATATAAATCTTAGCAAGAGTCTTCTCAAGATAATCAAGAGATCATAATGATTATCTAAAGCGGTAGGTAGAGGAGGTTCTGGAATGATAAGGTGAGCATGTCATGTTTCCACAACACACTCATGCAATTTAATCTTGATGGTATTTACATGATCAATAGTAGGATAGTCATAAACAATTAGAGTGTCAAAAGGATTGATTGTTCCAAAGAATAACATGATTGGAATTTTTAGTTTGGGAAGTTTGACCTTGATCCAACTTTTTCTCTGCTTGTTTATGCTTATAGAATGTCTCTTTATAGATTCCTAACTATTTGTTATAATTTTTGGTGGGTTTTGGAGAATCCATCTCAACATCTCCACTATTTATAAGGTAATCAATGAAGTTTTCAATTTCAAATATTGATATGTGGGGCATGCCTTTGATGCAATGATACTCACAATATTTGTGGTCTTTATACCATGATGGTTTTGGTGCATCTTCTACAAAGGGTTTTGTATTAGGTAATTTTACCACATTGACCACATCTAAATGTTTCAATATTGATGATAAATAATATGTAAGTGGAGTAAATAATTCATATTTAATTTCAAGTTTAATTGGTCCTTTGGAAAGTTTCAAATTCGAGTTGTTCTCGACTATTTGAACACATTTATAAGGTTTTATTCCATCACCTACGACGTTCTTATTTTTGTTAAAGAATTTGGGTTTTTTATAGGTTTTGATTCATGGTTGTATCTTTGAAAGGGTTTTAGATTCCCTTTAGCAAGTAAAGCCTTCTCAATCTGGCTTCTTCTCTCACTAATTTTTCAAAAGTTCTCCCACAATGAATTTACAAGTGAAAGGCTATCTTAGGATGTAAGTTAGGTATGAATATATTGATAGTTTGTTTCTCTAGAATAGTGGAAGGGAAGCTACTAGCTTACCCTTGCCATCATTATAGGAAACTAGCTAAGTTTTCATTTTTGCATTGTTTGGTGTTACAAAGGTCTATCATAGTGATATGAATTTCCATGTTAAATGAAAAGTGGCAAAAACACTTCTCATCTAATTTGAAAAAATTGAAAATATATCCTTGGGGAATACAAATAAACCGTTGAAGTGCTTCATCTCTAAGAATTCATGGGAATAAGTGAATAAGGTAATTATCGTTATAAAACACTTCCTAATAAGCCACGAAGAAGTCTTTAACATGATCACAAGGATCATCCTACCCCTATATTTATCAAAATTATGGTAATCAAAATTAGGTGGAAAGGGTGTACACAACATCTCCCGATCAAAAGGATATGGAAATATTTCTTCAAATTGATACTTTTTATTACATCCAAGGTTATTTTCTTGAATACTAGTAAGGGAATTTTTCATAGATTTCCACTCTTGGTCAAATATTTGGCCACATGAAGGTGTAGCAGGTATGTACATGTGGTTAGATTTTGATGTTTCACCACCATGATTTTTAGTGTAATGTTCAGTATAAGTAACCTTAGGTTTCTTAGTATGTGTAGCTCTACTTGTGTCTCTGTGGACATGGGAAGCTAAGTTTTCCAATTGACATCTAAGGACTCGTAATTTTTTACACAATAACCTCTTCATTTTGGGGTTCCATTTGAGGTTCATGTGGAGGGTCTTGTTCATGATTTTCATCCTCATTTATAGATTTACAATTTGTTTAAATGAGTGGTATGCAATAACTATTTGTGTTTTCAGGACCTTCTTCTTCTTTCTTTCCTTGGCCATAAGTAGAAGCGTGTCTAATTTTTAATATGTCCTCAACAGATCAAAAGGGAGGTTTTGTTTCTTCTCTCATGTGAATCATGTTTGTAAGAATAGTAGGATCAAATTTAGGTGGTAATTTTCCCCTAACTCTACAACTCGTACTAAAACTTGATCTCTATTGTGGAAGAGAAATTTATCTATGTGTGTAGGGTCAAACTCAAAGTCATCCCGAGGAGTTGTCTCCTCATCTCCACTATGATCAATCAATGCTTATTCTTCAATCAATGGGTCCAAATTAGTACGAGAGGAAAGGGTTTGATCCCATCCTTCTATGTGTCAATATTGTAATAGGAGGCATGAAAGGAAATGTGTTACTAAGATTTTAAAAATGTATGCAAGTGTCATAAAGAATATAGGTAAAACCAAGCATCATAATAACCATAAAAGTCATAATGAATTCGCCAAGGGTATAAAATGTACAAAGAAAATCATGAAGGGAAATGCAGAAAGTTCAGAAAAAATAAGTGAATACAAAGGAACCTATTTCCTATGTCTAAATTTTATCTCAAAGGTTACTTTTGACATGATGTCAACACAATTTCAATACTTAAATCAAGTTTTGAACAAACAAGATTTAATTATTAAAAAGGGGTTGAATTTATTTTAACAACACAATGTATATACTTAATTCATTTTTAATACAAGCAAGGTCCAAGTTTTAAAAATGGAGGTTGCAAATGTGCGTAGCATGATAATACAATTTGAACACTTAAAATCAAATTTTAAGAAAAACAATATGTAAGTATCAAAAGGAATCGACACAACATCTGAAAGCAATGTAACGACAAAACCTTCAAAACTTAAGTCAATGTTTGAAGAAAAAGGTCTTAGTACGATAATAAGTCGACACAATACGAGCCATGTAATAATACACTTTGGAAATTTAGTTCAAGAAAAATAAGATGTAAGTATAAAAAATGGATTGATATAATGCGAGCAATGTAATGACACAAAGTGAGATCAAGGAAAGATACCTTCTACATAGAGACATCTCAATATGGATCTCAAGACAAGACAACCAATACATGTAGATGTACTAACACACTTTCAACACATACATCACTTAGATTACAATAAGGACAAATGTAAGTGGGTGCAAAATGGTGGCAACAATTTTGGCAGCACTTGAGTTACTTTCTTTTTGACTAATAATGCCAAAAAAGAGAACAAAGGAATTTATGATTGGGGATGAAAAATACGTGGCACAACATTGGCAGATTTTTTCCTTATTTGATAATAAGGTAGAAATCAGGATAAAGTTTTGTGTTGTAAGTTTTGTGATGAAAGATACGTGGCGAACCTTTAATGGACTCTCCCCTTGTTTGAAAAACAAGGTGTTGAATCTGAGATAGATTTTTTTCTTTGTAAAGTCTATTTGAAATGCAATTGGATAATGGTCAAGTTGGTCCCAATTTTAAATGGATCGCTATGATTTTGTTCTCAACACTCACCAATAACTTGTCTAGGAGAGGTATGATTTTCTAGAATAAATCATAGAGAAAGGAACATTTCCTCTGAATAAACATAATAATCGAGGCCTCATACAGTCAAAATTTAACACACCTTATGGGAATTTCTAGTCAAGTAGGTTGTGGGCCACTTCTTGGTTTTTCAACCAATTCCCAATATGTTGACTACTTTTGGGTTCCTGTGGTAATCCTCATAATGATTTTTATGGCTTATGTCAAGACACTTCCCACAAATTAAAGAATATGGGTTTTAACCCTTATCCAAGCTTGTAAATACAATGTTTTGAATAAATGGTATGCTTTTTATCTTTTGATTATTAATGTGGTCTTGTAAACTATTGGAAACCTACACACACGGTGTCATTATTATTTGTCTTGACTTGATTATTTGACAATCATGTGGTCATGTACTCAAAAGTTTAGTAGTTTTCCATGAAACCCAAATGTTTGAGAAAGAGGATCAAGGTCACTTTTGATTCTCAATATTGATTAAAAGTGCATGAGAAGAGAATATGGGATTTTTTTCCAAATATTTAGAATCGAGAAAAAAATTAACTTATGATAATTAAGTGCATTTAAAAGATTGACTCCCTTAAACAAATTTAAATGATGAAATTTCCAAATAGACCAAAATGTTAGAAATGAAGACCAAAGCTACTTTTGATTCTCAAGATCACCAAAAGGTGCAAGAGAAGAGCATACAAAAATTTGATCTAACTTAAGAAAGATGGAAAAATAACATTTAAAAAATATTTTAGATTGTTAGAAAATGATTTTAAAGTAAAACTTTCAAAATAGAAGTTATAAAACCTGTAAAAACAACAAGGAACACCAAAAATTAGATTATGGATTTTTTTAAATTCGATAAAAAAGTGCAATTGTGTTAACGCAAACACATATAGATCAACGCAGATGCACATAAATCAATGTAAACACACAAAAACTGACGCGCAGACTCATATATAGAAACACTAGTGCACACCAAGCAATGAAAATGCACATACAAAAACACTAGCAAACATGAAGCAACACAAACATACTTACAAAAACACTAATACACATGAAGCAACAAAAACACACATCCACATAAAAGTGGCGCAAAAACACAGAAAGAAGTGAAAAAAAAGGTGACACTAGTGCAAATCTAGAGAATGATAGTGCAATACAAGCAACACTAGCACAATACAAACAACACTAGTGCACAAATTTTAAGGCAAACACATGTGAAATCAACAATTGCACACATACAACAATGCTAGTGCATGAAGGAAAATGTGGACACAAATATAATAATGGTAGCCCAAGGAGCCATGTAGCTTTAAAAATGCGTGAAAATGACCAAAAATGTCAAAAGCTCAAATTTTTACTAATAAGCTTCAAATTTGGTAGCACTTTACCTCCTTCACACCTACAAGGAACACTCAACACATGCAAACTCAAAAAAACAAGTCAAGAAATACAAGATATATCAACATGTGCTAAAAAGAGGTTAGTATGAAAAAGTGAAACTTAACTACAAAAAGTCAAGAAATATGTATGAGACAAAGAAGTTTCCCAGGCTTTGGGAGTGCCATATTTAGGTGTGTGATTAAACCAAGCTAAGTTAATCAATAGAAACTAACACCAAGTAGTATCAATAAAAAATATAATCTAACAAAGCATCATGATAAAGCCATAGAAAAGGAAAAGATAACTAATGCATCTAATTAACATGAAATGCTAAGCCATCCTTTGATGTTTTTATGGTATTTTAGATTATAGGTACTCCTTTTGTTGAGCTGAATGTGACTATGTGCAATCAAAGGATGTTATCTCCATGAAGAGGAAGAGATCTCACCAATATGGCTTGATTTCCATGTATGGTTCTTCTCTTACTACTCTTTGCAAGTAGAGGATAGAAGGGGATGCTTGATCAATAAGATTTTCAAAGTTGAATTGCTCTTATCATATGCATATAGTAACACTAGTATGAATAGTGTAAATGGTGTCAATGGTGTAAGATTGGAAGGAAGGTACTAGGTTTTTTATATAGCTTTCCAATTTGGGAGAAGCTTGAAACCTAGTGAATGTGGGATAAAGGTAAAGTAGAATTAGAAAGGGATAAACATGATTAGAAGAGATTAATTAGTGATTAGCAAATCATGGGATTTGGAGATGATTTAATTAATCATCTATGATTAATTAATATACCAAGATAAGATTAAGAGACTAGTTAGAGATTATTTAGAAGGAAATTGGTAGAATTTGAAGGGTTCAAAGGGGGATTTAAAAAATAAGAAGTTTTATTGATTAAATACAAGATTAAAAGGTGTACTTACCTAATAATAGTTAATTAAAAGAGGATTGTAACTAACTAATTGTTGTTAATTGGCATCTAGGATGAGGAGAAGGTCGGTTAATTAACTGAAATGAAGAGGAATGTTAGCTAATTATAGATAAATATCTAATTATAATGAAATGAAGGGAGAGAGGATAATTAGTGTAATTTTATTAGTAAAACTGTGTAGTTATATTTAGGTGTCTACAAGCACTAACAATACAACAAGCACCAAGCCCTAATATTTATTAAAGCACCAACCCTATAAGGAAACTACAACTTCCTAGATGAATCAAAACCAAATCATCCACCTGATTTTTGTTCACTTGTATAATGTTGTCACAACAACTAATGATGACATGTTTTTTTCTCTTTTCTTCTCTCTTCTCCAAAACTACCTTTCTAGGCTTCTTCACACAAAGTATTCTTCACTAATTTGATTAGGTCAAATAACCTATCTATATAATAACAAAATACTCTCTAGATTCTCATGAAATAATCTCTACCATCTCTTTGATGGTCACAAAGACCTTCTTAACCTTTATCCTTTCTTGCTCAACATCTTATCCCTTAAACATCAAAATAGGTCTTATTCACTTGCATATATACAAACTTAAGATCATGTTATCACTCAAAAAAACACCCTTTGATTTTTATGAATGGATGGATGAGTAATCGTGATTTTTTGGTAACATGGGATTTTATCCAAATTGTGTGACTTGATACTTGAGACAAACATCCAGAGAAGGCTAGTTCCTTTACCTATTCCTAATGCTAAATTACTCCTAAAGCTGGAAATGCATCTATATAATCCTATTCTAAAAATAAATGGGACCAAGGGAGGATAAAGATGCATGAAAAGGGGAAATTCTAAGCTAACATAGGTGATAACACCAAGAAAGGGGGATAAACAATCTCGGATGAGTAGAAATTGGAGGAAAACAAAGTATTAGAGGGCATACATGAGTTCCACAGTCCAAAACAACATTCAAAATCTCATTTCCATAGAGCAAAACAGAAACAATCCCTATAAAAGAGAATAAAACATGCACAACACAACAAAAATGAAATAAAGATGCAAGATAATGCAATAAACACATGATATGGTAGAGAATAGCCATAAAACACAAATTTTATTGATTCAAATAAAGGAATAATCCATTATGATGAAGGTGAAAGGAAAAAATCACCCCGTAGATGTCCATATATGAGGCTTGAAACTCAAAACACAAATGCAAAACTTGTAGAATGTGATGCAAGAGCATCATTTAAAGAGCTGCCATTTGAGATAATTTCATAAAGGTCATGATTAGGAGGTTAAGGGAGATCATTTAAGGAAGGTGGAAGACACTAAAGGATCACCAAATTTGAATTTAGGTCTATATTATGTTTTCCTCCATTCCTAAACTTCAAAATTTTAAACTTGTAAAATTGCAATATGAGATTGTAAATGGTAGTACAGAGGTCTTGAAGGTTTGTAAATTTGTGTGATAGTCTATACATGTGGTGATAAGTCATAAAGTGGGGTATGAGTCGATAAAATATTGAAAAATGATGTAATGTACCTCTTCTTGTGTGTGAAAGGCATAAGATTAATCTAAAACTCAGTTAGGGTTAGAAAATAGGACATAATGGAATTAAAAGATATAAGTAATTTAGTTATTGGGGCATCCCTCGAGATAAGTGAAGAGGGAATAAGGAAAAACATATGATATTTATAAGAAGATACAATTTTGATGAATAGATATCTTTATTTGTATAGTAATTGGTATTCTTCTTTGTGGTTATGAGTTTTAGATATATATAATGCAAGTACCATTGATTTATATTAAAAGTAAGTGGTTTCTATCTCTCTTGGAGTCTTTCGAGAAAAGGAAGGGAAAGTTTGATTGTGAAAGAGATAGATATCTTTTTTTGTATAGTAATTGGTCTTCTTCTTTGTGGTTATGAGTTATATATATATATATATATATATATATATATATATATATATATGCAAGTACCATTGATTTATATTAAAATTAATTGGTCTCTATATCTCTTGGAGTCTTTCGAAAAGGAAGGAAAGTTTGATTCTGAAAGACTTGATTTTTAGCATAGAACTGAGGTATTTGGAGAATTTGTGAACATGCCATGATCTTGACAATTTATAATCATAAGTATTTGAATTGAATTTCTTGTAAGAACCATCAAAAGATAATTGAAGGTTGAGATACTATTGCATGTTCTCAAGTGTTATTTCATGATTTTAGATTGAATATTCTTGTAAATTTCAATGCATGAACAAAGCTAACTAGAATAGGATTGTGATTGTACCATTTATGAGTTTGATCAAATTTTAAATTTTTTGTCATTATGATAAGTATTGTGGGAGGAATACCATATATAGGGAATTTTTTGTGAGTGAGGTTTAGAGTAAGAGTAAAGTATACTTCAAAAATGAGGCTCTAATTCTTCAAGACTAAGGAATAATGGTTAATACACCTTTTTTCAGCATACATAAAAAGAATCTTTGTAGTTATAGTTAAAGTTAGTTTGGTTATTGTATATGAATGTTGGCTCAGGAATCTAAATAAGGTAAGAACAAAAATTCGGAGGAATTTTGAAGCTTTGAAACCATTTGGAAATAAATATATAAGGGTTTGATTATTCTTGGGTTGTATTGTATACTACATCTAGGGTTTAAATCCAAATTCAGTTAAAACCCCTTGCATATTGAATCCCAACTTGTAAATTGATAAAAATCATGGTGACAAGTTATTATAAGATAGTTTTATGGAATTTTGAATTTTTAGTCAACATGTATTGTGAAAATCTTGACACTCTAGTTGCACGGATCTAAATGTACAGGGCTATCGGATCTAATTAGAGACTAAGGGAGTGGGATTAAGGAATATTTTCTTAAGGAAGACATATTTTAATGTTGCATAGAGTTTAAAATCCCAAATGGGTATCTAAATATTATTTGAGTTTATTTTTAAACCTCCATTGATCGAATATATGCTTGAAATTATCTAAAATCAAGGCTAGTAGGGGTTAACGCACTAGAAACCAAAGAGTGGGATTATGGGATAAGATAAAGGAGTTGGGAAATGAAATTTGAGGACCAAAACCACAATAAAAATGGTATTGAGAATTATTAACATTGTATTTTGGGTATGCATATTTCATTTCAATCATGAATCACTAATAACCATGCCTTTCAGAGCTCATGAAGGTAGTTTTAGTGGAAAAGAGAGAATTTTGAATGTGGGTATCTTTACATCAAGTTGGTATTCAATATAACATGTTTTTAAACTTGTGGAACAAAGGAAAGGGGTTGAAGGAGCTAATGGAAGCTAAAAGCCAAAATTTTGCTTGATTTGGGGTAGAAACAATGAGAAGGCTAGTGAAGGAAATAGGAAGAAAGGTGAGAGAAAATGATATTTTCATGAAAATTTATTGACTAAATAGATTAATTAGAATATTTTGAGGTGTTTTAAGGAATGTATGGTAACAATGGAGCAATGTTTTTCTTTTAAAGTTAGTTTTTGAACATTTTAGCTATTCTAAGTTAGTTGAGTAGACATCCAAAACAAGGTACCTTTGAGTCATGAAGTAATTTGTTGTATTGACTTGTTCAATATGGTTAAATTTTTAATGAGCTCTACATAATTTGGTATCAGAGAAGAGATATTTCATTAAAAGAATTTTGATTATGCTAAAAATAAAGTTTGAAGGTTTTTGTGATTGTGAAGTTACAGGTGGTGAGGAAGGATGGATAGAGAAGAATTAGTGACAGAGTTGGTGAAGTTGATAAGCCATAAGGAGAGAAAAAGAAGAGAGAAATAAATGAGAAAGAAGATAAGAAGAAGAGGGTAGAGGCAAGAATACAAGAGGAACAGATGGAGAAAGGATTAAGAAAGTTGAGAGAGGATGTAGAGAAACTTGGAGAGATGATGATGAAAGAGGATAGAGAAGTTGGATATGTGATGAAAAAAAGGTCAAGGGGACTATAGAACAAATTGTAAAAAGGAAATAGAGGTTGCAAATGAGATAGGTAATCAAAAAATAGGAAAGGAAGCTAATACAAATGAGGAATCATGTAATAAAATTGGAGGAAGAAATAGTCAAAGCTAGGTTGTGTATGAAGGAATTCAGATATTGAATGAGGAAAAAGAAGGTACAACACCAACAAATCAGCCTATCAATGAGGTATGTAATCAAATTCCATTGCAAAATGAAGGTTTCTTGGTTGTGAATAATCAAGAAGAAGAAGAAAGAAAATTTTATAGTCTTGTATATGATGAAGATTTGTGTAAATCACATGTTGAAAAGAAAGAAATCAGTTTAGGAGGAATGATTATGATGATAGCAGTTAAGAATTTTTTAATGAGAATCAGGAAAATAGGTATGAAAGTAAAAGAGGGTGAGAAAAATAAAAGTGAGATAATAGGTCAAAGGCATAAAGTAGGTGAAGAAGAAGATGAGGAGGTCTTAGAAGAGGCCTTAGATATGTTTTTGTAACTTGATGACAACAAGAGAGGCATGATGGACAAATATGCACTAGAAAAGGAAGATCAAGAGAGGTTAAAATAAGAGATGAAATAAAAAGAGCATGCAACAGTAGTAGAGAGTGAGAAACAAGAATGTGAAGAGAATGAGAAGACCGTAAGGAAAAAATAGGTCAAGAAAGATGAAGATAGTGAAGAAATAGAAGAGTGAAATTAAGGTAAGAGTGAAGAAGCACATGATGAAGTGCTTGTGGACCAAAATAAAAGTCTAATGGATATATAAAAATGATGAAGACGATGAAGTTTGTGAAAAGAGGAAGAATGAAGAATATGGAAAAAAATTAGTCCATTTAAACAAGGAAATAAATTCAAATAAGATGAGCAAGAGCTACGTGCAGATGGAGAACATCATGAATCATGAAGGAAAGTAAAGTTTTATTGTTGTTATGTTAGATTTTGCAAGTATAGCTGATAAAGGATTGAAGATCGATAAGATAAAGAATAAAATCAAGAAAGAAAGAAGTAAATTTGAAGCACATGCAAGGATAACGAGAAAAATATGGGATCCATTTGGTTCTAAAATCAGAAAGGATAGTGGGAGAGTAAAAGTTAGAGAAAGAACATTCAAGAAAACACAAGAATTATCAAGAGGAACAAATTTTCAGGTATTAAACAAAAAATACAAGCTTGTCTTTCTCCACCTTGGGAGTATGATGCAGGGGCATCATTTGAAGAGCCACCATATGAGCTAATTTCATCAAGGGAATGATTAGGAGGTTCAAAGAGATCATTTGAGGAAGGTAGAAGACACTAAAGGATCACCTATTTTGAATTTAGCTCTATATTATGTTTTGCCTCCATTTCTATAACTCAAAAATTTTAAACTTGTAAAAGTATAATATAAGCTTATAAATGGTAAGAAAGAGGTATTAAAGGTTTTTAAATGTTTGTGATAGTATAAACATGTGGTGATAATTCATAAAGTGGGGTATGAGTCAATACACTATTGAGAAAATATGCAATATACCTCTTCTTGTGTGTGAAAGGTATGAGAGTCACCTAAAATTCAGTTAGGGTTAACAAATAGGACATAATCGATTAAAATATCGAAGGAAGTTAGTTGTTGGGAATCATTTTTTGTGAGAAGATACATTATTTGATGAATATGTATCTCTATTTGTATAGTAATTGGTCTTCTTCTTTATGGTTCTGAGTTTTAGATATATATGATGCAAGTACCATTGATTTCTCTGAAGAGAAAGTGGAGTCTCTATCTCTCTCGGAGTATTTCAAAAAGGAAGGGAAGGTTTGATTGTGAAAGACTTGATTTTTAGCATAGAACTGAGGTATTTGGAGAATTTGTGAACATTCCATGATCTTGATAATTTATAATCATAAGTTTTGAAATGAATTTCTTGTAAGAACCATAACAAGATAGTTGAAGGTTGAGATACTATTGCATGTTATTAAGTGTAATTGCATGATTTGAGGTTGAATTTTCTTGTAAATTTCAATACATGGAAAAAGATAACTGGAAAAAGACTCTGTGATTGTATGTTTTTGAGTTTGATAAAATTTTAATTTATTTTTCATTATGATAAGTGTTTTGACATGCATTACATATATAGGGAAAGTTACATGAGTGAACTTTAGAGAAAGAGTAAAGTATACTTTGAAAACAATGTTACGATTCTTCAAGATTAAGAAATAAGGGTTAATACATCGTGTTTTCAATGTACATGCACAAAATCTTTATATTTATAATTGAAGTTACTCTTGTTATTGTTTATGAATGTTGACTTGGGACTGTAGAGAAGGTAAGAATAGACTTAGGGATGAATCTTGAATCTTTGAAACCATTTGGAAAGAAATATGTAAGTGTTTGATTGTTATCGAGTTACACTATAGACTCGCATCTAGGGTTTAAATCCAAACTCGCTTAAAAATGCTTGCACGTTGAATCCCAACATGAAAACCGATAACAATCATGGTGATAAGGTATTATAAGAGCTTTTGACAGAATTTGTAATTTCTAGTGGATAGATTTGTGAAAATCTTGACAATCTAGTTGTATGCAGTGTGACATGGAGCTACCAAACTTAATTAGAGACCAAGGGAGTGAGATTCAAGAATATTTTATTAAGGAATAAATATTGAAATTTCAGCTACATGAATAAGAATTGGAATGGGTGCAAGATTTGCTATAGAACAGGGAGTTTTAGATAATAGAGGAAGTTATTTCAGCTTTCATGGGCCTCTATCCCAAAGGAATGTGCTTATTCAAAAATAATTATGAAATAAAAGAGGATGAGGCCAAGTTTCTAGAAGGAGATGAAAAAATGGTAAAATAAAAAAGTGGGTACCTTTGAGATTCGATGCCAAATACATTCGACAAGGTGAGTATTCTTATTATGAAATACCTCACTTTAGATGGAAGATTTAAAGTCACTCCTTTCTTCCATCTTGTTTTTTTGAATCATTTTAGAAGGAACATTGTAGTCAATTTTACATTCTAACTCCTACAATCCCTTGACAACTCGGTGAATCTTGTCCTTCAAGGGAAACATTCCAAGCCCTCTCCCCATGCCCTCATCCCTCTCATTTACAAAAATTTCAATCTTCTCATTGTTTAATACCGTTTGCCCCTCATCTTCACCCCATGCCCCTCCTTCCATTCCCTTGGCCCCCTCCAAAATGCCCCCTCCCATTTCTCCACCTCCCCCTTTTGGTTGTGTCCTTAGAAACAATAAGGTTAAGTTATACCACACTTCTACAACTTCCCCACCTTCTCCTATAAGTGTAGTGGTTGTTGCTTCCAGATTTATTAGCCATGGGAGACAAAGAACAACTTAGAAAAACTAAGCATAAAGGATTTGGGGCTGAGGTTGACCTACATTTTGACATGATCACTTGGATAAGGAAGGAATGTAAAGTGTTGAAAGAAAATGAAAAAGGATATAAAATTTCTTTTTAAATTAGGAGAAAAATGAACATTTAATGGAAGAAACGGAGAAGAGAATCAAAACCATTGAAGATGAGCGAGAAAAATTAGGAATAGGAAATGTGATATTCTCTCTATCCTCAAAGGAAACTTGGACATCCTCTCAAGCATCAGCTCTATCCTTGAAAATAAAAAGGAAAGGAAAAGGCCAAGTATGGAGTCACATTAAAGACATCAAATAAAATTTAGGCAGCCTCAAGCATAACTTGTCAAAGACTACAAAGGAATGGATAAAATGCTTTAGACTACTTAGGCTTGGTAAACTCAGTTTATTTTACTTCTTTTTGTTGTTTGTCTTTTGTACCAATTTAGTTTTGTTGGGGTATTACTATAATTTTGTTGTTGTTTTGCAGCTCCCTGTCTCTTTTTGTCTTGCTTCTTCTTTGTTGTGATCTATTCTTCAACTTTTATATTCCCCTCTTTTTAAAATTTAGGCATTGGCCTTTTGTATCCTAGGTAGGATCCTAGTAAAAACCTTTTTGTTAATAAAAAAATTGCAAAAATTTTAAAATCTCAAATGAGTATCTAATTATTCTTTGATTGCACTTTGAAACTTCCATTAATGGAAGATATGATTGAAATTTTCTAAAACCAGGGCTAGTAGGGGTTAGTTGCACTAGAAAGAAAAGAGTGGGATTGTGGGACAAGATAAAGGATTTGGGTAATGAAATTTTAGGCACACCACCACAAGCTAAAAGGGTACTGATAAATTCCATCATCATGTTTTGGGTATGCATAGTTCATGACATTCATGAAATCACTAAGAAGCATACCTTTGAGAGCTCAAGAAGGCGCTTTAGTGGAAAAGAGAGGATTTGGAATGTGGGTCTCTTTGCATCAATTTGGTAGTTGATATAACATTATTTTGAACTTTTGGAATAGAGGAAATGGGTTAAAGGAGATAATATAAGTTAAAAGCAATAAAATTTCTTAATTTGGGATAGAACAATGAGAAGGCTAGTGAAGGAAATTAGAAGAAAGGTGAGAGAAACTAGTATTTTCATGAAACTTGGTCAACTAAATAGATTAATTGGCATATGTTGAGGTGTGTGAAGAAAGGTATGGTATGAGTGGAGCAAGGTTTTCTTGTAAAGTAAGTTTTTGCATGTTTTAGCTATTGTAAGCTAGTTGAGTATACATCTAAAACATGGTACGTTTGAGTCCTGAAGTAATTTATTGTCTTGAATTGTTAAATATGGATGAATTATTAATGATATATACATAACAATGATGCACCAAAATTACAAGAGGTTCCAACCTTTACAAATGGGAATCATTTTACAATATATAGAAGATGGGAAAGAGAGAGGAGGGAAAAGAGAGGGAAACTCAAATTTCCACCTTCAACCACCAACAACATGCATTAAATGTCTAAAAATAGGAAAGAGAACCATTCCAATATCATCCCCCATTATAATTTTCCTATAGGAGAAGGAATGGGCACCACACCTCATCAAGTTGGGTAGTTGAGCTACCTAGAAGGAAATATTTTAATGTTGGGATAGTTTTTCCTTTTTTCACACACCTAACCCCACCAAACTTAAGATATCCAATTTCTGTGGTGTAGTACATGATGATACCTTTCCAATGAGTCAAAGTTTTTCAATTTTGGTGTTATAGGGAGAAATTCATGGCACTATGAAGTTCAAGAACTCGGGAAGGTCATGACACGGTTTCTATAGGCTACGATGGACCCATTTAATGTTATGGTGTTGGGTGTTGATGAGCCGAGCGATCAGCTAACGAGGGAATATGAGAGATCTTATATTTATTCCCATTGTGGCCATTTAACCTCTTTTACCATTTTACTCTATCCCTTTCTTCACCTATGACTTAGTTCCTCCTGTCACTTAGTTGGCCGCATTGGTCGATCGACAAACCGATGAAATCTAGGAATTGTTCCACTTGTTCCCTCATTCCTCTTTTCATCTAAAATACCTCCCACAATCCTTCCTACTTCACCCAACTCACTTGATTCACTTATTTTGTGAACAAAAGGAACATATGAATAGTTCCTTTGGTTCCTGAAAAAGACTGATTTATCCACTTTTAAGTCCTTAAACCCCTTATGGTGATGAATCGAAATTTGGAGAGCATGAGGAATAAAGTAACAATTCCTCATATTCTTCCAAAGGCTGATTTTTTTGAATTGCTTGTGTTTTCCCCATATCACTCATAATTTTGCTAAGTATGGAAATGAAGGAACTTAGCAAGGAGGAGAGGAATGTCCCAACATTGAATTTATCCATTTTTATTAGTTTGTACCTTTCCAAGTTCAATACAATAATGCCGCTTATCTAAACAACCTTAGAGGGATATTTTAGATAACAATTTGGTGACTCAATGAGGTTATTTTCCTATTTAATGAAGAGATCAATGGCCTATAAGCAATCCATTGGGCATGGAGTCATCTTGATAATCTAAAAACTGATCAAAAATTGAATCTCTCACCCTTGAATACACCTAAAGTAATCTTGTCTAGGCTTGGAGCTGATCTTTCATGCTTTACCTGATCATTTTCATTACAAAAATTGTTCCAAATTAAGTTTTATGAGGGGAAACTATCTTAGATTAAAATTCCACCATAACTTCTTGAAACATATCTTCTTTGGAGTCCTCCATGAAATGTTGTAACAATACCATGCCATCCAAAAGTATCAAAACACCATACATATAACTTAGGGAAAAGAAACCTACACTACTAAAAATACAATTTTTGAAAGAACTTAGAGGAATTAAAAACTAAACTACTATGTACAAGAGAGGGTCATTGTTTTAATAAAAATGTTTGAGATAGATCCCATTGACCAAGATCTATAGCTCTTCTCCATCCAATTTTGATAATTGGAAATCATTGTTTGACTTGCAGCTGGAAATCACATATGAGCCACTCCATATTATATCAAACTTTGAGCATCTTCCTATTTTGGCCCTGTCTTGGCCCCTGTTTAAGGACTAGATCTCCTTCTTTGAAAATTTTGTATTTTTCTTTCTTTTCAAAACACTTCTTGATCTAATCTTGATCTTTTTCCATTTTTACATTACTTGATTTATTAACTCTTCTAGCTCCATGATTTCTGCATATTTACCTTTTATAGCCTCAAAATCAAACATTTCCATCTAGTTTATGAGTTCTAATGTTGGAAATTAGATAGATATTGAAAATCTTGCTTCTATACCCTAAACCAATTTGAAAGGGGAGATTCCTATTGACCTTTTGGGAGTGATCCTATAATCCCACAAGGCTGATTTTAACTTTGTATTCCAAGTCCTTTGATTCTCATCCAAGGTCCTCCTTATGATTCTAAAGAGGTTGATTCATCATTTCCATTACCTTGGGGATAATAGTTTTAAGAGGTGCTCAAGTAGATTTCATTTTTGATAGCCCAATTAAAGATATTTGTGCTAAGGAATGCCAGAAAAATTATCGAAATGATGGTGGAAGGAACACCAAACCTGATAATAATGCTTTCATATAATTCCAAGATGTTGGTATCATTTACTTCCTTTATTGCAAAAATGCCTCCACCCATTTGGTGAAATAGTTAGTGGTTATGAGGATCCACTTGTGACCAAAAATTAAATGTGGATTGATTACTCCAATAAAACCTCATCTCCACTACATGAATGGTTCATTTATAGAGATGGGGTGGAGTGGAAGGGTTTCTAGCTTCTATTTACCTATAAATAATATACACTTCTTACATTTCTTGACCCATGAATGGTATTCAATGAAAGTTTTAGGCTAATAATAACCATCTTTCATGATCTTGAGAGTTGTCCTTAGAGAAAAGTGACCTCCTTCTTCTCCATTATGAAACTCATGCAAAAATTTCTCTATTTGATCTATTTTAATGCATCTCAAGAGAACACCATTCACATCTTTCCTAAATAATATTCCGTCAATGACCACAAAGGGAATCGACTGTAGTCTAAAATACCTTCTTTTATATTTTCTAAATCTATGAGGAATTGCCATGTTTGGAGAAAGTTGACTACATCATGAGTCCAAAAATAGTAAGTGAAGCACCAAATGGTTGTTCTTGATCATGGTGAAGCATGAGAATGGCTTCATCATCTATATGTTATCTCGAGACTAACTATTCACATAGTCTTTTCCTTGAACCATATTAGTCACCCTTATTTCCACATCATATTCCATTACTTTAGTTATCCAACCAAATCTTTTCTCATTTAGGTCCTTGTTCAAAAGGAAGTCTTTCACACTAGCATGTGAAACTAGTAGATGGATCTTGTTGTTGGATATCAAATGTTTGAACTTATTCAAGATTCTTATAACATCTAGGGCATGTTTTTCAACAAATGAGTATCTCACCTCATAATCCTTTAGAATTTGACTAAAAATGCAACATGATGTTCCAAATTTTTTCAATCATATGTACTAGTATAAAAATATTGTTTGTATGCCTCAAAGGAATAAAAGGTGAAATCCTTTGAGAAATCAAGATTAATGAGAGTTGTGGACTATACAATTTCTTGCTTTATAGCTCCAAATATGTGCGGGCTTAGCCCCTCTTTGAGGCAAGAAAGCGGCTGGTTTATTGCTATTTCTACTAGCGAGGAACCTATGCAAGTCTCACAGATTCTGCCTTGGGGTTGGGATCTCATCCCGGTAGAGTATTCCAAGCTGCGAAAAGAAAGGAATGAAAGAGGGAGAAGAGAAAGAACAGATCCGAAGGGAGAAAAGAAATGAATTCCAAAGCGAAAAGGTCGGAAGATTTATGTTTTTAGTTTGGTAGTAAGCAGAGCCAAACCTACTTGCATAAATAAACAAAGCAATCTTGATAAACAAATGACGGAAAAGTAGATATGAATCCAGCAGATTAAACACATACGAGATCTAACGTAAGAAAGATCTAATGTATAACACAACTATTGAGCACAAAGTCGAATAATTGTATTATTTGTTCTTTTACATTACAAGAAAGCTCAAAGTCTTTCTCTCCTCACTTCTATTTCTATCTAAAAAATGTTCACCCCGAATACAACAAGTATTCTCATATTTATAGAAAGGAGGGAGAGAGAAGGCAAAATGGAGCCAACCACTTATTTACAAGATATTTACAAAATATCTAAAAGTCATGTTGACTTTGACAACTTGGTGGATGACATCATCCCATGATGCAACATGGATGATGTCATCATTTGTGCTTGAACACATTTTAGACATTTCGAAAAGAAAGTCGGAGAATAGAGAGAAGAAGAAGAAGAAGAAGAAGCTACTCATCATCATCATCCTGGGCGAAAAGGGGTTGCTGTTTACGATCTTTGCTCGGGTGATGATATGTGGGCTGAGCGCGGTATTCCAAAAACTTGCTGATCATTGGCCCAAATTGATCTTGTGATGGATCCTTGTGCCGTTCAGCGATTGCTTGCGCAAGTCTCCCGCTCGTCTATGAGCTTTTCCGGGAGTTTGGAATAATCTTTCTCCGCCTCGATAAGGAACCCGATGAAGTCTCTGAGGCGGTAGGTTGTTGATAGATTCGGTGTCGAACGTGACCTCACGGCCTGTCCCTTGAGAGGCATCTCCTTGAAAATCCGGATAGTGTCATCGGTGATCTCAAGGTAAGGGAAGGAGTGAGCAACCACAGTCATGGCGAGGACAATTTTCTCCATTTGATGCATTGCATCCAGGGGCCTCTTCCTTTACCTTGTCTATCTTTTCTAAAACAAATTCCAGCTGATCTATCGATAGTCAGTGGACATAGTTTTGTTGAGGGCCCTTGGATGACCGAAGACTCGAACTTGACCAGATCTTGGTGAGCAGTCGAACATTTGTTGGAAGGTTTCGTCTTTGAGTCTAGCATGTTCTAACTCTTCGATATCGGACTGCTAATGCTTGGAGTTCCTTATTCGCCTTCTCGATGTTTAAGTATAAACCCGATATACTCGGCGATTACTCTTTCACTATCCTTGAGGATCTGGCTCCTCCAAGCGAAACACCATACCACTTTCTCCGATCTTTGAATACTCATTGATCTTCTCTGGTGAGCACTCGGGAGTCTCGGCGGCGATTGTGGGAGGTGCACTCCCCATCTTACGTAAGGCTTGGCAGTACTTGTTCTGCTCCTTCAGTAGCCTTTTCTCCTCTTTCGTTTCCTGAAGCTTTTTGCAGAGTGCATCAACTGCGGAAAGAGCTTCTCCCTGGAGACTTTCTGAGGATGTCCCCATTGTGACTTGGGTCACGGTGAAATCTGTCGGAGACAGATCTTCTTTCTCTTTGAGGGGGTTGGGGTACACTATTTCCATGACTCTCTCACCTGCAGCGCTCTTTGAGAAGCGTGTAACCGGCTTGTGCTTCTTTGCTCCTTTAGCCGGAATGACCAAAAAGTCCATCGGAGCGATGGGGACTTTCCTCTTTTGTTGGCTCAGCTGCTGAGAAATCCAAGCTGGTCCTATAGAAGAAGGACCAGAGACAGAGGGGGAGGCAGCAACGGTAGAAGAGGGGAAAAACGTGGAGACACGCGGCGGCGGCATGGAAAGAATAGCCGAAGAAATGTCCACGGGAGGAAGGGGAACCGCAACTGCAGAAGACATAGGAAGGGAAGGGAGCTCGGAGATGAGGGAAGAAATAGAGGAAGACAAATCAGCGAGGGAGGAGAAGATAGATGAAGAAGCAGGGGAAAGGGTAGAAGAAGGGGCAGAGGACACGACCAAAGGGATGGTCGTTTGAGTCACTCGAGGAGGAAGGAAGAGAAGAAGAAGGGATAGAAGGGACCTCTGAAGTTGTAGCGCCTTGCCGACATCACAGGTGGATGGGCGTATAGGACTATCCTCTGTCAATTCCTCATCAAGAGTTATGACTTGTTCGGCTCGAGGAAGAGGACTTTCGGGGCTTCCTCTGAATGGTGCTAGGTTCACCTTCTGCACCTTTGCCTTTCAGCTGCTTCTTTGACCTTGGAGGTGCGTTGCCCAAAGGGGAAGTTGTGAAATCTACCCCGAGGTAGATTAGTCCGTTCATGCGGCACCAATGCTCTGTTCTTCGCATAGTCTCCTTGACCCTCTCCTCGGTTGTTTGAGGAGCCTTGTTTCTGTCAATGGCGGGAAGGGCCAATTGTCCCCATCGTGTCATTATACACCTTATCTACTTCATCTTCCGTAGTCTGAAGCCTTCGGGGACAATGGCCACTCCGTATTGGATGATTTCCTCCAATGCTAAGCGCGAATGATCCTTTCTTCGAGTTCCACCTCATGGAGAACGTCGATGTAAATATCCTCAATTTGAGGGACATGGATCGGATCGAGCTTCGCTTTTGGCAGGCAACTTCTTGGGTCGAAGGTAGGCCTGGCTGGGAAGTCATGCTTCAAGTTGAGTAGCTCCAGCTCTGCGAACATTTCCTTCGCCTTATGGTGGGTGGAGCATGTGTATCGGCCCACTTTGAGGGGGAAAGGAGTTCCACCCTTCTTTCTTTTGAGGCACTTCTCATGGTATGTGACCAGCTGTCTTGACAGTTCTAGTAGAATCAGCTTAGGCCCAGCATACCTTGGTAGCCTGGTTGGCTCTCCCAAAAAGTTGGCAGCCCTTAGATAGGTGAACGTGGGAAATTGGGTGAACAGGGCCCCCCATTTCTCTGTGACTGCCACTATGTTCTTGGTCGTCCGGCTATGAGTCATGTTTGGCCTCAGTAGGCAGATGACATGATAGAAGAATGCATCGTTAACTTTTGCGAAATGTTGGATGCTATTCTCCAGCCTCAGCTCTGGATAGTAATCAAATATCTTGGCCTGAGGCCATACTCCACTTCGGTTCAGCCCCGGATAATCCCTTCTTGTGCGCTGACTGCGCGCATAGACTACATAGGAGTTCATATGGAACACTCCTGTTGTGGCGAACTGTTGTAGCTGCTCAGAGATGGTGCTGCTGATTATTTCACCCCAGCAAAAGCGCTGATCGGGCAAATTCTTATTCATTGTCTCCAGGTACCGCAGCATCCACTTATGGAAATAGTGGGCATCTGAAAGCCCGAAGACTCTGCTCAGGAAAGTGATAGTATCACTGAGTTCCTCTGAGAAATCACTTCGGTGGATAGTCTGAGGCCACCGGGTCACCACCTTCTTATTCTTTAGGTAGACCTCATTCATCAACTGCATGCACTGGTCTTCGTTGTCTTCCCAGGCCTTGATGCATTCTCGTTGGCTAACAGCCACGTAGTTCCGGTGATGAGGGATGCCAAGTATCAACTCAAAGTGACGGGCAGTGAGGTTTATGACTGCCTCGCCCTTACTGTTCTCGACACATCTTGTGTCCTTGTTGTAACATTGCGCAATCACCATCATGAATTCGTTGTTTACAGTGGCGACGGGGATTCCTCCGTGAAGTGCAGGGCACTTTGCCTATTAACTTGTCCATCCATGGACTTCTTGTAACTTTTTGAGTCCTAACCCAGAACTCATCCATGTCAATGTGACCCAATTGAGTCTCTGACATCCATCTTGCACTCGGCTGTGATTCGGGCATCGACCCTCGATATTTGTATTTCATCTCTTCTTACATCGAACAGCTTTTCCTCTTGGTTTGGTGGGCTTCTTGCTTGCGTAGACATGTGTTCTTTCGAACTCGATTGCTGATCTGCACGAAGAAGAAGTGAGACCCAATCAAAAAGGTTGAATTAGTCATTTGATCTTCCATTGGAAAGCTAGCAGAAGAAAGAGTTAGAGATTTTAAGGCTCAGGGCGCGGGAAAAATGCAACTGGCAGGCCAAATAGATAAGGCGCACAGAAAAGGAATGTTGCAGAGGTTATATTGGCGCCAAAGGCGCATGGCGCATGGATGAAGCAGGTTGCATTTTATAGCAGGGCGCACAGGAAATGCGTGTTACATTGGGGTTCGGTGCGCCTTTTGGCGCATGGGAAGATTGTGTAACATTAACAAATGGTGCGCCAAAGGCTTTGGCGCGGCGCATGAAGGTTTTACACAACATTATGTTCTGCTATGATGGAGGGTGCGCCGCGCCTTTCTAACTTTATACTCGCGCGAATAAGGCTTGTGTTGCATGAAAGCTGGGTGCGCCCTTTGGCGCATGGAAACATTATGCGGCATGGATATAAAGGGTGCGTCGAAGGCTTTTTAAGGAGGCGCGGGATTTAGACTTGTAGCATGCAAAAAGGGCGCGCCATTGAGGCGCATGAGTTCTAGGTGCAGCATGACAAGAGGGTGCGCCATTGGCGCGGGTTTTGTTCATGTAACATGGCGGGTAAGTGCGCGAGGGCGCATGTTTTTTTGCAAAAAAACAGCGCCGATGCGCCATGAACTACACTAACTACTCAAATATTTTCTATTCTTTCTTCCACTTCGAAGATAGCATGGACAGAGGGTTTCATATAAAAAGTCTAGCAGACCAAGCCCTTTCAAAACAGCTCCCTTTCAGCAGATCTGGAAAGAGGAGGGAGGAAGGAGGAAAGAAAAAGGAAAACGGGACAGGCGCAGGGGAAACCAGCTCAAACATATCTCACTTAAAAGCAGGCCAGCAAACCAAAACATAGACCAAGAAACACCCAGACCAAGAACACAAAAGCACAAAATGGAAAAGAGGAGAACCTCTTACCTCGAATATATATCAAAAAAATTGAAGAGCGGGTCCACGGGCGATGACAACGATAGAGCGGTGACAAATCCAGAGCAATCACGTGTTTTGACAAAAAGGAATGAAAATGACATTGGGCGCGCTTGATATTTATAGAAAAACTTGTCATCAATGCGCCACCACTTTTGAAATGGCGCATGAAAACTGCTTGTCGGCGGGGGAAAGTGTGCGCCCTTTGGCGCACGAAGTAAGTATCGACAACGAGAAAGAATGAGCGCGCCTTTGGCGCACCGTATGCATTATCGACATGAAGTTATGTGCGCCCTTTGGCGCACAAAACTTGGTGTAACACATAGATTATATGCGCCCTTTGGCGCAGAAAGACGTGTTAACATGGAAAACCATGCGCGAAAGGCTTTTAAGGGGCGCACCAAAACTTGGTGTTCTGAGGGCAAATCCATGCGCCCACCAAAAAAGGCTCAAAAAGACTAAGTTCGAAAACTAGATTTCCCGGGAAGGGACTTTCGACGTTTGAGCGGGGATCCTAACGAGGGATCGAAACAAAATTTTCCGTATGGTTATCGGTAAAATTGCCCTTGTCAATTTTACGGGATAACAGGTGGCTCTTTAGGGACTATCCACGAGCGAACTCGGGGTAGAGAATCCCGATTCACATGTGCCTATCCATTGGGTAACAGTCAAAAACAAGGGGGACCGGAGGAGAGAGCAGAAAGAAACACACGACAAACCGAAAGCAAACACACGACGAAAGCAAACACACGACGAAAGCAAACACACAACGAAAATAAACTGTACAAAGAAGAGAGCAAGCTCTACTTCCTGAAGATCTTGAGATGTTGCCCGCTATAGGGAAGCGGGAGTTCAGCTCCATCCAGATACGAGAGATAGAAACTATTCTCTCCATTGAGTTGCTTGATTTTGAAGGGCCCTCTCCATAGGGAATCAAATTTTCCGTGCATGCCCTTTGGCTCTCTTCGCTTGTCCCATAAGAGGACAAGATCTCCCACTTGAAAATTTCTCTGCTTGGCCTTCTTGTCAAAAAGCCTCTTTACTTGATTCTGATGTTCAGTGATCCTGTCGACCACTCTTACTCTCTTTTCTTCAAGTTCCGCCAGATACATAATTCTCTTTTCTAGAGAATTCTGAAAAGTTTCATCTTCGATTACTCGTGCCAAGCGTAGAGCAGGAAGTTCGGCAGAAATGGGAAGTTCGGCATCAGTGCCATATAACACTTGAAAAGGTGACATGCCGAGAGATCTCTTGGGGGTAATGCGGTCCGCCCACAAAGCGTCGTACAAAGACTTGTGCCACATCCGCTGATTCTCATCTACTAATTTCCGTATGATGGTCACCAAGTTCTTATTACTGGATTCCGCCTGACCATTTCCCTGAGGGTAATAATCCGAGGCATGTGCTAAAGTTATTCCATATTCATAGCAAAAACTAATAACTTCTCGGGAGGAGAAGTTAGAAGCATTATCAGCAACGATTTTGTTTGGAACGCCGAACCTGACAATGATATTTTCTTTGATAAAACTGCAAACCACCTCAGAAGTGGCATGCTTGACAGGTATGGCTTCCACCCACTTGGTGAAGTAATCCGTTGCTGTAAGGACATAGCTATGTCCAGCACTCGATTGAGGATTGAGTGCGCCAATAAAATCAATTCCCCATTGCCTGAATGGTTCATTGATGATGACCGGCCTTAGGGGAAGGGCAGCCAACTTGGGCTTGCCGACGAATTGCTGACAGGGTTCACACTTTGCCACCCAGGTAGCCGCATCTTGAAAGAGCGTCGGCCAATAGTACCTGGCTCGAATGATCTTGTGTCTGTATCACGGAAGAAGAAAAATGGCCTCCACAGGCTGAATTGTGAAAACTTTCAGCGATTTTACTTGCTTTGGGGCTTGTCAACACATCGCGAGAAGACACCGTCTATCCGCGCTTATATAAACCGTCATCCCGAGATGACATATTTAGCTTCTCTCGAGCTTTATAGTGCGCTTCTCCTTTGCAGTTAGGTGCATTGGGCATTCGCCGTAGGTAAGGAAGAAAGCAATGTCGGAGTACCACTCGTCACTAGTTGCAACAAACAGAACTAGAGGCAGAGAATCAGGCTCCTCTAGAGGGCTTTGCTCTTCGTTTGCACAATCCTCTTTTCCTTTAGGACCTTCTAAATTTTCATTTTCAGCCATTAGCTGACACAGGCCTTTACCCCTTACCAGCTTGGTTGGTTTAATATCCAGGTCATATTCCTGGACCTTTGCGATCCAATTCCCTCTCAAACTTCCTAACTCCTGCTGAGTTAGAATTGATTTCACCGCCGTGTCAGGGACCAGCACTACCGTATGCGAGTTCAGAATGTAATACCTGAAATTCTTCACTGCTTTGACAACGGCAAAGGCATGCTTTTCCAGCTGAGTCATTTTCAGTTCGTGAGGCTTGAGAGGAGAACTCATGAATGCGATTGGAGATTCAATATCCTCCGAGTTCTTTTGCATTAGGATTGCAGACACAGTATGTTCGGAGGCGTAACTATACATAATGAAGTTCTTGGAGAAATCCGGACATACCAGGACCGGTGCATGGGCAACAGAAGTTTTTATTTCTTCAAATGACCTTTTCCCTTCTTCACTCCATCTGAAAGTGGGTGATCCTTTCATCATGTTCAGTATGTGGCGGGTCTTTTCAGCAAAATCAGGAACAAAACGCCTGAGAAAGTTCACCTTTCCGAAGAAAGAATGAACACCAGTCTTGCTTGTAGGCAGAGTAAGGCTCTGAATAGCTTTAACCCTTTCAATATCTATCTTCGTTCCTTCTTTGCTAACCACATGGCCTAGCAATTTCCCTTCCGTAACCCCAAAAACAGACTTTTTGGGATTTAGGGAAATTCCATGTTCTCGGCATCTGGCCAGTACTTGCTCTAAGTGATCACAATGATCACTTCGTTGTTTAGAGAACACGGTTAAGTCATCTAGATAAACTACTGATGACTTTTCCCATCATACCTTTAAATCACGAAGTCCATGGCCCATTGAAAAGTAGCACCAGCATTAGTCAGGCCAAAAGGCATCCTGCTGTAGGCAAATGTACCCCAGGGAGTAGTGAATGCTGTTTTGAATTGATCTTCAGGCGAGACTTCAATCGATTGTAGCTTTGAAAAACCATCAAGCATAGACACATTTACGATCCGATTCTTGCTTGCGAGAACTTGATCCATTATCGGAAGAGGGTAGTTGTCTTTCGTGAAGCTTGATTCAAGTTTGGAAGTCTACGCATATGCGTATCTCGCCGTTTTCTTGCGCCTTTGCAATGGCACAATATTGGCTACCCAAGTGCTTTGTGATGGATAGGGAAGATGATTCTTGCATCTAGCATCTTGAATTTCGGCTGGATGGTGCCGAAATCTTCGGATTATAGTGCCTTTGCTTGGCGGAAGGCTTTGACATCGTCTTTCAGGAATATCGTCTTTGAACGTCCTTTGGCTTGAAGGACTTTAAATCGGCATAGGACCATGCCAATACATCCATATATTTCTTGACAACTTGACAAATTTCCGCTTCTCTTGGTGTGCAACATTTGCCAATGTTTACAAATCGCGGTGTGCCTCCGAACCTATATTGGTAGTTACTGTCTGCGGAGATGAGTCGGGATCATCTCGCCTCTTCTTTTTCACAAAACGGTCATGCACATCAAGCAGGCGCTCCGGAGAAACCGAGGCCCTTTGGAATTTTATTCCCTTTGGTGACATATGCCGTCGTTCTCCTTTGTTTCGTGGTTTTGGTGTTGATTGATTCACGGCATGTAGAGGTGGATCCTTGAAATACAACTCGTCAAAATTTTCTGATTTTTCGAGAAAAGGCAATGAGTTGATTATCGTCGTTGAATACTTGCCAATGCTGAGAGTTGTCCGGTACGCTCGGGTGGAAAACCACCTCAATGGTGTATTTGTCCATTTTCAAACCCGGGTGTGGGAGCATGAGAGATGCTGAAACGGCCAATGAATCGGCCATGTCATTTTGAGCTCTTGGAATTGCTCCTATTGAAAAAGCATCAAATTCTTCGATGCTGTCCCATACTGCGTTGCGGTAGTGCCTGAGCCTTTCATTTCTCACTTGGTAAATCCTTTTGACCTGATTTACAACTAGCTCGGCATCACCTTGTACTTTTAGATTTTTTATTCCTCTTTCCTTTGCGGCTTGCATACCAAGTAAGAGAGACTCATACTCAGCGGTATTGTTAGTGTTGAAAAACTGCAATTTGAAAGAGAGAGAATCACCTCCTCTTCGGGAGATATCGGCACAACTCCGGCCACATCCACTAGTCGCGCAACTGCCATCAAATTGCAAGGTCTAGATCTCATTAAGGTCCTTTTCTTGAACAAAAACGCCCTTTGTACCTGTCTCGGTAGATAAGAAGTAGTTCCCCAACCACGATGATTCAAAAAGGATTTGAGCTTTGGGATCTTGAGCTAGTGACCAAGTACTTCTTTTGGGATTAGGCTCTAAAGTTAGTTACGCCTTTGATGGAATTCTAGCTTTAGACCAGTCCATGTGAATTTCTCCGCCTTAACTTCGCTGCAAAAACTCCTTCCCAGCCAAAAAATTCCATAAATTTCTTTGGAATGTCGGCGGCGAGAATGGTCATCTTTACCCTCTTTTCGAGGGAATCTGCGAACGCAAATTGCGCGTCTTTGATTTGGCCAATCAATGGCACTTGCTTGGTTTCCATGAATAACATCTGCCGAAAGGTTTGGTAAGAGTGAGGCCCAAAGCATGGGTGACTTTCACGGCATAACGTTGTCGAAGCTCGGAATCAATTATCGGATTGCTCAACTTATGGCCGTTGATTAGGAGAGAGAGATAGAAAGGTTCTATCTTGCACGATGCGAGATGTTGAAGCAACATTTATGTGGGATTCGGGAGGAGTGGAAAGGATTCCTTTTGGGGAAACTGTTTAGATGTAACACTTGACTCTAATATATTTAGTTAATCTTACAAGTTGTTCGGGATTTTGGTGAAGATACTCGGCTTGGACATTTGGATCTTGGTCTTTTTGCATGATCTATTATATCGAAATGCGCGGCAAGGGTTGCGTTGGTGAGGAATGAGTCCTTCACTTCGCGATGGTGGAGCAGGGTTCTTGATCTTGATAGGAATATGAGGGGCTGATTCGGAGGAGAGATGGGCGGAAAAGACTTCTTTGCAAAAAGACTTAACGAGGAATTGAGTAGGAAGAGGATTACCTCTTCTAACAATGGTTGGAGGCACGTTTGACACGACCTTCTCATACGCACATGGGCAGCAACTTCCGCTTCCTTTCCTTGCGAGCGGGTAAAAACAGCATAGGATTGTCCGCTTGCATAGCCCTGAGTACTCTCTTCTTCATCAGATTCATCCTCATCAAATTCCATGTATCCAATAGTGGAGTCGCGGTCGGCTCTCACCGACATCTTGATCATCTTCGTCTTGAGGCGAAGATTCTTCATATCTTGCTCTTCCTCTTCAATTTTGGCCAAGCATTGGCCGGAGGAGCTTGGCGCCAACCGTGGAGCAGTTGCAGGTAGACGCGGTCTTTGTGAAACATTGTTGGGAACAAAACTCCTTCGTGGAACGTCTCGGTATGAGGAACTAGGAGCCTGGGCCAACTGCTTTTTCAATGCGAGCAGATCATTCGCCATCTTTTGGAATGCTTCGGATCGAAGTAGCGAAGTAGCGAGAGGATCGAAGATTTGGACTTTGATGATTCCTTTCTCAACTCGCCAGATATTATCAAATTGTCTTCTATCCGGATGGCGGCAGCCTGAGCGAGAGGTAGAGTAGCTACTCGCTCTTGAAGGAGCAAGAAGCTAACTTTTGAGCTCATGGCGTTCACGAAGAAACACTTCTGATTCTCCGGTGTTGGAAGCATGGCAGTAGGGACACGGTTGATTAATGCATTGAACCGGGTGATAAAATCGCGCATGGTCTCATTTGCCTCCTTCTTCAGGTGAGTGATTCGTGATAACAATGCAAATGCATCCTCTGAAGGCTTGTATCTGTCTTCGAAAGCATCCCGCAAGGTGGCCCAACTGGTGATAGATCCGGCTGGCAAATGCTGAAACCATTCGGCTGCGGGCCCTTGTAGAGTTTCCAAAAAAGGTGAACCGACACATCTTCGTGAGTCACGTCCAAAATCTTGCATGACATAATGAAAGCGAGATATGTGGGAATCCGTGCTTTGATTTCCGCTCCGTCGAATTTGGGAAAATTCTTTACATTTCCGTGAGGGAGCGCGTGAAGCTGATGTGGTAATGCGAGAGGACCCATAGCATTTCCCCATGGTACCGCCATTTGAAAGGCTGGAAAAAGCACACGAGTGGGAGGGTGGTTCCAGCGAGCTGAGCGTGAGGCACTTCTGAAAGGGATGTAGATGTTCCTTGCAAAAGACTTTTCTTCGTGGAGGTGAGACACTCTGGATGACCGGCTAGCGAGCTTAGCGCGCTGAAAAAACGTGCGGTGTTATGCTGAATTGTGCCTTTGAAGCGGATCGAAAGTAGGATCAACTTCCCCACGGGCTCTCCTGCTGCGCGTAAAGGTTTCACTTGCCAGCGTACCTTTCAGATCTGCGATATTATGGCGCAGATTTAAACTTTATTTTTGGGTGTACTTGCTGATTTTCTGGTTTTTCTGACAAAAACCAGCAGCAAATACTTTTCTGAATATTTAAATACTATCCTCTTCGAAAAACCGATTGCGGTTAATGACAAATAACAGCGAGGATAAGATGGCAGGGAAGAATAGCAGGCTGATTTTCAGATCTGATTTTTAATTTTTCAGAGGGTTTTGAACTTTTTGGAAAATAGTCAAAAATTCAGATCTACGAAAAAATGTTAATTTTGATAAAAACTCAGCGAACTAAAGATCTGTAACTATGCCCGATCTACGGATCTCAGAAGAAAATTTTCCATTTTAGGCACTTTTGCAAATTTTTGGATTTTCAACAAAAGTGCGATTTGCAAGCAGCGGTGATTTTCTTATATTTTTACGATTTTATATTATACCACCACCATAGATCATGAGATCTATCCGTTCCCAGTAGTCGCCAAAAACTGTTGGTCCGAAAATGCATCGCGCGGACGAGATCTATGGATAGGCAGAGCCAACGGTGTTGCGGGGGCTTAGCCCCTCTTTGAGGCAATGCGAAAGCTGGTTTATTGCTATTTCTACTAGCGGGAACCTATGCAAGTCTCACAGATTACTGCCTTCGGGGTTGGGATCTCATCCCGATAGAGTGTTCAGTGCTGAAAAGAAAGGAATGAAAGAGGGAGAAGAGAAAGAACAGATCCGAAGGGAGAAAAGAAATGAATTCCAAAGCGAAAGGTCGGAAGATTTATGTTTTTAGTTTGGTAGTAAACAGAGCCAAACCTACTTGCATAAATAAACAAAGCAATCTTGATAAACAAATGACGGAAAAGTAGATATGAATCCAGCAGATTAAACACATACGAGATCTAACGTAAGAAAGATCTAATGTATAACACACTATTGAGCACAAAGTCGAATAATTGTATTATTTGTTCTTTTACATTACAAAAAGCTCAAAGTCTTTCTCTCCTCACTTCTATTTCTATCTAAAAATGTTCACCTTTGAATACAACAAGTATTCTCATATTTATAGAAAATGAGGGAGAGAGAAGGCAAAATGGAGCCAACCACTTATTTACAAGATATTTACAAAATATCTAAAAGTCATGTTGACTTTGACAACTTGGTGGATGACATCATCCCATGATGCAACATGGATGATGTCATCATTTGTGCCAACACATTTTAGACATTTCGAAAAGAAAGTCGGAGAATAGAGAGAAGAAGAAGAAGAAGAAGAAGCTACTCATCATCATCATCCTGCGGCCGAAAAGGGGTTGCCTGTTTCTGATGCTGCTCAGGTGATGATATGTGGAACTGAGCGCGGTATTCCAAAAACTTGCTGATCATTGGCCCAAATTGATCTTGTGATGGATCCTTGTGCCGTTCACTGATTGCTTCGCAAGTCTCCCGCTCGTCTATGAGCTTTTCCGGGAGTTTGGAATAATCTTTCTCCGCCTCGATAAGGAACCCGATGAAGTCCCTACAGGCCAGTAGGTTGTTGATAGATTCAGTGTCGAACGTGACCTCTGGCCCTGTCCCTTGAGAGGCTATCTCCTTGAAAATCCGGATAGTGTCATCAGCTGATCTCAAGGTAAGGGAAGGAGTGAGCAACCCTGGAGTCATGGCGAGGACAATTTTCTCCATTTGATGCATTGCATCCAGGGCCTCTTCCTTTACCTTGTCTATCTTTTCTAAAACAAATTCTAGCTGATCTATCGATAGTCAGAGTGGACATAGTTTTGTTGAGGGCCCTTGGATGACCGAAGACTCGAACTTGACCGGATCTTGGTGAGCAGTCGAACATTTGTTGGAAGGTTTCGTCTTTGAGTCTAGCATGTTCTAACTCTTCGATATCGGACTGCTAATGCTTGGAGTTCCTTATCGCCTTCTCGATGTTTAAGTATAAGCTGATATACTCGCGATTACTCTTTCACTATCCTTGAGGATCGGCTCCTCAAGAAAGCAGCCATACCACTGCTCGCCGATCTTTGAATACTCATTGATCTTCTCTGGTGAGCAGCTCGGGAGTCTCGGCGCGATTGTGGGAGGTGCACTCCCCATCTTACGTAAGGCTTAGGCAGTACTTGTTACTGCTCCTTGATAGCCTTTTCTCCTCTTTCGTTTCTGAAGCTTTTGCGAGAGTGCATCAACTGCGGAAAGAGCTTCTCCCTGGAGACTTTCTGAGGATGTCCCCATTGTGACTTGGGTCACGGTGAAATCTGTCGGAGACAGATCTTCTTTCTCTTTGAGGGGGTTGGGGTATGCTATTTCCATGACTCTCTCACCTGCAGCGCTCTTTGAGAAGCGTGTAACCGGCTTGTGCTTCTTTGCTCCTTTAGCCGGAATGACCGAAAAGTCCATCGGAGCGATGGGGACTTTCCTCTTTTGTTGGCTCAGCTGCTGAGAAATCCAAGCTGGTCCTATAGAAGAAGGACCAGAGACAGAGGGGGAGGCAGCAACGGTAGAAGAGGGGAAAAACGTGGAGACACGCGGCGGCGGCATGGAAAGAATAGCCGAAGAAATGTCCACGGGAGGAAGGGGAACCGCAAGCTGCAGAGAAGACATAGGAAGGAAGGGAGCTCGGAGATGAGGGAAGAAATAGAGAAAGACAAATCAGCGAGGAGGAGAAGATAGATGAAGAAGCGGGGAAAGGGTAGAAGAAGGGGCGGAGGACACGACCAAAGGGATGGTCGTTTGAGTCACTCGAGGAGGAAGGAAGAGAAGAAGAAGGGATAGAAGGGACCTCTGAAGTTGTAGCGGCCTTGACATCACAGGTGGATGGGCGTATAGGACTATCCTCTGTCGATTCCTCATCAAGAGTTATGACTTGTTACGCTCACGAGGAAGAGGACTTTCGGGGGCTTCCTCTACGAATGGTGCTAGGTTCACCTTACGCACCTTTGCCTTTCAATGCTTCTTTGACCTTGGAGGTGCGTTGCCCAAAGGGAAGTTGTGAAATCTACCCAGAGGTAGATTAGTCCGTTCATGCGGCACCAATGCTCTGTTCTTCTTCATAGTCTCCTTGACCCTCTCCTCAATTGTTTGAGGAGCCTTGTTTCTGTCAATGGCGGGAAGGGCCAATTGTCCCCATCTGTGTCATTATACACCTTATCTACTTCATCTTCCGTAGTCTGGAAGCCTTCGGGGACAATGGCCACTCCGTATTGGATGATTTCCTCCAATGCTAAGCGCGAATGATCCTTTCTTCTGAGTTCCACCTCATGGAGAACGTCAATGTAAATATCCTCAATTTGAGGGACATGGATCGGATCGAGCTTCGCTTTTGGCAAGCAACTTCTTGGGTCGAAGGTAGGCCTGGCAGGAAGTCATGCTTCAAGTTGAGTAGCTCCAGCTCTGCGAACATTTCCTTCGCCTTATGGTGGGTGGAGCATGTGTATCGGCCCACTTTGAGGGGGAAAGGAGTTCCACCCTTCTTTCTTTTGAGGCACTTCTCATGGTATGTGACCAGGTGTCTTGTGAGTTCTAGTAGAATCGGCTTAGGCCCAGCATACCTTGGTAGCTGGTTGGCTCTCCCAAAAAGTTGGCAGCCCTTAGATAGGTGAACGTGGGAAATTGGGTGAAACAGGGCCCCCATTTCTGTGGCTTGCCACTATGTTCTTGGTCGTCCATTTATGAGTCATGTTTGGCCTCGGTGGCGAGATGACATGATAGAAGAATGCATCGTTAACTTTTGCGAAATGTTGGATGCTATTCTCCACCTCGGCTACGGATAGTAATCAAATATCTTGGCACGAGGCCATACTCCACCAGTTCAGCCCCGGATAATCCCTTGCGACGCGTTGCGGCATAGACTACATAGGAGTTCATATGGAACACTCTGTTGTGGCGAACTGTTGTGGCTTTGCTCGAGAGATGGTCTTGCTGATTATTTCACCCAAAAGCGATCGGGCAAATTCTTATTCATTGTCTCCAAGTACCGCAGCATCCACTTATGGAAATAGTGGGCATCTGAAAGCCCGAAGACTCTGCTCAGGAAAGTGATAGTATCACTGAGTTCCTCGAGAAATCACTTCGGTGGATAGTCTGAGGCCACCGGGTCACCACCTTCTTATTCTTTAGGTAGACCTCATTCATCATTGCACTGCATGCCTTGGTCTTCGTTGTCTTCCCGGCCTTGATGCATTCTCGTTGGCTAACACCACGTAGTTCCGTGATGAGGATGCAAGTATCAACTCAAAGTGACGGGCAGTGAGGTTTATGACTACCTCGCCCTTACTGTTCTCGACACATCTTGTGTCTTTGTTGTAACATTGCGCAATCACCATCATGAATTCGTTGTTTACAGTGCTGACGGGGATTCCTCCGGTGAAGTGCAGGGCACTGCCTATTAACTTGTCCATCCATGGACTTCTTGTAACTTTTTGAGTCCTAACCCAGAACTCATCCATGTCAATGTGACCCAATTGAGTCTCTGACATCCATACTGCACTCAGCCTGTGATTCGGGCATCCTGACCCTCTGATATTTGTATTTCATCTCTTCTTATCGACTTAGCTTTTCCTCTTGGTTTGGTGGGCTTCTTGCTTGACGTAGACATGTGTTCTTTCGAACTCAGTTGCTGATCTGCATGAAGAAGAAGTGAGACCCAATCCAAAAAGGTTGAATTAGTCATTTGATCTTCCATTGGAAAGCTAGCAGAAGAAAGAGTTAGAGATTTTAAGGCTCAGGGCGCGGGAAAAATGCAACTGGCAGGCCAAATAGATAAGGCGCACAGAAAAGGAATGTTGCGAGAGGTTATCTTTTGGCGCCCAGGCGCATGGCGCATGGATGAAGCAGGTTGCATTTTATAGCAGGGCGCACAGGAAATGCGTGTTACATTGGGGTTCGGTGCGCCTTTTGGCGCATGGGAAGATTGTGTAACATTAACAAATGGTGCGCCAAAGGCTTTGGCGCGGCGCATGAAGGTTTTACACAACATTATGTTCTGCTGATGGAGGTGTGCCCGCGCCTTTCTAACTTTATACTCGCGCGAATAAGGCTTGTGTTGCATGAAAGCTGGGTGCGCCCTTTGGCGCATGGAAACATTATGCAGCATGGATAAAGGGTGCGCCAAAGGCTTTTAAGGAGGCGCGGGATTTAGACTTGTAGCATGCAAAAAGGGCGCGCCATTGAGGGCGCATGAGTTCTAGGTGCAGCATGACAAGAGGGTGCGCCATTGGCGCGGGTTTTGGTCATGTAACATGGCGGGTAAGTGCGCCGAGGGGCGCAACTGTTTTTGTTGCAACAAAACGCGCCAGTGCGCCATAGAACTACACTAACTACTCAAATATTTTCATTCTTTCTTCCACTTGAAGATAGCATGGACAGAGGGTTTCATATAAAAGTCTAGCGAGACCAAGCCCTTTCAAAACAGCTCCCTTTCGGCGGATCTGGAAAGAGGGAGGAAGGAAGGAGGAAAGAAAAAGGAACAGGACAGCGCAGGGGAAACCAGCTCAAACATATCTCACTTAAAACAGGCCAGCAAACCAAAACATAGACCAAGAAACGCCCAGACCAAGAACACAAAAGCACAAAATGGAAAAGAGGAGAACCTCTTACTAATATATAAAAAATTGAAGAGCGGGTCCACGGGCGATGACAATGACGAGAGCGGTGACAAATCCAGAGCAATCACGTGTTTTGACAAAAAGGAATGAAAATGACATTGGGCGCGCTTGCGATATTTATAGAAAAACTTGTCATCAATGCGACCACTTTTGAAATGGCGCATGAAAACTACTGTCGGCGGGGAAAGTGTGCGCCCTTTGGCGCACGGAAGTATTCGACAACGAGAAGAATGAGCGCGCCTTTGGCGCCATGCGTATGCATTATCGACATGAAGTTATGTGCCCTTTGGCGCACAAAACTTGTGTAACACATAGATTATATGCGCCCTTTGGCGCACCAAAAAACGTGTTAACATGGAAAACCATGCGCGAAAGGCTTTTAAGGGGCGCACCAAAACTTGGTATTCTGAGGGCAAATCCATGCGCCCGGCCAAAAAAGCTCAAAAAGACTAAGTTCAAAAACTAGATTTCCCGGGAAGGGACTTTCTGACGTTTGAGCGCGGGGATCCCTAACAAGGGATCGAAACAAAATTTTCGTAGTGGGTAGTGATCTTTTAGGGAATCCTTGTTCAAATCCCTAAAATTGACACATGTAGGATACACAAGGAATGCACCTCCTCCGCTTCCTGTATGCTTCTTGATTCATCATATAATTTTTCCAAATACTATTCTCATCTTCATCGTTTAATTTCACAATACTAGATATAAGTGAATTCTTATCATGTAGAAAATAAATACCAAGACCACTTTCCTCCACCTAATAATATGGGTCAAAAACATAACATTTATTTCCCCACTCATCAACTAATAATCTAGGATGCCTTGAATATGAGTATCTTCTTCTTGAGATCTTGGACAATATTCTTGATCAAAAATTGTGCAATTTGCATCAATGGGGCTAGGCACATAAGGTCCTATGTGATATGAGGAAATAGGTTCAGATTTTATAGTATCCTTAGTTTCATACCTAGTCATGAAGAGAATATGAGACTAATTAACTTATAAGTATCCTCAAATTTTGGCTATGAAGTCTATAGATAGAAATAGAGAAAAGAGTGGAGGTATATCAATTACAAAAATATATTGAGGGACTCAAAATTAGGGCATTCATGAAACGTGAGGCTTATACCTTTAATGAATCGATACTTTCTCTTTGTTATATCTAGTTGTACTACACCCTTAGAAAGAGGTTCATATTTGAGACTTAACTTGTCTACACTTTGTTTAGGCATTACATAACTTCTTGCTCCGAATCTATCATACAACTTTGAACCAAATGGTTTCGATGATTAAGGATACATAAAAGGGTGGAGGTTTCATATTATTACTTGGATGATCCTCCTTTTATTGTGTTGAATTGGTGGGAACCTTGTATGCTTCTTTAGGCATCGACTTGGGGTGGAGAGGTTCTCCATATCCGATTGCAAAAGATCTCTTTGTCATGGAATTGATAGGGATTCCCACATTAATATGATCACATTAGTTTTCTTCATCTTCTTAATGATGTTTAAGGTATTTGGATTATCTTTTTTGGTATCTTACTTGAAATAAACTTTTCATGCACATTTCATCGATGTAGAAGGACCTTTAGGCTGATTTTGCACCTTTGGAGCTACGTTTGAATTTCCACCCACTTGGAGTGTCAAATAAGGTTGGGAAGGACCTACATTTGTTGAAATTCCCTATTCATTATCCCTCTTCTTAGATCTATTATTTTCAGCCACACCTTGAGGACGAGTTTGATTAATTCTAAAAAAATCATCCATTTACCAATTTACAAGTGAATTGTCACTTGGTGGTGTCTTTTGTGTGATTACATGTTGTTGATATTATTATGTAGGTACATATTGAGAGATAAATTTACTTTGTACCATAAAATATTGGGTCAAAATACCATTGGGGCACATTTCTTGGTTATGTGGAATATGACAAGGGAAACACAACTCATAATATTGTACAAGGTTATTATGAACAGAAAACCAAAGCCTTAGATAAACTAGCCACACTAGGATTATATGGTTGAAATTGTCTTGTAGGAGTGAAATAATTCTGATTTTGAGGAGAAGCTTAGAAGGGAGGCTTGTTTAGTTGATAAGGAGACTTGTTAGGCTGATATGGAAGGTGGTAAGGTCTTAAAATTTATGTTTTGTGCCTCTTACTGGATACCAACTCATTCCTGAAATTTTTCAATTTTTTCATTACCTCTTGCAATTTAGCTGAGGTACTTGATGAAGTAGATGCTTGACTATACATTTTATTCCTTGGTGTTAGAATAAGAGCTAATTAAGGATCTTGATAAGAAGTAGGTGTCTCAATATCTAAGAATATAGGCATTGGAGGTCTAGGAGTAAGTTTTCCATCCCGAAAGGGACTATTCTCATCTATAATAGAAATTCCATAAGCATCTGGTAATTTTCTACCCCCATAGACTGAATCATGACTGAAATATCACTATTCAAAGCCTTTATATAATAGATAAATGCATATTGGGTTGTAGGTCTTACCACTTGAGGAATTTTGTCCCAAGTCCTTTGAAATATGATGTTAAAATCAATCATCTTCTCATTTGGGGCTCTCTTTGTTATGGTTAGTTGCTCTATCAAAGACAGGTGATCTGATTTGTCCTCAAAATGATTGCAAAGGGTTGTGCCAAGTTCATCCCAATTGTGAATTGAAGTAGGTATCAAACTTATGTACCATTAGAGTGATTTCTTTTTTGAATGATGAGGCCAAGTGTCTAAATGCAACATCATCTTCAATACTAAAATGGACTGAGAAAACACTCAAAACATCTTAGATATGGCCATCCGGGTAGTATGATTTTCACCAAAGAAAAAAGGGATACTTTTAAGTGAAAAAAATAGTATATCATGTTGTGCATTGAAAGCCAAAGTAATACCACCATTAAAACTAACAAAAGGTAGATGTTGGGCCTTAAAATATTGGCTAAGTATAAAAGGGCGTATGCACGTGAGACTAGTGAGAATAAGGGTGCATGGGAAAAAGAGGTTTAAGAAGGGTTTAGGAGAAACTAGGGTGTGTAAAAAAAAGGAAAATAGGTTCAAAGGACTTAGCCATATTCGGTATTCTGGAGGCATTTGAGGAAAAACGTGACTCGACTAGGCGTGCTCAATGGATAAGGTGCCAACCTGGAACCTTGGAGGTAAAGAAAAGGATATTCCACGTAGGGAATATTCCTAGAAGACATCATTATAGAGAGTGGAGGATTGCAAAGGGATAAAAATTCACCATTGGAGGACCACATCGACACTTGGCATGTAATTTTCTCGAGAGAAGGCATGATGATGGGTTTTAATCCTATAAAAGAGGTTTTGTACTAGGGGAAGTAGTATCGATGATAGATGATCTGAAGAGCATGCTAGAGGTAGAGAGAATGCATCAAGAGTAGATGTTGAGTAACAGAGTGTTGCAATAATGCTAGGGTTTATAGAACTTAGTGCTAAGGGCTATGAGGGATATCATGAGCCTCTGTATGGCACTAAGGTATATAACAAAGGTTAAAATGGAAGGGCATAACTAGGATCTCATGCTAGGAAAGATCTATAGGGGTGGGTCTCTGATATTTAATATGTATGGTCTATGATGACCTCCTTTGATTGTAATATGGCTACCAATGAATATATATAAGGGTATATTTTACATATCATGTTTAAGGGTGTAAACCCTTGTGTTATATGATTATTATGGCTCATATTGGGCTTATTATGCTTATTACATTGTTATTAAGTTTCTGTAATGCATTGATGTATGGATATGTAATATGTTATTTTAACTTTTCTCTTAACTTAGTAAATGTACTTCTCATTTTGCAATTCATCCTCCACTAATGGAAAAACCTTCTCAAAATTCTCACATAAAGGAGGGTCTCGACACATCTCGCATGCCTCAGGTGAGCATCCAATGCTCACTTGGTGATAGGCTATCACGCTTCGGGTTAGAAATTTATATCAAGGGTAGCTAAAAATGAGTACATCTTGGTTCTTTTTTCATTTGAGACCTCTTTCAAATGCATTCACGAGAATAATGCGTGATGACAGAGTGCTTGACCTTGGACAGTGTCAAAGCATGGTTTAAAAACATGGAGGATGATTTTTCTAAGAGATTTAGTATTGGACCTAAGTTTGATACATGTAAATGGGTAGAAGAACATCATCTGTATCATGAGCTATATGAGACCTTCTTTTGTTTCTTTCCAAAGTGGAGTTGTATAAAATGGCTCTTGGAACATGCATCTATATGAAGTTTGTACTATATATCTTGCATGTGGACCCAAGATGAGTATCAAAGGTTGTAAGATGTTCATTTGACTTGGACACGTGTTTTTATTTTTTATCATTGGTGGAAAAGAGTGCACAATCAACCCAATTTGAAAAATAGCACAAAAAATTTTGAAAAAATTAAAATTACTATTTATTGAAGTTATACCCTAGATACGCTATTTCTATGTATTCTTGTCTAAAGGTTAAATCTTAAACATATTTCTAGTTTGAGTTCTTAAGGGAGAATAGAGCATCTTTTTGTACTATTCCCTTATCCATAAGATCTTGATCATTACACTAAGTTTGGAAGCTTTTCCTAGGGTCGGCTAAAGCTTAATCCGAGTGTTGGGTGAGGAATATAAGGTAGTAGAAGATGGCGGACCTTGCAGCTAAAAAGGAGAGGAAAGAGACACGACTCAAGTATAATGAAGCTCATGAAAAGGATTTTGTTAGACAATGTGAATTTTTAGGAGCGATGGATTTATGGAGGCAAATGTTACGGGAAGGAATTGAGGTTCACGCGGAGGATGTGGAGCATGAGTATTCTATGCTACCCCATCTTAGAAAGCATGGGAGAGGGACACCTTCATCTTCTAATGAGAGTTCATCACTCGGAGAAAGGAGATCTATCGGCGTGCATCTGAATCCACCTGGTGACCAACCCCTAGTGCTTAGTTTCCTAAATTCAAAGATAAATATTGCTAACCCAGATTGGTATTGGTGGGAGTGACTCGATCAGCACCTATGAGGTATATTTTTCATTTGGTACATCTATGGTTACACAACCATTTCTTGTGTTTAGAGGAATATTGTCTTGAACAATGTTTGGGCAAAGTATAAGTACACAAATCTTGAGTATCGCGACTGGAAGTGGCGTGGGAAACACATCTGGTAGTGGTACAATATCACATACTATTAACATGTAGTTCAATGCACATAGTGGAGACACAAGGTGCAACTAGTTTATGACCTTTACCAGCTACGGGAGGTGGATCTGGTGGAATAGGAGCTAGTGGACCTAGTGGAACTAGTGGATCTGGAGGATATGGTGGATCAGGAGTAGACATCGATGGATCTAGTGGATCTAGTGGTGGAGGAAATGCTAGAAGAAATCAAGGTTCTGGATTAGGTGGACACGGACCTCAACCACCTCAGTAAGTATTTTTCAAAATGTATTTACATCTACTAGACTAAAAAGGTGTTGAGGATGCTACAGAGCATGTACACAAATGTGATCTGCTATGGCGCATGAAGGGGATCACTACCCTAGAAAGGTAAGTCATTTTATAACAATGTTGTAGGGATACACACTTAGTTGGTACCAAAAGTATGACTCCCACCGATAATAATAGATTACACTGTGCTACGGAATGCCTTCTTAGCTGAATTTCATATCCTGAGTTTGAACAGAAGAGCATTAGTGCGCTAAAGGAGATTCAACAAGGTATGACAAAGAGTGTTCATGAATATGACGTGTGTTTTAAAACTCTCTTATTAAAATTGTCTTAGAATATTCATCGTTCACAACATGCTCAAGTGGTGTGTTGGAGGGTTGATAACACCTTTTAGGAGGGTGATTTCACATTAAAATTTCACAGACCCGTGCAAGGCCTTGGAAGTTACCCTACGTGTGAGGCTATTGCATGGATACAAGTGTTATCCCTTTTCTTGAAGCTCATATTACTACTGAATGGAAAATCAAATGGAGAAGAAATCATGAAATCGATGCATGAAACTCGCAGTGGCCTATGGTGCATAGGTTATGAGGTGGAGAGGCATACAAAGGATAGTTGTCCCCGCTGATCAATACCCATCATGACAAAGTGGGTGTGAGATTTGCCATGGAGATCATGATGCAAGTAGATTTCCACTACCGCAATGCACGATCTGTAAGAATTTGTCTTTCTATTGTAAGATTTTCACCTCTACTACTCATGACACCAAAGATTGTATATTGATTGGCCGATACATGATTTCATTGATATTGGTGTGTGCTAAAAACCATCCTTGCAAACAATTCCAAGGATAATGGTTATCACTATGAAGGGTGCGGAGATGGAGGGGCATGTGGAAGAGGTTTCGAGGAGGATTTCATGGTCGTGGAAACCACAGAGGAGGAAGAAGTGATTTCTCACGTTGAACTTGTTACAACTATTGATCTATAGAGCACTATAAGTGTGAATGCTTTGATCTGCTGCAATGTTCTTGGTGTGGAAAGAAGCACAAGTATGAAGAATACTTAAAGCTAGTTGAACATATGAGCCGCAACTCTGGAAGGAAAAATGTACCGGATGGTAAGCATAAATAAGGCGACTCATAATGGATGCCAAGGGTGGAACATGAGTTAGAACTAGAGCTGTATTGGTGAAGACGTGAGCTAAAGCTACGCCCGCCAGGGGAGACACAAAGGAAGAAAATGCTGGTTATAAGAGAAGAGGTGGTGTATGGTAAGCACTCATAGCCTACTCATTAGAAAGAGGTGTATCAAGATACCATGGATGTAATTTGAATCCTACAAGGAGAAATCCAGTGCCTAAAGGATAAGTCAAAGTAGTTAGAATAAAGGAAGAGTCTTTGAAGCTCTGCAAAGGATCTGGATGAGGTCACGAAGTATATATAGAATGTTGAGGTAGGAGTATATCATTCCTTTGCTAGGGGAGTGGTTATGGGAGAAAGTACCATGTGCCGAGCAAGGAGTGAGAGGTAGGTCCCGCATGCTAACCTTCCTCCCTATAGCCTAGACTATGATAAGGATATTACCTTGAATACGGTGTTAGATGGATTGCTCCTAAGAAATATTATGATTGATTGACACGGTGCGTAAATTAATGTTCTCACCCTAGACTCCTGAACCAAATGGGAAGGCCCCCATTACATTCATATTCAAATGTGTTGTATATGGCCAACAAGACAAAGGTGATGCCCATTGGTGTTTTGAAAGATGTTGCTATCACTATCTAAGGGGTGAAATTCATTTGAGATTTTGAGGTCTTGTCATTAGCCGAGGAGCACAATTTTCCAAAATTACTTGGGCACCTCTGTTGTTATAAGAATAATGATCACCTATGGTTCAATAAAGGGTATGTAAGTTTTGAGAACATGAAAGAATAGGTAATCATACCCTTGACCGATGACAATTCAACACCCTATACCGAGCCCTTGGGAAAATAAGTTCTTGACATGATCTATATGCACTCTATCGGGGACCCTAAGGTGATTAATTCTACGGAAGGGGTTTTTCAATTTGAAGATGCTCAATCAATGAGTGATACCGCTAGTGTAGTAGTATGTGAAAATTAGGTGACAATTGAGAGGCTTTGTTACAAGAGTGACAAAGGAACGCTCAATCAAGCACCCGAGAGGAAAGAATTCACCTAGATATTTTTGGGGGCAACCCGATATCTTATTATGAGAAATGGAGACCCGGTGGAAAAGTGAGATCAAGAAAATAAGGATGCTCACCTATAACTTTCTTGGGACCGTAACACGTGGTGGGTGACCCATCACGATAGCCTTTTACTGGCACAAAGTGAGAATCAAGTTCTCTATTAGGTTTTATCGAAACGCAATACACCCACTACCATACAAGACTATCATGGGAAGGAGCTTGCCTCTTTTCAAATCCAAGCATGTGAGAAGGCCTTGATGGAGGGCATGAAGCATTGCCACCTTATCTATGGGTGCATAAGTTATAATCCACTTTAGAATGTTGTGCACGCATGCATGGTACATTCACTCGAGATGCACTATTAGATAGGAAATTGGAAAGAGTTGACTGACCTCCTCCAAGATTTTGAATATCAAGCACTATTCCATCGAGTGAATAAGGCGTTGCAAGTTGTTAAGTTCCTAAAAATGGGAGATAGTGCCATGATAGAAGATATAAAAATGTAATTATTTGGTGAACCTAGTTTGGAAGCACGCTTTGATGAGGAAGGATCGGAAGAGACATAGCTGAGCACTCATGCAAGGATAAGGAGAAGGGAAAAAGGTCTATGTGATGATAGCGAAGAGGGTGGAAATTTTGGATGCTAACCATACAAGGTATGTAAAAACTTATGGCTAGTGCTGATGAGCAAGCACACGCCTACCATGAACCCCTTAATACAAAGAAGGTTAACATTGGATCAGAAATGGAACCTAAGGAGGCTACTATTGGGGACTATTGGTAAGAAAATGAGGTTTCAAAGATCATTGACCTATTGCACAAGTTTCGTGGACTTATTCCCACATGGGTACCATGAACTTAAAGGTGTCCACCACTCCTTGGAGGGAATGAAAATCAATTTAAAGGAGGTTGTGCTCCCAATTCAAAAGAGACCTTATTGAATGAATCTAAATTTATGCGTTTGAATCAAGGAAGAGATAGAAAAGATGATCACATCAGGCATCATTGAATTTGTGGAGGAATCATAATGGATAAGCCCTATGGTCATCAACATTAAGAAGGATGGAAGGATAAAGATTCATGCGACTACAGGAATTAAATGCACTATGTGTCATTGATACCTTTCCAACCCCTTGAATGAGGAAATTATAGAAGCGGTAGCTAGGTGTGAGATTTATTCTTTATCGGATGGATTCTTAGGATATCATCAAGTTAGAAGTGCTAAGGAAGACCAAGAAAATAAAAAATTTTCCATTGAATGGGGATGTTTTTCCTACATGGTCATGCCTTTTGGACCGAAGAACGTGCATGTTGTGTTTTTCACATAGTGGTTTAGGCATTTCAGATTTTATCCATAAGTTCCTTCAGTGTCTAAATGATGGTGGAAAGTGTATGGACTAATGAAAGACCATTGTGACAATTTTTTATTGATGTTAGAGAGGTACCGTAGTTTTTCATATCCATCAACATCAAAAATGTCTCTTCACTACTCCATTTGGAACCCTATTAGGGCACATCATATGTAAGGAAGGCTTGCTGGTGGATCCCGCTAAAGTTTCTATTATTGTGGGATTGGGGGAGCCTACCACCATAACATGGTGTGTAGATTCTTTAGACATACGAGGTACTACCAAAAAATTATTAATGGGCATGCCAATATCATCACACCATTGGAGGAGTTACTAGAACAAAAATTTCATTTCACCGGGGAGGCGCTAATAGATAGTGTTTGATAAATTGAAGAATAGGCTTATCATTATGCCCATATTATGCTTTCCCTCTTGGGATAAGCTATTCCATTTACATGTTGATGCTTCAGGGATGACGATTGGAGAAGTATTAACACATCCTAGAGAAAGGATTGTTGACCACCCCTTATTTTTGCTGCGGCAGAAGTTGACACCAAAAGAGCGAACTATACTACTGAGTGTGAACCACTATCAATGATCTACGTGCTGCACAATTTTAGGAAGTATATGTTGGCCACACCTTCATATTCTACATAGACCACATGACATTGAAGTACTAGGTTAATGGGTCTTGTTGTTTCAAGAGTTTGAGTTTACAGTTGTTGTAAAACGAAGAAAGACTAACTCAGGGCCTAACCATTTTTCAAGGATTGACTCAAGGGAGGATGTGCAGAGCATTGAGGATACAATGCCGAATGTGTAACTATTTAGGTTGGAGGGTGCACACTCTAATTTGGAAGATATTGTTGTGTTTCTCAGAATGGGTGTGGCACCGAGGGAATGAAGACTCTTGAAAGAAGCAGTTAGCTATATGCGTTGTGCCCTACATGTTAATTAGTGGGGAATTATATAAGTTAGGCCATGATGATATTTTTTTCAGTGTGTGTTGGAACATGAGCGTGTTGCAATCATGGAGGAAGCACATGGTGGGATTACAGGAGGGCACTATGCAAGGAATGCCACCTTGCAAAATATTCTACTAGCAAGGCTTTGTAGGAAATCATCAACAAGGATTTCATTGAGTTTTGCAAGGCCTATGACCATTTTCAATGCCTTGGTAAACCAGGAAGAAGGGATGAGATTCCCTTTAGGCTGATAGCTAGCGCATAACCATTTGAGAAGTGAGCCATTGATTTTGTAGGACCAATTACAACTGCCATGTGAAGGACTGGTTCACACTATATCATCACTTACACTAACTACTTAATAATATGGGTAGAGGCAATGCCTATAAAGGATTGCATAGTAGCAACAACAACTAGGTTCTTGTGATAAAATATAATCCGCAGATATGGATTTCTACCGAGATTAACTAGTAATAGGAGTAACCATTTCTTGAATGAGATATTCATAATCTTGTTGGAAGAATTCATGATAGCCCACCATAAGACTACCCCATATCACCCACAAGCTAATGGAACTACTAAGGTGTTTAACAAAATTTTGAGTCACACACTAACAAATATTTGTGATGTGGGAAGATAGGATTGGGATGATAAAGTATCGCTTGTACTATACACGTATAGGAGTACCTATAATAAATTGAAAAATGCCACTCCATTCCAATTGGTGTTTGACACTGAAAGTTGTGTTACCAGAATAATTCATGCTACCATCCCCGCATATTGCGCGTAGGAGGATTAGCTGATGAGAAAGCACTATAGGATCACATGGAGAAGTTAATGTAGTTAGACGAAAGGAGATCACTTGCTAGGTGGAGTCGGAAGAATGAAAAGGTGCTAAAAATTCAGGGCATGATTGTCATATTAAAAAAACAATTCAAGGTTAGGAAAATGGTTTTGCTTTATGACCGCAACTTTTGTGCTATCCTGGGAAACTGAAATTCCATTGGTTAGGGCCATATATCATCTCGTACATCCTTTATTTAGGCACATGTCACTTACAAGCACTAGATGGGATGAGGTTACTAGGCCATTTCAATGGGAGTATGTTGAATCCCTACTATAAATAAGTCTTCCTTGTATGATTAAATAAGGCAGTATTTCCATTTAGCCTAGGATTTCCTTTAATGCATTTCCTTTCTTTGTGTTTCCCCTTCTCGTTTCTTGTTCCCTTTCATTTTTTGATTTTTTTGTGTTGTGCATTGGTAGCCACTTATTATTTTCAAAAGTTTTCTATGCGTAGAGGACAATGCATCCATTTTTGTGTGGGGTGGAGTAATGCGACAAGTAATCAAAGCTAGTAGTGGAAGTTATGTTTTGATGGCCTAGATTGAAGAATAAAAAGCACAAAGTTTGGAAGAGCATGTGTAGAAAAGGTGGACATAAGGATTTTGGTGTCAGGAGAGATTTACAAAGACCACGTACAAGTATGAAAATCATAGGAACAACATGAGGTACACAATGTCAAAAATCAAGGTAAGGACAGAAGAAATGATTTCGGTGTCTTTGTGAGTTCACATGTAAGGATCTTCATTCGTAAGTATTTACGTGCGTGAGAATGTTGTAGAATTTTTAGTGTAGGATTGAGTGCGGGGGTAAAAGCGTTGAAGGTTGGGTTATGAGGGAAAAATTCCTTTATTGTAAAGGTACGATGGTAGGTAGCATTGAATTTATTGGAGAAAATAATAAAAACTATAAGTAAGAGGTCGGGATAATTATTGTTAAATTGCATTTGTGATATTGAAGAGCTCTTGCAAAATAGGACATCCTTGAAAAATGTTGCATGAAATAAGGTTGTGAAGATCTGAGTGCATAGCGATTTTGATTAACAAACCAGAGTGGAAAAATAGTATATGGGCATGAGGGAAAGAATTTTTGGATTTTTCAAAACCCGTGAGGGAATATGTCGTCTTATGGAAGGAAGGGTTTTTCCAAGTTAGGGTTCCATAGTTAGGATTGAAGGGATTTTTCACGTAAGAGTAGATCCGTAGAGTTGAGAAGAGCTAGGATCAAAAGGAAGAAATTTTTTTAATAACCCGACAGGAGAAATGGCACCAAGGAAAGTAACCACCGTTTCACCAAAGAAGGGCAAGGGAAAAGGGAAGCAAGTTGTTTTCACCACTTTCAATGAGGAATGGTACACATAAATGCAATACCCAAACTAGGAAAAGAATGGGTGTCTCACATAAGAAAGATGGTTATAAGTGACTACAACCATCAAACGAGCACCATAGAGAAAGAGATGGCATTGGAAATGGTTAGACCTATAGACAAGAGGACACCAGACGGAATGCCCATCTACGATGATGAAGTAAAGGTGAAGATGTACAAGGTCGGGTTATTGTAACTCTATGAGTTTCCCTATTTTGGAAAACTCGAGCAGTTGTACCAATGGCTAATGCCACACGTGCATGAAGACCATTTCTACTTTGTAGGAAGAAGGATGAGGATAACTCTCCAAATGATCTCCAAATTTACAAGTCTTACTTGTGAAGGAGATTTGTTTAATGATGACTTAGATGACAAGGAGGCCATAAATAAAACGTGGATGCCTATGACTATAAGAAGAGATCATGGTACTTCGACATATCATAAATTTATGACCATATGATGAGGATGGAAACACACATAGTATCCAATCTGAATGGACATGAGAGGTGGAAATAGGTCAATAAGTCCTGGTTGAATGTTTGGTAGAAGATCTCATAACGAACCATATACAACCTCTCAATGTTCATAGTAGAAAAGATCATCGATGCCACGTGTGACAGAGGATAAAAAATCATGTTTAGTAGCATCCTCCTTACCATCATATTTTCATAATTGGAGTGCCCAATGGGCTAGAAAAATTTGTATGGGAGTACTCAGATGAGAACCCCTCCCCTACCAAGATATTTGAGAAGTATACTTATGAAACAATGATGATCACCCACAAGGAAAGCATGGAGAAATGGTATAAGAGAATGTGTGACGTGTTCAGGGCCAAGTGGAGAATACCCGAGCAATTTCCATCTCTAGTGTAAGGAGAAGTTGAGTTTGCAGTATACCAACATTTTTGTATTGGTAGGTTCACTTTGGCAGACAACACCAAGAGCCCATGGTGTAAATTATCTTTCTCGTTCATTGTGCAATACTTCCAAGTCTGGGTCAGCTGCTTCAAGGAGTAAAAAAGGCTGAGGTTTGATCTCATCGTGGTGGACATAGACTACCATGAGTTACAAAGGACTCGATATACCCAAAAACATGTGCATATGTGGAGAAGTATGTATCCCATGATGTGCACATGATGAAGCCAGTGACCTTGCCTATTGTAGGAAGAACTAACACAAGGGTATACCTATGCATAACACCGAAATATGAGAAGGGTGCCTATGTGGAAAATTATGTCTCAATCCTAGAAGACCCTACCATAAGAAATAAGGCCATGCCAAGGAAGAGGGAGAGAGAGGAGGCTTTGGAGAAAAATGCACCAATTATGCAGACATCACAATCTGTAGGCGCGAGGGAGTTGAGTGCAAATACAAACACCTATGCATGGAGAAAGAATTCCCCCATAGAGGAAAAAAAAAATGACACCTAAAGAGGAGGTGCCAAAGAAATAAAATCCCCGAAAAGAAGAATCGCCAGCAAGGAAGGAGTTTCCTACTAAAGAAGAGAAGGAAGAATCTCCTATATTGGAATCACTAGTTAGGAAGAAGCGAAAGGTAGCGAAAAGGTGAACTCGGAGAAATGGAGATACTTTGGAGGCTTACAAGGGTGACAAGGATGACGATGAGCATGAAGAGGCTCAGGACCATCCCATGTATGATGTACATGACTCATAGGATGAAGAGAATAAAGCTACGATGAGAACAAAGGAGATGCTCACAGGAAGGGGGAAAGTGAGGAGGTGAACACTAAGGATCAAAGGACCCCAAGCCTCACCAAGGAGTAGATAGAGGATTCTACATAAAGGGAGGTAACGGGTATCATAAAGGACTTGGTGGAGTAGGAGGTGGATCGCAATGATGATGAAGCGCTCAAGGAGATGGAGAGAGAAAGAATAGAGAATGAATATGGAAGCATGGGCGGAGATCCTAGCCTAGTGGTAAGCTTCCCTAAGGCAGCACGCATAAGAGGAAAAGGTTTTGTGACAAAGAAAAAGCAAGGAATGGGTTATATCAATGATCCAAATAAGGTATTATTCGTGCGCTTACAAAGTATCATTCCTTCTAACCAACTCCTTGCATTGTATCCATTTGAAGAAGAGGGTGCATACCCTCATACAAGAAAGATGATATCTTGGGGTTTTGAGTCCCATGTTGATGAGCTATAATTCAAATTCAATCGCGAGGCATTGATGACAATACCGAGTCCAAGGGAGTGAACCCTCTTGTGAATGCTCAACAACTATTAGATGAGAAAGTGTGTAACACACTCAATAAGGTGTTAGTAGAGGTTGAGGTGAGACTCTTCAAGAGTAATGACAGAGTAATATTCTTAGAAGATGAGTTGGAGAAGAAGAATGAAGAAATCATTGAGAAGAGTAAGGATTTAAATCAGGAAGAGTTGATCAATTCACAACTAAGGTGAGAATTAAGGGAAGAGAAGGCAAAGGTGTGTGAGGTGTACAAGAAGATAGAAATGATTACAGACTCTATAATCATGAAGCACCTAGACGTATCCCTTCCCGAGAAAAATACAAGTCAACCTTACAATGATTGGAAGAATTAACCCACATCCTTACCATGGAAAGGCGGCCACTCATGTTGGAGTCAGTAGAAGAATCATTGACACGCTTGAAGGAGGAAGAGAAATTGAAGATCATGGAAAGAGTCACCCGATATTCGAGCTCCTTTCCACTATAAATACCACCATACAGATGGCTAAAGTTGTATATGATAACTATGCCGATAGAGATAGGGTAGAAAACATACTAGTTTCTACACATGAGGTAGATCTAAAGGAATTCCAAGAGAAGAATAAGGGAAATAGGGTGGAGTGGGATAAAATCCTAGATGAGGTTAAGAAGAACATGGAAGTGATCAAAGCCTTGTGAGGTTCAATTAAGAATTGGCTTAAGGAGATGTATCCCCAGATCACCCACATAATGGATGTGCTAGATGACCTTACCAAGCATTGGAATGAATTACGATACATTGAATCTTAAGGGAAATGATTTGAGCTTTGAGGAGGTGAGCACTGTAGTGGGTGACCTACTTCAGCAGCGCAGGTGAAGTGGATGCTTGGGAGAAGATTGAGGCAATAATAAGGAATGATTTCCCACTCCTCTTGCAGCAGTAACAAGTTCTTTGATTCTTTGATTCTTCCATTCTTCATTCTTCCATTATTTCATTCTTCATTCAAATTATCCTTGTCTCTCTATTATTTATTCTTTAAAGAAGTAGTATGTTTCTGAGGATGGAGAAAAAGATTAGTGTGGGGTGATGTTGGGCCTTGAAATATTTACTAAGTACCAAAGGGTGCATGCACGCAAGACCAAAGTGAGAAGAAGGGCGTATAGGACAAAGAGGTTTAAGAATGGTTTAGGAGAAACCAAGGCATGTGCGTAAGGAATAACATAGGTTTAAAGGAATTAGCCATATTCAATATTTAGGAGGAACTTGAGGAAAAAAGTGACCTGATTAGGTGTGCTTTGAGTGGATAAGGTGCCACCTGAACCTTAGAGGTCAAGAAAAGAATATTCCATGTAGGGAATATTCTCGAAAGACATCATTGCAGAGAGTGGAGGCTTACAAATGGATAAGCATTCACCATTATAGGACCACATTAAAACTTGGCATGTGATATTCTTAGAGAGAAGGCATGGCAATGGGTGTTGATCCTATAAAAATAGGTTTTCGACTAGGGAAGCAAAGCACGTGACCGGATGATATATGATCTAAAGAGCATGCTAGAGGTAGAGAGAATGCATCGAGAGTAGATGCGGAAGTAACAAAGTGTTGCAAGTAATGCTAGGGTTTAGAGCACTTAATGATAAGGTTCATGAGGGATATCATGAGCCTCTTTATGGCACTAAGGTATGTAACAATAGTTAAAAGTGAAGGGCATAACTAGGATCTCATGCTAGGAAATATCTGTATAGGTTGAGTCTTTGATATTTAATATGTATAGTCTATGATTTCCTCCTTTTATTGTAATATGTCTATTAATGAATATATAAGGGTACGTTCTACATATCATGTTTAAGGGTGTAAACCCTTGTGTTATATGATTTTCATGGCTCAAATCTGGCTTATTATGTTTATTACATTGTTGTTAAGTTTCTATAATGCATTGATGTATGGATCTATAAGTTGTTATTTCCACTTTTCTCTTAACTAAGTAAATGTACTTCTCATTCTGAAATTCATCCTCCACTAATGGAAAAACCTTCTCGTAATGCTCACATAAAGGAGGGGATTTACACACATGCGTGCCTCGAGTGAGTGTCCAATGCCCGTTGGGTGATAGGCTAATGTGCTTGGGGTTAGAAATTTATATTGAGGGTAGGTAAAAATGAGTACATCTTGGTTCCATTATCGAGACCTCTTTTCAAAGTTATTGTGAGAATGATGCACAATGATAGATCACTTGACCTTAGACAATATCAAAGCATGGTGTAAAAGCATGGATAATGAGTTTGCTAAGATATTTAGTATTGGAAGTGTTTTTGATGCATGTAAATGGGTAGAAAAACATATGTATCATGAGCTATATGAGACCTTCTTTTGCTTCTTTCCATTAGAGTTGTATAAATGGCTCTCGGTGTTGTATGAAGGGATCTTCTATTGATGTTATTAACCTTGGATGAATCCTTCTCATGAAACCGAGGAATAATACTATTGAAACTAGTGGATATATAGTTGGGATTCATTAGATGTGTCTTGTAGGGCCTCCAAATGATGAAAATATTACCAAGGGAAAAGCAACCTTAACAAAATGGAGAGACTAACTTCTTAATTATCCCATTGGGCATGCCAAAATTGTTATCACTAAAAACAACACCCTCTTATTTGTTTTGAATGGATGGATGAGCAATCAATGTTTTTGGGTAACATGGAGTTGTATCCAAGTTGTGGGACTTTCTACTTGAGAAAACCTCCAGAGAAAGATGTATCCTCTACTTATTCCTAATGTTAAATTACTCATCACCTGGAAATTCAACTATATAATCTTAATCTAGCTATCTAAGGGACTAGGGGAAGATAAAGATGCGTGAAAAAGGTAAATTATAAGCTAACAAAGGTGATAACACCAAGAAAAGGGGGAAAACTCTAAGATGAGTGGAAAGTAGAGGAAAATGAAGTAGAGGGAAAACATGAGTGACACAACCTAGAACAACATTCAAACTTGCATTTCCATGAAGCATAACATAAATAAACCATGTAAATGATAATACAACATGAAAAACACATGAAAAATGTAATAGAGAGGCAAGATACTACAATAAACATAGGATAGGATAAAGGATAACCACAAAACACAAATTTTATTTCTTTAAATAGATTCATAATCCATTATAACAAAGGAGAAAGGAAAAAATTAAACTTTAGAGGTCTAGATCTGAGGCCTAAAAATCAAAATACACATAATAAACTTGTAAAATTATGCACCAACATTCCAATAGGGTCCATCCATTAAAAATGGGCATCATTTTACAATATATAGAAGATGGGAAAGAGAGAGAAGAGGTAAAAGAGGGAAAACTCAAATTTCTGCCTTTAACCACAAAAAAATGCATTGAATGTCTATAAATAGGCATGGCCACATTTCAAATATTGTTCCCCCATGATAATTTTCCTATAAGAGAAGGAATGGGAACCATACCTCATCAATTTGGGTGGTTGAGCTACTTAAAACTACATATTTTAATGTTGGGATAGCTTTTCCTATTTTCACCCACCTAACCTCACCAAACTTAATATTTATAGGTTATGTGGTGTAGTAAATAATGAGGCCTTTCTAAAAATCCACGTTTGTGAAATTTGTAGTTATAGGGAGAAAGTTATGACCCTCTGAAGTTCAAGATCTCATGTAGGTAATGATAAGGTTCCTTGCGGGCTATGATAGACTGATTTAATGTTATGGTGTTGGGTGCAGATGAACTAACCGATTGGTAAACCGAGGGAATGTGATAATTGTTCAATTTGTTTCCATGATGCCCACTTTAACCACTTTTTCCACACTCCTATATCACCCACTTCTCCTCCCACATAGTTCTTCCTTCCGCTTAGTTGGTCACGTTGGCGATCGACGAACCGATAGAACATGGGAATTGTTCCACTTATTCCCCATTCCACACTTTATTCAAAATACCCCCACACTCCTTTCTACTTCACCCAAATCGGTCAATTCACTTATGATGCGAACACAAGGAACACATGAATTGTTCCTTTGGTTATTGAAAATCTCAATTTATCTTCTTTTAAGTCCTTAAAACTCCTATGTGGATAACAGGGAAGAACAAAGGAATAGTTCCTCTTGTTCCTCCAAAGGCCTATCTAGCCGTCTTGCTTGTTTTTTCCCCATTTCACTCAAAATTTAACTATGGCAATTAAGGAACTTAGAAAGGAGGAGAGGAGTGTCCCAAAACTAAATTTTTCCATTTTTTATTAGTTTGTACTTGTCCAAGTTCAATACAATAATGCCAGCTATCAAAATAACTTTGGGGTATTTTGCATAAGAGATCATACACACCATCTCAGTCAAAATTTAAATATCAAATTCAATTAAAAAAATATGAATAAATCATGAACACATCATTCATTCACCTATATAGGTCTGTAATAGCATATTAAAGTTTAAATCCTTCATTAGGACTTAATTAGGCCTAAATGCCTAAAATAACTCCTTTGATAAGTTTAGGTCTTCTTATCCTCTATGGCCTTCTCCAACCATTAGGTATCACTTAGAAATTTTTCTCTATGACCACTATATTCCTTCTACATGCTTCTTCAACTCTATACCATCATATCATGTCATGAAGCCACCCATTAGGACTTAGTCCTATTAGGTAGTCTGTACACTCAAAAAAGTAAGTATTCAAAGATGAATCTCATACATCATAAAAACATTCAACCAGAAACTAAAAGATGTATGTAGCTGCTACATGACGTCAGTACATCATCAATTGTTTGTAACACTTTCACTTGGACTATAAGTTCCCAAGAATACCTAGCAAACTTGACAACCAGAAATTTACTCACACCATGAAAAATAGTTAAGAAATATTGACCATCCAACACCTGTAATGACCCATTAAAATTGTTTTGATGTATGCACATGGTCCAATAAAAACCCAAATAACTCTCTATAATCCAAGAATCATGAACTCATAGAAACATTGGTCTTCTAGACCAATCTCTAAACCATTTTTTCCAGTCCTAAAACCAGTCAATCAGTCAACATGTGACCATCTTATTTCTCCATAATGTGACCTTAAAGGATTGTATAATGTCTGAATCATGTCATCTTAAACTTGTACAACATCTTCACATTCATAGGATACTTCAACCCAGGTTATAAGGAATCAAGACCATCTCTTCATCATGACCGCTTGAAACTACCATAACTACCCCAAAACTAGTCTTGCAAGAATGTCTTCCATAGACCTCCTAAGGGATAAAAATTATTTTGAAACCACCCCATACATGTAGTATGGCTTCCATAATTCCTCTGCCATTTATTTTCACACCATTTCTAGTGCAAAACTTGAGAAAAAACACAACTTCTTTAGTAACTTATCTTAAAATGTGTGGTCCATTTACTGTTATGAAACCTCAATTCCAAAGAGAAATAGCTAAGAGATTCCTTTAGAAAATCCAATCATCATACTTGGTTAAAAAATCCATTATGAGCATTCTTGGGAAAAATATTATCCATCGCAACCTTAGTAGGTTTTTTGGAGGGTTTTACATCACTTTACCTTCTTAACAATTGTTCATAAAGAATGATGCTTTCTCACTTGAACTAATGCTTAGAATATATTATTAGATCCATTACCAAAATACCCTAAAGATATTGGGCCATGCTACATAGTTACCATGTGCCAACGAGCATAAGAAATTCCTTCTTGAGTTTTGATTCTCACTTCGGGAGATCGGTAGAGGCTAAAACCATTTTTCATGCTTATTCCTTCAAACTAGGTCTTGAAACTTTGTCCACACCTCTAGGAAAACCTACTACACCTTTCACAATTCTCACATTTTCACACTCATCTCATAATCATATAATCCTACTTCATTAGGCCACTTAGGTATTAGTATAATTCTAGGTGTAGAGCTAGAAAGTAAGTTCAAACCATGCATAAACACTCTGAGACACTTGTGAGTGTCTTAACACCTCATCCTCATGCTCTCCATGCTATCATAGTTCTTAACAAAATTCTAGATACATGTGATCCACTATGACATACCATCCTCCTTTCGTATGATAATTAAGCATCCTAGCTAGGCTTCTTGATCATGTTTATACCTTTACATTGATTACCTCGTGACATTTTCACTCTTTCCCACCTACAAGGGCCTTCAACAATATTCATGACATCACTATAACATCCATATATCACTAAAATACTTTTGGAAGCCACTAAAACTACTCAAGACACCATTCTACCTCATCAAAGGTGAACCAAACCACTCAACTTGTCATGACATCATTGAATGACATTACCAATCAAAGTTCACAAATGTTGTTCCTTTCTCCTTTTGACATTAATGAAAATTATTGACATCAATGATAACACCACATTCCAAAAACATTCCTACAGATTCTCATGGGTAGCTAATAAACCCATTCATCTAAACCATTTGATCTACAGGATGGATTATGGGAGCCAAGATGGAGTAATTTTTTTGTTGAAGTGGTTGTATCCATGTAAAAGATAACTTACACTTTTCCCCTGTGAATCCAATGTTTTCACTTTCACCCTCGAACAACATCAAATCTTGTGTTTCTTTATGTAAAAATTAATCCCTTAAAGAGATGGTTCCAATGCCACTAATTTCATACAATTTTGAGCTCCACAAGAAAAGTTATGGACATTAAACCAACTTCTCCTTCTTCCTTGGATTTATAATACTTCCATGGGTTCCTTTCAATGATGCTTTATTTTGTAGCAATTATTGTTATTAGGAGGGATTTTTAGAAATCCCATGGCTATTAAAACATATCATGGATTTGAATTTGAACGTATCTGTAGATTGAGAAACCCGTGAGATAGTAACTCTTGCACACCCGTAAAACTCCTACCTTCCTTATCCGTGAAGTATCTTTACTTTGTGACATTTTGAATGTCCCATGATTATCCTTGTTTATTTTTCCATGTATTTAAATTCTTTGAAATACAAATTTAGGGGGAAACCTAGGGAAGATCGTGATAGTGGTCTGCGTATTCCGTTTTGGATACTTTTGAAACTCTTATTCCCTTTTCCATTTTTATCAAAAAAATTGTAAGAAGACATCATCCTTCATTTTTGAGATCAGAAAACCCCAAGGAGATCCACATTTATCAAGTTCACGTAACACTCACTTTTCATTCCGTGAAGGTATAACTCCATCATAATTCTTCATAACTCTTTTTATCTTACTTATTTGTTCCATGGGTTAGGATAACTAGTGGAAAACTAAGTTCCTTGATTCCACGAAACATTAAGCTTTAGTGTTTTGTGGCATTTGAACAAAAAAAATTCCTAAGTCTAAAATTAAATCAGTAAGCTTCCAAAATAACATGGGGGTTATATTAGAATACGGTTTAGTGAATCAACAAGGTTATTTTCTTGATAGATAAAATATCATTGGCCTTAAATCATCCATTGAGTATGCGGTCAAGCCAAAACTACTTAAAAAAACTAATATTTTAAACTTGAAAATATTACCCTTGGATCTACATGGACTTAGAGCTTATATAGAATTGTTTTAAGTGCTCTTGTAAGTTGATATATTGGAAGTTATAAATAAGAATTAAAAATTCCCCAAAAATGATTTATTTCCAAGTAAGGAGCATGGAGAACTCTAATTTTCATATGATATTTGTGGTTGAAAGAATGACCTTGAAGCTTCCTGAAAACACCTTTATTCCACCATGAAACATGTTATAAATGGACTTTGCAATGAGCAACAAAGGCATGAAAACTATGAACAAACATGAAAATCATACATTCTCCAATTAGAAGCATGCGAGTGTGCACAAGCACTTGTTTTGTAATTAAAAAATCCAATCTAATCCTACTCAAACCAAAGGCAAAAGAAACTTTAAAAAAATGGTTGGGAGAAATAGCTTTCATTCCTTACAAAAATGGACCATCTAATTAGTTTAACAACTAAAGAACATGGTGGAAATGAAATAATTAGTTGCATTTCCTTATTCCTCAAAGTATCAACTAGCAAGAAATTGAATACCTCCTTAATTTTCTCCGCATTTAGTTCTTAGAGGTGTTAAAGTTGACCTTTGATTATTTGAAGCTATTCCTCATGCTCTCAAGTGAGTATGACCTATGGAAACTTTGATTTTCCTCAATACTAGCCAAATATCTGATTGGGCACACAAATTTTTAAATTTATGTGTTGATCCTTATGATTTTACCACTTCCTTTAAGCTCAAACCCATAAATGTGGTCATCATCCATAGTCTCCTTATGAGGGAGAAAATTTTCAAGCTGATTTGAAATGTGTTTTTATTCTTCTAGAAACAACTCTACCTCATTTAGATCCACATTATTCTCCTCACTAACAATTAATATTGATAACTAATTCTTATCCTTCTCCTCACCATGAAGCTACATTTGATCAATTGAAGTAACTAAAGATGTTATGGGCATATCACTGCAATCTTCCAAAAGTGCGGTAAGATATACATATGCAGAACAAAAGGGGTCACTCTATTCAATTGAAACCTATTGCTCTCTTGGAATCTCTTCTTCTTCCACATGAAGATCAAACTAATCTTCATTTATGATCTCTTCATCTATTTGCACACAGATTCCATTAGCTTCAAAATAATCCTCCTTTATAGATTACTTAATTAAAACAATAGGAGGTTCTTTAAAGGGTTTGTGTAGTTATTCAATTATGATATCAAAATCAGTCCATTTCTCGGTAGATATATCATGATTAAGAACAATGATGAATCTTATCTCAACTAATTTTGATGCATTTGCAAAGGAGTGATTTATAGCTTCTTGATAAAATATGTATTTCTCATCAAGATTTGGATCCAAATGTTTACACTCTACATCAAATGTTCTCTTATGAATCTCATCCTGAAATGGATTTGAATATATGTAAGGAGGAAGGGTCAAAGTTCGACCAATTTTACAAGGGTTTGAATGATGTCAAAGGGGAATCCTTAAATGTTGATGATAGAAAGCTAATAACATGGAAACCAAATTAAGATGGTGTAGGTTGGGAATAAGAAATGGGAGGGTTATAAGATGTTGCTAACTTAGGATTTCCTTGTTTATAGGGTTCACTACAACAATATTGACGAGCCTCCATTAACTCAACCCATATTGATATCCGAGATTACATTTTAGTCATAAAATATAGATTCTCTTGAGGGTGTAGACACAAAATCTATGCACTTGGGTAAATGTTTAGGTCTTAAAGCATACTAATGTATACATGATTCCTATGAAAGAAAAATAGTGGTTGAAAAATCCTCTTGTCCTTTTGGTTACTTTATCTCTTATACTTTACTAGTTTTACACATCTTACGATTTTTTGGCGAGTTGATTGATTTACCTTTTGATGGCCTTGGACACTAGCGCCTAGTTAGGATAGAAGTGCCTAAGCACTCTTATCCATCTTGGATGTTCCTATACAACTCTTACTCTTTTGGGTCCTTTCCTCTTATTGGTCACCTTTTAGTACTTTGGGTCAGCCTTTTAGTTGTTAATTATGAAATTCAAACAAGGGAATCACACACACACACACACACACACACACACACACACACACACACACACACACACACACACACACACACACACACACACACACACTTAGTTACTTCGTCTAATTAAGGGTTCAAGCACTATAAGCATTATCTACCATCACCTAACTTGAAAAAGGGGAAAAAAGACTACAAATCACACATCTAACACACTTATACAAGGGAAAAGGAATATATTGGTCTCATATACACTGCATAGGATGGGATTTCATTCTATTCCATTACACACATTTTGCATACTTAGGAAAAATATATTTTTAGCCCTATGTCATTGTGCAACTTACATAAAGGAAATTATTGGTTGTCAAACTTGCATCCGCATCTCAGTTGAGAAGAGCTAAGATGTTTGAGACAACAATGGAACTATCCTAAATTTTTGGGACCTTGTGCGCTTGGGATTGATCTACGAGAGAAGGATGGTTCCTCTACCTACCTCTAACATTATTTCTACTCCTAATAATGAAATAAAATCCTAAACTAAACATGCTAAGGGACCAGGATAGAAGGATGTGTAGAAAGGGGAAATCCTAAGCTAAGGAAGGTGATACTACCAGGGAAAGGGTCGATCTCTCTCCATAAGTGACAAAGGAAAAAGAGTGGATACGGGAGAAGAGGGCGAGACAACACATTCCATAGATCAATACATAGGCTTGGCCTTCCATCGCATAAAACACATGAACATGAGGACTACATGAAGGAATACACACAACATACTAGAAAATGCAAACAAAGAGGTGAGATGCAATGCAAATGAGAATGGAAGACAAGTGTTCCAAAAAAAACAATTTTATTGCTTAAGGGACCAGCGAGTCATTTACATTCATGAAGGACGAGAGAATACATTACATATACCATTCCAAGATTTGAGACCCATGGGAAGTTAGCTACCATTTTATCATGGTTCCATTACAACAGAGAGGGATCCTATTTTACAAAGAAGAACTATACTACTTATAGAAGAAGAAGGCGAGAAAAGAAGGAGAAAGAGAGGGAAACTCAGATTCAAATCTTCAACCAAAAACAATAAGTGATAGATGCCTGCAAATCCACCTACAATGCTATCAGATTCACTTCCTCCTGTTTGTTTGGCATGTAGAAGAAGAAAGGAGGCAAGATAGGCAAGATCTAATGAAATATGGTGGTTGGGGCTGATTAGATGTGTGCATTAATCATCAGAAATACGTTTCCCTATTTTCCACCTACCAAATCCCACCTAAATCTGAATTTGAATAGTCCAATGTATAACTTGTGTGAACAACTCTTTGATAAGTCTAGGTGCACAAGAATCTGATCACTACAGTAGAGAATTGATGGATTTTAGAAGTATATAGGTCACTCTAACATGAAATGACACGTGGCATTTGTGGATTGAGTGGAGGAGTCACCAACTATTGATTTGTGTTTTCTTCTACGCCACGTGTCATGTGCCGATTGGTTGTCAAAATTTGGTGCCCTATTAGTGCACTTAGATAGGTTTCATGTTACACACTCAAGTATGACCGATGGCATGGCATATTGATTGGCGTAGAATAATATGTAAGGCACGAAAGCAAAAGGTAGGTGCACGAAAGAGAAACAAAGGGAAAGTGCGCGTGGAGATATGCATGAAAAAGAGGTATAAGAGAATACTTGCAGGGGACAAGTATGGGGAAGGGGCACAAGCATTCAAATGAGGGAGGGTGTGCAAAGGAGCTAAATGTATTAAAATGCATAAGAGGAATGCCAATGAATTATCCATTTATAAAGGAAATTGCAGCAGAGAGGTGTGTGTAAGGAGTGCGTGACATGATAGGAAAGAAAGTAAGTGCGTATGAGGAAGGAATGAAGGGGAAATGGAATGAGATAGTAAAATACAAAGAGAGGGGGAACATAAGTGAGACAAAAGAAAGGTGTGTGGGGTGTGTAGAAGAACTACAGCCAAGAAAATTGTGCCAAGGGAGAAATCTTGAGTGCGCACAACCTAAAATGTGAAACATCAGAGTTATAATGAAAGTATAAGTTATCTAGATAACTAGGATAGCTATTTGGATAACATTTTTGGTAACTTCTGAGAGGACTATCTACCTACTACATGAAGAGACTAGTATCCTTAGAATTCCATTGGGCATGGAGTCAAGCATTAATCTTGAATATTTGATCTGTAACTTGTAGAACACCCAGGAGTCACTTGAAACTTTGTCTTAACTCTGAACTGAACCGTTGCTCTCATATGAAGATATTATGAATTGGATTGATGAGATTGAAAGACATGAATTGACTGTTGGAACTACCTCTACCAATATTAAATGTCATCCCAAGAATCAACAAAAAGGGTGCCGGGCGCAACAGAAAGAAAAGGCATCGGAGGAGGGCACCAAAATAAAAGCACAACATTATGTACAAAGATGAAAATCATACATGTCTCAAACTAAACATGCGAGTGTGCATGAGCACTTGTGTTAATGAAAGAAAACCTAAACTAACATACTCTAACTAGAGGTAAGGGGCACTCAAGTAAAACCTACAACAAACATGGAGAAGTAGTTGCCCTTCCTCACAAATTGTGACCATGTAATTGATTTGGCACTGAAAATGGTTGGAAAACAAGAGTAAAAAAATCCCTTGTAGATGGTGTTTCACCCTCCTTAAAGTATCAAAAACCATAATATATACCTCCTAAAGTTGTTCTACGCTTGGATTCAAGAAGCACTGCTACTGACCTTTGGTGCGCTAAAGCTCTACCTCATACTCTAAAGTGAACATGACCAGTGGAAACTCTTTCTTTGGCTCTAGACTAGCCAAATATCTAATTGGGTATGGTCTGACTCTTGTGATCTTTCCATTACTTTTAAGCTCAATCCCACACATGGTATTTTCTTATAGAATCTCCTTCTAAAGGTAATCATTGTAGGTGGGTTACACAAAATTTGGGGTGCATATGGTTATTCCTCTACAAGAAACTTGGTCTCCTCCGAAACCACCCCCTCGAACTAACTAATTTTATTCTGAAATAGGTTCCCATATTATTTCGTATTCCCAATCATAGTTTCATGAGTCATGTCATTCTTCAACTATTTTGCATTCATCGAACATGATGACATTGGTTGGGAAAGGTGTATTGGCAGGGGTTGTTTATTTATGGTACAATTAGACAGAGGGGACTCGAAGGAAATGGGAGGATGGATGTAGAAGGTGTAGAAGTTACACATGAAAAGGAGTGGAAGCACACGCAAGAGGGGTGATGGAAGAGAAATGAAGGTGAGAGAATGGAGGATGGGTATTCTCAATGGGAGTAGCGTGTAAGAAGATGGGAACATGAGCATTAGGCCGAGATGATATGAGTTAGTGTAGATGAGTGGGAGGGTTGTAAGATGGTAGTGTAGGGTTGCCCCATTGATAGGGTTTCCATGCGTTATATTTCTAAGCATCCATTTCTTCCGACTACTCTATAATATGGGGCAGCATCTCGGTGATAAAGTGCAGCTTCGCTAGGTGTTAAACCACTGAGTACAGGGGACCCCCATGGACAAGGGACCTTGTAGCCAACTTTAGCTACCTTTATGGAGCACTTGAATCTAAGCTACATCATGTCCATCTCCATCTTTTGCACCTTCCTCTCAAAATCAACTTCATCCAAGGAGTTTCTACCATCATTTGTATAAACATGTTGTTCATAAAATATTTGGTTAGAAAAAAGTGAGTTATATGCATATTTAAGATGATAGGGCTCATAAAACTAATTTGGAGGACTTTGGAACTGTGGGGATGGAGAAAAATATTTCTACTGCTGCAAATGAGAATTACATGAAGGGAAATAATTCATTATTGAATAAATTCAAAAGGAGGAAGGTAAAATGATGGAAGAAGGGAAAATGAATGAAAACTAGATGGGAGACTGGTTTGCGAATGAGAAAATGGGTACGTCTGGATCAATGGAGTCACTAGATGTGTTGAAATATGCCTCCAAAGGATGGATCTCAACAAAACACATCAAATTTGTTGAGATGAAGATGTAAATATCTTCACTCTTTTCCCACCGAGCATGTTAGAAAATGTTGGTCATCAAACATACACCCATGTCCTAGATATAGAAGAGCCCGGATGTTTGAGACAACAATGGAACTTTCCTCAAGTCATGGGACCTTGTGCACTTGGGATGGATCTCTAGAGACTTTTGGTTCCTCTACCTACCTCTAATATTACTGCTACTCCTAATGCTGAAAGAAAATCCTAGACTAAACATGCCAAGGGACTAGGGATAGAAGGATGTGCAAAAAGAGGAAATTCTAAGCTAAGGAAGATGATAGCACTAGGTAAAGGGTCAATCTCTCTCCGCGAGTGGTGAAGGAAACAAATCATGCGCACGAGAAGAGGGTGGATGATGCATGTCACAAATCAATATGTAGGATTGGCCTTCCAAAGCACGCACAACACATAAACATGGGGGCTGCGAAGAAGGAATATTCACATCATGCCGAAAACGTAAATGAAAGGTGAGATCAGTGCAATGAAAACGAGAGAGGAAGACAAGTGTTCCAAAAAACATGATTTTATCACTTAAGGAATGCACAATCATTTACATTCATGGTAGGAGGAGAGAATACATTACGAGATACCATGCCAAGGTTTGAGATCCCTAGGAAGTTGACCACCATTTTGGCATGGTGTCATTACATAGAGAGGGATCATATTTTACAAAGCAAAAACTCTACTATTTATATAAGAAGGAGAGAAGAGAAGGAGAAAGAGAGGGAAACTCGATTCAAATCTTCAACCACTAATAGCAAATGATAAATTCCTACAAATCTACCTACAAGGCTATCAGATGTGCTTCCCCATGTCTGTTTGGCATGTAGAAGAAGGAAGGAGGCAAGATCTGATGAAATCTGGTGGTTGGGGTCAATTAGATGTGTGCATTGATGATCAAAAATATGTTTCCCTATTTTCCACCTACCAAATCCTATCTAAATCTGAATTTGAATAGTCCAACATGTAGCTTGTGTCAAAATATCTCCAATAAGTCTAGGTGCATGGGAATCTGAGCATTGCGCAGCAAAAGTTATGGTTTTTAAGTCTATAGGTCTCTCGACACGCAATGATATGTGGCACGTGTGGATTACTAGAGGAGTCGATAAATTATTGATTTGTTTTGTATTTTCTACCATGTGTCATGCACCTTTTAGTTGTCAAGATTCAATTCCCTATGAAAGGTTTCATGTTGCACACTCAATTCGATAGATGACATGCCACACTAACTAGCACGAAAGAAGGTGCAAGGTGACAAAGCACAAGGCGGTGTGTGAAAGAGAAACATAGGGAAGGCATGTGTAGAGATATGTTCATAAGAGGAATAGTATAATACTTGTAGGGGAAAATTATGGGGAAGGGGCATGAGCATTCAACTGAGGGAGGGCACATGAAGGAGCTAAATGTATGTAAAAATGTAAGAGGAATGTCAAGGACTTAGCCATTTTGGAAGGAAAGTCTACAGAGGTGCACACAAGGAGTGCGCGACATGATAGGAAAGAAAGTGGGCGTATAGGAGGAAGGTACAAAGGGTAAATGGAAGGAGATAATAGAATTCAAAGAGAAGTAGAACAAAAGTGAGAAGGAAGCAAAGGCGTGTGGGGCACGCAGAAGAAGCTCGCAGCCAAGAAATTTTTTCCAAGGAGCAATCTTGAGTACTCACAACCTGAAATGTGAAACATTAGAGTCAGAATGAAAGTATGTGTTATCCAGATAACTAGGAGAGTTATTTGCATAATAGAACCTAGGAAATAGATACACACACTCATAGATAACTACATGGATTATGAGACATAGTGCGGTTCTTGGTCATGATTTCACTCTTTGGATGACCACCAGGGGTCATTCTGACTCCCCATTCTTCATCTTCTTTATTATATTTTATGTGTCGTGTGGGCATGTGGAGTTATCCATTTTTTTGTAGGTAATAGGTGTGACTGGAGATCTAACAAAAAATCGAGAGACATAAATAGCTAGCAACAAGAAAGACCTTATGACACATAAAATACCATATTCCAATTAAAAAAAAAAGACACAAACACCCATAATAGTCACCAGTTCTAGGGCACTCTTATCCTCTTGTAAGTGCTTCTATCTAGTAGATTCCTAAAGTCCCTATCCTTCAATGAGCCATTTTGAAACTATTTTCAACCAAATCAAGAACTCATACAGTCCTAATCATTCCTAGGTTTCACGGAATCAACTAAGTCATCATCCCTATATAGTTTTCTTAGGTCTTTACATATTTGATTGCTTAATTCTTGGAAATTATTGTAATTAATTATCTAAATATCATTTGTTATAATAAGTTTCTATGAAATATGATTTGATTCAAATTAGATTAAATCATTTGGTGAACCCATAAGCTTATTCAAACACTAGCTCTTAGTCTTGCATATTACCTTTACATCTGCTGAAATCTCTTCTCAATCTGCTTTAGATATGTATACACCCCGTATATTCAAGTTCAAATCCATAATATAGGGGTTAAATGATATTTAGTTGATAATGGATCCAATATTAACATTTGGAATCTACCATTCCTTCATAAAATTGGCATTTTCAAAGCCTCCTTAACTCCCTCATCTATCTATATTCATGGCTTTGATAATATTCCTACAAAAATTAGGTACAATCACACTTCCCATAACTATTGGGCCATGCACTTTTCCCATGTCATTTCTAATAATCGTAATTATAATATAATTGTCGAAGACCTTGGATCCATGCCATGCATGCAATCCCTTTGACCATTCATGCATGTCTTAAATTCCTATAACAAGATATGGTCTACTATTTTCATGTGGTTTTGCAAGGTCAAATATTTGATCTTGAAACATGACAACTAAACCCAAGGGTCAAAGTTTTTTCTTGAAAAATTGATTGAAACCTCCTTTGGATTAGTCTTCCTTATGTATCATGCCTATCTCGACCTTGCAGGTATTTATATGTGTTGTACAAACCTTACCTAAGTGTTTGAAACATGGTGATAGGGTCATTCAATTCTTTCAGTAAAGTGATTTCAGTGGTGAAATTTCTTGTAAGCCTAGAGGCTATTTTAAGCCTTTTCATGATCATAAATCCAAAAATTATCCAAGAGTTGTTCGAAGAGTTCTAAGAGTAATGGAACTGATTTTGGAATATTTAGGAAAGTTTTGGAGGTTTAGGAGTAGGCTGCAGTGAAAGTGGGGTTTTCAAGGGTAAGGAGTGTGTAGTCTAAAAGGGTACATGAAATTTAGCATGGGAGTTCCAAGATGAATTAGAAGACTAAAAATAGTCTTTAAAAACTTGAGTCTTATACATGATAGAAGCTTGAAATATTTTACTAGACATGTTTATTTCTTAGGGAAGCTTAGTTTTTATGTAGACACACTCTATTGTCAGAAGAAAAAGGAGAAATTTCAGGAGTTTAATGTCGAATTATAGATTGCAATCCATCTCGTTGATCTTGTAAATTTGTTGGTAGTCATATTTATATGCGATTTTGTAGTCACAAAATCACGTAATTATCTTATTACAATTATACCACCAAGCATGATGTTTTATATATGGATATCGCACACGTTAAACGTATTCATGAATGGATCATCCCTAGTCCTATCATTAGTTTAGTTGGCCATTATCATTAAGTGTCTTGCACATTTGTCGATTGTTTACACAGCTTCTATTCATCTCTTATGGAGTCTTAGTTTTCATTAATTACTTATTTTTCATCTCTAGTCTTTGACTAGGGCACCTAGGGATGGATTAGGGCGCCCATGGGTGCGTCAATCCTTATTTTTAGGTGCCATGGTCCCATTGCACTTGTATCTCATTTATATTTTTGAGGTCAGTCCTTACAATTTTCCCTCCCATTCCCCTAGGTACTAATTGGCATGTCGGGTCATTAGTGTCGAAATTTCAGCGAGAGATCCTATATAAAAATAACATACTTACTATCTTATGGATGGAATATCTATTACTAAGGGATAGCTATCTACTAAGGCAAGGGACTGCATTTGGGAATCATTGCATCACACATACTACATAAGAAAGGGAAGTCTATTCTAAACCATCCATCATTTTACATTTTATCTAGCTATTTCCCTATCTCTACGTCATTGAAGCTAGGGCACCTAAGCACACTATTGCACACACAAGCACACAAAACTATATTGAGTTAAAGATGTAGTGCAACGCTTAGTTGTAAGTCTATATTTATGGCCACTAAGGATAGTCTTGCCCCTTCATATGTGTATTTCATTTTAGGGGTTTGATTCTTTGTATGGGGTTTTGTAGGTAATTCTTCATTATGGATCTACAACATCATCAACGAAGCTAGTGTGATACTCACACGGCAAAACGAGATATTACAAAAATCTAGTGACCCTTCTAGACTTGGGTTATGATCTATTTTGTAGACCGAGAACCCATACTACTAACCACATCACCCACATGTGCCCTAATCCTCCTCCAGTGCCCCAATTTGGCTAAATCTTCATCTGCTACAATTTCTGAGGTGTGAAATCATATTCCGCTCTGTCTTATCATCATCCTTTTAATTCCCCAATCACTTTGCGCAAGGTAATTCACATTTTAGTACCTTTACCCTCATCTTTAATTTATTTCATTTCATTTAAAAAATAAAATAAATTATCCAGCATTCATATTTCAATTTATACCAGTTATTTCATTGTTGTTTCTAGTTTAGATTAACTTCTAAAATTTAGATTTTAGCTAATCATTTTAGTGAACCCGTAGTTTAGAAATTTTTCCCCTAGGATCCACTTCAAACTCTAATGGCTAAGGATAGTTCATTTTATTCTCCTCCCATCATGTCTCATTTTAGTTTCAACCCTATTTATGATGAGGCTACCATTGCTGAGCTCACAAATCTCTATAGTAATACTACTACCCCACTTGATCTTCAACAACAACTTTTCTAGACGGTCAAAAATATGTGCCTACTCATTTTGAATATTCTCCCATTGGAATTATTATTTTTGAGGATCTGGTAGCCTTCATTCATTGTACACCTTATTGTATGGCTATAGTGATCCTCTTTCTAATCCTTCTAAGGAAATTTTAGATGATTCTCTTATCGATTACTTGCTTGGTATTGACAATCGATCACATGTGCATAATGATTCTTCTTCTAGTTATGCTAATGTTATAGTTCCTTCTCATGATTCTTCTACTTCTAATATTACTTCTCATCATTCATCACATATTATTTCTCATATACCTTCATATTATGTTGATGATCCTATCGATAGTATGTTTAATGAAATTCTCATATCTGATTATTTAGTAGATGTTGATGACACGGTTGATAGCCATGATTCTTCTACTTTTTATTCTACTAACTATGAATCTCCATCGCCACCTTCTCCTAAGGTTACATCTAGCATAGTGCATGAGTCATCTCCATCCATTGATTCTTCTTCTCCTACCATTTCACCTCCTCTTGTTACATCATCTATGTCTATTAGTCCATCCTCTCCTATAGATGTGTCTCCATCGGTCACCTCACCTCCTAGGGATGTTTCTAATGCTATTCCTACCATTTTTGTGGATATTCCACCTACATCATCTACTATATCTTCTTCGGAACCTACTCCTAGTGTTCCTTTAGCATCGAAATCTCCTTTATCTTCTCTTAATATTCCTATGATCACTCACAATGGCAAGTTACGACCGCTCTATATATTATTGTTGTATTCTATTATTCCTTCACAATATCTTATATCTCTCATACATGTTGTAGGTCAATTGCAATCTCAGAGTCTAGTCTCTCACTTTATAAAGTAGGGATTATTATGATTCTATTGACAAAAATTCATTACATGGTAACCCCTGTCTCTAAGAAGATTCATAATTCTGCAATTCCAAAGGACTTTTGGGTGACAAAAAAATTAGGTGGAAAAATTAGGTGTCTCCACCAACATTCACGTGGCTACACCCCTCTTGTTGAATGGTACATATCTCATTATTGAATGTAACTAATACTAATCCTATCTAAATGTTTTGGGTGGCCAAATTGGCTAGGGATCACACAGGACACTCCACTGAACCTATGGAAAAGTGCTTGTATGGGGTATAAGGGAGGAAAATCACAACAATGAGGGGGAAGGAGAGAAATCAAGAAAGGAATATTACTATCATGAGTAGATTGTAGAGCTCACACCCAATAACTGAATAGATTCACATTCAATATAAAAGAAAGAAATAATGAAATTAGTGGGATCAATGAATTAAAACACAAAGTCTTTAGGTTCATCTACCAAAGATACAAAGCTCTTGCATCACTACACTTACAAAGTGCATAAACAAGAGAAGTGGAAGAAACATAAGATGCTTATAACAACCATGTTTATTTTTTCAATGATGAGAGGAACCCATGCCTACAAAGCTGCACACATTCATACATCTTAGAAAGAGAAAATCTATTCCTTGATTGTCATTTACACATGTTGTATAAAGAAAGGGAAAAGAAGAAAGTATGTAACATAAATATAGCTTTATTTCATGTGCATTGGTGACACAAAGTACAACAATATATCACAATCCACTATTTCTACAAAGTGATAGTTCTTCAAAATATGGAATCTTTGGAATGGAGAAGCCATCCCAATTTATACAATTTGAATTGACCTCTCATCTCCCTCACATGACTCTTCATATTCCTATTCCACTTGTGACCTTTCACTTTTCATTAAATTAAGTATTTCTCTCATAATTTTGAGAAAATAATTTTACAATATTAAAATAGGTCACTTAAGTGAATAAGACAAAATACAATGATGAGGCCCAACAAAGAATTAGAATGGAGAGAGAAAGAAGAGGGAGAAAGGGAGAAGGAGAGAGAAGAAGATGCTCTAAAGTGTGGATGAGATTTAGTGCTCATGATAATTGTTATAAAAATATATGTTTGTTATACATGTCATTATTTTGGGTTCTTTGTTGTATCTACTTCCTATTTAGTAAAAAGTTGGTTTTCTATTCTATCGGCTATATAATAGCCATGCATTGAAATAATACAATATAGCATTCTAATATTGAATATCAATCTTGTTACATACAATCTTTGGTTACTTTTATTTGGTATTAGAGTGTGATTAGTTCCTTTCCTTGATGGATGCGTAGCAAATTTGTGTGGGGGATGTAATATTTATCTCCGGACCTATGGATGTGAATTGTTTTTAGAAGAGTTTATACGGTATTTTCATTAAGGTAGCCTGTAGTTATTAAGTACGTTAAATCCCTATGGAGGTCTGTACACATTTACTCACCCTACCTACCCAGCTTCAAAGGAATTTGATCGACATTGGATAACTATAGCATTCAATCTTGTGTCATTTTTTTTGCTCTAATTTCCATCGGTGGATTTATCTTGCATAGTGTGACAAATTAAGGCTTCGAGTTAATGGATTGAAGAATCTTGGATCCAAGAAATCCACTTTGTTGAGCTTTGAAAAAAAAAGATCGCAATTGATGATCACCTCTGCTTGACTCGTGGATAAGTGTCTACCTTCATGGAGTCTATTTCACATGGATACTCTCGGTGGTGACTCGGATCAAAATATTTTCACACTCGCCCTCCTGGTAACGAATTGGAATCTATATTGGTGAGTTTATTGGCTCAGTGGCTCCCTCCACACTCCTTTATTTACATCTTCATTTTGTTCCTCACCAAACTAACGACTCTCAAAACTGTCACTTGGATATGAGAACACGTAGGATGCAAAAATATCTACTTATCAGAGCACCACATTCAAGTCTTCCATCATTTCTACCATTTAGGAATGTCACTATCATACATTTGTCATCCACGTTGAAGATATCTTTGGCCACATAATACTTGGGAGTGATCATACTTGACAGAATTGTAGAGCTCTATTTCATTAAGTTCTAGGCATATGGTAGTGAGTTTTATTGAGGTCAATTTTTTGATGAGTTACTTTATTCTATCCTTTTTCATGTTCTATCTAAATTCTTTGTGCATGTCATCTATACATTAGAATCTACATCAAATTTGTCAAAAGTTTAGAGGGTGGACCGTAGGGTTAATATAATTATTTTGTATTTGATAGCTAAAAGCTTTAAAAACCTTATTTATTTGTATTTTGGGTCTTTAGAATGTTATATGTGTCAATAAAGTTATTAGAAGTCGATTTGTTAATAGAGTTGGTAACGTTCTTAGTTTTTATTTTTCAAATCCTCATAAACATTATTGATGTTTATATTAGGTCTGTAAGAATCAATATAGTAGATTATTGTTTGGTTGAAAGTCGTAGTGTGGTATTAGTTGTGTTGAGTCAAAAATAACATTTCATTACTTTTTAATAGTCAAATGTTTTTAGGTGAATATTTTATTACATAAGTTTCTTATAGTCGATTGTAAATTATAAAGTACATTTTTCGTTAAGATTCAAAGTATTTTTAGTGTCATTTTCATTTTGTGTCAAAAATTGTTTAAAAACAAAAAAAAATGCCTACATTTTATTCGGACGTACTATCGATGTTACACGATGTCCTCGCTACCATTGAGCCCTGTGATCACATCCAATTGAACTAACAACATAAAACTAGAGGCGGGAGGCATCAAATGTTGGAGGTCAATAAATTACCTCTCGTAAATCGCTAACGATAAGGCCACATCAAACTTTGGTGACATTTTTAGTGTTCTTTCAGTTGGGTGTGGATGTTTCATATTTTATTATGTAGTATTCTTGATTTCTTGGTTTGTGGAATAAGTGGAAATTTCACATTGAGGGGGGAACATGATCCAATGTTCCATTTCTGGTTTGTGTGTATGAGCGTGCAGAATCCAATAGATTTTCCTATGTTATTCCTCACTGTGAAATGTGATGAGGACCAATAATAGTACTTGGCACATCATGATGTCGTTGTAGGTAAACCACTTGAAAACCTTCATTTTTGGTTTGTGGTACTCCAATTATAAAACCATCATTTTTCGAGTTTTGGTTAACCATTTTAAAACCATACATTAGGTTTTTGATTATCCCGTATTTAAAATCACCTAATCATGAAAGCATGTGCAAGTACAAAGATAGGTTTTCCCCATGTTCGCACTAAGGGGGGGAATGTTAGTGAATTATCAATTTAGTGCTCACAATAATTATTATAATAATATATGTTTTTATACTTGTCATTATTACGGTTCTTTGTTTTACCTATTTCTTATTTATTAGGAAGTTGGTTTGCTATTTTATTGGCTATATAATAACCATACATTGTAATAATACAATATAACAGTGTAATATTGAATATCAATCTTGTTGCATACAATCTCTGGTTACTTTCAAGGAACACTCTGCATCTAGTGTAGATCAACCTTGTTGGTGAATCGGTGAGATGCTCCAATGTAGTGAAATTTGAATCCTCAAACTATTTTCTCCCTGAGAAATCTCCTTTGAATGATTCCCAAAAACCTCGAATTGAGTGTTTAGAAACACTTTTGAATTATCACCTTGGTGGTCACAGGCGTTTCTCACCAAGGTCCACTCCGAAGAAGTTTAATAATTGAAACCAATCTTTGATGACTTTTTCTACATAGTTCCACTATTGTAATCATCGGCTAAATTTGATGAAATGCATTTTTAACACTTTTTCCTTGCTACTGATGATCACAATTCCTCCTTTTGCATGATTCTCAAACATCTCAAGTCACAAAATGAGTGTTGAGAAACACTATTTCAGGACTTCTCAATGTGAGCTCGAGACGAACATGAGAACTACTCATGATGATCCTCCTCGATACATGATTGATGAACCACTGCAATTCATTTAACTCTCCAAAAAACTCATTTTGAATCACCAACTCTCTGAGTGATGAATATGAATTCATCTACTACACCTTGCGATGCCTTGCATTACTTCTGAGCACACTTGAATTCAGGATGATGCTTCCAAGACCAATATGAAGTTATCAATGCTTTTTTTGAGCCTTAGAATCATCTTACAATCTCATAAGGATGAAAAAAATTAGTGACATAAGTTACTATGGAGATGGTAGCAACTTTCTACAACTGGAGCCAAAAATGTGATTTTTAGAAAGTTGGTCCCAATAGTACATTATTATTTTGGGCAATGCACTTTTTGGTCATGTTTCTTTCATTAAAGTGTTTCCTTCATGTTCTAGGTTTTTCCCAATTCCTTAGGGTCAATTTGAAGAACTTTACCTTTTTGGAAAGTTGTTTTTTCCTTTTTTCTTTTTTTTTTTTGACTTCTCACTGTATGCCCTAGTTTTCGCTTTCATTATTTTCATTGTTCTTCCTTCTGGGGATTTTTGTTGTTTTTAGAAACTTACTAAAAATGGAAATTGTGAACCAGCGAAACTTGCTATTTTTAGAATATAAAAATCACCATGTAAGATCGAAATAAAACTCTAGATTCTTTCTAGGTTTTTGATTTGGATGCTTTGTATAAATTTTCAAGTCAAACCTGCTTTCCCAGATTGACAACAAATGAAGGAAGAACACCATAGGGCACAAAAATTCAAATGGATTCCATTAAAATTGGGGATGTATTTTGATTTTTTTAGATTCAATGCATTTGGATGAGGAAGGTTTTCTCTAATTTTAAGCGATATTTGATCACTAGTTCATAAGTTATGAGCGATTCTTCGTTTTAGAGCCTAAGGTTTTCTAATAGCTCTTGATCATGGATTTTTCTCGAAAATCCTATATTTCTTTACTATAGAAACATGGAATGATTTAAAAATTATTTTTGAGGTGGTGTAAATTTTTTGGAAGTAGCAGCAATGGAGGAGAGGAAGAGATTCTAACAGTTGGAGAAAATTTGTGTGTGCGTGCAGGAAGAATGGAAGCAACTAGTGGTAGCCCGATAGTTAGAATTGTTTGCATGTTTTTGAGTTTTGGAACGGGTTAGAATTTTTTTCACCACTTAAAAAAATTTATTGGTGACTTGGTGTAAAATAATGTGCCCTATCATGATTGGTCCATGTGGCGGCATGTGATTTGCCATTGGGGGTGAGAGAGGGGGGTTGAAATTTGCACCATAAGTAGTTGTCGAGGGAACATGGGTGACTAAGAGATTAAATGGGAGGCCTGGAGATTATTTTATCCCAAATTTCCATAATTTTTGGTGCACATGGGACAAAAAATTTCACCTTCTCCCTAGTTTGATAAGTGATGGAGCGTGATTACACGAGCGGTCCAGGAAATGAAGCTTAGGGGGCTTAACTAGCGAGTAGGTTTTCAATCATGGTCATGTGGAGGGTCCATGGGCCCAAATAGGGTATAGAGACATTTTATTGCACTTTTTGCACCAAAAATTTAGTGCACTTGGTGCAAAAAAGTGTGTCACTCTCCCATTGACCGGATTTTTAGCCCAAAAATGACTAACTCACAAGCTTGTGCCTTGCGAGAGAAAGTTGTTGGGACCATAAATTGAGTTCTGGAGGAGTTTGTTTTATGAAATTTTATATGATTCCACCTGGAAATGACCTTATGAATCCAATTTTGGTTTTCTCATCCTATTTTTCTACCTTAAACCTCCGAAAAATAGGCTTTTGTTCAAGCTTGAAGGTTATTTCTTCAAAAACTACTTGTATACGATATGATACTAGACATTGTGAAAAATATGATTCCACCATCTTATATGTAATTGAATTAAGTTTTCGATGATATATTATTTGACTTCTAACTCCTTCTGGAGCTCTCGAATCACTTCCTGAAGCTCAGGGGTTGTTTTCATATTGTGCACCTTGCCTAGGTCTTGAAGACCCACTTTTTCCGAAACTACTCCAAAACTTTGGAACCTTCCAAAACATTAGAAAACTTATTGCACAAAGTGTTATTGGCTCTTTGGTACACCTTGATGAGTTTTGGCCTTTTTTCCACTCCAGCGGACATGCACCAACTTCAAGAAGACTAGGGAATAACCTTTCCTAAATCTTATCAAAAAGTATATCTTGATGAATCCTATTCTAAAAGCACTTGAAACAAATTGATACCCATACATCACCTATGGGAACACTAAAATGAAACCTTTAACTACTCATAGATGGGAAAGTGGGACTAACTCAGGGATTAGGGTGACATGGGAAAGTGTCTGGAAAGGCCTACAACAACAAAATTTTACACTTGGGTCTGTTGTCATGCTTGAAAATTGAGAATTTTTCGTGTTGCACATTTTCATGACAACAATTGGCTCTAGCTTAGGGACATGTTATGGATCAAGTGAAGTGAGGATATAACATGATAAATCCATAATATCAATTTTAGTTTACACATCAGTGTCTTATCCGTTGGGATTTAGAGTCACCAGAAAGATAGACTACACAACTTGCTTTATTGAACACACACACACACAAACAGATACACACACACAAACCAAAGGAAAGATAAAAATAGGGAAACAAAACATGACATATAAAGGTAAACTATGATATAGGGGAGGGATATTTATAGAGGTGGGGAAATAATATACACTTACCAAATAACAAAGTTGAGAGAAGTACATGCCAACCCGAAAAAACTAATTTAAGTCTAAACTTTGAAGAACAAAAACTATTATTTGAGAAAACCATGATTTTTTGATGGATTTGTATGGCTTGAGAATAAGAAGGATGACCATAATTCCATCTTCATATTCATACTACATAAAGAACATTCTTGTATCTAGTGAGTTCTTCGTTATCTTTTCCGAGCTCTTGTACCTTGATGCTTCGACTTGACACCATACGATCATGAGACACTATTCTTCCATGTCTTCAAGAGTGGGAAAATATTCATCCTCTTTGAATTTCCACTTTAAATAAACTCTTAAATCAGAAAGGCACTCGGAAGGAGAGAGAACAAACTTATTTTCTTCCCTTTCAATAACTTCTTTTGATGTCCCACTTTGTTTCCTAGAATAATTAGCTTTGATGCAAACCTGTTCAACATTTTATCTACTACCTTGCTCTATGGTGGAGATGTTGTATTCAAGATCAGGGGACCTTCAAATGAGATTCAAGAACCTTAATTATTTTACACTCATGAACCTTTTCGTCTTGTGTGACATAAAAATACATGTTTTCACATCCATTCTCATCAACCAAGGCATTGGGGAATTCATCCAGTTCATCTATTGGCTCTATCTCAATATCGAACCTTGGTGTATCAAAAAGAGAAGCATAAATGGCCTCATGTCTCTCTTCCATTTCCATGGCCCGAGTCAAGAGTTCAAGACTTATTTTAGGATCTTCCGATTCTTTTGCATCCTTTAATATGTCTAGTACCAATGGTTCTTCCAAGTTCACCATAAATTCATCTTCATCCTCATTGGAAGAATATTTGTGTTGTGCCTCCAGGAGATGGTTAAAAATATGATCCATATGGGCCCAATCCATGTTCACCTCTTCCATACTTTGCATTGCCCAAGATTCACTTTCTTACAAACACAATCATACTTGATTCATGACACCTTCTGACAAAGAGAAGAGGTCCAAGATTCATGGGAAGGGAAATACTTCAAGCTCAAAATCCATATCATCCTCTTCTTGGTAGGAAACAGAGAACCATGTTGGGGCAGCGGTATGAGAAGAATTTTCAGCTACATCTTGATCATCCGTTATTGAATCCTCTTGCTTATATGGATAATGGAAGACTTCATACTAAACATGATGATAATTATGCTCCTTGGGTGATAAGAGTTCATGTTCAAGTCTGTTAATTCTCCTTGGATTTAAAAAGGAAGTGGGCCTCTTCCATTAAAGCATCCATGATTGAATCTGAAAGGGTATTTGATTCTTCAACTTTCTCCATTTCTTCATGCAACATTTCTACATCACTTAAGGAATCAAAATAGGAGGGAAAATTATCTATGACCATCTTGAATTCATCATCTTCGGTCCATGATGCTGAGTGGATTTTTTACATTTCTTCACATATCTCCATTTCATCATTAATTGAAAAATCAAAATCTGAAAGGGGATTTTCCATGATTACCTTAGACTGGTCATTTTGTGCTTCTTCATTATTGGTGGAGTCTTCAAAAAGTGTTTAGTCATCCATTATGCAGTAATAATCTTCCTCTATTGAACATATTATTCCTCCCATGGGTTGTACCTCGAGATAAAAATAATTGACAAATATTGGTTCCACCTCCATGTCTCTTTCATCATCTTCAGAGGTGTTTCCTTGATTTTCAGTGGAGGTTTCGAGGATAAGATTTTATTCAAGAGCATCCAAGAATCTTCTGAGGATGAACACCTCATAGAGTGGATAATCATTAGGATCTTCTTAAGTCTCTTCATCCTTGATAATGCGAGGTGCTTCAAGGTGTTCATACCTTTTTGCAGAGATAAATCATACCTCCAAATTTCATGATAGGCTTTAGGGTTAGACTTTCCTTCTATTATGCTCTGAATCCTTTCCACATACTCTCTTTTCAACATGTTCATTTCTCCATCACCATATGTAATGAAGTCATCTAGAGATTGGAAGAAAAAGGGAAATGTTCTCAATTTTATAGTGAGCTATGCAAGGTTTCAAAAATATTCTACAATGGATCCTTTGTAATTTTCCATAGTCCCGATTTGATTTTCCTCGGGGTCTTCTTCCACATGACATATCTCCTCTTATTTTCCTTCGCTATGTAGTGCTTCAAGTTTCTCATACATTTATTGTAGAGCCTCGGCATATTTTAGAACTTCGAGGTAGGTATAGGGATCGAATCTTCTTGTATAAGGCTCATGACTCTTTGCATGTACTCAGTTTTCAAGGATGTCATCTCGTCATTTCTATACACAAGGAAATTTTACGATGGAAAAGTGACATGTGAGCATGGGAATCTACAAGTACCTCTTCCTCATACCCGACCTCCCGAGGTCGTTCCGAGATAGCCATTGAATGTTGAATATGAATGGATACAGACAAGCTAATCGGGTAATCTTATATCCTCAATACGCAATAATGGAATCTGTAAACCTAAGGCAAAGAAGGCCCTCCTAACTTGAATTGGTGTAATGGATCATTCAGATATAATATTTGTTCGAGAGGCTCTAATCAATTTTGAGCTCTACCAAGATCCTATTTCTTGGTTTTTGGATACGTGGTAAGTGGCATGTGGGAGCTTCGTATATATCTCTAGAAAAGGTCATGAAAATGGTGATAAGAGGTGTAGTGGATTTGTAGTGAACTATGGGTGGTTTTCTGGTCTAGTCTAGAAAATATTAGATTGATTGGCTTCTATATTTAATACGGAGAACTACGTGATGATATCTGGTGGGAGTGGTGAGGATCTAAATACCAATGCATTCATAAACCGGTATCAATACTTAACTAATTTGTAGGCCCATTGGGTTGTGGGACTTGGGGATCACAACCGTGAGTTCATGGTTGTTGTGGACTTGTTATGGTCATGTGAAGAATCAATCCCTTCTTTTGACTATCTAGTAATCATACGCCTTTTCAGCCTCTATGTTTAGAACTAGAAGTTGTATAATTTTCTCAGAATACCTTACAGGTGTTCTGGCAACTTGAATGTGTAAGCTAGTATCTATGTCAATGAGAAGATCTCCTGCATCAGGTTGTGGAACTAAAGGATTGCAACCAAATGCTTATTCTCTTTTGAATACTTGTACAGTCATTTGAATATTTTATCAAGGCAATCTATAGTTAGGATGATTTGACCAAAATTTGTATGCCTTGTCGTCTTCGATATTTAACCCTCTCAGTTGTTCACTAATTACTTGTAGGTTTTTCGTTGCTCGAAAGACCTGTATCCTGAGGTCTTGATCTATATTAGCTAATGTTGTGGGTAGATTTGGTTGAGGTACTATTGGTTCAAATATATATTCTCTAGGCTCTCTAGGTCCTGTGATTTTCATACAAAATGATTCAACTTTTAACTAAAATTAATAAACTGATTACGAAAGATGTATTTACACTATGCAAGCATTCTTCTATTTTTGTATTTTCGATGATGTATTTTAATGAAATTAAAGAGAAGCTATTCTAGTATATTTAGAAAATGGACAACTAATCTAGTAACAAAATTTAAAACAAACAAAGTAGCTTGGTGTGGCTATTTGCCTGTGCAGTTGTGATTTTATCCTAAATATCTAAGCAACTAATTATTTTAAATTGAAAGACTCTTGATCCTACCTCAGAAGTGAGGAATGAATCATATTTTCTCAGAAACTATCAATCCCCACAGCTTCCTCGGTGATATTGAGAGTGAAATTTTAACTAAAATAAAATAATTCACTACTCTATTTGATACGTTATAACTAGAACTTTGATAGCTCAAACACAGCGTTTACTGAGTAACAATGGTAAATCCACTTGTGTGTGATCTCATCATTCCTTCATGTTCTCATGAATCCAAAAAGCATGTATATGATAGCATCAACGAAGAAGGTATTCGAACCATGGCAGCTTTGGATATAGACTTAATATAATGCGAGTAGGAGAGGGATAAGCAAGTGAACGAGCTTGACTATGTAATTCCTAAGCGGGATTTATTGTGGAATACAAGACAAATGTGTCAAGAGTTTTAGAATCTATCCTTGTGAAAAAATAAAACCTGCAAATTTAATGGATTCCAATCTAGAAATGAAACTATTCTAAGCTAAGCTGATTGTATGGAACAACAATGAAGCAAGACTGAAACAAGAAGATCAAACGACCTCTAAACAACAAAGGAAAACTAACAATGGAAGCAAAACATGAAACTATGGGAATTCTAATTGAGAAATTCAAAAGACTGAATAATAGAATTGAGAAGGAGAGGGGCCATTTGTTTGAAAACAAGCTGGCTATTTATAGAAAATGCATTTACCAAAGGGTAACTCCCAATTGAACTCTTTTACTATAAACAAAGGAAAAACACTATTCACAGGGTGGCCAAAACATAAATGCAAAGCAAAGTAGCTAAAGAATGTGGGTATAAATTGAATATTTACATTTGATGCGATTGTCGAAGAATCTGGAAAATGCGTCTGGGGACCGCCACCACTGTGTAGGGCGGCGGTTACTGACCGCCGCCCGCCAGAAGGATGGCGGTCTCGTCCAAGACAAAAATGCAAGGAAAAAGAGGGGCAGAGGGAAAAACAAAGCATGTGGAGGTCGAGTGAGGCATACGGGATACAAACGTATACTTGGTGAGCTTTTCTGGATTCCGAACACCTTGTAAGGAGACCTGTATCATCATTGGGATATGTGTAACATCGTTCTGGCGGTGCAATACCCTACAATTTTGGGTGCATACATATTGCCCCCTCGGAGAAGCGTCTTAGCCATGAAGAGGCGTAAAACAATGGACCTGAGTATGGGGGTCCCAAAATGGGGAGTTAGGAGTTATACCTGACATGCCCATGTGTCAAAAAGTCACCATCCAAAATCCTGCAATCTGCAAAATGAAGAAAAGGGACTCAAGTGCAAATAGATAAAATAAATTTGAGAAATAAAACAAAATTGATATGAAATGATTTCTTACCATCTACGCGGGGTTTAGAACTTACCTCCTTCGATGCTCCAACCATGCGAAAGACATTCAAAATCAATTTTAAAAGCTATATATATAATGAAATCATTTCACTATTCATTTGTGTGGATTGATTTGATAGTTTTGAGCTCTCGAGACCCACGGTGATGGTTTTTAACGAGAGTATAGTCAAAATGTTCGTGGTGAGATAACAATCATGCCACTTTGAGAGCGGAACATTGACCGCGAAGTCTCATGTTACTTTTTCTCAATTTATTGTTTTTGAACCTAAAATGTGGAAATGATGAAATCTTTGTCTCGGGGGGTTATTTTTGAAAATACTAGTTTTAAACGAGTCTCTAGGGGGCGCCCGTAGGGTAGGTCCTTATTTTAGCTAAAATGGTGAATTTGGCTTGTTTTTAGGCATTTTTAGGGTATTCGAGCCATTTGTGGGTTCGGGACAGGACCGCCACCTCGCACTTGGGGCGGCGGTTATGGGACCGCCACTCTGCACTGAGGCGGTGGTTCACGATAGAAAGCCAAAATCATGCTTTACATAACTTATGTGTGTATTTTTAGCATTTTTACATGTTTTTGATAGTTTTTCTAATTAGATTTTAATACTTACTCCTTTTTGTGTTTTTAGGTGTATGTAGAAGGAGGAGAATATTAGATGGAGCCAGGAGAGGGAGTGTGATTGGCTCCCAACAGTGTTAGAGGCACTCTCTCAAGCGAGAGAGATACCCTTTAAAGGGCGGCATTTAGAGGATTGCACAAGTCTCTCACGTTGCTCCTGCTAGTCACATACTATGTGACTTATTTTCATATTGGGATGCGGATTGAAACACTTTCGATTGCCAAGAGTTAGGGGTGAGTGGACCATCACCCTAGAGGATGTTTACCGTATACTGGGGGTTCCGATCCTTGGGCGGCGACTATCTCTTAAGACAACAGTATCAAGATCTCAGGTGGTTCAGTGGGCCACATATATGGGGGATGCAGTTGTTTCAATGGGGTCGAAGAAGGGAGTGAGGATCCGCTCCATTGTTGAGACAGACATTCCTGTGCTCCGCAAGGCCATCATGGGCATCCTTTCTTCGAGATTGATTGGGGACAAGGGAGGAGACACTCTCTTATATTGTTGGGCCCCCATTATTGCACAGATTGAGGGCCATGGATGTGTCTACGCTTGGGAGCAGACATCCTCGGGACCACCTACCATGATTTATACAGGGTGGTCCGACTATAGGGACAATCACTGAGCCACCCGACTCTTGTCATGAGTTGGGTGTATGAGCATATCACTCCGTATGGGAGAGGTGTAGAGGTAGAGGATCCCGGGGCCATCAGGGCAGCGAGGTGGACAGGGATGACTATTCTTAGAGCACCCCACCAGCCAGTGGCCTCTTTGACTACTGCAGATATGGAGGCCACTCCTTATCAAGCCATGGCAAGGCTATGGGGAGAGGAGACCGTTACATTGATTGCTTGTCGAGGACTACCAAAATTGTGGTAGACGGGGTGGGAGGTTGGAGATCCACCCCTTTGATAGAGTATCACGAGTTCACCTCCCCCTATATTGACATGTTTCCTCCGGTGGGGCCGGTTTATAGATCTATTCGTGAGGCTCGGGAGGTCCTAGAGGCTGGGTTGGACCATTGTTACCCACAGCATTCCTATCGCTACCAGGATGGTGGTACATGCTTGAGGAGAGCCGGTGCTCCTCAAGCACCTTTATTTCAGATTCTTTGCCCGCCTTGCCCATAATAATAATGAGCCCATTGACGTGGACTTTGAGTCTAAGGAGTTCACTGGGAGAGAGACAGAGGAGGATACAAAAGAGATGGAAATCGGTGGGATGGGTGGGGAGGATGATAGTGATCCCGAGTGGCATGATACTCAAGAGATCCTATGGGCCGAGAGGGCGGAGCGAAGCGTAGAGAGGGCGACGTTGGTCTCAGAGGAGTTACTCTCTAAGGATTTAGGGGCGATGGTGAGTCCGTTGTAGGCCGTCACATTGTCCTGGGCGTGGGAGAGGGACACCGATCGGTCTGCGGCATCGGTGGTAGATGTAGATCCTAGAGTTCCTTCCTAGAGGCTTGGCAATCCAAGTGAATTGCTACTCTTCTCTTGACTCTGTTTTAGTTAGAATTGTCTTAGTTGTTATTTCTCTTTGTTTTGTTTACTCTTGGTTTTATCTTTGATAGTTTTCTAACTTGTTTTCTCCTTTATTTGTAGTGATTGCTGATGAGTGGAGAGACTTGATTCACCGAGTATGTACAGATACCTTATTTCTCCTCTCGAACAAGACTTGTGCTAAGCTTTACGTGGACGTGGGAAGCCTTCAGCCGTGTGGTAGGGATATTGATGTTTTTTCCTCTATCGGCATGCGACAAATATCATGACTTCTCCTTATGCTTTGAGGTATCTAGATATAGGATGGCCGAGCACTTGATGAGGAGGATTCATTCTCATAGTGAGACGATAGCTCACGGCCGTGACCATGAGCTCCCAGGTGCATTCGAGCATTGGGGTAGCGAGTCCTAGACATGGTTGTGCACCCTCTGAGAGATCCCATATGGATTGAGATGCCATTTTTGTAGTGTTTTGTCGAATGTCTATATGAGTGTTTTTGTACTTTTCGGGCTCATTGAGTGTTTTGACCATGCCTAGTGCATGATGGCATTGTATATGAAACTTGATATATATATATATATATATATATCTTTTTGGATCTAGACTCTTGGTGCCTAGAATTTCATGAATTGTTTCCACATGTCTACTAGATGTTTTTAGAGTATTTTTTTCATGCTTTTAATGTATGCAATGGATGACAAATGATAATAAACGAGAATGTTTGACTTTGTATGTTTTGTAATGCTTGATCTGACGAGATGATGAACACATTGTAGTTTTGAACTTTCGACTTCTTTGGGCAATGTTTGTAATTTCTTCTTATTTTGGAAAAACGTGATGAATACGATGAGAGACAGACAAACCAAGTAACATAAACCAAACTTAGACCTACACGCTTACCCTACTCGGATCTATCACCAAGCTTAGAAGGGTACTTACTTTCCAGTTTATCTAGACTTAGATTCATAAATGGAAACCTGGTTGACAAAATCTGGTTTTGAGGATTTGATCTCTTTGGAATTTGGATATTTGTTTTCTCTTAATAGAATTTGATTTGTGCTTCTATCATACCAAGATTTGTTAATTTGTGTGAATGAACCCCCACACCCTGCCTCATGCCACTAGTAAGAAGCATGGGTTTGTCACCAAAGGCAAGATATAGGTGAGTAAGGGCACTTCTTTCCTTTCCCAACCTCACACCACCAGTAAGAGATGCGGGATTATCACCGAAGGTTGATGGGGCAAAGAAGTGTGTAAAATAAAATATTCTGTTTGCTTGGTGCTTTTGATTCCATTTGATTTTGACATTTTTGATCTATGACTTTGGGATATCCTTTCTTTCAAAGAGATTTAAGAGGGATAGATGTGACACCAAGAAGCTTCTAGAACAGACCGTAGGTAAGGACAACTTCACCTAGTAGAAAGAAAGAGCAAAACCAAGTATGCAGCCCCGATATGGTTTTCGTCAATACTTGTCTATCGAACTTGATGAGAAGATTTGAAAATACTTGATGATGTTTGAAGAGATGTGTTTTGAATGATTTTGCCAATACTTTTAGAAATTTGTAATAAATTGCTTAAGAGTAAGTTTACTGGAATACATTTTTACAAAATGAGTGGACAAAATGAAACAGACTAAATGAATAATGCAATGTAGGTAGCTATAATGTACAAGTGGTGATTCTAATGTCTTATGCATAAAACTATTTAAGATGCAAGGAATTGATAGTTTCATTGAATTCCTCACCTTCTAGTATGCACAAGAGATACGCATTGTTTCCGTAGTCTTTCATGACTTGGTATGGGCCCAACCACTTGGGCCAGAACTTCCTTCCTTCGTCAATTTTCTTATCGATCTGGCTATCTAGTCTTAAAAATAGATGTCCCTCATATATTTCTTGCTCATAGACTTTTTTGTTGTACTTCCGGCACATCTGGTCGACATAGGCTCTGTGTCGTTGTTCGAATTTAGCTTTGGCCTCGTCAAGGCTTTCCAGTTGAGAGAGGAATGTCTCCTTGTAAGCTTCTTCATCCAAAATCCCTTGTAATGAGATACAGAGACTGGGTATTTCAACCTCAAGTGGGAGAACTGCTTCTACCCCAAATACCAACGAGAAAGGGGTTGCTCCTGTTGGTGTTCTTATTGAGGTTCGATGGGCCCACAAGGCTGGATATAGTTTTAAATACTAATCTCACTTATTCTCTTTGACTGTTTTGAGGAGAATAGCCTTTAATGTTTTGTTTGTCGCTTCGGCTTGCCCATTGGCTTGAGGGTAGTAAAGAGAGGTCATGTGATGGTTTATTTTGAATTTTCTACATAACTCACAAACCTCATCATTTTTAAAGGATGTGTCATTATCAAAGATAATGACTTGTGGGACACCATACCTACAAATGATTTGGTTTAGAATGAATTTGGAAATTACCGAGCTTGGTACGGTGGTGAGGGGCATGGCCTCTACCCACTTGGTAAAATATTACGTGGCTATTATTATAAAATTATGGCCATCGGTTGATGAGGGAGAGAATTTCCCTATCAAGTCTAGACCCCACGTGGAGAAGGGCCATGAGGTCACTATTGGTTGCAAGGATTATGCTGGCATGTGAATCTTGTGAGAGAATTCTTGGCATTTGTGGCACTTACATACAAATTCCACTGTGTCATGTTCGAGAGTGGGCCAAAAATAGCCCATCCGATGTATTTTGCGAGTGATGGCGTGACCACCGAAGTGGCCTCCACATATCCCACTATGGGATTCATGAAGAATATTCTTGGATTCTTCTATGTTGATGCATCTTAGAAGCATGCCGTCGAAGGATTTACGATAGAGTACTGTTCTAAAACAACATATTTAGTGGTAATAATGCATAACCACCTTCTTTTTTGTGATGTGGCACCTTCCGGTATGTGTGGTCTATGATAAAATTGATGATATCAGTGTACCAGGGACATGTAGAGATGGGGGCTTGGTTTTGACAAAGTATACACACTCATCAGGAAAGTCTAGATTTACTAGATCACCTCCATCTAATGGATTATCAACTAACCAATCTGCAATGATTTTTCCCTTAATGGATTTTTGGTTTATGAATGTCAACTCAAATTCACCCATTAAGGTTATGAAACCTTCATCCTTTTTAGACAAAGACCCTTGCATGAGAAATGTTCATAAACGATCTGTCTTTACAATGACCCTTGTTTCTTGGTTGAACATATAATGTCTTAAATGTTTTTTGTAAAGACTATGGCAAGGCATTCTCTCTCTGTGTGTGTATAATGTGTTTCATAATCGAGAAACATTTAGCTAATGAAATAAACCACACGTTCTCGTTTATCATTGTCTTCTTGAGCCAGCATGTAGGCTAGCGAGACATGAGTGGCTCATGAGTATAAGATCAAAGGGCGGTCTGGTTTGGGAGGCATTAGCATGGGTGGAGACAAAAATAAGCGTTTAACTGCTTTGAAGGCCTCGTTGCATTCTTTAGTCCAATCAATGTTATAATCTTTCTTTAATAGATTGTTGATTGGATGAATGACAAAAATTAAATCTGGGATGAACCTTGGTTGCAGACCGAGCTTCCCAAGAAATGATTTGATTCCGGACTCACGTCTGATGGTGGGATCATTTCGAGAATAGTTTGTATTTTGGCTGGATCGACATCAATCCCTTTTGAAGATATAATGTAGCCCATAAGTTTGCCTTCTGTCACACCAAACACGCACTTCTCTAGGATTTAGTGTGATGCCATATTTAATTAATCGTGGTAGGATGATACAAAGCACTTCTGGATGATCACAATGCTTCTTGGCCTTGGCCAACAAGTCATCCACATAGGATTCCACAATTTTATGGATAAGATCATGGAATATATATGTCATTGCCCACTGATACGTAGCGTCGGCATTCTTAAGACCAAATGGCATGACAACGTAGCAATAAGTTCCCTAGGGAGTTATGAATGTAGTTTTGGCTTGATCCTATTCAAATATTTTAATCTGATTATACCCTGAGAACCCATCCATGAGGGATAATAGTTCAAATCCAGTTATTGCATCAATGATAACATCAATGGATGGTAATGGGAAGTCATCCTTGGGACAAGCTTTGTTAATATCCCGAAAATCTATGCAAATGCGTATCTTCCCATTCTTTTTTAGAACAGGATGATATTAGATACCCATTGTGAATAGTCAACGGGTTTGATGAATCCCACTTAGAGAAGCTTTATTACTTCCTCTTTTACCATGAGAGCCACTTTTGGCTTCATTGGTCTTGACTTCTATTTAATTGGTTTTGCGTTTGGTTTAGTGACAGGATTATGTACCACGATGTATGGTGCAATGCTCGTCATTTCTTTATAGTTAAATGTGAAAGCATTTTGATGTTCTTTCAGGATTTGGGTGTGTATTTCTATCTCCTCTAGAGCTAATGAGGATCCCAACTTCAAAAATTTTGGTTCTTCCTCTGTTCCAATTTTTATGTCAATGGTTTCTTCTATTAAAGAAGCATTACCTTCTTCAAATTCAGGTGGGGCTGGAGGTAGTTCCAAGATTTCTCCATTTTCTATCTCGTAGATATCGAGGTCCTTCTGTGGAGGAGACTCTACCATAGGATTTCCAAAATAGGAAGAGGAATGTGGTATTAGGGAAAGATCAACTATACGATGAGCAAGGTGTAGTTCTGCATAGGCGTTTAGATATTTGAGAGTGACTCTATCATCATCAAAGTGATCTATGATAGAAAAATCATCCTCAGTTTCCCCATGAGTTAGGAGTGAGTTTGTTGGTATTTTACGCACTAATGGTTCGGTACGAAGTGATACCATGAAATTTTTATCTTCCAACTCACTGTTTGGAGTGAAACAGGAAGCTGAGGTTGCTATTGAGTCTACGAGAAGGTTCTACTCTCGTGGGATTGCTTCAATTGATATGAAGTTAAATCCATTGCTTAGATCTAATACCACTATTTTATAGAGTTGTAAATGCTCAACCCTAGTTTCATATACCTCGGAGACTTGGTTTGCAACTAGTTGCGAGTCTCCTAGCACTCTAATGTTATCGACACCCATTCTTTTGGATAGGATGAGGCCAAGGAGGAGAGCTTCATACTCAGCCTGTTGTTTGTACATTCAAAGTTTAATTTAAAGGTGAAAGGTAGGATCTTTCCCTCAGGTGAAGTAAATATCACTCCTGCCCCAGCTCCAAAGTGACATCTAGCTCCATTGAAGTGGAGAGTCCAATACTCACTTGGAAAAATGGATGTTGGGATATCTGTCATATCTATTTCTTTTGCTTTGGTTACTTCTACCATAAAAACTTCATCTGATGGAAGAGAAGCAATTCCCAGGGTGTGTCCCATACCCATAGAATCAAATGATAGGAGAATAGGTAAGTCTTTCTCTAGCAACTCGACATTTTTACGGTAGTCCCTAGTGACACTGTTTTTATAACATTGGTCTCATTTTTGAGTGTTGGAATGTCCTCGGTTGGATTTGTAATTTCTAATTCTGTGGTGGGTATCAACTCTTCTTTTAGTTTCGAATTAATTGGTTTGATGATTTGATTTGTTGGGAGTTCAAACTCGGAGTGAACACCGGTCTTTTCTTCAAATCAGCTAGGTGTATATCGAAGGGTTTTGGGTCACCTTGTGCCACAAATATTTTCCCTAAGTGTAGAAATATTATTTCTTAGAATAACGTGGAAGGGATTGCCTTCATGCAGGTGTATCCATGGCCAACCAAGGATCATATTATAGTTGGTTTCCTAATCTATAACATAAAATTCGGTGAGGATGGTCTTAGGTCCTAAATTGATTGGTAAAACTATGGTTCCAATTGAAGTGGCCTTAAGGCTATCATAACCTCTTAGCGTATTTCTTGTTGTGGAGCAGTTTTCTCTCCATACCCTAAATTTTGAAGAAAAGTGAAGGGAAATATGTTAACTACTTCCCCATCTTCAACCATTGCACGTTTAACATAATTATTGTAAATCCATACTTACAAATGTAAATCTAGGTCACCTCTTCATGCAATCTCAGCATCTGTTGGCATTTTTCTTATATCAAATATAAATTCAGTATCCCTATCTGGCTGCCTTGGAGGATAAACATCAAATTCTACATGGTTTACTTGCGTTTCCAGAGGAGGAGTGATGTTGATTAAATGACCAAGGCCTAATGCTTCTAGGAGGGAAGCCCTGTGGGTGGGAGAGTTCTTTAGCAAATCCAAAAAGGAGATGTGAGAGAAATTTTTAGTTAAGTCATTAATTAAATCATAGGTGCCTATGGGTTTTACCAATGTTTTTTGAGTGTTGTCTGGCTCTAATGAATAACTTGGAGTTGGTTGAGAAGAATAATCCCATGTTCTTGTTATGGTTTCTATGGGTAACTCGATATCTAATTCCACTAGGCCAACTATCTTAGTTTGAGGTCGAGTTCCTAGTTGGGGTGCAACTGGTGGATTTAATGAAGTTGAAGCTTCATGATCATTGTTTCCTATTATGACACCCTTGTTTGTTCCGTTAGGATCTAGCCTATTATTGTTAGAATGGTTTGGGAGCAGATCATTAAAGATCTTGAGGGGTGCATTTTGAGGGGAAATTGCCCCTGTATAAGTGTTTGGCGTAGGTATTACAAAATTTTCTAAAAACATATCTATAAAGAGTTTCTTTTGATCTTCTAGAAAACGCTGCATGAATTTATTGTAGTCACAACAAGTCCTAGTATCATGCCCTTGAATCTTGTGGAAGCCAAAATTCAAATTGGGATTATAATTTTGAGGTTGTTGATTTAAAACCTGTTGTGGCCTAAAATTCTGATAAGGTTGCTAGTTGTTAGAGTTAAAATTTTGAGGTTGTTGCCTTTGGTTTTGACTCTGATATCCGGTTGGGTTTCGATTTAGACCTTGTGTTTGGATTTTTGTTGTTGTTGTTATCATGGTGGATGATTAAAATCCACCACATTGATTGTTGGAGTAAAATTGTTATTTCACTGATTATTAACAGGTGGTGAAATGTTTACAATGTTTTCCCTTTTAACTTGTTCAGTTACTCCATCTGTTGTAACTCCATAGTTCTTGTTAAGGATCTTAGGTCCTTGATTAGCGTTCCCGAGTATTAGGATAGGCCATGGTGTTTTGATTAGGAGTGGTTAATTTCCCATTTGTTCCATATGTCTTATGACCACTATCTATTGTTGCTTGGTCGATTCGGAGAGCACTCTCGAGTACTTCATCATAAGTTCTTAGTGGGAACTTCTAGACTTCTTCCTTTATCTCTCTATTGAGAGAATTAAGGAATAAATCACATAGTTCCATTTGATCCATGTTTGGAGCACTTGCTGATGAGTAGAGAACCGTATGCCATCTTTGGATAAAATGAGCAAATGGATTCATTATGTTCTTGTTTAATATGCAAGAATTCCTTGATTCCCTGTTCTTAACAATTTGTTCATATCAAAAGCTTTGATAAACTCAGACACAAGTTGTTTGAATGAGTGTATCGAGGCTTCAGGTATTCTGTAATACCAATCAAGGGAAATACCCTCTAAGGTCTTAGGGAATATATTAGCAACAACCCCGTCCACAAGGAGTAATTCCCTTATGGTTGTGGCATAGGATTTAATATGTGCATTTGGATCCCCTTCCCCTTTATATTTGGGTAAATCAGGAAGAGGTCTTGCAAGCATAAAATTTCATATGGTGAAGTCTAGAGGTTCTTTTAAATATTCTCGAGTAAGTCCTTATCGCGTAGGCCTCAACCATCCATGGTGCTTGCTTTGAGGGGGTGGGGGTGGCAAGGGTTGTTGATATGACATAGCATATGCATTTGTAGGGACATAAGGGAATCCTTGTGGTTGAATGAACATCCTAGGAGAAGAGAACATGTCCCCTTGTGGTGACTTTGAATAAATGTTTAAGTAAGGAGGAGCATTGTTCTGGTATGGGTTGTTTGGTGCCAAGTTGGGAGGTGTCATGTTTTCTACTAGAGCGGCATTTGAAAACGTTGTCCTAGTTGGCGTTTGTTGTGGGTAATTATAAGGATTTTGTGGAGGCATGCCTAACGTGCTGTTCTTGTAAGGAGGTCAACCTGACTAGGATGATGCGGAGGGTTAGGGATCCCTACTTGCCCAAAATATGAATTTTGGTTTGCTTGAGCAAGTTCTATCCCTCTAACCTTTTCAACTAAGGCTGAAATGACCTCTATTGGTGAAGACACAGTGCTTTTCCTTAATGGCGTTTGCTACATACCTTCAGGTTGTAAAGGCGTGTGATACCATGCTATGAATTGATCATTACCCTACCAAGCTTCACCGAGGGTATTTCCCATAAGAGGAGGAATGGGGGTTTTTTCTTGGAATAGGGTATTAGATTGTGTTTGTAAACTCCCTGTAGGTGGATACATGTTTTGGAAACATTGTTTATTTTTAGCATAGCATGCTAAGTACTCCTCATCCAAAAATGGGAGTGAATCGATGTCTCTTGATCTCGTGGTCCAACAAGACCCAAAGAGATGAAGTGGAATCTCCTGTAAACTTCATATTGTTAGAGCCTGATGGCTCTGGCTCTTGTGTTTGTGTAAGCTGATCTAACTCCTCAATTCAGAATGAAGAACTAGAACTAGTTCTGTGAGGGGGAGTTTGAGATGATAAGTAATTACTTGAATAGTTATCATCCCATGTAGAAAGTGAGGGTGATGGTTGTCTATTTGTTTGACTATAGCTTGTTTCAAGACCTGAGAGAGGTCTACCATATGCGTCGTATCCCGACATATTCGGGGTATATGAATACCCGTAGAATAATGGGAAAGAGCGAAGGTGGATGAAAGAAATTAAAAATAAAAAGGAAAAAAATTTGTTTATTCATGTCGGGTTCACCAATTTTGTACGATGGAAAAGTGACAAGTGAGCATGGGAATCTACAAGTACCTATTCCTCATACCCAACCTCCCGAGGTCATGCCGAGACAGTCGGTGAATTTTGAATATGAATGGATATAGACAAGCTAATCGGGTAATCTTATATCCTCAATACGCAATAATGGAATCTGCAAATCTAAGGCAAAGAAGGCCCTCCTAACCTGAATTGGTGTAATGGGTGAACCCAAACGCACGCTATTATATCCCAAGAAAGGTTGATGAAAGTCATGTTTCCAAGCTTTTTATTTAGGTGTGCAAGATTACAAATATTAACTTTAATGAATCCTTCATATCCATTAATTTCACACAACATCTTGTACCTTCTTTGCATCTTTTTCATCAATCTCTTGCATTCTAGATTTTTAGTCACAAAATTCCCATTTTATTTCCTTTAATAAAGCTCTTCTCAAAGTGTAACCACCAGGATTTGATGTCGGTTATTTGTAAGTGGAATTTTTTTATTTCTACCTTGTCTTTCCTTGATCTTTAGATCCATGTAATCGCTTGAAGAAAGATATCCTTTTGTCATCCCCAATTTTTCCTCTTTTCAAGGGCTAGTTTGGAACCATGGCTAATCAACAATCTTCATTTCTTGGTAGGCATCTTCTTCTTCTTCATTGTCACTCATTGGTACTTAAATCTGGAAATTTCTTCATGGTGCGGGAAACGAACGTGACAAGGATTTGTTCCTTGATGAAGTCACCTTCAAAAATGATTTTCTGTTGAAATCGATTGTTTTAATATATATCCTTTTGTAGTTTTTTAATTTTTGGGCAGAGATCTTACGGGTGCACTTAGGAAAATATCTCCCCAGTAGAGTCCCTAAAATTGTTGGCGAGAAAATTTGTCGCATGGACAAATTAGGTGTCTCCACCAACGTTCATGTGGCTACACCCTCTCGCATTTAATTGTACAACTCCCATTATTGAATGTAACTAATCTTAATCATATCTAAATGATGTGGGTGACCAAATTGGTGTGAATCACATAGGGACACTCCACTGAACTTGTAGAAAAGTGCTTGTATGGGGTACAAGGGATGAAAATCACAGCAATGAGGGGGAAGGAGAGAAATCAGGAAAGGAAGATTACTACCGTGAGTAGATTACAAAGCTCACACCCAGTAACCGGAATAGTTTCACATTAAATATAGAAGAAAGAAACAATGAAGCTAATGGGATCGATGAATTAAAACACAAAGTCTTCAGGTTCATGTACCGAAGATACGCTCTTACATCACTACACTTACAAAGTGCACAAACGAGAGAAGTGGAAGACACATAAGATGCTTATAATAACCATGTTTATTTTTGTCAATGATGAGAGAAACCAAAGTATAGATAGTTGCAAACATTCATACATCTTGGAAATAAAAAATTATATTCCTTGATTGACATGTACACATGTTTTATAAAGCAAGGGAAAAGAGGAAAGCATGTAGTATAAATGTAGCTTTATTTCATGTATATGGATGAAACAAAGTCCAACAACATATCACAATCCACCATTCCTACATAGTGATAGTTCTTCAAATCTTGAATCCTTTGGAGTCGATAAGCCATCCCAATTTATACAATTGGAATTGACCTCTCATCTCCTTTACATGACTCTTTGTATTCTTATTCCACTCGCGACCTTTCACTTTTCATTAAATTAAGTACTTCTCTCATAATTTTGAGAACATACTTTTACAATATTAAAATAGGTCACTTAAGTGAATAATAAAAAATATAATTATGAGGCCCAATGAAGAATTATAATGGAGAGAGAATAAGATGCTTTGAAGCGTGGATGAGGAACAATCCACCTTTGGTGTAGATCGACCTGTTAGTGAATCGGTGAGATTATATAATGTAATGAACTTTGAATCCTCAAACTATTCACACCCTGATAAATCTCCTTTGAATGATTCCTGGACACCTTGAATTAAGTGTTTAGAAACACTATTGAATTATTACCTTGGTGGCTGCAAGCGTTGCTCACCAACGTCCACTCAAGATATTTGAGGCTTGAAATCGATCTCTCGATGACCTTTTCTACATAGCCCCATTGTTTTACTCATCGGAAAAAAATTGATGAAATGAATTTTGAACACTTTTTCCTTGCTATTAATGATCACAATTTCTCCTTTTGCATGATTCTTAGACATCTCGGGTCACGAAATGAGTGTTGAGAAACACTATTTCAGGACTTCTCAATGTGAGCTCGAGATAGACATGAGAACTGCTCACGATGATCCTCCTCGATACCTGATTGATGAGCCACTACAATTCATTTAACTCTTTGAAAAAATCATTTTGAATCACCCAAATCTTGAGTGATGAAGATGAATTCATCTATTGTGCCTTGTGATGCCTTGCATTACTTCTGAGCACACTTGAATTTAGGACGATGCTTCTAAGACCAATATGAAGTTATCAATGCTCTGTTTGAGCCTTAGAATCATCTTGCAATCCCACGAGGACAAAAAAAATCAGCAACATAAGTTACTATGGTGATGGTAAAAACTTTCTATAATTGGAACCAAAAACTGCTATTTTTAGAAAGTTGGTCCCAAGAGCTGTTATTTTGGGCAATGTCATTTTTTGGTCTTGTTTCTTTCACCAAAGTGTTTCCTTCACATTTCAAGTATGTCCCCAATTCCATGGGGTCAATTTGAAGCACTTTTCATTTTGGAAAAAAAAAATCTTTTTCTATTTTCTCTTTTTTGACTTTTTCTCACCCGTATGCCCCGCTTTTAGTTTTTCGTGATTTTCATTGTTCTTCCTTATGGCGATTTTCATCGTTTTTGAAAACTTACTAAAAATGGAAAGTGTGAACTAACTACACTTAATATTTTTAGAATCTAAAAATTACCATGTTATATTGACAAGAAAACTCTAGATTCTTTCTGGGTTTTTGATTTGGATGCTTTGTATGAATTTTCAAGTCAAACCGCTTCTCGTTGGATGAAAATGAAGGAAGATCACCATAGGGCATAGAAATTCAAATGAATCCCATTAAAAATAAGGAATGTATTTCAAAAAAAAATTCCAGATTCAAGGAGTTTGGATGAGGAATGTTTTCTCCAAGTTTCACTGAGATTTGATCATCGGTTCATTAGTTATGAGAAATTCTTCTTGTTAGAGCCTAGGGTTTTCTAACAGCTCTTGATCATGGATTTTTCTTGAAAATCCTTTATTTCTTCACTTTGTAGAAACATGGAATGATTGAAAAATTATTTTTATGTTGTGGCAAGGTTTTTGAAGCAGCATAAATGGATGAGAGGAGGAGATTCCGGTAGTTGGAGAAAATCTTTACGTGCGTGTAGGAAGAATGGAAACAACTAATGTAAGCCCGACAGCTTAGAATTTTTGCATGTTTTTGAGTTTTGGAATGGGTTGAAATTTTTTTCACCACTTTCACCAAGTTCTTAGTGAACTTGGTGAAAAAAAATTTGACCTATCCTCATTGGTCCATGTGGCGGTATGTGATTTGTCATTGGGGTGAGAGAGGGGGCTGAAATTTGCACCATAAACAGCTTTCCAGGTAACATGGGTAAATGAGAGATTAAATGGGAGGGATGGGGAGTTTTTGTCCCAAATGTCCCAAATATTTTATGTACATGGGACATATAAATTTTTCCTCTCCGTTTCTTGACAAGTGGCGGAGCGTTATTACACGGAGCGGGGGTTGGAAAATGAAGCCTAAAGGGCTTAACTATCGAGAAGGTGTTGAAATGCGGTCATATGGAAGGTCCATGGGAAAAAATAGTGTATGGATGCATTTTATTACACCTATTGCACCAAATATTTGGTGCACTTGGTGCAAAAAAGTGTGCCACTCTCCCATTGGTTGGATTTCCAACCCAAAAATGACTAATTGTTGAAGCTTGTGCCTTAGAGAGCGACTTGTCAGGACCATAACTTGAGTTCTCAGAGGAGTTTTTGATGAAATTTTATATAATTATGAATTTAAATGACCATATAATTCTTTTTTTTTTTTTTTGCCTCACCCTCTTATTCTGCCTTAAACCCCCTTAAAATAGGCTTTTTGTCCCGGCTTAAAGGTTGTGTCTGCTAAAAACTGGGTTATATATAAGATGAGCCTAGGTTTTCTAAAAACATATGATTCCACCATCTTATAGGTATCTGAATTACCTTTCCAACGATATATTTTTGACTCCTAAATCCTTCGGAGCTCTCGGAATCACTTTCTAAAGCTTAAGGGTTGTTTTCACACTATGCACTACCTAGGCCTCAAGACCCCTTTTTTCTTAAACTACTCCAAAACTTGTGGAACCTTATCAAACCTTCATAAACTGATTGAAAAATTTTATTGGCTCTCTAGTACGCCTCCTTGATGATTTTAGGCCTTTTTTTTGCTTTGAGGAATGTGCACCAGCTTCAAGAATACTATGGAATAACCTTTCCTAAAGCTTGCCAAAAAGCATATCTTGATGAATCCTATTCTAAAAGCACTTGAAATGAGTGGATACCCCTAAATAACCTATGGGAACACTAATATTACACATTTAAATTCTTAGAGAGGGGGAAGTGGGACTGACTTAGGGATTAGGGTGACTCAGGGAAAGTGTCCGAAAGGTCTACAACTAAAAGTTTTGACACTAGGGTCTATTGTCATGCTTGAAAATTGAGAATTTTCTTGTTGCACATTTACATGACAAAAATACTTTGTAATTCCTAAATTCACATTTTTGATGGTATTGGTGACCCTCACGCTCATCTTCTACATTCTTTGCATGCTTATGACCTCTTATTCTAATGATAGATTATTGCTTAAGGCCTTTCAATAAAATATTGCACTAATTTTCCATTTGGGTCCATTAGTAATTTCTATGACATGGAGGATGATTTCCTCCATCGGTTTATGATAAAAAGGACCTATAGTTACTTATGACCACTTACCTACTTTACATCAGGGCTCATCGAGAATCTATCAAGGATTATATCTTATGCTTCAATGCTTGTATGCATCAACTAGTATTCCAACCTATCAAAATTGGGAAGAAATTCATTTTCTGTCATGGTTTTATTCTTGTTCTTAATAAAATATTGTAGTATGATACATGTGAGTCATTCATTCTTCTATGCTATAAATTTATCGACCTAGAACAATATCTTCTCTCAACACACATCATAGATCCTCCATACATCTCTACTATTGTTGGCTCATCTAGTTCTCCTCCATTGACATTGGTTGAGCATCCTACATGATCTCCACCCTTTCCTAGCAAACAAGCTCAACCCACTACATCAAAAAATAAGGTAAAATTTTAAGGGCCCCTATGAAAAAATCCTTAGAAAATATTTGGTGAATCTGGGAAAATTATCTTTCACACAAATGGCGAATATCAAGACATCACAAAATCACTATTAAATACTACCAGGATGTAGCTTTTTATATGCTACCATCATTAGCATATTTTTATGTTCTTGACCAACAAAAATTTTATGTTTTCGGCTAGTAGCATAAAATGTTGTCGATTAGTAGCATTGTTTATTTTACCAACCAACAACATATTATATGATGTCGGCCAGTAGCATAAAAATATGCTACCGAATAACTATATTCAAGAGAATTTTGTGAATTTATATTTCATGGGAATGGTGAATTGACCCCTATAATTAACTTGTACCCATAAAATTTTGGTGAACTGGTCCTAGCTTGTACCCTAAATATTCACCAATTTCAAATTTCAAAAACTGGAATATTCGTGAATTAATGAATATTCGCCACTAAAATTTTCCTGCACAAAATCATACTCCTCCTCCACGATAGGATACTTCTCCTTACACTCCACCTAGGTCACATGAGAATTTACATTTCTTTCATCATGTTAGATCTCATGATGTGCTTTGCTTACTTTAATTGAAAAGTGTCTCATTCACTTACCATCCAACCAACATCATCCACAACATCGATTGCAGCATCAACATGATCAACCTTATTGTAATTATCATCACATCAATAGACATAGGGATAATGATTTCCTTACCCTTCATGATATATTTCTATAATTAGAGGATAAGGGAATCATCTCATTTGGCTCTCGCTCACATGAGTGATCCACTTCTCCTCTACCTCATCAAAGAGTTTCTACTATAGTTGAGTCATCTCTTCCATCGATGCTAAGGACATAGTGCATCCCACCACCGCAGTTCGTTACTCATGTGCATTCTCCACCGCATCCATACACCACTACATCATCACTTCCATTGCATTCACTTCATCCATCTTATCCACTGCATCATGTCACCACTTCACATTGAACTTCATGGCCCTCTGTATTCATACATCCCACTATTGCTTCATATGATATTAAGTACGGTTCATATGCTCACACTACTTCCATACCAGATGCTTCCACCGCTTCATGCTATATTGGTATCTGGTAGGAGATTACTATCACCTTACCCCCATTAATGCAATTTTGTTCTTACTATTCTTACATGATTGTTAAGGGTTTTTTTATCTTATAACCTTTCATCATGTGCTCCATCATTCATCTAATGCATCCAATCATTTCCCAATGACACACTCTTTCTTTCTACGGTTCAATCTTGGTTTGTTGAGGGGTTTTAATTAAATGAACCTAATCAACCATATGTTGGGGGAATCACTAATTCCCCCATTCCTCACACTAACATATTACGATTACATTTCATTATCACGATATACATTCATCACAACACGTTAGTTCGGTAATCATGGATTATTTATTTTTACATGCTTTCTACTATCATCATCACACTAGCTATGCATTACAAATTCAATTTAATAAACATTTCACATAGCTCATCAATCACATTACATATTTTATCTATTGCACATTTTATTTTCATCATCACAAAAATATTACATCAATAAACACTAACAATATACAAAAACATCACATACATTCCAACACTAATCACCAAATCATACATCATCGATCACATTGTGACATCAATACACCACAAAATAAGCTCATCATATATAAATCACATGTGTCCATACATATATAACAAATACAATCATCATTACAAAAACGGTTTCATCACCTGGGGAACCTCCCTCCATCATACACATTAATACAAATCAAATCTCATCATCACTATTGCTCACGGGTACTACAAGATCCCTACACATGCATATCTAATACGAGTCCTCCACTATATATGGTGGAAAATATCATGTATCTTATTCAAGATTCTCACACCTCCTCCCTCTACTATGATCGATGAAGCAATAACCACAACTATGAACCTTTGTAAGCATAGAACCCTAGACCTCAAAATAACATCCAAACTGATATGGACCTCGGTAGGTACTCCAGTCCCCACAAAATACCATCTAGCATATCAGATATGTATCTCCATATCCTCTAAAAAAATAACATTTACTCTCTCCCCAACAACAAGTAATTGTAGTATGTCATACACATCCTCCAAGGTAATTGGCATCTCACCCGTAGGTAACAAAATGTGCAAGTATCCGCACACCACCTCTCACATAGTGTAGTCAACATAGGCATATTGGGGGAGATCCCCATTTGTGCTATGTGCCATAGGCCGACATAGTCCATAAAATATCAATGATCATATGACAAGCCCAACCCAAGAAAATTACTCATATGAATACCACCACATAATTTCCTTGAGTGAATATCCCTCTCACACAAAACAAACCAACAATAAAAACATTGTTAGATCACTATAAAAACCCAAAACACTCGCTCATCACATTTATATAATTCTAGACCAAATGCACACATTACGGACTAGGGCACCCAGAGCAGCAAGACTAGGGCACCTAGGAATAGGACACTAGAGCCTAGATGCGGGATTGGGGCACCAGGGAGCAAGACACTAGCACCCGGATCTAGGCGCTCATGTCATAGGGATCACTAGCACCCTCACCGCTCTTGGCTAGGTCTCAAATGCTGAAAAAGTTATAAATATCAAATTTTCAAAAATCCACCAAAAATGGCTACTACACCATACATTTTTTTATAAACGAACACTTACCAACTCCATTGTCATACATGACACTACGATAAATTGCCACCATCTCAAACTGGCTAGGATGTTCTGCTCTCACTTGCAACATCCTTACTTACTCCAAGCTCACTATCACATTCATACAAAAGAAAAATGAAGCAACTAATCACTTCTTCGTCTTCCTATTTATAGTTACTTTTCATCACTCACTTTACTATGGTCATTATTTTGCATCTATTCTCACAACTAATACACACCACATGATTTTCATCATATCTCGAGTGTTTCTACTCCGATTTACACCCCGTTTGTGGTGCTTATTTTCAAAAATCCATCTACTATCATATCATACACATGACACACACGTTACATTTCTCCTTGACATATTTTTCACCCAATATATACACATTTTGGCATTTTCTATCACATTCTATCTATTTTTGTGCTTACTTTCGACTCAACATTCGTTCCTATCATCACTTACCCTTTTGCGAAGGGGGAATACTATTGGGGTCATCTTACAATTCCCCTTATATCACCATGCATTTAAACAAACACTACCGATTCAAAATTTCAAACATTTACTAATCAACTACGTGACATTTCACCATTGATTCCCCTAACGACCTAACTTGGGGGAAACAAACGAACAATTTTTCTATACAACATTTCATTACTTCCCCCTAATGACCTAAGTTGGGGAAACAAACATTAAAATATTTCCATGTTATTGTTCACCAATTTCTATCAAATTCCCCCTAATGACCTAACATGGGGGAAAATAACGTAAAACCTCTCTACGAGTAACCAATCAAACCAATCAATCAATCAATGCATTCAAATTTATAATAATCAAAATCATATCAATAAATCATTATAATACAACACAATCGGCCTCCTAGATGACCTAACTTGGGAGTTATATGTGTTGCTTTCCTAGATGACCTAACTTGGGAAGATATTCTACATTTCGTGTTTGCTTCTAGATGACCTAACTTGGGAAGATATTCTACATTTCGTGTTTGCTTCTAGATGACCTAACATGGAAGCCATCACATACGGTAGATACTTTTGGAGTGGGGGCAAGAGTTAATTTCCTATGCCACTCCTATATGGGTTTCTTGTTCGATCAAACTTATTTGGATCCAAAACCCACAAATATTTTATCTGATTCTATCTATAGCAAAGTAAGATCTTGAGGATGTAGTTAGAGGTTAAATAATAACACACTTTTCTCCCTACACTCTTCCCCGATAGCAAAATGCCCAAATCCTCTAGTAAATTATTCGTATATGCACAATCGGGTTGGGAATTGATCACTCCTGCCCCATTCCATCGCCATCATACAAATTTCAAAATAATCAATATTAAACATTATAATCATCACTCACGTTTACTACACTTCACCATGACATTACATTTTTCGCTACATTGCATGGATCAACACATTGATCGATGGTTTGGTATGATATATGGTTCATTTGAGACACTTTTATTACCACATTTACGCATTCTCTAAAGCATGGGCTTCTCTGAATTTCTCTCGGTACTCATCTTTGTCTACTTTATGTTATCGATATTTCCACTCACCAATATAAAGTGCGGGTAAATGTAGTCACAAAACCACGCACTTGTTGTTAAAATTATTCCACTAAACATGTTGTTTAATATATGGATCTCATATAAGAGATGTATTCACTAATGGCTCATCTCCTAGTCCTATCATCAGTTTAGTCGGTCATTTTCATTAAGTATCTTGCACAATCATCAGTTGTTTAAACAATTCTTGTCGTCTCTCAGGGAGTCTCACATGTCATTAACTACTTAGTTATTGTCTCTAGTATTTGTCTAAGGAACATAGGGATGGATTAGGGCACCCATGGGTGCCTCGGTCCTTATTTTTAGGTGTCATGGTCCTAGTTGCACTTGGGTCTCATTTAGAGTTTTGAGGTTGGTCTTTACGGTTTTCCCTCCCATTCCCCTAGGTACTATTCAGCATGTCGGGTCATTAGTGTCAAAATTTGAGAAAGATATCCCTATATAAACACAACATACTTACTATCTTATGGGTGAAATATCTACTAAGGAAAGGGACTGCATTTGGGCATCATTACATCACACACACTATATAGGAAAGGGATTTCTATTCTATTCCATCCACCATTTTGCATTTTATCTAGCTATTGTCCCCTATCTCTACGTCATTGGTGCTAGGGCACCCTAGGCACACTATTGCACACACAAGCACATAGAACTACATTGGATCTGAGATGTAGTGCAATTCTTAGTTGTAAGTTCACCATTATGGTCACTAAGGAATGTCTTGCCCCTTCATATCCATCTTTCTTTTTAGGGGTTTGGTGCTTTGTGCGGGATTTTACTGGTAATTATTCATTGTGGATCTATGGCATCATCAAGGAAGATAGTATGACACTCACACACGACAAAGACCGAGATGTTGCAAAAGATCTAGAAACCCTTTCAAACTCGGGTTCTGAGTTGTTCTACGAGACCCGGGGTGCTTGCGGTGTCCTAATCCTCCTCCGGCACCCATCTGGTTAAATCTTCATCTGCTACAATTTTTTGAGGTGCACCATCATCTTCTTATACGTAAGCACATCATCCTTGTCCGCTCGGATCACCGTGAGGTAATTCATTCATAAGTTAGTACCTTTACCCTCCTCCTATTTCATTTCATTTAAAAATCAAATAAATATCTAGCATTCATATTTCAGTTTATACCAATTATTTCATTGTTGTTCCTAGTTTAGATTAACTTATAAAAATTCAGATTTTAGGTAATCAAATTTCACTAAAAAAACTTCTCGAGCTCCGTAAAATTCATTTTCAAGGTCTCTCTCTCTCTTAAGGTATGTTTTCTATACTTAGCCAATTTTCAATGAGGACACTTGTCACCTCCTGGTTGAGGCAGATTATTATATCCCTCTTGTCCCTATACCAAGGGGAAAGAGGGGATAAAAATATGTGCCCCACCCAAAATTTTCCTCTAAGTTCCTCACATGACCCGATAAGAACTTCACAATTCTATTTACCTATTTCTATCCCTTCCTATCATGAAATGAAGATGTGGCATTTGTCATCACTAGGGAAGTGTTTATTTTTCTATCCCTCATGTCCCCTGTCCTAAGGGGATAGAGGTTACAAGAAAATAAACCCCACCCTATCGCTAGATCTGGTTTCTCATATGACTAAGTTTGAGCTTCATAGTGCTTAAGTAAGGATTTCCTTACTTCCCTACACCAAATCGAATGTGCCATTTGTCATCACCATATGAGGGTCCATTTCTATATCCATCTTTTCCCTATCCCAAGGGGACATAGGGGGAAATAAAACATGCCCCACTCTAGTGTCTTTCATGTTTCTCCATGTGACCCAGATCTCGGTCCTTCGAAGTGTTAAAATATTATTTTTCCTCCTTCCCTTATCCCGTAATCATACAAAGACACATGAAAAGCGCACATGAGACAAAAAGAATTATCCCTCATGTTCCTCTCACAAGGGGATAAAGGGGAAAAGAAAATTTGTCTCGTACTAAGAAGTTTAAAAACCTAAATTTTTAATCTATGTGTTATTACTTGCTACTACCCGCTTCTACCTCATTCGAACACAAAAACATTGTCTGATCTTTAAAAACAAAAAAAACTTCTACCCACCTCATTTATTCACCATACCTCCATTTTTTTGAGTAAAAACTCCAAGAACCTTCATTTTTATTCGGTAGTCTATAAATATTCCTCTAGGGCTGCCATATACACCAAAACCATGAAAAATTCATATCTTTCAAACCTGTAAGCGGATTCGAGATAAAATTTTCACAATGCTCCTCATTCGAGGAACCTTCAAGAATGTTGTAGCAATAGAGTAGATGATTCCCTCATTTTTAATGGCGTAAAACCCTAGTTTCATGCCCTATAAGCTTCTTTTTAATTTTATAATCATTCTAGCTAACGGATCAAGGTGAAATTTTGAGCACGAAGTCTCGGAGGTAAGTTGAATCCAATGATATATTTTTCACTAAAATAAAAGATAGATAAGTGTTATTTATAAAAATATTAAGTATATGTTACAATCAATTACTAAAAATAGAATTTACTAAAAATATTAAGTCCTCTCGCATCAACTCAATCATAGAACAATGAAGATGACAATCTAAATAATTTTTTTGTGAAAAAGAAAAAATCAAAAATAAAAGTAAAAACCAACTTTCAAAAATAGAAATTACCAAAATCAATAAAAAATATTAGTGAATGTAATCCTAGCATGTTAAGGGTTTAAAAACTAAATTCGGGCCAAAAGTCACTTTTTCCCGTAATAGCTACCCTTGAACCCTAATCTAAGCTACAGAAAGTCTCCATTTAAGCTACAGAAAAGTTACTATCATGTTCATTTTCTTCTCTCTCATTGATTTTCATAATCATGAAATTTAAATTTTATAGTCTTGAGCCTATTTCGTCCTCGTATCAAAATACCCAGTGTGTGGTCGATAATGATGTCACTTATATAGACTTGGAAGATCTCAAGAATATAATGCTTGGTGGTCCCAGAGAACAAGTGGAAGAACAGATGTTCACAAGTTGAGCATATGTTGTGGGTGGTCATCCTTTATCTATCCAAAGCACGAGTTGCACTGGCATGTTCCCGTCACTATAAAATATATTCAAGAACCATAAGGTTCAATGAAAATTCAATATTGGTTGTACTCACTCCTAAAGGAATTTATCTATGTATGAAAATCCCAAAATGGAAGAACATGGTTATCATTGTGAAGGAATTTTCATCGGTGAATGGTCAAAAATAGAATCATATCTTCAAGGAATTACACTGGGTCATGGTTGAAATGAGGGAGAAAGCCATCTCATATTCTCTGAAATCTCTATCGAGAAGTGAGTTCCATAGAGGATTCTCAAATGTAATCATTCTACTGAGTAGGGTGATGAGAGAAGAGGTTACGAGGGATTTTTCAGGGATTGGATAGCGTAGTTCATCCCTTTTTCATTGAAGGTAAGAAGATGATTTATTGTGGGTAGATAATCGGTGAAATAATTCATCAAAAATTTCTCCATTGCTTGATATATATAAGCTCTTAATAACATTGTATTTGGTCTACACTTTTGCAAGAACAAGACCATTTAGAGGTATTACTCTCACTTAAAACATATCTTAGAAGTATCCCACCTATGAGAAGTATGCACAAACTAAACTTGAAAGAGAGCAACCACCATTTTTCAAGAGTGAATGATGCATTCACTATGTTTGTAATAAGGTTGTTGCAAAGAAATCCAAAATCATGAATTTCTTCACAAGATAGCACTTTGATAAAGAGATATGGTTATTTCTTCACTTATTTTGTAACATTCTTTCCAATCAAGGTATCTATATTTGATCTTGCTCTGCGTAAGTTTCCAAGGTACCTCAATGATAAGATCATAATGTTCAAGCTATGTAGGTAGCTCACTCACATAAATGACAAGCTCAAGAATTGATAGAAGAAAAGAGTTTCATTCCCCATCTTTCTTGTGATATTCTCTTGTAAAAATTCCAATGATGTTGAAAACTTGGAATATTCCTTTGCTCCTTTAAACCTCTACTCATACGGACTCAAGGAAAAATTTTACAGATTGGAGCAAGCCAAAAACATTATATTTTCCTAATTTGCATCACAACCCACAAAGTGATGACTATTGGGTGAATTTTTTAGATGATTTTGAGGTCAAGGAGCGAGATCATATGAGAATAAAATTTGTACTAATGATAAGGTTAAGGATTTATTGGTTTGAGGAAGGATTCAAAAATGACAAAACTAAATTATATGATCTAGAGTACTAAGTAGTGAAGGCCTTGCACCTACCTTATGTCTCATGGAGCATCCAATAATCTGGATATATTAATAAAATAACCGAGGTCATAATGTGGAGATATAAAGAATGGTATAAGAAGAAGAAATCTTCCCTCATCAAATTTGGAAATTTCCTTATTCTTAAAAGATAAGCATCCCACCTTTCCACTTCAAAGACAATGAGAAAACCTCAAGATTTTCTCACTCAAGAGAGCTCTCGAAAATAAAGTCAATGAAATATGAGTTCTCACACTACAAAGGGATTCAAAATAAGGAAAGAACAACCTAGGATCCTATAGAAGGTTTTGAATAAGGAGAAATTCATTCATCTCATATGTTGATCCCTCAAAGGTCTCAAAGAATCTCCTCCTCGGTAGTTACACCACCTCAACCAGTCAGAAGATGCACCTTCTCGAGTCCATAACCATAAATAACAATCATGCTTAATGTTGTACCTGAAATAACAAATATATTCCCATGGGTGCAAGATATGATCGGAGGAGAATCCCTTACGGTTCAACAAGTGGAAGTTATTTATTTTCAAGCCATATCCACGAAGGTGAAAATGGAGAAAGTAAATTTATCCCAAGTTACTTCCCACTTCTTCGGTGGTGTTTCAGAAACCATTACGTGGAAGTAGTTCATCCAAAGGAAATAAAGCCTACTAGTGATATGAACCCATATGAATATAAAATGATTAACATTTCTTTGGGGCTGGAAACACACGAGGGAGATGCCCAACTATTCAAAGAGTCTTCCACTCACCTTCTTGCAAGAAATGAGGAGTTTAAGGAGAAAATTAAAAACTAGAAGATCGTGTAAAAACATCACCTCATATGTGCAAACCTTCATGGATCTAATTTTTTTTCCATATTTTCTATATGAGGAAGTTACTCCCATTAGTATCTTTGATTTGTAATCCATCAGAAAGACTCAAGGGTTCACAATGCAATGAAGGTAAAATGATAAGTGGGTAAGAAAGATTCTGGAGAAAAGGTAATACATTGCTTCCTAGAGATTCTCTCATTGTTCAAATATATTATTGCAACTAGAAAAAGGGTAAGGATGACTAGGGATGAAATTGAAAAGAGAAGGAGCATTGGGATCAAATGTTTCCATTGGTGGCGAAATGGGAAATGTCCAATCTTTTTACTAGTGGGTAGAAATGTATTCAACTCCGCATCTAAAGACATATCTCAAGTTTGGGCTAGAACTCTTGTTTATTGATACAACATGCTAAATATTTATCTCAAAGAATTGAAATCAAACAAGGAGTGGTGTACTTCAAAAATGCAAGAGGATATCGGTGTGGATGTATAAAAACTTAGAGTACCCAAGATGGATGAAAAAAATTCGGGATGATCTAGTAAAACCATTTGAAGAGATTGTTAAGAAGGAAGTCAAAGATCAATTTCATTTAAATGAATACACACTAGATTCTCTTGCTAAGATAAGAGCTATTATATCCAACACCGCGAAAGAGAATCAAGCATGGTTAACTAAGTGTAAAAATATCAATGTTATCTCCAAGAATTGGCTTAAAGCTTTGAGTTTTGTACACATTCCTTAGGTTGAGAAAAATACTAGCCAATTTTGACCCCCTTTTGATTCCCCATTTCGATGCATACCCATCTAACTAGATCCCAATTATCATAAATTGATAGTAATAATGTTGTAATCGGGTTGTAAATATCAATAGGTTATAAGAGGTTGTAAGTATCAAAATGGGGATTATAAGACAATAGATAATATACTGAATAATACATTAGATAAAGAATATGTTTCCTATTCTAATCTATGCATGACAACATCATAAAAAAATAAAAATATTAAATGAAATAAAGGAAAAGAAAGCTTATAGATACATATTCTACTACATCATTTCCATATTAACTTGGATAAAAATCCAAGAGGGTTAACAACACCTTATGAGAGAGTTGATGTGTGGGATAAAAATGAATACGATAAGACCTAGGAAAATAACTAGTTGAAAATGCAAATACTCCAAAGGTTGGGTAAACCATAGTAAGTTTGTCTCCTATGCATGAAGATCCTTGGTACTAAATGCTCCAAGTGTGAAATATAAAGAAGTTATATAACACCAACTTCAAGCCCTCTAAGGAGATAAGGGAAGATTGATAAGTGCTAGAAAATAAAATCAGTAATGAAGATATGTTGGAATGAGCACTCAATGTTGAGTATGTATATTGATCTTGATAGAAATTTACATTTTATGCTAGCTTACTATATTAATAGTGTTCGATATTTTTTCTATGATGAACTATTATCGCAATAGTATTTACCATGGTCGATACCATCGGTTGGTGTAAAATAATCACTTAGCATTACTGACCATGGTCAATATTGTTGCTAAGAACAATGCAAGATCAAGGGAAGTCAAACAAGAGGTCAAATTAATGGAGGGAAAATTAGAGGTGTTAAAATGGGATGTCATGACAAGGTTTTTGTGTGCTAAAGTAGATATGAGCATGATTGTAAGAGAATGATAATTTGATGTCATAGGGAGGATATAAACTATGAATCTAGACATATGAAAACATATGATGTCTAATATAGTTGTGCTACATATCAAGAATCTCTCATAAGTACTATTTCTAACTAACCTAATGCAACCAATGAAAGATGCACAAAATCATTTTGGTTATTCCCATGTCTTGATAGTATCGTTTAAGACATAACTATGGGGAAGCCAATATGTCATTAGTGTGTACAAAGAACAAAAGTATGCAAAGTGAAAACTTAGGTGTATATATGATCTAATTTAATAAAATGGAAATAACCCTTATTAAATTAGGAAAATATATATATATATCTTAAGGAGAAATATTTTTCTATGTAGGGGTGTAAGACAACATGGGTTCATCAAAATGTATAATGAATATTACACTACACATGCAAACAAATACCCATAACACTTGTATATAAATTAATTATGCAAAAACACATATTAATCAATAATTATATTCAATTTTATGAAACAATAGATAATATGTGAGAGAGAAATAAATCATATTATTTTTTAATTGAGAGAAAGGTACCACATATAGAAAATGTATATCAAAGTTTTATTGTAGGAAAAAACTTGAACACAAATTACTCACAATGAACATGAGACTTTGTGTAAAGCATGATTTGTGTTAAATAGTGGACTCTTTAGATCGTGGATGGGACATTGTAGACATAGATGTAATAATTCATATTTTCATTGATGAAAAGATTCACATTTTTCTACTTTCTAGATACATCACTTAGTTTTCTAAAACTTCACTTTTCTCACTAGTACATCAATCCTCTTTCTTCTATATTGTCATTAAGTTGCCAACCTCTAGACCTGCAAAAAATGCCTAGGTTTATTTTTGAGATAATATGTTCCACTTAGTTTGATTGTTATCAAATCACGCTAATTGATACGCTATCAAAAGAGACATACCAAATACATATAATATATCTTCATCCGTAAGAATTAGTGCAATGTGAACTTCTTTTCTATAAATCTCAATAGCAAATGTTGTAAATAATACCTTCTATAACCATCACATAAAAACTTCATAAATGCATTGATAAATATAATGAATGTATAGATAGAGCTCGGTTGTAGGTGAATATTATATACTACATGTCTAAAGGAACTAAGATACATGTATACTTAGAGACAATTGAAATCTCGATTATGATCCTATGTACATGTAATGAAACCCTTAATAATTAAGAAAGAGAAAAAATATGAAAAAATGATATTCATATGAGATAAAAAAGAAAGGGACCATATGAAAACTCGCTAGAATCATGCACTTAAATATTTCTAACATTGTATAAATTTTGGAACCCATATTAGAAACATGGAAAGCTAGATAGTGATGGGATTGGAGGAAACAAAAAGTCCGGAAATAATGCCATTAAAACAATAACTAAAACCATGAATAATGTTTAAAAACACAAACACTATAAACATGAAATATAACAACAAATAAATGCCTAGGGCCATTTTTAAGTGTTCTAGAATAATTAACGTCCTTTAGAAAAACTTTTGAAATAACCTCCCTTTCCTAGAAAGTTTAAAGGAGAGATTTTCCTCACTTTTGGTGGATGAAATCACAAACACCACCATGTGAAAATTTAAATAAAAGACCCAGGGATAAGGATTCGAAAGTTGAATCTTTTATTAAATACTGAATCATATTATTGATACGAAAAGGTTGGAGAAGGCCTATAAAAACAATGAATAAAGGCTTTATCCTACAATACAAAACAACGGAGAAGGCCTTCCATTTATATATAAATAACTCTTACAAAACAAAAACAAAAGGCATTGTAAGCTCCACCAAGTTTCAAGATATCTTAAGTTCCTAAAAAAAAAAAATAGAAATCCAGTGGTTTTAATGGAGGCCAAACTGAGGATATTATAGTTTATAGATTGTATGGAGTTGAATGGGGATGTGGAAAGTGTTATGGTGAAGAAGGTGGATGGCCGGAAAGCAGATACCCACGCCTGTACTAAATTGTCATCATTTTTCACTGAGAAAACGATAATGTAGAAAATTCACATATACATATACTTCTTCAATTCTTGTAAGGCCATAGTCCAAAAGCTGTCTGTACAGACTGCAGCCTTAAATTATTTGCATTCTTCCATATAATATTCCATTTCTGCTCAAATGCTGTAAGATAGCCACATTCTTATTTAAGGAAAATATATCGTTGTCCATGTCAGTGCCATACAAAAATAGAGATAATAATCATAGCGGAAGATGCTTCCTTTGAGAAGCATGAAAGTTGTTTGTCTTGACTCGGCTACTGCTCACTTTCATTATATTTAAAAAAAAAAATCTAGGGCTGGAAAAAGTACGAGAAAGTTTGTAAAATAAGGAAGACCAGAGACATTCTTGTAAAGGTGCCACGCTTTCGCTTTTGGTGTATGTTTTTGTCTTGTGATTTCTAACTTTATTCCCATCGCACCATGTTAGTTACAGTGGACATCTACTTTTCATACAACACCAAGTAATTGCAAATTTGCAGTTTTTATTATTTATCTAAATTATGGAGTTATTGGTGGGCTTCTCTAGTTTTTATTGATTTTAGACTTGTTTTATTGTGTTGTTGAAAATCTCGATCTCATTCTTGCTTGTTGACTTTTCATTCTTCTCTATTTATTTGGATTGTGATCTCATTTTCGCTTGATGACTTTTCATTCCTCTCTATTTATTTGGATTGTGTTCCATCTCTTTTGCTCTTTTTTTTTTTTTTTTTTTTGGTATTTCTCTCTTCATTTAGAATTTCTCTTCCCTAATTTTTAACTTGTTTATTTAACTATTTGTCAAGAAGAGCATTTTTGTACTCCACAAAATGGGAAATTATCTATGAAAATGGCCATCTTTGTGTTTTTGGGCCTTTCTAACACATAATGTGGTTTTATTGATTTGTGTTCCTCTTTTGAATATTTTTTTTCATTCATTATGTGTCAAATTGTCTGCCAATAAGATCACAGTTTGAATTTCACAAGTATAGAAATAGAAATGGACACTTGTGCATTTAAGGACAAGATTGCAATTGCATGAGAGCACATTGTAAGGAAAGAGATAATCATTTTGAAACACCCTAGATACAAAAATTATGATTTCAAACATATAAGAAGTATGCAAGCTCTCGTCATTGTTGCACACATTGCTAAGATGGGGATTAAGGCCAATTGCACTACACTAGACTATTTGTTGAATGGATTATACTTGTTTATTGCTTTCCACATTGTTCTCTACTTGAGGGTGTGATAAATATCATGGAAGCTCAACTTTTATTTAGTTTAGTGTAAGCCCCAAATTACAAAGCTAGATGCCAAATTATGGGTTTGAAGGAGATCAATTTTCAAGTGATTCACGACACATTCAAAAAAGTGATACATGTTTTCGCATATTAGGGAAAAAGCATGCATTTGTGAAATTAAATCTAATTTTGCACATATAAATTAATTTTCATAGTGTTCCTTCCATTTTCATAGGTCCTATGAAAATTATCCAATTTTTATGAAAATTTTGAGTAGGGTATTGATTTCTAATTTCTCTAGGATTTTTTTCTTGATTTCGGTTTGCTTATAGAATTACATGAAATGGAGTATTTTCCTAGAAACCATAATTCTCCTTAACAAAGTGTACTATATTTCTAAGGTCTAGATAACATTTTTATGCAATTGAATATGTATGTATTGATTACATTCAAATTAAGTTTAATTGTGATTAGTTTATTTCATTTGTTAATATAAAATTACTTTCCACATCCACATATTGGTGATACCACGCTTCATTGAACACCCAATATAGAGTTTCATATTTTGGTGTACCAACATTGAGTGACCACATAAATCTTAGGGTTTACATTTGTTTGCCTTTAGTATTGGCTTTTAGGAGTTAGCTCCAATATTCCCATGGTATGTTCACTTTGATATTTTAAAAATCGATTCAAAGCCTTTTGTATCCTTGTCCTATTGAGTTTTAAAAATGTACGTGTTTGTATTGATGGCAATATGTGAAAAGTATATGATTGTGACTATAAAGATAAATTAGATATGCAAGATATGACTGATTTATGTAAAAATGTTTGAAAATGCTATGAAGAATCCCATGGATATTTTGAGATTTATGAATTTATTCAATGATGTTTCTTGTCATAATGTCCTTCTTTTTCCAATGTTTTCTTTTAAAAGGATGTTTTAGTTACAAATATTGAGAATTTTGCTAACGTATCTTCTATTGTGATTGCTCTAATAGTATAAATAATAGTGTGATATCCCAATCTTTCCCTACTCAACGTGAATCCCATTTGGCTTGTATTCAAAGTAGAACATCTCCGATTTAATTAAATTAATCTATTGGTTTATTAAGATCGTTAAGTTACCCCCTTGAGAATGAGTGTTTGATTTGGTTTGTATTATTACTTGAGTGATTGGTGATGACACACACACACACACACACACACACACACACACACACACACACACACACACACACACACACACACACACACACACACACACACACACACACACACACACACACAGATATATTTAAACACACACATACATGCGCAAACACATGTGCACACACGGAACACATGCATACAAATATATATTTCATACCCAAAAATTCATGCATTCATAATATTGTGTAACACAACTAACTAATAAGCTTTTCAGTTGATTAAGTTGCAGTGATGCGTGTTAAGAGAAATGTGTATGCAATAAGCGACAATTCAACATTGATAACATAACTTGGTGTATGTTTGTTAATGATTGGATTAACTGATATTACATTAGCCTATTTATAATTGATAGCTATTAATATTATTTTGTGTGTGTGTGTAGCGACAATTCAACATTGATAACATAACTTGGTGTATGTTTGTTAATGATTGATTAACTGATATTATAAGCCTATTTATAATTGATAGCTATTAATATTATTTTGTGTGTGTGTGTGTGTGTGTGTGTGTGTGTGTGTGTGTGTGTGTGTGTGTGTGTGTGTGTGTGTGTGTGTGTGTGTGTGTGTGTGTGTGTGTGTGTGTGTTTTGTAAGTGATGATTATTTGTGCTCCACCATTTTAACATTGTTTAAGGTTGTTTGCAATGTTTAAGGTAAATGGCATGGTAAATGGTTTTGAAGGACCACCATTTGGTCGCATTGTTTAAAGTTTAAATTTTATGGGGATTGTTCTTATACCACATTACATTTATATTGTTTAATGTTTGGAAGAATGGTCATCAACCGCTTGATATTGTTAATGTTTAAAGTTGGTCATCGACCGTGTAGCATATAAGAATGTCAAAAAGTTTGGTTATTAATGGACATTGGTTATAGACCAAACAACATAAAAGTTCAATAAATGGAATCCATGACATATGCAAAGGTTTTGGGTTTTAGAAGCCAAAACATGGTAATGGTAGTTTTTAAGGCATTAAATAAATTTAGTTTCTTGGGAACCGGTAGCTTCCTCAGGAAGATAAAACATGCAACCTTCTTTCATTTACATCATTTGCATTTTTTTGGTCTTTGGTCTCTTGAGATGAACATGGATATTTTGTTAGAGATATTTCTGGAAATATATTTGTGTACATACATGTTACAAATATGAAGTCTGTTTTTAATGGCGTATTCTATATTAAAAGATTTTTCTAGAATATTTTGTGGAGTTTTGGGCACATTCAAATTGTAAATTTCAAGTGAAGAACAAGGAAAATAGAGGAAAAAAACCAAACATGGGTTTTCTCTCTCCTATTTTTGTTGTTATTAATATGAAATTTTAGAATATGTTTTTGGATTTTGGATTTTTGTTTTTGGGTTTTCTCTCTCTATTTTTGTTGTTATTTGTTTTAAATGTGAAGTTTGGAAAGGAAAAATAAGGAATAAGTTGGAAAATGTTGTGGGTCTTGTTTGTGATTACAAGATTTGTATTTGCACTTGATTCAAACATTATGGGTTTGTTATGTTGTTATGAAATCTTGAACTTACTCGTGTTTGGGTTAATATTAATACATCATCTCACTTTAGAACTTTGTTGTTATCTTATTTTCATCACGTTATTTTTGGTTTTGACTTAGAAAGCTAGCTAAATGTAGAAGGAAGGAAGATTTCGAAATGAGTAAATGATTACTCACGAGTGTTTTTAAATTATATACATGTGGGTTTGTCTTGTATTATTGATCCGGGCTTATTTTCAGCTATCGGGTTTGTTTCATATTGAGATTTGGAACATTTATGGGTCTTTAAGTGAAATCTAAATTAGGGTTTGTGTTGGTATATTGAGTTATTTAAATATTTGATAGTTTTTATCTCATTACGAGCTCATTGTTCGAAGGTATTTTTTAAAACTTGTTTTATTTTAGCTCTCATGGATTTGTGTTGGTTATTAAAACATCCCTTAGTATTTAAAGCGCTAATTCCTTCACGATCATAAAATGGCCTTGATCATTCAGATGCTTTCACATCTTTAGCTTTCTATTTTTAACTATGCATCACATCTTGGAAGCATGAATTTATTGATCTCACTACTCTTTCCTTGAGTGTATTCAATCTAGGTATTCATCAATATCTTGTAATTATTTTTGTTATGATGCATTCATTGATCTCAAGGGAGGATTTTCACATCCCACATAGATTTTGTTGAGATACATCTTGAGCATGTTGTTATCTTCTCTTAGTATAAATATTTCACCATTTTTTGGATGTGGGTTATTGTGATTGATGTTGCAGAGAACTATTCCCATTTAGTTATCATTGGGCTTGAATGCATGTGTGTATTCTAGTTCATTCATAGCTTTGATGTTATGGTTGTTATTAAGTTTCTTAAAACATGAACTGCCAAACTCTCCTTCTCTCTCGAGTATTGTTTGGTGGAGATAACTAATGAGAACTAGATACTATTTGCATATTAAAGTGTTTTGATATTAAACTCATCAATGTACTTGACTGTTAGCAATGATTTAGCTCCTTATAAGTATGATTGTTTGACTTATTGCTTAAAGGAATGAAAGTTGGTCAAGTAATGATTATTTTATGGTTTTCTTATAAAAATTTATGATACTCCCTGGGTAAGTGCAACAAGTTGGTGGACAAAAAGGGGTCATAAGTGGACGTCATATTGCAAAAAATAGTGAAATCTCAACTTGTAGGGATTATTAGCAATACGCGCACTCAAAATTAGAAAAATTTATATGAATATGAATCGTAACATCCGGAATCTAGTTTCTAAAGTACTAATGTTTTTTAAAAATGGACAAGCTTAGCTATATTAAACACTTAAAATTATATGGCTTGGCTTTTTTTTTTTTAAAACCTATAAGATTGTAGTCCGTTTGCTCGCGATTTGGATAACCAAATCTTTTTTTTTTTTCATTTAGTGAAATTTTAGATGTAGTTGTCTATTTTGGGATGGATTTTATTTTGTATTTTTTTAGCAATATTTTTTATGATTTTTTCCATGAAAGTGGTCTCAAAAGATTTAGAAAACAAAGCACTTTCTTTCCCGCCATAACTATATCAAAATATCTATATATATATATAATATATATAATATATATATATATATATATATATATATAAAACATGTATAGAATTTATCCACGTTTGGGATGGTATAATATTTATCACATTTTGATAAGCGAAACAAAAGTTACAAAGTGTTAAACGTATAGACATGAACATTCATGGGAAAAAATGTCTTAAAGACCTATTGTTAGTAAAAAATTATAAAATGATATTTATCTTATTATATTCACTTTAAAATCAATATTTCTACAAAGCTAACAGTCTCCCCTATGCGATGGCACCATTTTTGTGAAATGTTTTCAGTTTTTCAACGCATGGTTCAAGTCTGTGGAAGAGTAAATTTGAAGTTTTTGACCTTTTACACTTCATAATGACCTTCCATAGCTTTGGTTGGGGAAAAACAAATATTTCCCGAGCCTTAGGGTCGGATTTGATGATACAGATAGAACCACGATCATGGTTTGTAAACCATGATTACGGGTTTTATAACAAGAACCGCAATCACACTTTTATAAACCACGAGCACGGTTTGTAAAGTGCGATCACAGTTCTTAAATCATATTTACACACATCCCAATGTTCTAATTACCATGTGATTTTTATTGTTTGAATTTACCATACAAATTACTACGAAAAATTATGTTGTTTTCTACACGTTTTTCTTATCACCAGAAGAAAACATCATGGGAGATAAGAAACAAAGTCAAAAAAGGAAGTAATTAAATTTAAAAACACATAACGAATTAGAGGCAAAAAAATTTCAAAATGTTGAGCAAATGTGGAATCTTTGTGAATCAAGAAGAGGTTCATCTTCAACCCCTACTATTGTAAGCAATGAGGAACCAAGTAATGTTTCTACTGTCAATGTTGAAGTTGAATTAAATACTTGTGATGAAGATGTTTTTACTGTCAATGTTGAAGAAGAATTAAATACTCATGATGTAGAAAATGTTGAAATTGAAGGAGACAATGAAAATGTGAATAAGGAAATTCAGGTTAAAACTGTAGACAAGCAAATTTTGACAAAAACTCCTCCTAGGATTTTCCGTAAGAAACCTAATCATTTTATTGAAATTGATGAGAACATTTTGAAACCAATGTTTGAAAAAAAATTTGAATGGAAAATTAGAAGAAAAGCCACTGAAATTTGGGATAATCATTTTGAAATTTTAAATCATTCCCAAATATGTCAATTGTTGGTTAGTTTGATGAAATTGATTAAAATGAGACCTACATTAAACACCTTAGGATTGACAACATCTAATATACGTGGTCAAACCTCTACAATTATTGAAAACCTTCATGATGCATATCACATTGTTGGTGTCAAGAGACGCACTAGGGATAGTAATATTGTGCGTCATGTACTTATGCTACTAGTGTTGTAAGTGAATCAATAAAAAAACAACGTTTGATTACGTAAACAAGTTGAATGTTGCAAGTTAATCAAAAAATCTAATGAAAGCAATTGAAAGATGTAATATCCTTCAATCACTCAATAACACCGATTTTTGGGCATTTTCTGCTAGAGCACCGCGTAAGGACAAAGATAATTCTGATGCTATAAGAGAAGTTGTTATTCAATTTTGGCATGATAACACTAGAGTTTCACCTAATATAAGAGATGTTGTAAAACAGAGAGTTGGTTCTACTAATCACGAACCACATCCAAAGCATTTCTTAGATATGACATAAACTCAATTTTTTTCGTAAGTTTGAACAAGAGCATCTAGAAATTAAAATTAGTCAACATTTTTTTAAATGTTGAAACCATTCTATGTGAAAATCAACCACACTCGCACCACTTGTTGTTGTAGGAAACATGTTGAATTTGCGATGCATTATTTCATTCTCATTCTAACTATGTTATCGAATGTGGTGTTCAAGTTCCACCAATATCTTCCAGGATTTCATTCCTATGATATTTTTTGAAAAAGAAGTTGGACAATTTTTTTTATAGTCAGGATTGTTTAGATGGAATTTGTGGTACATGCGGTGGATTACCTAAATTGGAAAGTTACATCCATGAGAAAATTGAAGGTGCAATAGAACATAATTTAGTTGAGTTTGATAAATATAAATTAGTTGCATACCAGTTGAAAGATGGAAAAGAGTCTAAACGGTGTGAGCTAGTTACAGAACATATGCTGTTTTTCAAATTATGAGAAAATTTAAGGATGAAATTGTTTATGAGTATGTTAGGCATACACACGAGCTCGATGGTTGGATGAATAGTTCAAGATATGTAAGGAAATATTTCCTATTGGTACTATTGTTTCAATGGTCGATTTTGCAAAGAATTACACATTGCAACCACAAATGGAGGTTCAATCACAATATTACAACTTAGTACAAGTTGTCATTTTTGTGCATATAGCATTTATACATTCTCCTGACAATACAGAGAATGATAATTTTTTTAAGAGAGTACCACTTTTATATCAGTGATGATCGTACTCATTCTACTGAATTTGTGCAAGGGTGTTTCCAGTTATTTTATGGAAACTTGTCTGATAGGGACATCCACTTCAAACAATATTATATATGGTCAGATAATTACACGTCTTAGTTTAAGAATGCACAAATATTTTATTGGATGATCAAGATGCATGTCAAGATGGGTGTGTAACATATTTGGAGTTTCACTGAGGTTGGACATGGAAAAGGAGAGCATGACGGTGCAGGGGCATGTGTGAAAAGAGCTCTTGCAAGAGAAGAGTTGAAGTACAAATATGGTGCTAAATTGAAAGATGCAAAGAACATAATGGAATGGTGTATTGACAACATGGCCCGAGGTTCTCAAGAAAATTCCACAGTTCGCAGATATTTTTGGTTGATAGAGGAACAACAAATTGCTAACTATGAGGATTGTATGACACTCACTGGGTCCAATGATATGCACTCATTTTGTAACTCAAACGCTACTTCGTGGGCCACATGGACAAGAAATTTGACATGTTTTATGCATCTTGTATCGAATTTGTCATTGTTGAGTGTGATTCATAAGAATGGGTGGATGGATGGATTTGTAGGCCTCTAACTCCACTTCCTAGTTATCAACCTCCACAAGCATTACGACTTGTTTCTCGAAGATGAAGTTGCAACATCCAAGGACTTTGACGAAATTTTGATTTTGGTGTGATAAGGTATTTATGGTTATTTACAATTTTGTATTGAGTTATGTCCATTGAAATTTTAATATGTATAATTTAAATTTGAGTTGAAACCTTTGTTTTTTTGTAGGACATGTGTTTGTAGTTATTGCGATAGAAGACAATGAAGAAGGAACAAACTATTTCTTATGTCGTTACATCGAGGAAAGAAAGAATTTGACTTCTCTTGTTATAGATGGCGAAGATATTGAGTACCCTACAAGGTCAGTGGTAGTTACTAGAACTTGGCTTCAACGGTATCCATTAAAAACTCCTCTGTTTGGGTGTTTGAAGACTTTGAGACACATAGGAAAATACTCTTATATTCACATCTAGTTCTAGCGACAAATATTCAGCTATATAGATATCGAGGAAGGCCTAATAACAAGATTCTTTAGAAGGTTTGAGAGTCAGATCATGAAGCAATCCTATCCGCTATTCAAAGTAGATCCAATCCTGATGGTTCATTAGAATGAATTTATAATGCTCATGTCTGGTATATATAATTTCTTTGGTATATATAAATTTGTTAGTTAGATAAATTTAAGTTCATATATTTTATTAAATTTGTGTATTTTGTATATATCTAGTATGGTTTTGATTTGAAACTTAAATTTATTTTACTAACACTTTTATGTGTAGGTTAGTGGTGCCAGAAAAGATTTCACCTTCACATGGTTGGCACTATTAGTTAGAGAAATTATAAATTATCAAGCTAAGGGAATATTTCATTATTTTACAATAAAAGAGAAGTAATTAATAATGATTTATGTACTTGTGGAGGGGGTTCTGGTTCTAAGGAGGTAGCCCAAAGCACTTGGAGCTTAGAGAACCAAAATGATGCCTCCTCAAGTGTTTACAATACCATCCCTATGTGTGTGCACAGTCAGTTCAGTGCCACGACCCACCGTTTGTAAAATATACCATTTGACAGCCTTACACTAGCTCAAACTACATTATTTCACGTGTTTGTAAACGATAGGGCGGTGAGAGCACCGATTAGAGAAGTAAAAATCCAAGATAGGTTATTGTAGAGGGTCCCTACTCCGAGGTGAAGGATCGACGAGACATCTCTAGGTGCCATGGAGTGTGCGTAGTCACCCGTCAAAGTTGAACGATTTTTGGTCTCGATGCTCTTAAGGGACTACGCCCGAATGAGGTAGCCTAGAAGCAATGACGTTATCACACACCAAAAACACCCTCCTCTAATGTTCACCTGGCCACCTAAACATTTCAGCATAGTCGGTTCAATGCCACAACCCACCTGTTTGTAAAATATACCATTTGACAACCTTACACTGTCTCAAACTGCACTATTTTATGCGTTTGCAAACAATATGGCAGCAGAGCACCAATTGGAAGGAAAAAACTGAGATATGGTATTGTAGAAGGTCCCTATGCCAAGGTGTAGGATCAAACGAGATGTTTCTAGGTGCCACAGAGTGCGCGTAGTCACTCGTCGAAGTTGAAAAAAAATTGGTCTCAGGGCTCTTAAGGGACTACACCCGAACGAAGTAGCCCGAAAGCAATGACCTTGTCACAAACCAAAATGACACCTCCTATAGCATTTTCTTGGCCACTCAGATATTTCAAAATATTCAATTCAGTGCCATGATCCGCCATTTGCAAAATATAGTTTTTGACAGCCTTACAATGTCTCAAACTGCACTATTTTGAGTGTTTGCAAACAATAAGGCAACAAGAGCACCAATTAGAGAAGGAAAAAACAATGATAGGATATTGTAGAGTGTCCCTATGTCAAGGTTTAGGATAAGATGAGACATCTTTAGGTGTCACGGAGTGTGCGTAGTCACCCATCGAAGTTGAACATTTTTTTGGTCTCATGGCTCTTAAGGGACTACGCCCAAATGAAGTAGCCCAGAAGCAACGATGTTTTCTTGGACCAAAAATATGCCTCCTATAGTGTTCACCTAGCCACCTGGACATTTTGGCATAGTCAATCTAGTGCCATGATGCACTATTTGTAATATATAGCGTTTGACAGCCTTACACTGACTCAAACTACACTATTTCGCGCATTTACAAACAATAGGGCAATGAGAGCACCGATTGGAGAAGGAAAAAATAGAGACAGGCTATTGTATAGGGTCCCTACACTAAGGTTTAGGATTAGACGATATGTCTCTAGGTACCTGGAGTGTGCGTAGCCATGTCGAAGTTGAACGATATTTTGGTCTCAAGGCTCTTAAGTGGGACTACGCCCGAACGAAGTAGCCCTAAGCAACGACGTTATCATGCACCAAAATGATTCCTCTAGTGTTTACCTAGATACCCAGGATGTGTCGGCGTAGTCGGTTCGGTGCCATGATCCACCGTTTGTAGAATATAGCATTTGGAGTCTTACATTGTCTCAAACTACACTATTTCGTGCGTTTTGCAAACAATAGGCAGAGATAGCACCGATTGGAGAAGGAAAAACTGAAACAGATATCAGTAGAGGGTCCCCACACCGAGGTGTAGGATTGGATGAGATATCTCTAGGTGCCATGGAGTGTGCATAGTCACCCGTCGAAGTTGAACGATTTTTTGGTCTCAGGGCTCTTAAGGGACTACTCCCGAACGAAGTATCCCAGAAGAAACGACGTTGTTGCACACCAAAATAATGCCTCCTCTAGCATTCACGTGGCCATCTGGATGTTTTAGAAAAGTCATTTTGGTTCCATGACCCACTATTTGTAAAATATGGTGTTTGATAGCCTTACACTGTCTCAAACTGCACTATTTCGCGCATTTGCAAACAATAGGGCAGCGAGAGCACCGATTAGAGAAGGAAAAAAATGAGATAGGCTATTATATAGGATCCCCACATCGAGGTGTAGGATTAGATGAGACATCTCTAGGTGCCATAAAGTGCATGTAGTCACCCATCAAAGTTGAATGATTTTTTGGTTTCAGGGATCTTAAGGGACTACGCCCGAACAAAGTAGCCTGGAAGAAACAACATTTTCACGCACCAAAATGATGCCTCCTCTAGGGTTCACTCAGCCACCTGGACATTTTGACACTTTATGTTTGATGTCATGACCCACCTTTTACAAAATATAGCGTTTGACAGCCTTACACTGTCTCAAACTACACTATTTCACGTGTTTGCAAACAATAGGGCAGCAAGAGCACCGATTGAGAAGGAAAACCCAAGATAGGATATTGTAGAGGGTCACTACGCTGAGGTGTAGGATTGGACGAGATGTCCTTAGGTGCCATGAAGTGCGCGTAGTCACCCATCAAAGTTGAATGATTTTTTGGTCTCAGGGCTCTTAAGGGACTATGCCCGAATGAAGTAGCTTGGAAGCAACGACATTGTCACACATCAAAACGATGCCTCCTATAGCATTCACCTGGCAACCTAGACATGTCGGCGCATTCGGTTTGGTGCCATGATGTCCCAAGGCATGACTTCTCACTACTCGCCTCCGTTCATTTCCTAGGACTACCTAGAAAAGGTAGTTTGTAAACATTTATGCCATGAAGGCTCAAGGAATGCCAAGAAGGCTTGGATTGGGTGGTCTGACACCAATCCGGGCCTCCCTAAAGCCTGCCATGATGTGAATTATTTGACAATATACATTACATACATATTTATGTGTTCTTATCTAGATTGATATGTCGTAACATATGTACAAACATCCTAAATAAATATGTAAAGAATGTTCACAAATTCCAAGTGATATATCATTTTAAAATTCATTGAAGAACCTTGAAATTTTTTCAAATACCTTGGAATGGTAAGGATGTGAATTATTTGACAAACCCCCTCACAAAAATGTGTATTTTGGACTAGAAGGATTGTAGGGTATACAAAAAGGGGGTTTTTAAGTGTGTGCTTGAATACAAAAAACATATAGGAAATATTTGGGAAGTGAATCTACTTATGATAATCAAATCATGTGTAACTTCTTAGTTGATTGGCATAGCACCAAATTATAAAGAGATATTAAGGTGTATCTATTGATCAATGGGATAAGCCCTATTAATGGGATAATCTCTAAAACAATACATAAATGCTTCCCTTAATTTCTTAACAATTGTACCATGCAATGTTGCACCATAGTAATGTTATATTCATATAGTTCAAGATGAACTCTACCTCGCTTATTTCTAACAATGTTTGTATTAGTTGATATGCAAAAGATGAGTGTTAGCTTTACAAGAAAAAATGTTAGTTATAGAAATTCCCTCACAACCATTCTTTCAAAGATGTGCACATTGTTAGGAGGCGAAAAATAATTAGAGTTGCACATACACCCTACGTAATTACTATGAAAAAGTAATTACATATTGCCCTTTTGTAGTTCACCTAACATGGTTATCATAGGTTTTGCTTAATGGAATAGGTTTTCTTAACAATTGTACCATGTAGTGCTCCGGACATGGTTTTTTAATTTTAAATCAAACATACATATAGAACTAATATACATAGAACATACATACATAGAAGGATATCATGTGCAATGAAATCGAATCAAACATAGAAGTAATATCGTTATGAAAACCAACACATGGATATATAATGTATCAAACTAAGTGTGTTGGACACACGTCTCTAAAAATATAAGTTCATAACATGTGTACATCTTGAACTAAGTGTGTCATACATATAGGACCACATGCGGTCGCATAAGGCTATATATATAATACTATGGACATCATGAACTAAGGACTATATAGATGGATATAATGTACACACACACACACACACACACACACACACACACACACACACACACACACACACACACACACACACACACACACACACATATATGTACATCCAGGTCCTATGAATCTAATCATGAAACATCTTCCCTCTCTTCGCCCTACTAGAAGTAGCATGTCCACGACCTGAGGATGTAGTGGAGGGAGATGCCACTACGGATTTCATCTATGTGGTCCTAGGCGTCTCTAAGCAGGCTTGTAACCACACCTACACATTCATAAACAACAAGTTTTTAACACCCAAATTTTTAAAATACATTCAAAATTTAGAAACTTAGAATTTAGTTAAAATGCATGTGAAATCTTACCGCAATGTCATGATCCCTATCAATTTGTCATTGACACATCACAGGGACAACAATAGACTCATGAGGGGTAAGCTACATACAAATAATTAAATTTCAAATTAAATATTTCATGTACAAAATTTTATATTGTAGATTTAAGTAATAATAAATAATTCCTCCAAAATTTAATAATTTTGAAAAATTATACCTCAATTAGTGAATCTACGGATGTTATGGCAAGATCTACAAGACCTCCATAGTACATATATGAAGGAGTCTCTCTGGTAGTCATAAGCTATACAAAAAAAAACATGTAAAAATCAATATTAATCTACATGACTGCCACATAACAGACCCAAAACATAATCCACGTGAACTTCCACAATTAGACACAAAGTGTAAAGAGAAACTAACCGACGTAAAATTTGTGTGAGGTGTGCCGAGCCTTAGTTCCCGTGAGTAGATGATGACCCGCTAGGCTCCTGCATATAAAAGAAAAACATATATTAATATGTACATCTACAGGTGAAACATTATAATAATAAAAGTGCATAATCAAATGAAATTTAAAATTTAAGTACAACTTGAAACTTACGTTTATAACACGCCCAATGTAATAAGCTAAGCATGTCAATGCCGATGTTTCCTTCACTGGCTCTTGCTGATCCTAACTATTTTAGGTTGTGCCTTTCAACCAAGGTAAGAGAACCTATTTTCTTTTGCATAAATTTTATAGAGAAGACCTTGGGGAAAATATGATCAACACACCAGATCTGACTCTCACGAGTTGTCACTTCCAGATCATGGAGATACTTTCACAACAAGGCAAAGGTTACTAAAGACATTTGAGACCCTTTGCTTTTGCATGTTTAGGTGATGAGGATTGTGCATTTGTGTACACACATGACAAATAGGGTAGTATGGGTAGGATTGGTTGTTGTTAAATGAATTTTTTTGTGGGAGGTGGGGCAGGGTGAAACTAGATTCACCAGATCCTTGAGGAACCTTACAAAATGGAAAGTTCATAACCAACAGAATGCCACAGAATAGCTAAAATGTTTCTTTAACTAGAATATGTGCTTCAATGGAGGCCCAGATTAGCACTCTTTCACACAATATCTGAGATTCTATCATGAAGGCTCGAGTTAGAAAACCCAAAAAAGCATCAAGATCTAAGCCAAATCACACCTAAGGTACACCCAAAGGCTTACAGACAATCTCTGTCAACAAATGAGAGAAAAAGTGATTTTAAATCATTTATTCCAATCCCAAATGAAAGCTCTTCTAGAAATGGAATTGCAGATGCCACTAAACTATCACAAGGATTGAGGCCTATGTGATTGAATCATATTTTAATACAAGATTGCAATAGAAACAAGAAAAACTACTTGCATACATTCAGAAATAAAACAAACACATTTTGCTCAAGACAACACAAAAAACTTGAATTTGATTAAGTCTATTAGCAGGGGAAAGTTTCTAGAATAGTCTCAGAGCTTGTCAATGGTTGTACACTTGCAACCACCTTGACACAATAAAACTTAATACAAAAAGAGATAACCTAGTTTCTCAATGGATTCTCAAAAGATAGGCTTAGTCAAATTTTCCTCTTGGGAATTTTCTTCGACCTCTAGCACTCTACCTCCAACTTCCAACCCCAACCATTTTGCATGAAAAAAATTTGTGCATTTATAGCATTTACAATAGAGCCTCTTCCTCCTAAAAGACAAAAATGTTTAATGCACCAGTGTTCACCATGATTCTTTTGATGATCTCATAATCAAATCTGCAAGAAGTCTCCAGGTGCTCGAGGGGGCATATTTCATCGAATGTCTCCCACATTCAACTCCTTGCTCTGGTAGATCACTCTTTCCTTCAATTTTCCAACCACTTCCACCCCTAATCTATCAAATCTAGCCCCTTGCATGCTCGGGAGAAGAAAAAATGGAAAATCTGATCGGGCACGAAAGTCAGACCATTTTAATGGTGAAAGATGTCCTCCAGATCTTCCCACCAAACTTCAGATATCAACATTAACTTCCTTCTCTGCTTGGCATGTAGAAAAGACCAAGAAATCATGGAGACTCACACTTCCAGATGTGTTTTAGAGAAATGGGGGAAAATCAGATTTAGACTCACAACATCCATTGATCTTTACTTTGAATTTGGGTCATCCACGTGGAAGATTCAAACTTTAGAATAGACCCGGGGGCTTCCTTTGACTTTTTACAACTTTTTGAAAAATGGAAAAAAATTCCATTTTTCTCCACCTCCGCCCTCGGGAAATGAGCCTGACACATGTCCAAATGTGATTGGAGTGGAACCACGCCAAATTCTACCATTTTACTCTCTTTTTGGAAAAGGAAAATTTTCCAAATTTTCCCCATAGCTCCACCCTTCGAGAAATGAGCCTGACACATGTCCAAATGTGATTGGAGTGGGGCCACTTCCTTTTTTTTTACTTTTGACTCTTTTTTCTCAAAGGAAATTTTCCAAATTTCCCCCAGAGCCCACACCTCCACCATTGACCGGGGAAAAACATTGACTTTTTCCCTCATCGGGCTTGTGGGCCATTTTGAAATTTTAATCCTTAAGGGGAAAAAAATCCAAGTTTCCTCCAATGGCCCACCTCCCCACCTTTTGACTTTTCAAACTACCATGTGTCACCATGGCGCACCTTGAGGCGGTCCCAAAATTTGATACCTTGAACAGCGCGGGCTCACCATGTGTCCTGTTCTGCGAAAAGTCTGTCTGAATGCTTGAAGCTCAGTGGAAGCGCCACATGTCATGCTCTGAGGTAGTCTCCTTTTGGTCATTGAAAAGTCTAAGTAAAATGCAAAGTGAGTGGAGGCCTCCACGTGTCATCCTGGCGCTTCTTTAAAATGAAACTCAAGGGCGGTCCCCAACATGCGTGGTTCCTCCACGTGTCTCCATGGCGCAACTTCAAGATGGTGCCCAAAGCGAGACCCTGAATGAGCGAAGCTCTCCACATGTGTCCTTGTCCCCAAAACTACTCAACTACATAAAAATTTGTCTAAGTCTGGGCCAAGCAACGAAAGCCTCCACATGTCCTCCCGGCTACTCCAAGGCCAAAACCAAAAAAGTAGATCTTCAAATGAGCATCGTGCCTCCACGTGGACACATTTTGAGTTAAGGCTTTCATGAAATTTTTCTAAGTACCCTAAGCCGCATCCAACCAAAAGGTGCCACGTCCCTATAGATATAAGGATGTAAATTTGACCAGGAGAAATGCCCATCAAACCATAAAATATAGAAAAATGACCATTTGAGCTTGGAAATGAAATTTTCTTCAAGGACAAAAAGTTTAGAAATGTTACAGGGCTCAAATACATTCTTCAGGGATACATCAATTCATTCTTCTTCAAGTATTTAGGGTAGAAATGATAAGGAAGACAAATCCCACCATGGAGAATAGAAAACATGGGGAACCCAAGTTTTTGATGAATAGAGAATGGGGGACCCAAATTATAGACCCTTTCCAGAGGAACAAAGAAACAAGGATCAAACCATGGACCCCTAAGTGATTTACACCCAGAACTAATTAAAAATGGCAACAAAGACTGACCAAGCTCAACACGGGAAGGAGAAAATGACAGAGGCCATAAATCAATAATTTTCAAAGGCAAAATGGGGTGAGACATTTTGAGCACCAACATAGGCTCCGACTCGGGGATGGGCACTCCTACGAGTGCCACAAGAACAAAAGTAGACCAAGTGCCAAAAATATCCATTGGGCAATGGAGTCATCTTGCAGAGCAGAGAAACAAGCCATCTTCAAAAATAGATAGAGAAACCAACAAAAATAGGTCACCGAGGACCAAAACGAGCAAAAACACAAAAAAAAAAAACAAACAAAAAACTATACACATACACAAAATTTATGCCTTGATTCAGGGAATCAATCCAAGAAATGCTTCAAATGCCTGCCATTGATAGGAAACTCAAGCAGTTCACCATCTAAGTCCTTGAGGAAGAAGGTATGCTCCCAATTCTGATGTCAATAGAGTAAGGGCCCATCCATAATGAGTCAAACTTGCCATGCTTTCCCTTATCCTCATGTCTGTTATCCCATAGTAGCACAAGATCTCCAACATTGAAAGCTCTGGGAGTGACCTTCTTGTCAAATAACTTCTTCAGTTTATCTCTAAATTTTACATGCCTCTGGTGGGATGCCCTCCTCTCTTCATCAAGCTCAACAATCTGGTTAATGCGAGCATCATAAGGACCTACCTCTTGATCTTCTAGTTGTTGCATAAACTGATATGAAGATAGTTGCATATGAAGAGGCAGTAGGGCCTGAGTCCCATATACCAACTCAAATGGACTCTTTCTAGTGACCCTCTTGATAGTGATCCTATCTGCCCAAAAACAAACTTCAACTATTCACCCCACTTTCTCTTGTTCTTGCTCCAATGTTCTTCTGATGATCTTCAACAAATTTTTATTACTGGACTCAGCTTGTCCATTTCCTTGAGGATTGTAATTGGAGGCATATGTCAAGTTGATCCCATACTCTTTGCACATTGCCACCAAAGGTTTAGCTCTAAAGCTCATGGCATTGTCAACTATAATCTCGACTGGTACCCCAAACCTACAGATGATGTTGTTTAGCACAAAATCCATGACAACTTGGTGTGTTTCCTTCTTGGTGGGGATTTCCTCCACCCATTTAGTAAAATAATCAGTTTCTACAAGAATCCATTTGTGGCCAACACTTGAAGGGTCTAAAATCTCACCAATGAAATCCATTCCCCATTGCTTGAATGGAGCTTCAATTGATACATGTTGCAAAGGAAGGGAGCCTGAAGCTTTCAGTCTTCCAGAGAAGCATTGGCAAGCTTTCACATCTTCTAACCAACAAGGTTGTATCCTTGAAAAGAGTTGGCCACCAATAACCAGCCCTCAGGATCTTATGTGTTGTGACTCTTGCAGCAAAAGTCCCCCCAAAAAACTCCATGGAGATCAACAATTATCTTGGGGGCTTCTTCTTCTAGTAATGCACCTTAAGAGGACTCCCTCTGGGTTCTTCCAAGCTAACCCATAATCAGTGATGACATATTTTTGGGAAGCCAACTTAAGGGCTCTCTTCTAGTTCTTACTTAAGTGCTCAGGGCAGTTCAGATGTCTGAGATAAAATATTACATCTTTATACCACTCAAAATTCATCAACCTTTCAAATACACTACCCTTTCTTCTTCTACCTCATTTACCTCAATAGTTTGCAAGTTTCTCTCAGCCATAAGCTTAGCCAAGCCCAAACCTCTCACCAACTTCATGGTTTGGATGTCCATATCATATTCTTGCAATTTGTTCACCCACCTACATCTTTTTCTTGAGACTTCCATCTCTGACAAGATGTCCTTCACCATGGTGTGGGGAACATAAGAAACCACTTTAGAACTTAGAATGTAAGGTCTAAAAACCTTTGTTTCTTTTACTAAGGAAAATGCCTACTTTTCCATGATAGTGTACTTCAGCTCTCAGCCCCCACAAGGCCTTACTGAAAAAAAAAAAGGCAATTGGCCTCTCAGCCCCTTCATCATCCTTCTACAGCAGGACAAAAGCAATAGTGTTCTCTGAAGCAAAAAAAGAACAGTTGAAAGGGCTTCTTATAATCTGGAGCTACCAAAACAAGTGCATGCTTTAGTGCCTCTTTAATCCCATTGAAATCTTGGATGGCAGCCTCCTCCCATTTGATGACCTAGTCTTTCTTCAACATGGAAGTGATTGGAATGGTCAGCTCAACAAAGTTTGATATGAATCTTCTAATGAAGTTTATTTTCCCAAAAAAGGACTGAAATTCCTTTCTTAGTTCTTGGGATTGGGACCTTGTTGATGGCCTCTACTCTTTCTAGATCAATCATCACTCCTTCTTGTGACACTATGTGACCAAGAAACTTTTCCTTCTGCACTCCAAAATGGCATTTCTTTGGATTGAGTGAGATGCCATATTCTCTACATCTTATCAACATCTTCTCCAAGTGCAGCAAGTGGTCACTTCTCTTTCTAGAAAATACAGTTACATCATCTTGATAGACTGCAATAAATTCATTGATGTAACCAGCAAAAAGCAACATCCATTGCTCTTTGAAAGGTGGCTCCAACATTCATCAGACCAAAGGGCATCCTGACATAAACATAGGTCCCCCAAGGAGTAGTGAAGGTTGTCTTGATCCTTTTTGATTCCTTCACCACAACTTGGTTATAACCAGAGAAACCATCCAAGGTGGAAAGCAACTCAGAACTAGTCACTAACTACAACATGTTCTCCATATTTGGTAAAGGATAATTATCCTTCATTGATGCTCTATTTAGATTCCTAAATCCACACACAGCCTGATGTCACCATTTTTCTTTCTCACTTGGCACTAGGTTTGCAACCCAAGAGAATACCTTGTGGGCTGGATAATCCCTCCATCTCTTAGCTTCTTTAGTTCCTCTTGCATTTTGAGGGATAAGAGTGGATTGATGGGCCTCTGTTTTTTCCTAAATGGCTTTGCATTAGACACCAAGGGGATTCATGTTGAAACAAATCCTCTCTATATGCTTTTAGTTCAGAATAGGTCCAAGCCATACAATCTTGGTATTTTTTCAACAATTGGATGTATGACTGCTTCTCCTCCTTGCTTGAGATTACTTGCCTAACCAAATTTTCCTTGGCTTCTCCTTTGTACCAAGATCATGCTCCTCAATATCCCTTGAGGCTGCCATGCATCTATTAACAATGTGATCAACATTATCAAAATTGGACTCAAGAGCAACCAACCCTCTAGGAATGGTATTAGTTTTTAGTTGGATGATATCCTTTCCAAACAAGGTTTCTTTTCCTTCTGTTGTACAAACCATTGGCTCCCAATCAATACTTTGATCAAAAAATTCTCCCTTGTTTTGCAGAATCTTCTGATCTGAGTATCATCATCAAAAACCTACCAATGCTTAATGTTGTCGGGAAGAAGGTCTTGTCAATACCTCAACCTCATATTCACAATATGGGGACATTGTACAATTGTCAAACCGAGACCCCAACACTGCAAGCTTTTTGTCTTCAAGTCATTGAACTTCCTATCATGATGCACTATGTTAAATGAATCAAACATCTCAATGAAGTCCCAAACTACATGCTTATATTGTTTCATTCATTGATTCTTTGTGGCATATAGTTTTCTAACTTGTTTCACAATTAATTTTGAGTCTCCTTTGACAATGATGTCCTTGACACCATATTTCCAAGAAATTCTTAAACCCAACAACAATGCCTCATACTCAGCAATGTTGTTGGTGCATTCAAAGTTGAGTTTGAAGGAAAAAACAAATTTTTCCTGACCAGAGAAAGTAGAACAATACCAGCACCATTCCCAAATTTGGAGCAAGCTCCATCAAACAATAGAGTCCAGGGAGAGCCCATTTGTTCAAGGCATTTGCATTCTTCAATCTTGTGCTCCTTTCCATCAGCAAATCCCACAAAGTTGTCTGCATCAACATTTGTGTACAATACCTCATAGGATGCATTGTTGGGATCCTCAATAAGATGCAACATTTTCTTTTCCCCATACAACCTACAAGGCTTCCCTCAATTGAATGGTAGCATAAGACATATCCATTTGGACACTCCCACCAACACTTGCAGCCCATTTTCTTGATAGTAGCATGCCCCACTTGGTTGGGCAATCAACAATGACAACATCAAGTTTTAAGTTTTTACCTGGGTAAGCTGCAAGCTGCACCACCAAACCCTTCACACATCCCACTACTAGCACTTCTCTAGAGTCCATGGTAGTGCACTTCCCATATGCTTGTTTATCACTTTGATGTTTAGCTCATTCATGACTTCCAAAGGCATGACATTGCATGATGCCCCTGAGTCAAACATGCAGTTGTGCAGCAGTCTATCCTTTATGATCAAAGTGGTGAAGAATGGATCCACATTCATTTGAGAGTCCACCAAGGATGTCCCCAAATAGACCTCAGGTGGTTCATCTAGCTCTTCTGATGCTTGGTGGTGCTTCTAGTTCTTCAATGATTGGAGGAGTCTCCACAATATTTATATTTCTACCTAGGGCAGTCTTCTCTTCTTTCAACCCCAAGTATTCAAATGCTCTCTTTTTGTGCTCAGGAATCCTAAGCAACTCAACAATTGGAACAAAGACTTTTGATTTGACTCAACACTTGGGAAATATCATATGGGACATTCTTTGGCAAGGCAAGTATTGGAAGGAAAGCCAACACACTCATTAGGTGGTATAGGATTTTTAACAACTTGGGCATGAGGAGGGGTATGATTTTTGTTTGGAACTACAGGGCTTTTGGCAGATGCATCTTTCTAGGAGCCTCTTTAGGAATGTTTGAAAGTAAGGGAGATTTTGGCTTGGCTTGAGGCCCTGCCCCTTTGACAACCTTACTTCTTGTGTTATATTCCTCTCTTGAGCAACAACATTCATCAATAACTATCTATCTTCCTCAGATGGGATTCCTCCATCATACTTTTTTATCATTAAAGCCCTTAAATATTCAAAATCATTATTGGGAAATTCAAAATCTTGTACATTATCTACTTCTAAAGTATGAGAGAGAGGAAGAATAGGTACCCTATGAATGCAGTCCCAAAAAGGTGGCAGCAGTTCTAGCACTTATCACCTCAGTTGAGTTTTCCCCTTGTTGTGAGCTGGTGGAACAACCCATCATGCAAACATCATCATCATTATCATTATCATCTCCTTCTTCTTCTTCTTTGATCTTCTTCTTCACAAGGAGCATGAGGCATGAAACATTTTCACACCAATCAATGACATCTTCTCTCCTCCACAACAACTCTAGCAGCCAAAGGATCAGGTACCATTCTATTATCCCTAGCTTGGGACTATCTATTTCCAAATCCAATAGGTCCCTTGCCTCTATCATCAGATCTTTGGTGATTTGTGAACTATCTTGGCCTTGCTTGCTTGTGTTGACCTTGTGAGCTCTGCCCAATTCCTTTCTCATCCTAGGCTAGCTTTGTAGGAAATTTCTTTGACAACCCCTGCCAAAGTCTTCACAACTTCTTCCAAATCAACAACCTTGCTTGTTTGGGGTTTTTCTGGTTAACCAACTTTACACCTTCCCTTTTTGGAGGCTTTCCAATTTCCTTGATATTGTTCTCTATTTGCAAAGCCATGGTGAAGGCCTACCTCAAATTTGTGGGGTTTTGTCTCTTAAATAATATGCAGCCTTTTTATCAAATGCATCAGTATATTTGATCAAACATGACTCATCACAAGGCCTTATCCTAACAGAAATCTTCTCAAGGTCTTATTAAACCTTGTGTTGAAATCATGTACTTGACTCATTAGGGTTCTTTTTGATGTTTTCAAATTCTGTCAAAAGAAACCTAGGGTCAGTCCTATCACCATACTATAATAAATGCATTACTCATCTCAGTCCAAGAATCAATAGAGTTATCTGGAAATGCTTTATACCAGTCCCTAGCATCCTCTTCCAAGGTATGGATAAATAGCTTGATATATACATCTTCATGTTCAATCTCAAAATCTTCCATCATATTGATAAAAATCTTTAGATGTTGATCTCCAGTAATAGCATTATTTCCTTGGAACTTTGGCATTTTGTTCCTTACATCTTGAGGCACTACATTTGGGTAACCAGCCATTCCCACAAAATTTATAGGTCCAAAGGTGTTTACAAAAATGGGGGCTGGGTTGAGCCATATTGATTTGAGGGTGATGACCCGGAGGGGTGACAAAATGATGGGGGGCAGAGGTTCTTGGAACACAGAGTATAATTTTCAAAATGGATACCCCCAAAGGCCTTGTTTCTTGGAAATCTCTATCAACCTCAGAAAAGATAGGTGCAGAGTGTGAAGCAAACCTTTCAAAATCAAATGAAGGCCCCTCTCCAGCTTGGAGAGTTCAATTCCACAAAGAGGCTACCTGATTCAGAGTCACTTGAATGGTAGTCTTCAATGATAGGCCATTCACTTTCATCAATGGAGATCCCTCTCTTGTCTGCTGATCTCCAACAACTCTCTCTCCAGGATTTTCTTCCTTCTGATTTTGCTTTTCCTAGCTCTAGAAACAATGTCCTAGCAGGATCCCTAGCAAAGAAAGATCTTCTTCCTTCCATCTTTGCAAATATTAGTAACAAATCTGATTTTGACAGAGTTTTAAGACACTGGTACTTATTAAAAATCGATCAATACAGGGAGTCACCACTAAGGATTTCCACCTTAGTTGTGTAAATGCACTAAATATGATCTGTCAAATGTCTGTCAATGCTAGAAACTAGAAATGGAAAGATTCTGACCTTTCTTTACCAAGATTTATCAAATGAAAGCTAGTGCACTAGGTGTGAAAAATGAAAAAACTAGCTTACAACACTTTTGAAAGCATAGCATACAAAAGTGTTTTACTGAGTTCTTGATTTTGAAGTTCAAATCCATCTAAATGAACACACAATGTTGGTGTTGTTGATGGGCCAAATGGATGTGAATGGACTGCAAATCAATAACTCAATGAAACTCCAGATTAACAAATCCCCAAATGAATGTTGGTGTTGTTGATGGGCTAAATAGATATCCATGAATCATAGAAAATCAATCTCAAATGAAATTATCTCAGATTCAAAAAATCCCTCGAAATGTGCCATTTATGTTGGTACCCAAATTTAACCTCCTTCAAATACTGAGCAGCATCATGGATTAGACAGGACACTCAGAGGTAGATAGACAATCATGTATGTCATTTTTTTAGCCGGGAAGCAATCTATCTGACTTGTTGGCACTCAGGCTTTGAAGGAGTGGGTAGCACATTAAAAAGGATGTGATCTGATCCTAACTATTTTAGGTTGTGCCTTTCAACCAAGGTAAGAGAACCTATTTTGTAACCTCTTTTTATATGAAAGGAGATACAGTACCTTTCTTTTTGCATAAATTTTATAGAGAAGACCTTGGGAAAATATGATCAACACACCAGATCTGACTCTCACGAGTTGTCACTTCTAGATCATGGAGATACTTTCACAACAAGGAAAAGGTTACTAAAGACATTTGAGACCCTGATTGCTTCTGCATGTTTTGGTGATGAGGATTGTGCATTGGTATACACACATGACAAACAAGGGTAGTATGGGTAGGATTGGTTGTTGTTAAATGAATTTTTGGTGGGAGGTGGGGCAGGGTGAAACTAGATTCACCAGATCCTTGAGGAACCTTACAAAATGGAAAGTCAAACCAACAAAATGCCACAAAATAGCTAAAATGTTTCTTCAACTAGAATATGTGCTTCAATGGAGGCCCAGATTAGCACTCTTTCACACAATCTCTGAGATTCTATCATGAAGGCTCGAGTTAGAAAACCCAACAAAGCATCAAGATCTAAGCCAAATCATGCCTAAGGTACACCCAAAGGCTTACAGACAATCTCTGTCAACAAGATGAGAGAAAAGTGATTTTAAATCATTTATTCCAATCCCAAATGAAAGCTCTTATGAGAAATGGAATTGTAGATGCCACTAAACTATCACAAGGATTGAGGCCTATGTGATTGAATCAATTTTAATACAAGATTGCAATAAAAACAAGAAAAACTACTTGCATACATTCAAAAATAAAACAACACATTTTGCTCAAGACAACACAGAAAAACTCAAATTTGATTAAGTCTATTAGCAGGGAAAGTTTCTAGAATAGTCTCAGAGCTTGTCAATGGTTTGTACACTTGCAACCACCTTGACACAATAAAGCTTAATACAAAAAGAGATAACCTAGTTTCTCAAATGGATTCTCAAAAGATAGGCTTAGTCAAATTTTCCTCTTGGGAATTTTCTTCGACCTCTAGCACTCTGACCTCCAACTTCCAACTTCCCCAACCATTTGCATGAAAAATTTGTGCCATTTATAGCATTTACAATAGAGCCTCTTCCTCCTAAAAGACAAAAAATTTAATGCACCAATGTTTGCCATGATTCTTTCATGATTCTCATAATCAAATCTGCAAAAGTCTCTAGGTGCTCGAGGGGGTAGATTTCATCGAATGTCTCCCACATTCAACTCCTTTCTCTAGTAGATCACTCTTTCCTTCAATTTTCCAACCACTTCCACCCCTAATCTATCAAATCTGGCCCTTGCATGCTTGGGAGAAGAAAAATGAAAATCTGATCGGGCACGAAAAGTCGACCATTTTAATGGCAAAAGATGTCCTCCAGATCTTCCCACCAAACTTCAGATATCAACATTAACTTCCTTCTCTACTTGGCATGTAGAAAAGACCAAGAAATCATGGAGACTCACACTTCCAGACATGTGTTTTAGAGAAATGGGGGAAAATCAGATTTAGACTCACAACATATCCGTTGATCTTTACTTTGAATTTGGGCCATCCACGTGGAAGATTCAAACTTTAGAACAGACCCAGGGGCTTCCTTTGACTTTTTACAACTTTTTGGAAAAATGGAAAAAAATTCACATTTTTCTCCACACCTCCACCCTCGGGAAATGATCCTGACACATGTCCAAATGTGATTGGAGTGGAACCATGGCCAAATTCTTCCATTTTACTCTCTTTTTGGAAAAGGAAAATTTTCCAAATTTTCCCCATAACTCCCCTCGGGAAATGAGCCTGACACATGTCCAAATGTGATTGGAGTGGGGCCATGCTTCCTTTTTTACTTTTGACTCTTTTTCTCAAAAGGAAATTTTCCAAATTTCCCCGAGAGCCCACACCTCCACCATTGACCGGGGCAAAAACATTGACTTTTTTTCCCTCATCGGGCTTGTGGGCCATTTTGAAATTTTAATCCTTAAGGGGAAAAAAATCCAAGTTTCCTCCGATGGTCCACCTCCCCTCTTTTTGACTTTTCAAACTACCACATGTCACCATGGCACACCTTGAGGTGGTCCCAAAAATTTGATACCTTGAATGAGCGCGGGCTCGCCACGTGTCCTGTTCTAAAAAGTTTGTCTGAATGCTTGAAGCTCAGTGGAAGGTGCCATGTGTCATGCTCTCGAGGCAGTCTCCTTTTGGTCATTGAAAAGTCTAAGTAAAATGCAAAGTGAGTGGAGGCCTCCATGTGTCATCCTGGCTTTTTTAAAATGAAACTCAAGGGTCGGTCCCCAAACATGCGTGGTTCCTCCACATGTCTCCATGGCACAACTTCAAGATGGTGCCCAAAGTGAGACCCTGAATGAGCGCGAGCTCACCACGTGTCCTATTCCACCAAACTACTCCAACTACATAAAAATTTTCTAAGTCTAGGCTAGCAAGCGTGAGAAGCCTCCACGTGTCCTCCCGGCACTACTCCAAGGCCAAACCAAAAAGTAGATCTTCAAATGAGCGTCGTGCCTCCACGTGGACACATTTTGAGTTAAGGATTTTCATGAAATTTTTCTAAGTACCCAACTGAGCCGCATCCAACCAAAAGGTGCCACGTCCCCTGTAGATGCAAGGATGTAAATTTGACTAGGAGAAACATCCCATCAAACCATAAAATATAGAAAAATGACCATTTGAGCCTGGGAATGAAATTTTCTTCAAGGATAAAAGTTTAGAAATGTTACAGGGCTCAAATACATTCTTCAGGGATACATCCATTCATTTTCTTCAAGTATTTAGGGCAGAAATGATAAGGAGACAAATCCCACCATGGAGAATAGAAAACATGGGGGAACCCAGTTTTTGATGAACAGAGAATGGGGGACCCAAATTACAGACCCTTTCCAGAGGAACAAAGAAAAGGATCAAACCATGGACCCCTAAGTGATTTATGACCCAGAACTACCTAAAAATAGCAACAAAGACTGACCAAGCTCAACACAGGGAAGGAGAAAATGACACCTCTAAAGGTATTCCATCTGTCTATTTGGTTGGTTGTGGAGTCGAATTTACCAATCAATGTTTGTAATGTGTTGTCTAAATTCATGTGGATAGATTTGTGGCATGATTTTGTCTTATAGTCTGAATAAGATTCTCAATGACAATTTTATTTTGTTAGATTCTTCCAACGATATCAGCTTGTGTTCCTATTGGCTCCGTGGGGACAGAAGCAACCATAGGAGGCGGATCTATGTTTGGAGGAGGGTTTTGAGGAATGTTTGGAGGGTTTTGAGGATTGTTTGGAGGGTCTTGAGGAATATTTCAATGGTTTTTAGGATTACGAGCTTTTCGAGCAAGTGAAAAACAAAAAAAAATGTATACATAAACAAAAAATTGAAAAACCCATGAAAATCACAAAAATAAACCTAAAATGCAAAAAAATTGATCAAAATCGAGGTCTTACCTCTTTGTCTTGGTGGCATGGTTGAAACTATCATGATCCAGAAGTTTGAAGAGCAATTTTTAGGGAGTATTCAAAGTGCGAGTGCCAAAGGTCTAGGAGAAATCACGGTTGGAAAGGGAAAATGGGGAAAATGAGGAGTCGTGGGTCTATTTTTTTGTCTCAGAGGACCGCAATTGTGGTTTCAAACCGCGATCATGGTTTTAGGTTCGAAATCACCAAACCTATAAAAAAAAATTTATGAGCGCGGTTTAGAAACCGCGATCACGGTACCTAAATTTTATGTTTTTATGTCCACTTAATTGTCCACCAACTTGTTGCATTTACGCTCCTTTTCCTCTTTATTATTTATGGGTATATAAATTATTGAGTAGGAAACAAGAAATGCATACACTTTGGGTTGATTATTTGACTATTATGGTAAGTGATCCCTTTTGTTTTAGTCATTATTAAGTACAAGAAATGGGTAATGAGTTAGTTTATGATAATCTACTTGAGCATAACAGTTATACATAGTCGGAGGTATTTTCTGTTGATATTATTCTTGAAGAATATACATTATAGACAACCCAAAAGATTAAAGGAATTGAAGGATGCATATATAAATTCTATTCTTATATTATTGTAATAACTAATTGCAATAGTATGTCACTTTAACAATCTAATAGTTAAGACTACCAGTTTGAATTTATGTATTATTTATAAATATACAATTACAATTTCAAGTATCATTTCATCTATACATGAGATAATTGTTTTAATTTATTTTCAATAAGTTAACCTTAACTTATTCTATTATTTCATTTAATTTCAATGATGAATATGAGTTTACAAACTCATGCTCTTTCTTTAAAATGACCTACATATACATTTTATCTCTCCTACGCTTTATGGAAGGAATGACATTCATGAAGTGATTGTTTGGGTTATTATAATTGATTTACGACATCGATAATTGTTATAAATCGACAAGATTGTTGTATTTATTTGATAAATGTGAATGAATTATCTTTGCAAGTTGTTATGGGCATTTTGCCTAATGTACTATTATGATGATTTGTATATCATTATTTATGAAAATAAGGGATTATCCTTATTAAATATGAATATATTACTTGGTTGTTTTGTAACTTATCTTGTTGGATATGCAATAAATATATCTTGTTATATAACTAAGTTTAAATAAATATAATTAATATTATGTTATTCGATTATTTCCGATTTCATTGATTCATTGAAATGAATAAATATGTGAATGACGACACATAGAACAATAAGGATGATAATATAATAAAAACTAATTATAATTACCATTGTACCATATGGATTTAATGGCCTGTTAGAAAAATAATTAATACATTGTTTATTCTCAACCGACTTAGTCGGTTACCATCCCTTACCGGTTTCCAGTTGGGTCTAACCATTTTGAGCACGTATATATGTTTGTTTGTTGTTTTGAATAAATACATTGAAGTCTATTTTTATCTCTTTTTCCAGTTTTGGTATCAGAGCACTCTGACATCCATAGACTTGGACGTGGCAACATTTGTTTTGTTTTAGCATTTTTTGTAGAAGGAAAATACAAACAGAAGTAATGATCTTCAGATTGGTGCTAACTGCAGTGTTGGCATGCGTGAAAGGTGATTTGAAGACCTATGTTGAGTAATCAAGAAATCATAGCATTTCTCTTGTCCTTTACCTGTGTGGAGACGTCCATATTCTTAGACTAAAATCTATCATCATTGGTGTGACCTATTTTCCTTTTGTTGTGCAAAAACATCTCTCCTAAAGTCTTGTTATCTAGGAAACTTGGCACATCCAAGTTGGTAGGACATGTTTAGAGTTGGCTTTGGCGTGGAACATTTTTTTAACTTGCAGCCTGTACGAAGAGAATATAAATACCAAAAACTACAAAATAAAGAAATTTTTAGACTTGCGTTAAATTAGATGTGTTAGAGGTATTTTTTCTGGCATCCATTGTGCGTGGAGGATCTTTGCTGCAGTAAAACATGAGCCATGGTAAAAGTGAAGAAAATAATGGCTAGAGAAAATATTTTTGTCCTTCACCGTGACCCCGACTGAAGCACCTGCGTTGAAGGCATTTGCTGTGGAGTGCAACAAACATCATGTCTTCCCCAAAATATTGTTCTCCAATGTCCAGCTCTTGAAAGATCCAAATTATGTTGCATGGAAGACAAAGATGAGAACCATTCTCCTCTTTTAAGATCTATGGGAGATTGTAACTGGTGCACTCACTCGTCCCACCATCGATGTAGATGAATAAACAAAGTATGACAAGGCTGATGCAAAATCCTTTATGTTGATCACTCTGAGCATATCTGATGAGGTACAACCACACATACGGAATGTGAAAACATCAAAGATGATCTGGGATACTCTCTCCACCATCTATGAAGCAAAGAATTTGACAAATATTATGCATCTCCAGTCAAAGCTTCATACCATGAGTATGCAAGAAGGTGAGAAAGTGGAATAATTCTTACGTCGAGTGGTAGAATTACGAGCAGAGCTTAGCGCACTCGGAGAAGTGGTCAAAGATAAGTTGTTTGTCCCTCTCACACTGCGAGCTCTTCCTTCCCAGTTTTGAAAATTCATCACCACATTGACCATCACACAAAAGGAGGTGAGATTTTCCGAACTGGTGAATTTTTTGCAACAAGAAGAAGCCATTCAGAGATAGTGCAAGAAGAGTTTGAGGAAAAAGCATTAATCTCAAGGTAGAAGAAGAGTCGAAGCCTCGCAAAGAAAAATAAGAGAAGCGAGACACAAAATCAAAAGTCTCAAAAGGTGAATCGATGGTGTCACATATGCACCATGAATACGCATGATGGTGTCATAGTTAGCATTTTCATGGACCTATTTACTTTATCTTTTATGGACAACCTCAAGTGTAAATAAGCGTAGGTACTATGTCCTATCGTATTTTCGATAGTATCCTATACATGCCAACTTAGGATGGTTGTGAGGAGGGTAATGAGTACATAGTGATGAAAATCATTACGTGGTCACTATCTTTCCCATAGGGATCCTAAAGTGGAACAAATATGATCCTTTTGATTAGTAGGGTGAGTCATGGACTCTACTTCTTCAAAACTAAAACTTAATTTCTTAAACAATGAAATGAAATCTAGATAAATGTATAGAGATGGTTGTGTAGTGATGGAAGAGAATTTTCGTAGACTTGTTTGCGAGTCTCCAAACTAAGATTACAATGCAATGTTCGAAGTTTTGGAAAAATTAATGTAACTAGATGATTACATTGTATGTTCACCATTCCCTTAACTCATTTTTTTGAATTTTAGATGGAATGAAACTTGTATTTTTCAAGGAAGATGCTAGGACATACACATAGTTCTCATGACCTGCTAAACGTTTAACCAAAAGTATACAAGATATACACACTTGGTTAGAGTGATTTAAGGGAGATCAAGATGATATAGTAGACCCTTACAACTGCACATGGTTATCATTTTTTATTAGATGGATTGTAAAAATTTAATTATGTTAGATTAATTAGCTGCAAGATGAAATCATTAAAGGCATTAATAGTACTCAATGGGTTTATTTAAAAGAATTCTCTTAGTTTGGATGAATCATAACATGGGTGTTACAGTTTGGTATCAGAGCTAAAGGTTTATCATCTCTTGGACTTAATGGGTTCATAATGCTAACAAACATATTATCCTCTTATTAACAAGATATGATGGTTAGGAGAAGAGAAAACAATGAGGCTAGAACCAGTTCAACAAATGTTGAAGGTTTAACAACTCAAAAGTTGGATGAAATCCTAGCAATCCTTCAAGACACCCAAAACCGGATAACTTCCTTGGAGTAGCAGGTTATGCGTGAAAATGAAGAGGATGAACCTGAGGTAGAATAACCTATAGTAAATGAGGAATAACAACAATAATGACCTAATGCTGAAAATCAGCAAGGGAATAAAAGAGCTCGCTTGGCTACAAAAATGTCGAAGGATATTAAACAAACTATCCCAACCAAATTTAATGGAACAACTTTGGGGGATGGAGATGAGAATTGGTTGAGTGAGATGGAAAATTATTTTTAAATAAGGGACTTTTTGAAAGAAACCAAAGCAATTTGGGGTGCTTTCCAGCTCTCCAATGAGGCATCCTCTTGGTGGGATAACCGAAAGATGGAGTTAGGAGTTGATACTGCCTCCATCACATGGGAATAATTCAAATTTTACTTCCATCAATGTTTGTTTCCTTAGTTGTACTTTGACTAGAAAAATGTCTGAGTTTCATAATTTAACACAAAGTAAGTTTGAGTGTGGTAGAGAAACGGGAACATTTCACTAAGTTACTAAAATACGTACCTCAATACCAAAAGGATAAAAATTCAGAATTCATAAATTTATTATGGGGTTAAACCCAAATATAGGGGGTGAAGTAGATGTTCATGGACCATCTACTATGGAAGGAGTGTTTGAAAAATCCATAAGATAAGAACCAAAAATACAAGTAATTTCAACTTTTAGAGAAGAAAAGCATAAGAGGAGTGCCATCTCACATGAACCATTATCTATTAAGAAAACATAGTGGAAGAAGGAAGGAAGAAAAATGAATACTACTGAAATAATACAACATCTAAACTTGTTGAAAATATAAGGAGAAATGGGCATAACAAGGTGTTGCAGTTAATGATAAAAAATTATATAGAAAGGGCCTATTGTTGGATGTTTTAAGTGTTTTGGTGACCATTATGCTAAAAATTATCTCCAAAAGAATCGGGGAACTATCGGTAGTAAAGAATTCATTCCGAGTGGCTAACGACCAAGATGAGAAATAAGCTACCCCTATTAAAGTTATAGGTACACTTTATGAATTACGTGTTACTATTTTGTTTGACAATTTGCAATCGAGTGCTTTATTTCTAATAAGTTAGTTGGAAAAATATCTAAGAAATCTAGATATATGGAAAATACATGGACTATACAATATGGGAATGATGTTATTCATATGGTAGACCAATGTTTGTTTGATACGGATTCGAATTACCTAGTTTTACCATTGAAATTGACCTCTATGTGACTCGTTTAGGGTCCTATGACATCATAATAGGATTAAATTGGCTATCCAAACACAAGGAAAAAGTGGACTATTCTAAAAATGAATACAATGCCTAGATGACATGCAGAAAATAGCTAGCATTCAAGGCATCAAGAGAGATTTCAAATTTAGAAAAATATCTACAATGCACTTTAAGAAAGCTAAAAACAAAGGCTCTATATTGTATGCAATCAAAATTTGTAGTTTTAGTGAGGAAGGAAAGAATTCCTTAGAGGAATTTTTGTTGCTACAAGATTACAAAGATGTCTTTCCAGAATAATTTCCTAGACTTCCTCCTAAAAGAGAGTTTGAATTTACCATTAATATTAACCCTAGAACTGAACTAATATCAAAAACACCATAAAAAATGACAACAAATTTAGTTGAACTAAAAGCATAACTTCATGAATTTTTTTCAAAATGACTAATTTGACTAAGTGTGTCTCCTTAGGGAGCATTGGTGTTTTTGTTAAAAATAAAGATGGAACATTAAGACTATGCATTGATTATCACATGCTTAACAAAGCTACAATAAAGAATAGATATCATTTTCCAAGGATTGATGACCTCTTCGATTAGATGAGGGATGCATCTATTTATTCAAAGATCAATTTATGATCTAGTTATCATTAGACAAGGATAAAATATGAAGAAATCATAAAACAATATTCAAAACAAGATATGGGAATTATGAGTTTACTATTTTACCATTTGGACTCACTAATGCACTGTTGCATTTATGAATATTATGAATAATATTTTAATCAACCATCTTATCAATCAATCCAGACCAACCTAGGATTTCATTCTTCACCCTAAAGGTTTCAAATTTATGTTTCTAATTGTAATATGATTCTTGGTTTTATGGGTTCTCTCAAAAGACTTGTTTGTTAAGTGTTTACACTACGATGATGGACGATGTTAATTCTTCCTCTTTCATAGTTCCTAATATCAATGGAAATATTTAAGTAAGTTATAAACAAACTTTAATGATTGTGATTTTCTTAGATGAGTTAAAAGAACACATCTTAGCATACCTTGATCAAATCCTTGAATTAATAAAAGTAATTCAATAGGTTTAAATAACATTAACGGACCATACAACACCAAAGGAATCAAATACTAACCATCCGAGTAATCATGATCCACCTTCTTTACGATCTCCTTCCCTTATAGGGGCCAATATTCAAGTGTTTACACAAGAATTGTACACATCTAGTGTCCATACCATGGGGGCATCACACAATACACCCCAAATTATGACGTGTATTACTACACAAAACATTACTTCTATTATATCTCCTAGCACTACACATTATGTTACAAATAATCTACCATTAAAATCATTATGCTCGATAGAGTACGTGCATGCAAGATCAACTAGCCCTTTAACACAAGGAAAATATCATGTGACTATAATCTCTATTTTTTTAGATAAAGGTAAAAAATTTAGTTTTGAGGGGACCAAAAAAACCACAAGTACAAGTGGAGGAAATATATTACAATGAAGATTGAAATAATCAGCCTCTTCCAATGGCAAAGAGAAGCCAACAAAGAACAAACACCTCATCTTTGAGGATCCTTCCCATGTGATCCTAAATTCATTTTAGGGGGATCATTTACATTTGTTTTTCTTTTTATTTTTCTTCCCCATAGTATTCCAACCATCATCATTTATTAGTTTTACATTTTTTTGTGAACTAAAATGATGATTTCTAAATTTTCCTTGTCAACGCTAAGTTGATTCCCCAAAGGAGAGAAAATGATAACCAAAATGGATTCCCTCTCGACGACCATATCTAGAGGGGCATGTAAAGGTGCCAGAGGAGGGATCTATTGGATATCCAAAATAGGCTCCTCCAAAACAGGGGTAGTATCTACCCTAGAGGGGAACTTGTCCAAAGAAGAATCCTCAACCATCTTAGTAGTTGCATCAACTGTGAAGTGTGAAGGTAGAGATTCTTTCCACCATACCATATTCACCCCATTTTTGCATTTTGGATGTTCACAATATTTCATCAAATGGCCAGTGGAAAAACATCTATGACAACATAAAGCTAGCCATTCATAGTCCAACCGCTAATTCAATAATATGTCTCCAATATGAAGGTTAATCTTGTCTAGAAGATCTACTGATACATCTATGTCTACCAAGATTGTTGCATAGGAAATTATATGAAATAAATCAGCATTAACATCATCTAATTTGCAAAAAGTCCCCAAGGTGTTCCTAATGGCTTCATGGAATGGAGAGTTCCAAAGTTGTACCGAGAAGGCCAAGAATTTGAACCTAAATAGGGAGGGTTTTAAAGGTATCTTGTGAAGGATGAAAAGAAGGGAACCGGGGTTTAGACAAGATCTCGTGGTCCCCCCACACCCAATGCGCATTGTGAATAATATCACAATCTTCACAAGAATCAAACATAGCAATAAAATAAGCTCTAGCACAAGGGTAGATCCATGCCTTACCATTTATTTATGAGATTCATTGCTCAAAAATCCACCCATTAGGATCAACAAGCTTGGGCCGGATATTGTTGAAGTGGCAATTGAGACCCATTTCGCAATAGTATTTCTCTAGTTCATGAAATTTTAGGATCAAAGTATCATTGAAATGTAGAACAAGGGTGTTAATGGTTGGATTTAATGACCACCCCTCCTCTCATCTCTGGAAGGATTGGAACAATCTATGGAAACATAATAAGGGCCCGGGGTTTGTTGTAGTAGTAGAGACCTTATTTTCCTTGTTGCCATCAAGAAAATCCTTCTTGTCGCAGGATATTCCACCAATGTCATCCATGTTCTATCTCTTGTTACACCGAGGGAAGGTATACAATTTTCTCTGCTTCGGGGTTTCGGATCTGTCCCCACTCTACCATTTGTAAACCCATTGACCATGTCCACGCCTCCAACGTCGTGAAGGAAACTCTACCTCCATTGTCATGTAGGCCACAACACACAGGGAACATTGCTAGGCAGAGAAATGGCCATTGAATTTTCCTTCAACCACAATGCTGCTTGACAAGATAGGACCGTAAAAATATGTCTAAGCCCCAATTCCACATGAAAAATTAGGGATCAAGGATGGGAAATCAATGTCGCCACTCGGATCTCGGAGGAAAAAAATTGTAGATTTAGGGATAGCATTGGATCACTTAGGGTTCGAGGAGGCATGGTTAGGGTTTAAGGAGTCCATCGTGGTCCATCCTTTTCATTCCATATGGTGACCCATATTGGTTTACTTGATAATCCGTTAGGTCTTGAGGTACTTATTTATAATATTTTACTAGGCTCTAGATTCATTCCACACAATTTCTCCTTATATGATGGTAAGACCAATCCAATGCACAATCTATGTTCTTTTGTATCTTCATGTATGGATTACATATGTAAAGATACATTACTAGTCGTGCTTTTCCCACACAAATTTAAGGAGTTTACATTAATGATTATGTACATGTTTCTCCATTTTCATTTCATGCAATCTAACCTTTCGATGATAGTTTGTTATCTCAAATTTTCATTAGCAATGGCTAATGTGTTTCCTTCACCTATATTACCCAATTCAAGAAACATTCCAATGAGAGGATCACACACTATGTCTTATGTTACAAGACCGTGTTGTATCACAAACCTAATAATATCGATGATGAATAGTTACTTGAAGTGTTCATCGCTAGCCTAAACTCCTCAGTAACTATGTTACATATGATCACATACTATGTCTTATATTACAAGATGGGTTCTTTAGAAACAATGTGGAATGAAATTAAGACATGGGTCGATGAAGTAATGGAATTTAAAATTAGGATTTTTTGGGCATGTGATCTATAAATATTCTAGAAATTGATGTGAATGATACAAAATGGAATGAACAAAGTAGTGAATTCCATTTATGTTTGTGGAAAACATTTTTCCTCGTTTCTATTCATTATGAATATCACTTGATTCTTTTATTATTTGAAATTTAATTTATGTTACGAGTCCATATTATTTTGGTTCGTTTCATCCATATAGGAGATTTACTTTTGTAGTGCCCACTTCCCTTTGACACCTTTTTGATACTAATCATGATCTTGATTATATTATGGACATGATTATGGACTTTATTATAGTATAATGTTAGATGTTAGATCATGGATTATTGTTGACTTGATTCAGTTATGATGCATGATGATTATTAGAGGCATTTTGGATATTGATGTTGATATATTGTTTGACATGGTTATACTATGGATGTTGTTCGGACATGTGATATTTAGATATTGTGAGTAGACCTAGAAATGGAAATTATTTGATGATGATATAGTTGTTGAGTAAAATTGCAAATGATCTTGTTGATTGCTTGGATGTTGTTGTGATCCATATATCTAGATGATTTTGGAATTTTAATTATATTATTTTGGATGTTCTGATATGGCCATGAGGCCGAAGGAGGTATTTATGTTTTACAGGTTAAAATATCACAACAAACATCGGGGGATTAGAGACCAACCACATTGGAATTCAAATTGAATTCAACAAGGTCACCATGGAAAATAGTATTTGTTTGTGTGTGTTAGGGATTCCCATGGGGATCACCTTTAAATGTGACCAAGGGGTTATGTGTATTTATTTATTGGTTCCTTTGTTTATGTTTGCATGTGTTTATTTTGTGGTGCATTGACCCTTTCATTATTCATTAAATGGTGTGTAATATTGTGAGTAATCATGTTGTTAAGTTAATTAATTAAAATATGTCATAAGAAAGTAATTAATAGAGTTGTTGGCCTTGAATTAAAGTGTTGTAAGAGATGTGTAAGTGATGTGTAAGTTAACTTTTGAGTGTGAAACACTCCACCTTCTTGGAAATTCGAATTTGTCCTTGGAGGCTGATTTTGGAGGCTTGTGGGACAAGTTAAACTTGTCCCATACCTCTTAAATTTAATTACCAACCATACCTATGGTTAGAGAGTTGAAATTTGACTTTTATAATGCTTTTTGAGAAGGAAAATTGTAGGTTTTAATTGCACTTTTCTTACATGATTTAATTTCAATCCTTTGGGGTGTGGGTTGGATTTGAGTATGTAAGTAAACTGTCATATTATTCACCCACCTATTTATTATGTATTAGAGAATGAAGTTGACTTTTGGGTTGGGGTTGAGGATGTGTGATGTGGCATCCTACATGGATCCACCTCATCCTCTTCTCTTCCCTCTTCTATAAAATTTGAATTCATTGCCTTGTTTTGGGGTTGCTTACTTTAGAGACTTCATTCTTGTGTGAATTCCTTGTTGTTTTGGGAGCTCTTGCTTTTGGAGAATCTTGAAGATTGTTGTATGCTTGTTGTTTGGTGGATTTTTGGATTGTTTGTTTGGAAAAAATTACTGTTTGGAACATTGGAAACTCCATCATGGAGAGGTAAGAGCTTGGCTCTTAAAATTCTCTTCTTTTATGAATGTAAATGTTAATGTGTGAATGTTTTGGAATTTTTGTGGGATGTTGGGTATATGGCCTAGGAATGGTGTAGGAGAAGACTATGTGGTTTATTTTGTGGGAGGCACAAGTGTGTTTGAGGAAGGTATAAGGGTGGAGAGAGTTGGGATTTGGGTTCCACCTTACAAAGAAATAGCTTGAATTTATTTACTCATTATGGGGTGCCATAAGAGGTTGGGGAGGCATAAGAAATGTCAGGGCTTTGATATACTATATTTTGGTGGTTTGTAATTCAAGTGGTGATACCCATTTCCCCTTTTGGGAGGCATAAGAAGCATCCCCCATAGTTTCTTTCTCCTTTGTCTTGCTTGATGAAGCCTCAGTAATTTTTTCATGCTTTAATGTAGTTGTAAACTACATTATGTTTTGGACTATGTTTTTATTGTGAAAATGTTGCTTGTGTGTTTTTGGAAGCCTGTTGTTTCCATGGGTTCGATCACATATTTTATTGCATTGTGATTGTGGCTCAAGGGATAATGAAGAAGGATGGCTTCTCCTCTTCATTTGATTTCCTGGTTGGGTGGAGAGATTTTCCTTTCCCTACTCTTGTTGTGATCACAAACTAGAAGAATGAGAAATACGCATGTTGTTGTTTTGGAGCTAAGAAAAGACAGTTTGACTGTCCCTTGTGAAATGAAATCTTATTGTAACCTTTCCCACTTTAAGTGGATGAACTTGTATATGTTTTGTAGTGGAAAGATTTATGAAAGTGTATATTGAAATGTGAAAGAGACATACTTTGTTCATTCTTTTGAAAGCAAGAAATTGTGTCCTATATGATGAAATTGAGGAAAGAAAGAAGGAAGTTGTAAAGTTTTATTTTGGAATCAATAAAGGATTGCATAACCTTCCTCAAATTACATCATTGTATTGAATTTAATCATCTAAATGTGAGTTGTAATCTCTGTTTGAAAGAAAGAAATGCGTATGAAGGAAGTGTAATACTCTATCTTTTGAAATATGTGAAAATTGGAAATCAGAGATGTATTCTAGCTTTTGAATAGTTGAATTGAATCAACTAAATGTTTTAGATTAGAATTGGAATGAATCCTAATACTTGGAAGATGAAAATGGTGAATAGATCCTTTAAAATTTGATCTTTGTTTTGTATTTTCAAACTGGCAAATACTTTATCCAAAAATGCACAGTTTGAACCTGCAACAATGAAATAACAAACTAAACGATTAAATTGAAGTAGTATGCCCTAAATGAATCCAATTGGACAAAAATACTTAAGGAAATTCTTAGAAAACTTAGCAAAAATGGGCTCAACCCTCTTACAATCGTTTTGTTGTCAATAGATGTAAATTTTCAAATTATAAATCAATCAGACAAATTGAATCTTGAAATCCTTCTTAAATCCATCTAAGAACAATTCTCCATGTCTATTTGACATGTTGAGAGAGGAAGAAGATCAAATTGAACAAATCTTATAAGTTAAAATTTACCAGTTTGCACTATAAAAGTCTACAGATCGTTTTCTTGAAATTGACTCCTTAAAATTTATCAAAATAAAAATTTAATGATTCTTGAGTAAAGAGGACGTTGAGAGCTTTCCAGAAAGTCCTCGTTTTCCCAAAACTGAGCTCTCTATCAAAAGTTATGGCCTTCTGAATTTTTTTCTTCATTTGGCGTCAAAAAATAATTCTAACTGTCAAAAAAAACATTGGGAAAAATTTCCTTAGCGGACCCGCGGCTCGAATTTTCCCTTAGCGCTTCAAAAAAAATTTGGGAAAATTTTCCTAATTTTCCCCACCACCCCAAGCAGCGTGTAGCCAATCATAGGCTTCCACGTGGCACCACAAGGTGTTGGGTGAGGGCGGATCCTTTAAACAAAAAAATTTGGGAAAATTTTCTAAATTTTCCCGCCGACCTACATGGCTGCCAATTAGGAGCTGCCACGTGGCATCGCAAGGCGTCGACGGAAGCATGGGTGAATTCTATATTTTTTCCCTTTGGGGCATTAAAATTCTTCTACCCCCCCACCCCACTTTCCTCACATTGGTTTAAGAGGCGCCACATGTCCCTTGCGGACTTGCGGACTCACGGGAGCGCGGGTGCAAGGGTGGCTTTTCGCCCCACGCGGGAAATTTCCTAAACGTCTCACGGCCCCGCTGACCCGACTCCTCCTCTAGGAAAAATTTCTCCCTACGGCCCATAGACCTTCCCGGGGGAAATATTTCCCCAGCGGCCATGCAGACCCACCGTTAGGGCAAATTTTCTCCCCTAGGCCCACAAGCCCGCTCTTGGGGAAATTTTCACCCCAAGGCCCATGCACCCATAACTTGAGAAATATGAGGACTTAGGAGGACTTATTTATATCATTGGAAAGGTGAGGAAATTTCCTATCCAATGGGAATGATTTAGGGAATTTTTGAATGCATTAATTTTGAGAAAAATCAAGTTGAATCTTTAAATCTGTTAGAGAGTGGGTATGGTGAGGAATTACCCTCTGACCCTAATTAAACTTTCTAACCCTAAATTTTGGACCTTGTGACCTATAATAATTGTTAATAAAAGAAAATTATATTCTAGTGGATTAGAATTGATCTAGAACTTGTTAGTGACAATTGTTGTCTTATAACCTGTTGTAGACTCTTTTAAAAAAATAAAAATTATTCCATAATTTTCCTAACTAATCCTAGGTTGTCCTTAGGTCTCAAGTGGGTTGTTTTTAGCGGGCATCACAAATTTTTCTTATAAAACACTAGTGGCAAACAATGTTCAAGATGCTATATGGACAACTAAAGAGATAGATTACATCAACAATCAAATTGATCGGAACCTTTGTTTTGACGTGTTTCAAACACAATAGGTCTCTCCCCTTTGGAAGAATGCCTTCGACATAATTATTTTTTAATATAGAATTAATTTTCTAAATTACATTTTAATAAACCTTCTTATTAATTAATCCACACTAACCTAGATTTCTTTACTCACCCTAAGCATTTTAGGTTTATGTTTCTAATTTCAATATGATTCTTGGTTTTATGGGTTCTCTTAGACGTCTTGTTTGTTGAGTGTTTAAACTACAATGATGGATGATATTAATTATTCCTCTTCCATAGTTCCTAATATCAATGGAAATATTTAATTGATTGATAAACACACTTATATTGATATGATTTTTTTAGATGAGTTAAAAACACATCTTAACACACCTTGATCAAATCCTTGAATTAATAAAATTATTTGAATTGGTTTAAACAACATCCATTGAATATACAACACTAAAGGAATCACATATTTACCATTTGACTTATCATGATCCACCTTCTTCAGGATCTCCTTCCCTTGTAGGGACTAATATTCAGGAGTTTGCACAAGAATTACACACATCTAGTGTCTATACCATGGGGGCATCACACATTGCATCCCAAATTATGACGTATATTAATACACAACACATAGTTTCTATTGTAGCACCTAGCACTACACATTATGTTACAAATCATCTACCTTTATAATTATTATACTCGATAGGTCTGCATGCATGTAAGATCAACTATCCCTTCTAACAAAAGGAAAATATCTTTTAAGCGTAATCTCTATTGGTTTAATTAATAACCCATTAGGTCTTTAGGTACATATTTATAATATTTCACTAGGCTCTAGATTCACTTTGGACACAAGTTCTTCGTATATGATGGCAAGACCAATCCACTACACAACCTATATTCTTTTCTCGCTTCATGTATGGATTACATAGGTAATGATACATTACTAGTCATGATTTGCGCAAAACAATTTTAAGGAGTTTTCATTAATGCTTATATATGCTTCTCCATTTCTCATTTGATGTGATATGAACTTTGGATGATAGTTTGCTATGTCAATTTTTCGTTAGCGATGGATAATGTGTGTCCTTCACCTAAATTACCCAATTCAAGCAACATTCAAATGAGAGGATCGCATACCATGTCTTATGTTACAAGACCATGTTTTATCACAAACCTAATAATATCGACGAGGAATAGTTACTTGAAGTTTTCATCGCTAGCCAAAACTTGCAACTTTACAAAAAGGTCATGTTTTCTAGCTTCATATCCTTTAAATACCAATGCCAATAGTGAAACTATATGGAACTAATCTCGTTGTATCCAACATACTAAAATATGGTGACAATGCACCTACATATATTGGATCCAAACCTTCCAATCAAAACCACTCTTTAAACAAAATACACATGATGATAAAAAGTATGGAAAGAAATATGTTAGTGGTGCACAATGATCTCCACCTATTGTTCTTTCCTCTAAGCTTCATACGCACAATTTGGACCCATTGAACATAACTTCCTCATAAGATATTACACAAGCTTCTTAACTACAATATCATTGAGTTACCACCACCTACTACGGTTGACATGTCTAAGCCACAAAACTTGAAATTGAAGAGTATTTCATATTGCAATTACGATAGATGCATCAAACATACCACCAATAGGTGCCACAAAATATGTATTGACATCGGTGACGATTTACCTCATCTTTGGATCCTTTTTCTTTAGCTATTTTGAGGGTTGATTTAACCTATGCCATCCACTTCACATAGGCATTCATTTAGAAACTAGTGAATGCCCTTATCTTTCCGTGCCTAATTTATTGGCATCAAGTACTTTGTTCTTGTGCACAATCTTGGTAGATGTAAACACGTTTTTAGTTTTATGTTAGGATATTCATGTTGCTACCTTTGAATTACTTCATGGAGTGAGTATATTTTCAATTTTCATCTTCTATTCTTTATGTTGTAAAGAAAATAAAAGTTAATAAGTGAAAAAAGACTTCCTTCACAATTCAGAAACAAATCATTGTCATTGACAGTCTTCAATTTGAATCTCATTTTCCTTCATCACCTTCAATAGATTTTATGAAGGAAGTAGTCCCTGGTGGATGGTGCGGGGTTATTTTAAGTCCTTCTTGATTCATGAGATCTTATAATGTACATAGAATTGTTTTTTGGGAACCATTTCTAAGGATTTGAGTGACAATTTATGTATACATGCATCCTTAATTTTTATTTAGTGTGATATTCATGAAAATAGTTAGTTGCACTACATCATAGAGGATTTAATTTTTAAAATTACCCTATCACGTTTTTTTTTCATAAAATGGTCGTATTGAAAATTGACCAAAATGAAGAAAATATATTGGCCTAGAGTAAGGTAAAAGGGGTTTTTAATTATTATTTTTAGAAAAATAAAGGGGAGAGGTTGCATGGGTGGAGGAATAAAATTCATGGACCAAAGAAATCAATTTATTTAGTTTTTAATAGCTCTATTGTATCTCTCTATTCAAATTTTGAGTAATGTATTAGTTTCGGGAGTTGTGTGCAAAAATAAAACTCGATTTTTTAACCCTTTGATGACTAGGCATATTAGAAGACTCCATGTGGGCTCTAATTTGACTCTAATTGGCCTAGTAAAAAAATTCTTCTTTGATTTGAGACACATTGCAACCATCAATTTTACCACTTACGATACATTTATAGGCTTTTTCTTTGGTTTGGAATTGTACAATGCATCAATGAGTGACATTTGTCCTCAATCATTTCTCCTTTCCTAGGAATGTTTTAAACTTTGGGAATTCATACCCTATAATATATTGTGTCAATCTTTGATGTCTGTCATGAATCAAGTATATCCTCACCTATTAAGCCTCAAAACTTTAACCTTCACAAAGCACCGATGAGTGACACTTGGTAGTCATCTTTGTTTCCTCTTTTTCTCCAAACCTTTTTAATTTCATGCATAGTTCCAATGGATAACATGTGTCATTCATTGGTACTCTGTGTTTCCACATACCTTAGAAACTCTATCCTCACCCAAATCTTATTTTGAATTCCTAGAAATGAGAAGTATCGATGATGGAAACATGACATGAATTAGTGAAGCTTTAAACCAAGACAAAGTTTCCGATGAGGTTAAACTTTATGACTTCAAATTTAGTTAAAAGTCAATCTTTTGCTCATCAAATGAACATCTTGAAGTCTTTTTCACTCTAAAAACATCTATCTTTTTTTTGCTTCCTCTTTATCCTCAGCACACAGATCAAAACTAAAATGAAATGAAACTATTTTAGGTTCCAACAAATTAAAAGAACATATTCAACATGAAAGAGAAAAATAATGAGTATTAAAAATATTATAGAAAAAACAAGTATATGCAATATGTGGTAATATAAAAGATATTTTAGTGGTAAATTGTAAGGATTATTAATAACATAATATTGAGCCCGAACAGGGGCGTAGTTGGTTAAGGGCTTTGGGCTTGTCCCATATAGGTCTTGAGGTTGATACTCTCCTCCCGGATGTACCCAGGTGGGCGGCTTGTTTGAGTCCAAGGGAGGAATAGTGGTAGTGGTTCCCGCTAGTTGGGCATTGGTCGCAGAGACTCGTTAGCTATCCGGGTGCACTGTTGCGGATACCTCCTAGACAAAAAAAAAATTAAATTAAATTAAAAATAGAATATTGAAAATTAGAACTTGAAATATGGGTATAATTACGCCAAGGTGTTCCCCTATGGGAAAGGCACTTCCAGACATTTCTGCAACTATCTTAAATTTGACATCTGTTTGGACATTTTTTCAACACGATTAATTTTGACGATCGTTTGGATGTTTTCAAATTTCTAGCTATTTTTACAGCTTACTTTTTTTTTCTATGTTTAGATTTATTTTTTCGTGCATGTTGAATGCGGGTTTATCGTGTTTTATAATTGCCTTTAAATATTCAACCACAACCAACTCTAATCCTAATTTTCTCGAGTTTCATCATGGTTTTACTTGGTAAGTTTTAATTCCACTATTGAACTTGCTTGTTGTTGGTTAAATTCATATTTCATCAAGGAAAAGTGATTTGAATATCAACCAATTTCAACTTATTTAGAGACCTTCCCCGACATTCCAATCTTTCCTTCAAATACAACTACCGAAGGATTCCCAACCAACATTCCACAACTAACTTTTGTGGAAATAAATTTTCACAAGCATACTAATTCCTTACGTATGAACCCATCTTCGCTAACTACTACCACATTTCCCCAAATATATGGGATGCCATAAGAAATTATCTCAAGTACCAACCTTTCTTCATTCCGCTTTCGCACCAAGATCAACCAGTTTCTCTTCTCCTTTTGATTACTTTCCACCTTATAATCCACAAACAATTCAAACAGAACACCGCAACCCTTCCAAGACATAGAGATTTTCCATATTCCAGCCCTCGTTGCTGACTATTGAAGCCCAACATCGGTTTCAAAAAGAATAGATTTGTTGGAAAACATCCAAACTATGTCAATCTATTTGGAAAATTACCCTGGAGTTAAAACAATTTCCTTTGAAGGCTTTCGCTCCTATAATAGATGAAAATATGAAAAACAAGGCCACCTCTTCTCTTCATGGAACAACATGGACCCTGAAAATCATCCTACCTTTATTGAGTCTTTAACCCAAATCGAGGAGATGCTTATCGTACAAGTTAATCCATTCCTACAAGTTTCCCAAGTACGTGGTAGGCAATACAAATACTCAGGACACACCATAAGTTTCCCGCAAAACATTACTTCAATAAAAATTACCTACCCCACCGCTTGGAGATTTGGACATTAGTTCTTATACAAAGGGAAGGATCTAATTTAAAAAATTATGATTTCTACGCGTCGAGAGATCTCGTGTTTGCAAACCTTGTAATATAAAATCCAACACGATCCTTATTAAAAATATTTCTTAATTGACGATGACACCATTTCCTCTCTACCATCCAAGTCATCAAATGTTTCCTCCTCTCTCAACACAGCCATAGTAGAACTGTCCTAAATGTAAAGCACCTCTACATCTCATGGTATTGATGTTCCCACTGACTCTGATGAAATGTATGAACACTCATTGTCTTTCGTGCCAATACCTCACAATACAGAATAGAAGAAGAGAAATCAAACAGCTTCTTTCTCAACCACGATGGTAACACATCATTTACCATGCCATGGCCAGAGCTTGGGATCTCGCAAATAAATGAATATAATACGGAGAACCCGGTTTCAATGGCTTTCCCAACTTTGTTTCCGACAGGAAAAGTAATGTGGCAATAGCCCTGCATAAAAGAAGTTCTAATTCATGAATACGCTCTTCATTTGATGTGTTACCATGATGGGCACTTTGATTCCCACCCAATATTTCATTACTTCCTTTTAAACCTCATAATGCGGCACAGAGCCACCCATAGAAGTAGTTTTTATGAAATAAAATCTCGAATCTGGAATCCCTCTCGAAAATTAGAGATCTGCAAAGAAAACTACTAGAATGACCCAAAGACAACCTCTCAAAGAGTTTAATGCACTTTTAATCAAGCCTTCGAGGGACACGTTCACTCTGGGAAAAACTCATAAGTGAGCTTTCGATATGGTGGAACAATTAAGGACACCAACCTTATTCTTCACTCTAAGTGTTGTAGACACTAAATGGCCGAGATATCCACAAGATATGTATGGTGAATGCCTAGTTGATCCTCGAGTTACACAATGGTGGAGAACACTTAACATTGTCTCTAATCCTCATCAAGTATCAGGATACCTGCATCACAGATTCACAATATTTCATGAAGAAATATTGCAAAAGGAACTTAGAGCAGTAGAATTTTGGTAGATGTAATAAAATCTACTTATTTAAAAGTTTTACCAAACTACATAGCTAATATTTATGTTCCCTCATCTCACAAGTATGAATGGCAACATAGAGGCTCCGCACATGTCCATGATTTATTGTGGCTCGAGAATGCACCCAAAGTTGATGAAATGGATTAGGACGATACAACAGTTATTGAGGCCACAAAACAATACTTTGATAATTTTGTGTCTTCCCCGGAACCCTCACCCAGTTTGCAATTGCTTGGATTTTGTTTTACAGTCACCCCTACTAGATGACCCTTTCTTACTAGATACAACACAAATTCTATCCTCCTCCCCACATGTATACCTCAAGAACTATTTAATCGTGTTTAGCACTACACTAAATGTTCGAGAGAAGACATGCTCGGATAGAAAGCAGTCCACAACCGCATTGGGGTATAATGCTTCCTGGGCCACATAACATAAGTCATCCTTGCTCATTGAAAGTGATGGGAAAATTAAGTAGCTCCCTTCCGTAAATGATGACAAATTGAACATCCATAATCAAACTATGATATACATATGGAGATCAAATGTTGATTTCAAATGATACTTTCCTGCCATGCGCTTCTTAAATATATTGGAAAATATGCTTCAAAAGTGGAGCAACATTCAAACATATCACCGGATGTTATCCATATTTTCAAGAGATGCTTGATGCAAATTCTCCAAAGACATATTTCAATCCAAAAATGCTCACGAAAGAATTGTTGAGCATGACATAAGCACACAAGAAACATGGCACATGCTGCAAAAATTTCCACTTGTTATGTGCAACCGCTCATTTATATCATTAAATGTTGGAAAAAAATTATGAGACGTGTCATTGAAAGTGACGTCAACGCACAACAAACAATCATTTCTTGATGCATATAAATTTAGTCCTACAAACATAGAACACCTACCACTTATTCAAAGTTGCTCGAGATTGGAGCTATAACAAGAATAGTAAAGGTGATAAATGGAAAATGTGACCAACTCAAGCAATTAACCGAGTCCACCTCGAGATTTTTGAATGTCACAACTTAGGATTCAATGTCATATGAACTTTTCTATTGGCCAGAAATCCTTTTATACAAAACTTTCAGGAATATTGCAACCGAATTTAGCTCAACCCCACATGACATCAACAACACTTAGGAAATGTTCAAGCACAACTACAAACTATGGCATGTTTTATGAACTACCACAAAAATAGGAAATGCTACATATGTTAGTTATGACTATGAGGCCGAATGCGGTATTTAGCAAAAACCATTGCAAGAATGACAAGTTTTCACACAACTTCGTTCGAGAAAAACACGGCTCTTGACAGGCTTGAAATTTTGGGGAGATGATATTTTGACATACACAATAATTGGAGCATACATGACATTCTCGCCAGATTTGCAGATAACCGGTTCATCATTCACCAAGAGAGAAAAGGAAGACACAATTAACAACATCATGCAGGCCACACCACCATCTTCCACACTTCCTTTTTCTTCAAAACAACAACTAGCTCTTGATACCATACTACACCATTCAACAAACAAAACAATTCTACCTCCACTAAGATTAACAATTCAAGGAATGACTGGAACAGGAAAATCATTTCTGATAAATAAAATCTAGAATTCATTCACATCATCAACCACATCTCCCTCGTGTCTACTTGTGCTCACCCCTACCAATGTTTCAGCATTCAACATCTCTACATCCATAATCCACACAGTCCTACATATTCTATCAAAAAACTAAACCCCCTTGAACCCGTATTTTCAAGGGTCACTATAACATATACAATATGTTCTTATTGATGAAAAGAGTTTCATCGGCCCAAATTGACTAAGAAAAATTGATAGTAGGCTACGCAAAGCTTTCCACACTCAAGAACATCTGAATTTGGGAATAGATCACCATCCTCCTCGCGATCTAAGCCAAATACCACTAGTTTTGGACAAAGCTCTTTATGCAAGTAATTCTGTGGAGCCATTCTTTGAAGGGATTCAATTCTTCCATTACATTGCAAACAATATTTTGGCAACAAGGAACAACCAATGCACAAGTTTCATTCCGGAATTTACTACTCCACATGTGAGATTCAAACCCTCTTATTGAGGACTAGGAACTCTTAATGTCTCACACAGACACACACCTAACTCAAGTAGGAGCTCATCATTTTTAAGGATGCACCACATTTGTTTGCAAAAATTGATCTAGTGGATTCCCACAACCTTCAGATGTTGAAGGCATTGAACATTTTGATCACCCAATCCATTACTGAAAGTAACAGGTGGGTTGGAACAAGAAATCCTAATGATGATCAGTTGGAACAAAAATTTATGTTGTGCAAACAACAAAAAATCATGTTTATTGTAAATTTATGGGTTGACGCAAGCCTCTAAATGGTACTACAGGAACAATCACTGAAATTGTCTACGACACATCAATGCCACCACCAAAGATTACCTTTATTTATTGTTGTCAAATTTTATAGATACACGACCCATGTTGGGATCCCTCCAACCCATTACATATTCCCATACCCCTATTTCGAGAGAGAATCAAAGAAAATTGCAGATTAAAATGTCCTAGGGATTAACTATCCACAAGTCCCAGGGAATTAATTTGCATAGAGAAACCGTCGAGATTGGAACCACTGAAAGGTAGGGTCTAACATTCGCAACTTTCTCCAAAGTTCCCTCACTTGCAAATTTGCGCATTTCACATACTTTTTCATTCGAAAGGTACTCAAATATGGTGCACAAACCAACACTTGGAGCAATAAGAAAGGAGGAAGTAAGACTACTATCACTCAACCCGTCGTAAATACTACCATCTGCTTTGATAACACCTCCACTACTACTATACTCAACACTTATTGTATCCAAAGCAAAGACTATCGCTCAAGGGGTATCAAATGTAATCATGTTTATTGAAACTAAAATTGCCCACTAAAGGCTACCATTCATGATATAAATACTGCAAATGTATACATGTCTCATTATGTGTACGTAGATCTTCATGTATTTGATGTTGTGAAATATGATTTGCAACTTTAAATGTATGAATCTATAACAAAATTAAATGTACACATACAACCTTTCAATGTAATGTTTCATCTATATTCCTACACTACCACTATCAATCACACACATTATCAACTGTACAATAAAGGTTTTTCCAACAAAACACCAACCGAACAACTGATGCACAACTAACACAATTAACCCGAATTAAATACATACAACATCAACTATAAAATTAATTAACTATAAAAAACAGTATCAAATGTATTCATGTACGAATTTGTAACAAGTTTGAAATGTAGAAACAACCTTAAAATTAAGGACAAAATCAATTACACCCTTATCAACATCAACTACAAAAGTAATAACTATACCTCTAAATCAAATAACATATATCGTTCGGCGTTCACATAACTTTGAACACATACGATTGCTAGTTTATAATATTATGAATAAATGTGATATGCCATAAGTTTATTGGGCGGATCCTCATGCACCGCATCTAGTTAATTTATATAGGTTACGATTTGTATTTTTGCTACTTTAACTAATTTAGTTATAACTTAGACAGGAAAATGTGTTATAAATTTGTACCATAATTTATTAGCTATTTTTATTTTTCTTCCCACAAATGAGGTCATGAAGTGTATGTTGGCCAATCATAGTAGAGTCACATTTTTTTGGCCAATGACAGATTATCTTTATGACTGACAAAGGAAGTTTTATAAATTAAGCACTCTTCTCTTGAAAATTATATTTGATTTATTTAGAATTCTTTATATGAGCCTTGAGGAGCTTTTGTAAAGGACGATTTTTATAAAACTAAAATATTAGTACGAAGATTCTGCTCATTTTTCTTGCACTTTCCGTTCATCTTTTTTTCTTTATTATAAGCTTTTCAAATATATAGACTGGATTGTGTATTTGAATGTTAAAATCCGGCCAGTCAACATGACTGCACCCAAAATTATAATGCCTCTGAGCAAGGCACAAAGTATAATACAATTTGTGTTCTTAAAACATTCAAAACTCTGAGTGACCAGTGCAAATTAGAAATACGCTTTGATTTGTACACAGGAACAATGTTTATCATTTGCTGTAACTTTACCCAGAGAAGCTTCTTTACACCTATTACATAGCAAACAGTCGAATAGAACTGAACTAGACAGTATTTTGTACGGAAGAACCTATACCCTACGCAAGTTTGAAGTATTTTCCGTTAAGTCACCATTAATTTTGACAGAAAAAGTAACAACCCAACACGTGAATAAGCACTACGTCCTTGAACTAGACAGCATCTTTGGACGGAAGAGCCTATCCCTCAATCACCAAAAACTATTTTCAGTTAAGTCACCATTAGTTTTGACAAAAAAAAATAACAACCAAAGACGTGGATAGGCACCACGTCCTTGGACTAGGGCCTGCCGGTATTCAGGCAGGTAAGAGGAGGTATTGTGGGCGCCTGTGACCGGCCATAGGTATTCCAGCAAAATGGCTGTCGAGCTCTGGTCATTGCTGCGCCTACTGGTTGCAATTCGATGTCTGATAAAGCGAGGTGTGTGCAGGGCACGGTGTCACTGCAGGCTAAGTGCACTGCTTTGTATTCATATGTCCCTCTTATCTCTGTGTATGATATGTCCGATATCGCAACTGCTGATGTCTGGTTTCGACACTTTATGTATGGTTTGTCACAGTAGAATTGATCTATTATTACTGCTATTTTCACGTTCCACACCTCTATGTTGGTGAACGACACATCTCGAACGAATCCTGACCCTCCCTGTACAACAATAGTATCAGAATACATTTTCAAATAACACAAGATTGCAACATAGATTGAAACTACAGACCTGCCACGTTTTGATGCGGACACCGTTTAAAGCATCTTGAATGACGACATCGTGCACTGTAACATTTGACACAGACGCTTCTGTTTTGTCCTTGCCTAGGCTTCCTATACTGTAAAATATTAAACCAGCAGAAAAACATTTTTCGGGTATTAGAACCTGATTGAAGACATTTAAATTTAAGGCGACATGATCTTATGTTGAAAATCAACCTGATGCCATGGCTAGGGCCACAGTTGATGTGATGGACACGTATAGCGCAGCATCCCGTTTCTATAGATACGCAATCGTCGCCTGTTCAGTATAAAACGATAAGAAATTTTTAGAGACTCTATGAGTCAATCAAAATCGCACTCAGCCTATATTTATAAGATTGAATGATCAACCAATCGATGATAAATCTCCCCATTATTTGGTTGTAACTTACTATAAACGTTAAGACTTACCACAGGCAATGGTAGAATGCTGTATTTCAACGTCCTTAGAATTTTGGAGATGTATTCCATCTGTGTTGGGGCTGTTTCCCGGCGAGGAGATTGTGATATTTGTGACATGTACAGATGCGCAACTGTCGAACTTAAGGTGGCATTGTGGACTGTTTTGAATGGTGATGTCTTGGACCGTCACATTGAAACTTCCATAAAATCTCAAAGCCTGCAATTGTAGATTATCACAAGGTTATGTCAACAAAATGATTTATAGAAATAGATATACGTTGTTAAGTTCTTCACGCAATACTCACTGTCGGTTTGATGTTGGGCATTATTTTCGGTTTTTTCCTGCTTAGCTGCAATTGGGTATGACATAGATGGTCGTTAATACAAATGATTAATACAAAGGTTCATGGAGAGGGAATGTGGTAATGCAATTCTGTTTCACCTGGTAATCGGACAGCAAACCCCACCAAACACTTCCCCGCCCATCGATAAGACCGTTTCCCTGAATGGTGACTCCATTCACCCTCACAAACTGTATCCACTGTAATAAACCAGAACCCCATACACGAGGATTCACTGGTGCGATAATTGTTCCGTCAACCTGGAATTAATATCTCCATCAGCCACTGTCAAAGTCATTCGTGAATGTCTGTCTATTTGATTAATGAGAAGGGAAAAGCACGAACCTGGAAGATAATGCTCGGTTTGCAAGGCCCCAAAAAAGTGACAGGATTGACAAGGAAACGAAACTCCGATGGCACCTCAACTACGGCTGATTCCACCTTGCAAGCGGCTTTCCATGCTGCTACAAATGCCTGTTGTATATAACCACCATTAAATGCGTTTATGCAATGCCAAAACTGTAAACAGTAAACAGTAATTAAAATGCAAGGGAATAACCTTTGAATCGTCAGTGATTCCGTCAGCTTTGGCTCCGTAAGAAAGGACGTCGAATATATTGGAATAGGAGCCATTGTAGTCTGGTGCTGCTGGAGTGGGACTGTTATGCGATTTTTTCTTCTTCCCTCCAGTCCTTGTCCTTGTGCAGTTGCCAACATGTGTATGGGACAGAAGTAATACTATCAAAACAAGTACAGTGTTCTTCCTAAATCTTGCAGGTGGAGACATTTTTCTAAGACTGAAGAGATAAAGAAAATGTTCTGCGAATAAATTAACGGAACACAGCAGAAGCCACTGGTTGCCCATGTCCAAATGTTTTGAGGAGTTAAATACATCGTTGCGGCCCCAGAAATCCTTGCCACGTGTACTCGTGTCCTTATAAAATGTGTTTTTAAAATAAAAAAGTTGCACGGAACCGTGCTTATCCAATTCAGCACATTACCTCCTGCATTGCATAAAACGAAGTTCAGATGAGAATGGTCACATACTATTGCCCAATAAAATACAAATCACTTATAGTGATTTTACTGACATCGGCCAATATGTTAAATTAAACCATAAACCACAATTCATTTTTAAAAAGATAAAAAATTAAAGCATTAGCTGGAGAGAAGAATATTGGATTGGATTGCTTTATTCAATGATCAAGACCAAATATATACAGCTCAAGGTTGAAAGGAGGTTGAAACTCAACAATAGGACAATGGAATAGACAATGGCAACATTCTCCTTTTATTATATTGTTTTTACAAATGTATTTTTGAAAGAGTTCAAATTTTACCTTGCCAAGAGACTTGGTGAGTATATTGGCTACTTGAGAATCTGGTGGGCAATAGTGGAGTTGTGTAACACCAACATATTTGATACATAAAATACAACAAAATTATCGAAATATTTTTTTACTTTAAATGCTCACGACATGACACCATATGGGCTCAAATAGAAAAATTCAACATCACATAAGACACTTACAAAAGCATGGACCCACATAGACAACTTGATAACTTAGGGTACACATCAATGTCTTACTCAAATGGCGTAAACCAAGACAATGACCCAACTACGGTAAGGCACACAGGATAGGCATGCTCCACAACATGGCCTTCTTTTTTTATGGTTTACATATTTATTACATTTAGTTTTCCATTATATAACCTTATAGGTTTCTAGTGAATTAAACTGGCAAGGGTGTAAAATTTCCTTTTTCTAAAACTTCAAATACTTTATTTTTGTATAGCATTAGCCTTTAAAAGAGAATGCACTATTGATTCCTTTCTCAATTTCCATTAACTATCCACATCTCATTTGTTAATGAAATTCATTTTAAACACCTACGAGCCTCCTAATATTCATTCTTACGTTAAAGGTTTGTTTCACAAAATATGTTTAATCGACATTAAATTGTATCCTCTTTAGGAAAAGGAAATAACAAGGTGTTAAGGTTCCACTTTTCGAGACGTATATTCGATGTTTAAACTTTATCTTTGCTAGAAAAGGGAAAACTATCATGAGGTCAAGGAAGATATGTTAAAGTTTAAAAGGGTGATTTAGATTCAAGATATCTCTTCCCATAAACATCCTTCCATCATAGTACCCTTTTTTTCATGTTACAGTTGATATAGTTCAATAACTTGTTTGAATCCATTACTACATACTAAGGGACACATTTATCTAAGAGGGACAAAAGGGGTTAAAATGCAAAAGCTATAAAATTTTACACGTTCAACAACCTTCTAAAGCCATATTTACAATCATTGATAATCGTACATCATATCCCCTTTGTCCAATAACATCAAGAGAGGTCACTCGATAAATTGCATTTATTAGTGCTCGAGGGTTTCTACACCTTACCACAAGATAAAATTAGAGAAATCAAATGTCCATGTCTTGCAAGGCATTCGTGTCACTTGAGGTATTCCAAGAATACATTTTCTCACTTTCATTTAACATTTATCTTATAAAGGGTTCTATTAGATTTGGTTCGTTTATTTGATTTCTAATAAAATATATCACTCGATAGTTAATTTCAAATATCCTATCATATTCACATTTTAGGTTTGATTCTTAAATGGGAAACTATGTTTTCTTATTCACTTGTTCTCGCGTGGATCAAATCACATCCACTTCGCCTCATAAGAAATATTTAATATGTTGCAAGCAATCTCCATGACCCTTGAAATGATTAGATCGACATCACAAGGGTACTTTCCCAAACGAGGGCAAGTTACAAATTTTCCTTTACAATTAAAAACTTAATAGTGAAATAATGCACAACCTAACTATCTTTGTGGTCCCACCCATTGTTCATTACATTCCACTTCTAACGTTGTTTAGTCTCTAAAAACAACCATGAGATTTCAAGCTCAACATGTCATCTTGTATGCCATTAAAACGATGTTATGCCTCGCACTAAGGAATCTTACACACTTTCATACCTATGTGAATGCTCTCAACTAGGTTTCTAGGGAGGAATACACAAACACATACAATACCTCTATGTCTCTAAGACTACGAAAGATGTTTGGAGCTAGCCTAACTTGGAGCTTACTAGAGAGGGTCATTACATTCAACAAAGGTAAATATTTTGAGTTATATGTTTGTTTGGTCGCTTTCCGCTCAATATGAAAACACACAATGTAAGTTGATATTTTTATTTGAAGATTAAGTGATTTCCTAGGTCATTGCAACACTAGCAGATAGGTAAAAACACGTCATTTTAAATTACTTGCTAACAATTTTACTAGCACAATCATATCCAAACTTTTTGGCTATAATAAACATTTTAAATGACAAGGTTCCAGTTTCATCCTCCTATATTTATTTTGACACTAAAAGAAGGAATCTTTGACATCTTTTCCAAAGTACATAATACAATCAACTCCATTTACTTAACAGAATATACAATTACAACTAAGAGTAACATTCGTTAAATAGGCAAAAGTACAACTACGTATAAAATAGTACATTTTCCCAATACACAACACTATCATTTTCATCATGGAAATAATGAAAATAATACATTCTATTCATAAAAATATCATTGAAATATTCTAAACAATTACATTGCCTTCAAATAACATGCTAATAAAAGACACAAATGTCATTTTTACTACTCCTTTTGTTTAGGTACCTACAACCAACGTTACGTAAATCCTAGGACCGAGTATGGAAATCCCCTACACTCAAGCATAAATCCACACGTTCATCATTTCTAACAATTTCATTTAAATAGAAGAGAGAGAGAGGTAGGGGTAGGGGGAGGAAGAAGATAGAGTTCATTTCTCATGCATTCACAATTTCAATTTCATTTGTACTTAATGTTTTAATACTAGAAAGAGAGAGAGAGAGAGAGAGAGAGAGAGAGAGAGAGCAAGAAAGAGTAAAGATGAGAGACAAAGATAAGAGACACTTTACCTTTCATTCAAAATATTGTGATCATTGCCTTTAAATTCAATTTTCATTTCATTTCAAACCAATTTACATTTCCCCATTCATTTATGTTTTCAAATCAACCAAAGTTTCATAATTGTTTCTAGAGAGAGAAGAGGGTAGAGAGAGAAAAACACCATACATTTCAAAAATCACTCATACAAAATAAAATACCGAATAATATTCTACATGACATTATAATGGTATTATAAAGTCACATGCATCGCTAGAAGTCAACGAGACTCACAGAAGGTGATCCGAGCTAAAGTAACAAGTTGAGGAAACCACCCAAAATCACAAAAAAATGCTTACAAATTGGGTCTTAAATCCTCTCATTTCAAGTTCAATCATGAAGTTTTATGATTCGTAATTACTCCACCATATATAGAGAACTCCTCGTGACTGACAGGAGTCGGTTACCTCAATCAGAGATCAAGTTACAAGGGCAACTCCGGGGCCAGTTATCGTAATTTTGTCAGCAACTCTTAACATACGATTATTAGTGGGTCCCAAAACCCACTTGCTAAATTTGTTTCTGAAGGATTTTTCGAAGGAAAGTAAGTAGTTTACGATTATCTGGTTGGCAGCCTAGAGGTATGAGGTAGTGTATTTCAGTTTTGTTCAAGCCAAACGACAAACGTAAGCCGAAACCGATAGTGTTTTATTAAAATGAACATGTCACACAAGTGACTATTAAGCTAAGAGGGTTTAGGAATATGAATTGCAAGTACATTAAATAATTTCAAACAACTCGGTTAAGGTTCCCTAAGGTGTTCCATCTCACTAGGGGTCATTCAATGAGTTTCGGTTTTGCGGTACATTTGGGTGTGGCGCTCCATGCGCATGACTTTCGAGATTTTTGTTTTTTTTTAAGATTTCGCGTTAAGGTAATATTTTTGTTAATTTTTTGGATTTCATTCACTATCATTCAACATTTAATTTTTAAAATATATAAATGATGAAACAAGATTTAGTGCAAGTGAAAAGGCGAAAACCATACCATTTCACGCAAAAATTGCAATCCCCACATTTGATAAAACTGCATCATCTTCAGGAATTTCAGCAACATTACACTTTCTTGAAATCTCCACATCTACTCCACCAAACTTGTTGTGTGAAAAATTTGCAACCATCCCATTCCATGAGATTGAACTCCTTAGGATATTTTCAACCCGTTTACACGCATGCACAAACATCCACTTATTTTCTTACATTTTCTCACAACCATGGAAGGGTATTTTGCAAAGGTCTTGGGTGGCCAATCATAATTTCTCAAATAAATGTGGGGTTTTCCTACTTACCCTCAAATGGCTTCCTTAGAACTCGTAAATTTGTAACAATTGAAAAAATGCATGTATGATGGGAGTATAGAAGACAATGTGTCCCCTTTCTCAACCAAATCCTACTATGCCTAAATACCTGTAGTAGAACTTTTTCAGCTCACCAATCAACTCTAATTAATTTTGCATTTGACCACCATATCCCAAGGCAAGATATGGGAGGGAGGAATCCATGACAAGGAGGCCACATTTCTGAGAGGCTTTTAGTTAAATAATCCACACGCCTAGAAAAGATCAGTCCTTTAGACCACACAGCTATGAGGATTTTTGTCAAACAAATCTTGTACTTGCTTTGAATATCCCATTTTGGCGCAGGTTGGGGAAAACTGGTAAAAAATACGCTTTTCCCAATGTGCTTTGATAGTTGTATGTGCCATGTCCTGAGGCTATATACCCAACCATTGTATGAATATTGCAGCCATGACACTCCAAGAGGGAACATCTGGTTGGGATGATGTTGACAAAAAAATAGATCCTTTCACGAAGAGGAAGAGTGCAAGAGACAAATATTATAGAGACATCCATGGGTTAGTAGGAAAAGACACTTTCTTTGCCTTAATCAATACCACATCTACTCAAAGTTTTAAAAAAGAGCATGGAACCAAATGGTGCTGCAAGGTTATAGTGCGGGTAGAATAGACACTTAGGAGTAGAAGAAGTAAAATCCATATAGCTAGATGTTAAACCTAAATGAAGCGCCTTCCTAAACCTCAATCTTCCTCTCGTAGACATCGAACAAAATAGCGAATCGACTTTAGTTAATTTCCTCTCGAAATTATTTAACCCGTTAGTAAAACAAGGCAACTCCCACATCAATAAATTTGTATATAGAAAAATGAGGAGATATTGGTTTCGATTTATTTCGCATGTAGGAATGAAACGACCAATAATAGCACTTATTTTTGGACAGGCTATTAGTGAGGGCATCGTTTATCATAGTCCCAACTTCCACGCCACATTTTTGTCCTCACTCCAACTATCTAATTATTATTAACTCTACAGTGTTACTTGGGCTCCAACGTGGTTAACAACTAGAGACAAATAAAGTGCTTGAATTATTGTGTAAGGAAATTGATAGGTATAAAAGGTTATTTAAGATGTGTTGCTTCCATGTTGTCAAGTGACAGTGCTCAAAAAGTCAATCGAGGGTTGAAATGGAGGGCATTACATCTCCCTCCCCTTATAAGAGCATATTCCTCGATGCGAAAAACACCGAATCTCGAAGGATTCTTAGGCAAGAAGGTAAATGATGACATGTGTCGTTTATCAAAACAACTTGTCGGTATAACATGACCACAAAGAAGAAAACTAATTTTGGCAATATCTTAAATTTTAATTTTCTATGAAGATTGGTAGTTCTCTTTTACTTTATTACTTACTCTTTTTCTTTACAATATTTCTTAATCTCAAGCTATTAATATTCATTGTTTATAATTTCAATTTTCTTATGTTCATGGGTGCTCAATAGTAATTGGCCTCAAGATGTCACACAACTTAACACAACACAAACAACCCACGAGACATCTTACTACATAATTTCATGACTGTATCACATCACAAGACCTTTAATTCCACCATGGAATGAAAACAAGTAGTCCACATAGAAAATAATTTCCAACAATTATGTCACAAGCATAGATCCAACACACACAAGTGACTAACAAACAGTGAATCATGACGTTGATACAAAGGCAACTGGTATCACATGACCCAAAAAAACCATGATTGTACCAACACAGTGCCAAGACAATATCCAATAGTCCATACCAACCAAGGGGAACATCAAGCCTCAATCATAACAATGTGTAACAAGACTCACAAGAGTACACATAACTCATAACACCAACTCCACACATCACAAAACATCACGAAACAATCTCCATATCTCCCAAAGCATCACAAAACAACTCCATATACCTCCCAAAGCATCACCAAGAAACTCCATATACCTCCCAAAGAGAAATAATCATAGTGCCAAAACCAAGCCGGGTCGCTCAACCATAGAGCCCCATCAAGAATATCAAGTCACTCAACCATAGAGTGCCATCGAGAATATCAAGTCACTCAACCATAGAGTGTCATCGAGAACATCAGGTCACTCAACCATAGAGTGTCATCAAGAATATCAAGTCACTCAATCATAGAGTCCCATATCCTTTCTTCATATAATGAGGTCGGGTCACCCTATGGCCCTAGAACATAGAGCCTCGTCACCCCTAACCCAAGTGACATAATAACTCATGGTTCAACAACTTGCTAGTTATCTATAACTCCTTGGGGTGTACCTCCATCCAGAATGAAGCGGGTCCATAGTTCTAACCACTCCATGGTGAATCTTATGACTCTATTCCAACACATTACGGCATTAGAACCAGCATAACAATCCATCTCAAATGCCAAGTGGCAAAAATCCCAAGCCTTAGGAAAGGCTATAAAACTTTTAAACATGAAAAGAAAGTTTAAAAATAAGAAAAAAATGGCTAATTAGCCATAGTTAGTGCAAAAATCCACATGTTAGTGCAACAACCAAATAAAATGCCCAAAATATAAGAACACATCAATCAAGAAAATTGTTGGTTCTTACAAGAAAAGAGATAATGATAAATTTATGAATAAAATACGTATAGAGAAATAACACATTACAATCACTATGTGGCCTTATACAGCCACCAAAGGGGTACTCATCGAGTTTCTAGCACTCGGATATCGAGCCTTAGCTCACAAAAATATACATGTAACTAGAAATGAGTATATCAAATAATGTAATTATCATCATCTCTATCTGAATCATCCCTCCATACTCCCACAAGGCTCAACATAGTCAAAATCACATAGGATTGTTCGATGGAAAACCCAATAGGAAAGAGCAAGGGATGCTAGTTTGCATAAGTTGAGCCTAAGGTGGTGCGCATCCACAATATACTGAGCAAGATCGAAGTATACTAAACAGATAGAAGTGGGTTTTCAATCTATATAAGACTCCACTTCCTCACTCATACTCGGCTCAAGATTATGAAAACCTGGTCCACGCCTCCTCTCTCCACACATACACTCTTGATGGTTGCTTCCCTTAGGGTCATCTAGTGTAAGGTTCACAACATAACACATAACTACATCACTAACACAATGGTGATTCACACACATTAACCATAGCGTCTTACACATGGTATATATACAGGGTATAACAAAATAATTACTTTCACGGGTTATGATACATCACTTTTCCACATAATGCACCTAAGGTGCAAGTACTTACACAATAGGGGTCATACAATCACCATATGCCCCTAATTCATGACATGAACTATCACATATTACACAAATTATACATATGATGAAAACAGTGACTAACATTACAACATAAATTCAATTGTAATAAAACATGGTGACACACACGATTCATCACAATACGATAAAATTCAATTCACTATACACCAATTTTGTCATACAACACATCAACACACTTTCATATCACGTGATAACAAAACACTCTGTAATATGCAATAAAATTCTTTTCACACACAACAAGGCGGCACATCACACATGAACTCCTCATTGAGTCCACAAAAAGGAGAGCAAATACTCTCATTACAAACACATCAACATGATAACAAATACGCACTAAGTGACATGCATAACATGTGCGTTCATAATATCACAATTACAACATTGGTCACATCACAACATATATCACATTACTCTTCCCATCTCCACCACCACCATGCAAGATCATCACAACTCCAATCTATCCTAGAGGTTCGAGAGCATGAACCTCTACTCTAATACCATATGTAACACCCACATATTTGACACACAAAATACAACAAAATTATTGAAAGAATTTTTTTTTAATTTAAATGCTCACGACATGACACCATATGGGCTCAAATAGAAAAATTCAACATCACATAAGACACTTACAAAAGCATGGACCCACATAGACAACTTAATAACTTAGGGTACACATCAATGTCTTACTCAAAGTGTGTAAAACAAGTTAATGACCCAACTACAGTAAGGTACATAAGATAGGCATGCTCCACAACATGGCCTTATTTTTTTATGGTTTACATATTTATTACATTTAGTTTTCCATTATATAATCTTATAGGTTCCCAGTGAATTAAACTAACAAGGGTGTAAAATTTCCTTTTCTAAAACTTCAAATACTTTATTTTTGTATAGCATTAGCCTTTAAAAGAGAATGCACTATTGATTCCTTTCTCAATTTCCATTAACTATCCACAACTCATTTGTTAATGAAATTAATTTTAAACACCTACGAGCCTCCTAATATTCATTCTTACGTTAAAGGTTTGTTTCAAAAATATTTTTAATTGACATTAAATTTTATCCTCGTTACGAAAAGGAAATAACAAGGTGTTAAGGTTCTACTTTTCGAGACATATATTTGATGTTTAAACTTTACCTTTGCTAGACAAGGGAAACTATCATGAGGTCAAGGAAGATATGTTAAAGTTTAAAAGGGTGATTTAGATTCAAGATATTTCTTCCCATAAACATCCTTCCATCATAGTACCCCATTAATCATGTTACAGATTGATATAGTTCAATAACTTGTTTGAATCCATTTAACATTTCCACATCAAGAAATTTTATCTAGATATCTGTGTGTGTGTGTGTGTGTGTGTGTGTGTGTGTGTGTGTGTGTGTGTGTGTGTGTGTGTGTGTGTGTGTGTGTGTTTTCTCAAATTTTGATCTCACCAAGGGAAATTCATATTTATTTTTAACAACATGAAAGTGTCTAGTTGAGTTATAAGGACTTCAAGCATGACGTTATTCCTAACCCAAAATCTCGTTAACTCTTGTACTCTTTACACTTACAACGTACTTTGGTCTCACTATTGATATTTTTTGAACAATTAAAATTCAAATGATACGTAATTTACACTTAGGGATTCATGACTATAAGGAGTTTTGACATTGCACCTATCTACTTATTTCATTTCTCTTAGACCATCAAGAATTAAATGCATATAACAAGACAACCCAACAACTATATGATTCTCAAATGCCTTCCAAGGAACAATTTAAATCATTGTGTGAATAAGCATTAGTGTTTCCTTCACCAAAAACCTTAAGACATGCTTTACGATCTCCTAACTTCAAAAGCATTCAAGGATGGTGGATAAACTACCCCATATGAGAAACACATGGTAATCCACTACTACATACTAAGGGACACATTTATCTAAGAGGGACAAAAGGGGTTCAAATGCAAAAGCTATAAAATTTTACGCGTTCAACAACCTTCTAAAGCCATATTTACAATCATTGATAATCGTACATCATATCCCCTTTTTCCAATAACATCAAGAGAGGTCACTCGATAAATTGCATTTATTAGTGCTCGAGGGTTTCTACACCTTACCACAAGATAAAATTAGAGAAATAAAATGTCCATGTCTTACAAGGAATTTGTTCCACTCGAGGTATTCCAAGAATACATTTTCTCACTTTCATTTAACATTTATCTTATAAAGGGTTCTATTAGATTTGGTTCGTTTATTTGACTTCCAATAAAATATATCACTCGATAGTTAATTTCAAATATCCTATCATATTCACATTTTAGGTTTGATTCTTAAATGGGAAACTATGTTTTCTTATTCACTTATTCTCATGTGGATCAAATCACGTCCACTTCACCTCATAAGAAATATTTAATATGTTGCAAGCAATCTCCATGACCCTTGAAATGATTAGATCGACATCACAAGGGTACGTTCCCAAACGAGGAAAGTTACAAATTTTCCTTTACAATTAAAAACTTAATAGTGAAATAATGTACAACCTAACTATATTTGTGGTCCCATCCACTGTTCATTACATTCTACTTCTAATGTTATTTAGTCTCTAAAATCAACCATGATATTTCCAGCTAAACCTATCATCTTATATGCCATTGAAAATAGGTTATGCCTCGCACTAAGGAATCTTACACACTTTCATACCTATGTGAATGATCTCAACTATGTTTCTATGGAGGAATACACAAACACATACATTACCTCTATGTCTCTAACATTGGGAAAGATGCTTGGAGCTAGTATAACTTGGAGCTTACTAGATAGGGTCATTACATTCAAAAAAGGTTAATATTTTGATCTATATCTTTGTTTGGTCGCTTTCCACTCAATATGGAAACACACACAATGTTAGTTGATATTTTTATTTGAATATTAAGTGATTTCCTAGGTCATTGCAACACTAGCACATAGGTAAAAAGACGTCATTTTAAATTACTTGCTAACAATTTTACTAGCACAATCATATCCAAATTTTTCAGCTATAAGAAAAAATTTAAATTTCAAGGTTCCAGTTTCATCCTCCTATATTTATTTTTACACTAAAAGAAGGAATATTTGACATATTTTTCCAAATTACATAATACAATCAACTCCATTTACTTAACATAATATACAATTACAACTAAGAGTAACATTCGTTAAATAGGCAAAAGTACAACTATGTATGAAATAATACATTTTCCCAATACACAACACTATCATTTTCATCATGGAAATAATGAAAATAATACATTCTATTCATAAAAATATCATTAAAATATTCCAAACAATTACATTTCCTTCAAATAACATGCTAATAAAAGACACAAATGTCGTTTTACTACTCCTTTTGTTCAGGTACCTACAACCAATGTTGTGTCAGCCCTAGGACCGAGTATGGAAATCCCCTACACTCAAGCATAAATCCACACATTCATCATTTCTAACAATTTCTTTTAAATAGAAGAGAGAGGGAGAGGTAGGGGGAGGAAGATTTATCTTGATTTCATTTCTCATGCATTCACACTTTCACTTTCATTTGTACTTAATGTTTTAATACTAGAGAGAGAGAGAGAGACTTTATCTTTCATTCAAAATATCATGACCATTGCCTTTCATTTCCATTTTCATTTCATTTCAAACCAATTTACATTTCCCCATTCATTTACATTTTCAAATCAACCAAAGTTTCATAATTGTTTCTAGAGAGAGAAGAGGGTAGAGAGAGAAAAACACCATACATTTCAAAAATCACTCATACAAAATAAAAGACCAAATAATATTCTACATGACATTAGGATGGTATTATGAGGTCACACGCATCGCTAGAAGTCAACGAGACTCACAAAAGGTGATCCGAGCTAAAGTAACAAGTTGAGGAAACTGACCCAAACAACAAAAATGCTTACAAACTGGGTCTTAAATACTCTCATTCTAAGTTCAATCACAAAGTTTTATGATTCCTAATTACTCCCCCATATATAGATAATTCCTCGTGACTGACAAAATTTGGTTATGTCGAGCAGAGATCAAGTTACAAGGGCAACTCCGGGCCAATTATCGTAATTTCGTCAGCAACTCTTAACACACAATGACTAGTGGGTCCCAAAACCCACTTGCAAAATTAGTTTCCAAAGGAATTTTCGAAGGAAAGAAAGTAGTTTACGATTCTCTTGTTGGCAGCCTAGAGGTATGAGGTAGTGTATTTCATTTTTTTAAGTCAAGCAAAAACGTAAGCGTAAAACCGATAGTGTTTTATTAAAATGAACACGTCACACAAGTGACTATTAAGCTAAGAGGGTTTAGGAATATGACTTGCAAGTGCATTAAATAATTTCAAACAACTTAGTTAAGGTTCCCTAAGGTGTTCCATCTCACCGGGTATCATTTAAAGAGTTTTGGTTTTGCGGTACGTTTGGGTGTGGCACTCCATGCACATGACTTTCGATATTTTTTTTTGTTTTAAGATTTTGCATCAAGGTAATATTTTTGTCAATTGTTGGGATTTCATTCTCTATCATTCAACATTTAATTTTAAAAAGCTAGAAATGATGAAACAAGATTTAGTGCAAGTGAAAAGGGGAAAACCATACCATTTTACGTAAAAATTGTGATCCCCGCATTCGATGAAATTGCATCATCTTCAGGAATTTCAGTAATAGTGCACTTTCTTGAAAGCTCCACATCTTCTCTGCCAAACTTGTTGTGTGAATAAGATGCAACCATCCCATTCCATGAGATTGGACTCCTTAGGATATTTTCAATCCATTTACACGCATGCATGAACATCCATTTATTTTCTACGTTTTCTCACAACCATGGAAGGGTATTTTGCAAGGGTCTTGGGTGGCCAATCATAATTTCTCAAATAAATGTGGGGTTGACATGCTTACCCTCAATAATGGCTTCCTTAGAACTGCAGATCTGCAACAATTGAAAAAATGCATGCATGATGGGAGTATAGAAGACAATGCATCCCCTTTCTCCAACAAATCCTCCTATGCTTAAATACCTATAGTAGAAATTTTTCAACTCACCATTCAACTTTGATTATTTTTGCATTTGACCACCATATCCCAAGGAAAGATATGGGAGGGAGGAATCCATGATAAGGATGCCACATTTCTGAGGCTTTTAGTCAAATAATCCCCACGCCCAAAAAATACGAGTCCTTTAGACCACATAACTATGAGGCATTTTGTCAAAAATCCCGTACTTGGTTCGAATATCCCATTTTGGCACAGGTTGGGGAAAACTAGTAAAAAAATCCACTTTCCCAATGTGCTTTGATAGTTGTATGTGCCCTGTCCTGAGGCTCTATACCCACCATTGTATGAATACTACAACCATGGCACTCCAAGAGGGAACATCTGGCTGGGATGATGTTGACAAAAACAAATAAAGGCTTTCATGAAGAGGAAGAGTGCAAGAGAAAAATCTGGTAGAGACATGTGTGGGTTAGCAGGAAAAGACACTTTTGTTTCCTTAATCGATACCACAACTAATCGAAGTAAAAAAAAGCATGGAACCAAATGGCGCTGCAAGGTTATAGTGTAGGTAGCACGGGCGCTTAGGATCGAGAAAAGTAAAATCCATATAGCTAGACGTTAAGCCTAAATTAAGTGCCTTCCTAAACATAAATCTTCCTCTGTAGACATCAAACAGAATAAGCGATCGGCTGTAGTTAATTTCCTCTTAGAAACTATTGAACCCATTATAGAAACAAGAAAAATCCCACATCAATAAATTTTTATATAACAAAATGAGGAGATATTGGTTTCAAATTTATTTACGCATGCGAATGAATGAACCAATAATAGTACTTGATTTTTGGACAAATTATCAATGAGGGTGTCGTTTAGCACAATTCCAACTTCCATGCCACATTTTCCTCCTTCCTTCAACTATCCAATTAAGGCTAACTCTACAATGTTACTTGGGTTCCAACGTGGTTAGAAACTGGAGATAAATAAAGTTCTTGTATTATTGTGCGAAGGAAATTGACAGTTTGAAAGGTTATTTAGGATGTGTCGCTTCCATGATGTCAAGTGACAGGGTGTTGACAAAGGAAACTGATAGGTTTAAATGGAGGGAATTAAAAGGTTGATGTGGTGGTTCAATATTTGTTCTTGAATATAGTGACATTCGACCTCAATGTTCTTTGTTCGTTCATGGAGAACTAGATTCTTCACAAGTTACAACACACCCTGATTGTCACAATGAATGTTAGCTGGGTTTTCTTCAGAATATCCATATCAACAAGAATGTGACGTAATCAAATCGCTTACACATTGTTCCTCACATGGTACAATACTTTGCCCTAGTGGATGGGAGCACAACAATATTTTTTTCTTGTTAGTCCATGAGATGGGTCCCTAACCAAGATGAAAATTATATCCTAAAGTTCATTTCCTATCATCAACAAATCCGACATAGTCTAAGTTGGTATATCCCTGTAAGAAGAACTAATATTTCTTCTAATATTCCCATAATCAACCCTACCTCATACATATCTCAAAACATGCTTTGCAACTACCCAGTGACATTTCTTTAGATCCTAATGAATCTGGAAATATAGTTGACAAAAAGCATAGGTTTGGTCTAGTATAAGTCAAGTAAATGATAATCCCAACAAGTTACATGTAGTGAGTAGCATCTACTTGAGTTGAATCCCATAATCTAGAAAGTTACAAACCTTTCTCCATTAGAGTGGACATAGGATTACACTAAGACATTCCATACTTTTCAGGATTTTTTTGGCATATTTCATTTGCAAGATTAAAATGTGATTCTTCTTCTACTATATTTCTAAGCCAAGACATTAATGAAGTAGTCTCAAATTTATCAAGTCGAAGGATTTCTTTAGATTATTCTTTACATATTTGATAAGATGTTTTGAGCTCCCCATGATCACATGATCATCCATATACAAAACAAGAATGAAAATATTTGTGCCTACCTTCTTAATATACAAATTTGAATATGAAGGGCAATGGGTGAGTCCATGCTGCAATAGATGATCATCTATTTTAATGTACCATACTCGAGGTACCTATTTAAGTCAATAAAAGACTCAATTAGATGACATACCTTATTATGATGTTTCTCGTCAACAATTCCTTATGGTTGGGTTATGTATACTTCTTCCTTAACCCTTTCTCAACCAAATCCTACTATGCTTAAATACCTACAGCTTGAAATTTTTCAAATCACCATTCAACTTTGATTATTTTTACATTTGACCACCATATCCCAAGGAAGGATATCGGAGGGAGGAATGATATCGGAGGGAGGAATCCATGACAAGGAGGCCACATTTCTAAGAGGCTTTTAGTCAAATAATCCACACACCCAAAATTGACCAGTCCTTTAGATCACACACTATGAGGTATTTTGTCAAAAAAATCCTGTACTTGGTTCGAATATCCCATTTTGGAACAGGTTGGGGAAAACTAGTAAAAAAATTTGATTTCCCAATGTGCTTTGATAGTTGTATATGCGTTGTCCTAAGGCTCTATACCCAACCATTGTATGAATACTACAGCCATGGCACTCTAAGAGGTAACATTTGGCTAGGATGATGTTGACAAAAAAACAAATAGAGGATTTCACGAAGAGGAAGAGTGCAAGAAACAAATCTTATGGAGACATGCGTGGGTTAGAAGGAAAAGACACTTTTGTTTCCTTAATCGATACCACAACTACTCGAAGTAAAAAAGAGCATGGAACCAAATGGCTCTACAAGGTTATAGTGCGCAGTAGCATAGGCACTTAGGATCAAAAAAGTAAAATCCATATAGCTAGACGTTAAGCCTAAATTAAACGCCTTCCTAAACATCAATCTTCCTTTGTAGAAATCAAACAGAATAGCAATCGGTTGTAGTTAATTTCCTCTTAGAAACTATTGAACCCATTACAAAAACAAGGAAAATCCCACATCAATAAATTTTTATATAAAAAACGAGGAGATATTGGTTTCGATTTATTTCGCATGCGGAATGAATGAACCAATAATAATCTTGATTTTTGGACAACTATCGGTGAGGGTGTCGTTTAGCACAATTCCAACTTCCATGCCACATTTTTCTCCTTCCTCTAACTATCTAATTAAGGCTAACTCTACAATGTTACTTGGGTTCCAACGTGGTTAGTTGCGGAGATAAATAAAGTGCTTGTATTATTGTGCGAAGGAAATTGACAGGTCTGAAAGGTTATTTAGGATGTGTCGCTTCCATGATGTCAAGTGACGGTGTCCTGACAAAGGCAACTGAGAGGTTTAATTGGAGGGAATTACAATTTTGATGTGGTGGTTCAATATTTTTCTCGAATACAATGACATTCAACCTCAATGTTCTTTGTTCGTTCATAGAACACTAGATTCTTCACAAATTACAACACACCCCGATTGTCACAATGAATGTTAGCTAGGTTTTCTTCAAGAATATCCATATAAACAAGAATTTGACGTAACCAAATCACTTACACATTGTTCCTCATGTGGCGCAATACTCTGCCTAGTGGATGGGAGCACAACAATATTTTGCTTCTTGTTAATCCATGAGATGGGTCCATAACTCGAGATGAAAAATATATCCTAAAGTTCATTTCCTATCATCAACAAATCTGGCATAGTCTAAGTTGGTATATCCTTGTAAGCAGAACTAATATTTCTTCTAACATTCCATCCCATAATCAACCCTACCTCATACATATCTCAAAACATGCTTTGCAACTACCCAGTGACATTTCTTTGGATCCTACATGAATCTGGAAATATAGTTGACAAAAAAGCATAGGTTTGGTCTAGTAGAAGTCAAGTAAATGAGAATCCCAACAAGTTACTTGTAGTAAGTAGCATCTACTTGAGTTGAATCCCATAATCTAGAAATTTACAAACCTTTCTCCATTGGAGTGGACATAGGATTACAATAAGGCATTCCATACTTTTCTAGGAATTTTTTGGCATATTTCATCTGCAGAGATTAAAATGTTATTCTTCTTCTACTATATTTCTAAGCCAAGACAAAGCAATGAAGTATTCTCAAATATATCAAGTCAAAGGATTTCCTTATATTATTCTTTACATATTTGACAAGATTTTATGAGCTCCCTGTGATCACATGATCATCCATATATAAAACAAGAATGACAATCTCGGTGCCTACCTTCTTAATATACACATTTGAATATGAAGGGAAACGGGTGAGTCCATGCTACAATAGATGATCATCTATTTTAATGTACCATACTCTAGGTACTTGTTTAAGTCAATAAAAGACTCAATTAGATGACATACCTTATTAGGATGTTGCTCACAACAAATCCTTTTGGTTGGGTTATGTATACTTCTTCCTTGAGATCATCATTAAAGAAAACACTTATTACGCCTATCTTATGAAGTTTCCATTCTTTTTTGTTTCCTGCATAGACAACTCTAATATTCTTGATCTTCATAGTGGGTGTAAAGGTCTCCTCATAGTCAATTCCTTCCTACTAAGCGTATTCTTTGTAACTAGTCATGCTTTTTACTTGTCGATTTATCCATCTCCTTGTATTCTATTTTTAAAATCCATTTCCAGCCCATGGATTTATTTCCTAAATGAAGATTTACAAGATCCAACATTTGATTCTAAATCAAGGAGTCATATTTTATATCTATAGCTTTCTTCCACTCAAAATTGAATTATTTCCCCTTAAACTATATCAGGTTTGATGATGTCAACAGCTAAACTTATGAGTGCGATATTTACCTCATTTCTCACCTGTGTTCTTATTCTAACTCCTAATGAATCATTTGGGAGAGATTTTATGTGGGAGTCCCCCGATGCTTTAAACCCATTTTAGACGTTGTTATTTCTACATATATGAAGAATGAGTTTCCAAAGGACCAAGATCAATGAACAATTCTCCATGCAAATCATTTTCCTTGTGTGAAGATTCTTATTGCTCATCATCTGAACGTGGGAGAAATTTGTGAGAGGAGGTCGGTACTGACTCTTCTTTGTGTTGGAATGAGTCAAATGATGACTCATCACAAACCACATCTCAACTCTCATATATATTTTGTTTCTCAAGATCCATTAGATGATATGTTTTTGAGGTAGTAATGTAACCCAAAAATATACACTCGAGCCTCTTCAAATTGATCTTCTTCCTCTTTTTGTCTGGGACATACATGTATGTTGTGCAACCAAATACTCTAAGATGGGATATCAAACACTTATTATTACTTCATACCTCTTTAGGTGTTTTGTCTTGATTGATCTTTATAGGAGCACTATCCATAACATACATAGTTGTGCTGGATGCTTTTATCAAAAATGTTTCTCCAACTTAGTAGTGGAAAGCATGTAACGATCCATCTCCATGATATTATGATTGCGGCGTTCTATAATGCCATTTTTTGGGGTAACATAGGGGTAATAAAGTGTTGTGTGATGCCATGATCCTTTAAAAATTCCAAAGATTTATTTGACGTGAATTCCCCACTCGATCCGAGTAGGGGATAAGAAAGGGCTTCTAGCCTATTGAATAACTTGTTGATAGAAAACCCGAAAAATTTAAAATGTTTCACTATTCTCCGTAAGAAAGAGCACCCATGTCTTGCGAGAATAGTAATCTATCAACAATTGGAAGTAATGAAATCCTGAAAAGAAGTATAGGAAAGGGTCCACACATATCGATATGGATGACCTCAAGATAGTTCTTGGCATGGAAGGTACTCTACTCAAATGGATCTCAATGTTTTTTTTGAAGACATCCAAAATGGCTAGGTAAGGAGTGGGAGAAAAATAAGCCCTCGACCATATCCTTGAACCGAGTTCACGAGAGGAGCTAACAGAAAGGTTCTCATATTGATAACATCGAGTACATTAGACTACTGCCATATATGAAGATAGAGAAAATGTATAGGATGAAGTTACATTTAGTGCAAACAAATGATCCTTTAAAACAATATCTCGGCAAGTATTGTACCTTTGTGTGAAATCAAAAATGATTTAATTCCTTTCTTAACCATGAGCTCCACCATGATCTTGTGATTCAAGAGTTGAGAGACAAACATGAGATTTTTGGTCAAGTCAGGGACATAGAGCACCTTTGTGAGGGTATAGCTTCTTGTCCCAAGAATAATGGTGACAAAGACAAATTTTTTTCGTAACATATTCCTTATTTTCTGCAATGCAAACCTGATATTCAGTGGGTTGATTAATCAATGAATCAAAAAACTTTATATCCCCTATCATGTGCTTGTTGTGACCAAATAAATCAGCCAAATGTTCTATGAGGGCTACAAAGTTTGGGATACTATAAAAATGTTCTTGATGTTCGTCGTAATTAACTAATTTTGGCACTTCCTCCTCTAATTCATCATTTTGTTGAGTCACGACATATCATCATGATTCATTTTAAGACCCCCTCCAAAAAATTACTATAGAATGGGTGGCGACTGTGTCAAAAAATCTATTCCATTATTAGCGAATCTTGGAAAGGATGGTTTTGGTATGGTGGAAAATCTGGTCTTTTTAAGTATTGTTACCATACGGTAACAAATATTAGCTGGCGGCGGTAGAGACTTTCATTTTCGGCCGATAACAACCTTTGGTTGTCGGTCGATTAACATTCTTTGGTTTTGGCTTAACAAAAACCTTTGGTTTTGGTAGGTAACATCCTTTGAATGTCGAATGGTAACGCATATTGGCTATCTCCCGATTACGATTGCATACTTGTTTGTTACCGAACAAAACCACAAATCAAAGTTACCATCTAGTAAAAGGTTCTTGTTACCATTTGACAATGCATAATCACCTTATCTTGACTTATAATAGTATATTGTATTACTATATTATGATGAATTAATCCTATATATAATAGAATATTATAACATGAAGGCGAATATACTAACATTGATCGGCCCTTAGTGGAAACACTAAGGTGAAATTATGGTCAAATTTATTTAGGAACTATAAAATTTTGGCGAACGCGCTCATCGCATAATAGTAAAAAATTAGCTTGATTTCAAAATTCAAAAATCCTAATATTTGCCATTTCATGAATATTCGCCCCTAAAATTAAGCCTACATGTCATTTTTATTTCCTATGGTGAGGACGACATTAGAATTTTTGTGAATCACTGTGACCATATGTGCTCTCATTGTCATAATTTCCTTTATTCTAACCATTATACCAATAGCTAACAATGTCATGTGTATTTGTCGTGTAAATGTGACACCATTGATCTACTTTCTAATATTGCTAGTTTGGTTTCTTTTGGCGCTACTTCTAGGAGTGCTTATGTTGTTTTTGTTTGAGACTTGTGACTCTTGTATTTTCTTGAGATAAGTTCCTTGTCTTCTAATTCCTCTTAAACTTTCTAGATGTATTCTTCAAGCCGGAGCATATTTACTAGTTCTTCAAATGACACCACTTGTTTTGTGATGTTCATTATCATCAAAAACATCTGAAAATAGGAAGGAAGAGCTCTCGAGTGATTAGGAGAGAATTTTATCCTTCATAATTTCACCAAATGCCAAAATATTTGCTCATAGTTTTGCCACACGATGTAATAATTCCTCTACTTTCTCACCATCTTTCATACTAAGTGTAAGAATATTTGTTTGGAGATGAAGGATCTTCATCTGGTTCTTCACCTCGTATATTTTGGATAGAGCATCTCAAACCACCTTTGATGTCATCACATCCCATACATGAGGTTGAACCTCATCGGAGATGCCAAGAGTGATCAACATCAACATTTTTACATTATCTTTATCATACTTTCTCTTATCAAAGACTTTGGTTGGACGCATCACCATGTCATTGATAAGTTCCCATAGTTTTTTAAACTTGAGAATCATACACATATTCATCTTCCAAGTGGCATAATTTGTTCCTTTGAGCAATTTAGAATCAAATAAAAATAGTTTGGGGAAGACACGATTCCATAAACAAAATTTTACACCAAAAATGTTGTTATACTCGACTACTCCATGCTCATGAGTTTGAGAGACAACAAAGTATGTTCCAGCACAACAACAAGTTCTTCTCCACGTGGTCCTTGGTATCTTTTACGGCATGTTCTTCCACATTCGCTACCATGTTAATATCTTCAATGCTATAAAACAATCTTCAAAACAAGATCTAAAAATGTCTTTAACAAAAAAATCTTCCACACTAAACCCAAAGGTAGCATAGAGAGAATGAGTGAGTCACTATAGATTTTGGTTTTCTCCTAACATGTAATAGATGAAGAGGAATGTAGAAAAGGAAAATCAATCAAAATGAATGTTTATTGATACTTCCCTCCATGTAGGATCCAAACTGCAATTGCTCCTCTAATCTCTTATGTAGCCTTACAAACCTTTTCCTTGGCCACCGGTTTTTAGGTCCTCCGCTCTCGATAATGGATGGGTCACTCAAAAGATAATGATTGATAATAGGTCACATCGAAATAGCTGCGTTTATAAAACTTAAAGAAACCAAATTACAAGAAAATAGATGGTCTTGTACACATTTTTGCAAATGAATACTCCATGCAAGAAAGCACTTGTGTAGGTGCTGCTAAAAATTCTAGGCAAGAGAAACTACACAATGGCACGCTCCATGCCTCATGTTTTCTTTAATACCAATGTTCTAAAAATGTAGATAATAATATTGGATTGTATTTCTTTATTCGATGATCGGACCGAATATATACACCTCAAGAGAAATTAAATGTTATCACAAAATTTAGTATCCTTTGCATGTGTCATGAAAGATAACAAAATTCTTGTGTAAGATGGATTTTTATCCAAGTGTGCAACCTTGCAAGTGAGACAAATATCCAAAGGATCTTGGTTCTTTCTTTTCTAGCCCACTAAAAACTAACATATAACTCTTAAACTACAACTAATACTAAACCTAAGCTTAAGTATGTAGGGACCAAGGAGAAAAGAGTGAGAAAAGTTACAAAATGAAGAAAGGAGTGATGCACCAAATTTGAAAGAGGTTACAAATCCATCCCGAAAGACATAAGATAGTTGCACTAGCAAATATTTACTGAAACACATGTAACCTTGACAATTATGAAATGAATGAAACTAATGTAGAATGGAAGGGGAAAACATCCATAACAAACTCAAAGAATTTGAAGGAAATAACAACCACAAACATTTGTATTAGCAAGTTTTCACCATGATTATAGAGCAGAGGTTTAATATCTCATGAAAAATACAAATATAGAGGTGTGAAGGAAAATAAGGGAGAAACTCTAAGCTATATATCCCAATCAAAAAAAAAAACCCATTTGCGTGCTAAGCACTTACATTTATATGAAAATGAGAGAAAGAGGAAGAATACGACTTTTCTAGTCCAACCACCGACCAAAGCTCATTAATTCTCCTGCAAAGTACATGGGTGCCAAGATCAGCTATTCCTACACGTTACTCAATTTTTAGATGGAGAAAGAGATCCATTCCTCATTAATTCGTGATTGGGAATGATTTGATAACCTTGCATGTCCAAGACCTTCATTTCTTCCACTGAACCCAAGTTTCCATAATTAACCCCAAAACTCCGATCAAAACTAAAAATTCATGTTCCCATAATAAAGGTGATAAGGATGAATTTCCAAAAAAACTTATTTTGGTTGCTTTGGTTGACCACAATGAGAGATGGACAAAACACCTCTATCACTAGCCCCACAGTTCTCTATCTTCTCATCCTACTTCAAGGTACTTTTTGAATATTTGAACATTTTTAATGTTCCACAACTTCTTAAGTGTTTGGTGGCATATTTTCTTGTTAGATGGATTTTCCTATCCTTGGTGGGTTCCTCAACCTACCCGTGGTCCTTGCTAAGTGTTCGGACCTCTATAGAAGCCTATCTCCTTGTTACACATCTTTGAAGAACGGGGGCTGAAAACATTGTTCTGCAGATTTGGCAAGTCCACGGGACACTAACCTTGTTCTCCTTAAAACCTTCACCAAATCACTTCCATGCGGCTCAATCCCAACCGTAATCTTACGTCGCGGTATGAGGGGGTCAATTTTCCATCTAAGCAACACGAACCCTGGTCTTTACCCATTATTCATTTCTTCTTGAGCCTCTTCCTTTGATTTGTGGGTTAGGAGAACTCGTGGGACACTTGGTTCCTGAAGTCCGTGACATACTACAAAATAGGGTCTCACGAAATTTTTCCACAAAATTTTACCAAGTCCCTAAATGAACACTGTTGAAGTTAAAAAATAGCCTTGGGGTGGTACTTTGAGATAAAAATTTGGTGACTTTTGGGGCTATTATCTTGCTAAATTGATGACCAATTACCTTTTTTCAATCCATTGGGCATGGAGTCAGCCTCAAAACTTGGAAAATCGACAATGGAACCTAAGAAATTCATCTCTTACCCTTTGTATGAACTTAGAATTGACTTTTGGCTACTTTGTTGAAGTTGATTCATTGGGAGCATTTGATGGAACTTGAAGTTTGTCCCAACACTTCTAATCTCATCATGGTGGAAGGAAAGGAGAGTTCTAACTTGCATGATGTTTAATGAGGGTGGGAAAATATTTGAATATAAATCAAACATTAATTTCCACCATTCAAACCTTCTCTAAAAACCAAAAGAGAAAACTAAGGCAACAAGGCTATGTACAAACACAAAGATCGTACATGCTTCAAGTGAAGGCATGCAGAGTGTGCTCAATGCACTTGTTGTAAAGTAAACCTATATTACCAATAGGGCATGTGCTCAACAAAGACTTGGAGGAAATGAAACTAATATAATATGTACAAGGGAGAACTTTATTTAAAATAAATTCTTAAGATAGATCCCATTGATTGGGATCACAATCTCTTCTCCATTTAGCCTTGTCAGTTGGAAGGCATTGTTTAGCTTATAGCTAGTGATTACATAAGGACCACTCCAAATGGTATCAAACTTTGAGTGTATGCCTAGTTTAGCTCTATCTTGATCCCATTTGAGGACCAAATCTCCCTCTTGAAAATCACCTTGGGGCTATAAGCGTAACTCCAAGGCAAAAATGCATAAGCATAGAATAGAGAATTATTTGTATAGGAAAAATAAGGTTCTCGTATAGACTTGAGTGATCTTTAGTGTGAAAATTTAGAAAATGAGGTTTATCTAATTCACATGAGGGTGATCAAAAGGGAAAATTTGTGTAAAAGGGATATTTAAAATGTTCTTCTACTCCAAATCTATAAAAAGGTGAAAAATTGATGTTTCCAGTGTCTCATTCCAAATTTAGGGTAAGTTACAACTAGTGTAGACACATAATATTGTTACATGACTAGTTTATTGCTATGACACTAGTATATATTGTGTTTTTGATCCTTGGATAAATTTTGGATCTTGTAGGCATCTCTTCCCTTCTATTGTCTCGCCTTTCTCTTATTTTTGTGTCTTTCACCTTTTAAATTTTTCCTTTTTGTTCCTTTTCACTTTCTCTTTTTGTTGGGCTCATTTGTTATTTTATGTCTCTATTGTACATGTCCTTCTCTTTTCTCCAAGTTTCTTATCTCCTCCCTATTTTTCCAAGTTTCTTATCGGGCTACATTTTTTCATCAATTTCTATGTTTTTGTTTATTACTCTTGTGGGGGCCATGTTAATCTTGGTTTTCAATTTCTCTAGGATTTTGGATTTCTAGTTCATTATGTGTCAACTTGTGTGCCAATAGGTTCCTTATTTGAATTCCAAAAGTTTATAAATATATCTAGGTGCATTAGTACATTCAAAACAAAGAAACACGCTTGAAGTTCATGTTACAAGAGAAAAGTTGAAGTTATAAGAATAAAATCTATTCTATTTTTGAAGTATTCTCACGTTACTATTTAAGTTCAAGAATTTAGAGACTCATATTTGTTTATAGTATTTGTTGCATAAAAGATAAATGTTGGAACACTTGCTTGCACATGATTGAATATCAACTTAAATCAAGATTTTTCTACATTTTTCAATGTGAGGGACCTTATATTAATAGACGAATAACACAAACCCTAGTTCAAGTCCCTCATTTTTATGGGTTTCGCAAAGAGTTGAAGACATATTAAAGTTTTTAAAAAGGAGATTATATTCTTGGATTATTTCTCCTAAAACGTTGACTTCTCTTATTAATTGGCTCTATTCACTACCACCTATCATCGATTATTGTCTCCATACTAACGAAATTTGACATATTTTTATGTCTTTAAACCTAATTCTCTAATCTTGATTGACTGGGAACAAGCAAGACACTGCAAAGCAGAGCAGAGCTACACAGGAGGCGGTGACCTCCAAAGTCTGTGAAGGCTGTAAAATATGAATACAATAATAGCCTGTCAAGGCGTGCTGCAAGTTGCCTACTTTTACCGGTTAACGGTCTTAGGGGATATATTGTATTTGACATCCGCGCTGTGTCTCAGTCAACCATGAAAGCCAGCCTAACTGTAATATTCCTCGTGCAGGGCAAACGAAAAGAGAGATGTAAAAGGAAAAATAGCAATATTCCCCACCAAGGAAAATACTAGGCGGTTAGAGATTGTAGATTGTATGGAATGAAAGTGAATGGACAGTGCCACTGCCACAGTTGGGTGCCCACTGCCCCTGCTTAAAATGGAAGTTGGGCAGTTGGTATCACCATGTAAAGCAGTGCGCAGTGGACCCTGTCTCTTTGTCCTCCAGGCTCCACTTTAAATTACTTTATAAAATCTATTTACACATTCTTTCAATTCCATCAATTCACTCTTTTTGCAGAGTGAAGTAATGTAATAAAAAAAAAATTGCAATTGTGGTTAAAGCTCACAAAAGCACCTTCTATTTATAAAATTCCACAATTGATCCTCTTTTCAAAATACTTGTAATAATGATTTAATTTCAGGGTTTTATTGTTTAATCAACATTATACCAAAGCATAGAACTTTTTTAATTTATTTTCCCAGCTCCTTAGTGATATACACCATCAAAAATAACACACCAATTATAGTGTAGTGCTTTAACCTTGTGGTCGAGTTGATTAAACAAAGAGAGTATCGCTATGTGGTTCCATCCGTAGTTGTCCGTGCATTAGTTATCCTTGTCCCTCTAGGTCTCATGCAAATTGCACAACCGACACCTTGCTTGCATCTCACCATTTGGCACCTTGTTCATCCACTTGTTTGATCCATGACACCTATTTCCATTTTGCATGCCATTTACCATCCTTGGTCAACGCCATCACCCGTGGGCGATGGTGTCGGTGTTAGGTTTTCCCTAGTTGATGCCATCGTCGGTCAATGCGATGACATCATATATATACACACCACACCCAAACATTCATGAAAGAAGGAAGCCCAAATCTTAAGAACTGTCATTTGTTCTGCTCTTTTGCACAAAATTCACATTTGCTCGCTTTCACCCTTGGTTCATCTTATCTACTTAGCTTGGATTGGATTGGACACTCTTCTTTCTTTGTTGGATTACTTGCACTATTGGATCATCTATAGTGAGTCTAGGACATGAACGGTGTTCCCCTTCTCCACCTAATAGTGATTCTCTCTCGGTGTGCTACTTCTTTGGAGAGATAGATGCATTAGTGACCACCCTACATGTACAAGTGAGTGCTCTAACTCTCTTTGTCATTTTGCATAGATTAGTTCATTTCCCTTCCCCATTGCTCTATGTTAGCTTAGTGTTACATGTACATTGATATTAGTTAGCATAGTGCTCTTATTTGATTAGCTCCTTAGCTTTCCTTTATTTACATTTCAGTCATATTGTGCATGTTTGTCTTATCCATCATCGATCTATACCTCTCCACACCCATTTACCGATATTTTAGTAGGTTACTCTCCTCTATCTTGACCATAGGCCTTGGAAACCCTAGATTGGTGTAGGGATTACGCCCTTTAGGTATACGACCCTAGCACTTGTTGTAGCCCTTTAAAACTTCCCATTGTGTGCTAGTTCATGTGTGTCTCGTATTTATTGCTTCATACCCTAGTGGAACAAATGATTTAGGAGTGAAAATTATTGAGACATACTCTTGGCCCACCATACATCTCTTGTGAACCCGATGTGAATCTTACAAACCTTCTTATCGAGCACAGCTCATTAAAAGTATCCATCACTCCAATTTCCTACTCATTCTTCTGATTGAGTCATCTTCACATTTACCTTTTTTTATCCCATTAGTCTTCACATCGAATTTCTCTTGTGAACCCGATGTGAATCATATAGACCTCTTGATCAAGAACAATTCATTAAAAGCATCCACCATCAACCTTAAATCTCAATTCAAACCTTCAAAAATTAGAAAAATCTCTAAATCCATTCGCCTCGTACACCATCACCCAAGGGTGATCTTGTTTGTTCCATCTCGTATTTTCCGTATGCCATCGATCCTTATGCAATATTTACGGAATAGATTGTTTTATCTGCTCCTTTTTCACTATTTGTCCAGGATGCCATCGACCAAGATGTGTAAACTTTTCTACACAAATGATTATGTTTGTAGCCTTCATCTCAAGATGTGCTCTCACCATATCATCACTCCATCATGGAGTATCTAGGAATGGGGTTTTCTGAATTTTGTTTACAAAAAATTTTTGAAGCCTATCATCCTGAAGCTAAGTTCCCCTTTTGCATGGACTGTTGTGTCATAGGAGCACCTAGAAAGAAGCCTTCTACCCGCAATAATGGTCTACCAAATGATGAAGAGGAAGAAAACCAAAATGATGACACCTTCGATCATTTGCCTAAAATTCAAAATTTTCTCTCTCACTTTCCCCAATACAAAAATGAATTAGAAGAAATGCTTAGCAAGCGTCTTCTTGAGTTCGTTTCCAAAAAAATTGATCATAAAGTAAAAAGGGAAGGTCCAAAGTAGGTTCATCTAAGAATGCCTATAATTCTGACCCTACCAACCTCATTCTTCAACTTATTAATAAGATGAGCCAACAACAATCTTCTACTATGAATCAACTTCTCTAAATGCAAGCTAACATAGCTCAATTAGTCACCACCCCCGTAACGGGATTTTGGAGCACCACTCCCCTTCTTTTCGAAATGGGCATAATGGGGTGGATATCACCAAACTCCCTATCCAAAACAAAGTTGTAAGAGCAGTCCATCGAGAGCCTCTAAAATTATACATTGCTAGCATGTATATTGGTGGCATTGCTCCTTCCATTTCCTATGACATGTCTATGGATCCCACCCTTCACATCAAGGCATTTGGTAACCTTTAAAAAGAATAGATCAAAACCAATTCATACGATACCATGAAAAATCCTAGATAAGAGTCTCACTAGAGATGTTGTAGATTGGTATCATACTTAACCGCCTGATTTCATAGTTTAACTAAAGTCTTTGGTGACAACCTTGGTAAACGAACTTCAATATCATGATCTACCTAAGAATAATATCAAATTTTTCTTCAATTGTCAAGAATCTAAAAATGAATCAATGCAAGGTTTCATCAAACATTGGAAGACCTTATCCACGTGAGCATAACATAACATGCCCAATGATAGCCTCTTCAAAATTTTCTTACAAGATCTTGAACCTCACCTTTAATACAAGGTGATGTCCTTTCTCCCACTTCCCTAGAAGAAGCCTTTAAACAAGCCAAAAGGAAAGATTATCTCATGAGGGAATTCGAGAAATATCCTCCTAAGACACAACCCAATAAACAAATCCAAATCCTTCAACATTCTAAGAACAAGAACATGACAGATGACAAAGTCTCTGATACTCTTCCTCTTATCACTTATTCAAATAGGACTATTTTTAATGTTAATCAACAAACTTATAACAACAAGATTCATCCTAACTATCATTAAGCATTGAGTAATGAAGAGTTCAAACATCACTTACGTAATTTTTTTACCACGATCTTAGATCCTTCTCGACCTGTTCCTCATTGGCGTGATGAAAGTAAGTTCTTTTAATGGCATGCTAATTGAGTCATTCGATGAAAATTTTCATGCCCTATGAATTTCTTCCATAAACTTTTACTTAGGTCCCCAATTTGAATATGATTCCATCACTTGAGAGTGCTTGACCAAAATGGCCAAAGCTCATGATGCAGCTCAACAAAAGGATCATCATGAAGCTATCAACCAAGATAATGAGAAGCTAAGAATATTATCTAATCTCATGCCTAATCATAATGTAGCTGAGAGTCCTAAGAAATTTGAACATGCTACGACCAATGAGGTTGACATGGAATATTCTTCTCGAAATTTGGTTGTAGTTAATGATGTGAAGCGGGTCATAGCATATGTAGAACCGAAATATCCCACACCATTCTAGCCTCGGACTCAAAGCGTTATAAATTCTTATGTACCTCTTAAGGAGGCTTCTCAAGACAAAATTTGTCTCCTCCAAAAGCCATCAACCCTTGTGGAATTTATTTTATAGGTTCAATGGTGTCTAGATATGTTTCTCTTGTCACAGCATAAACATTGGCCCCTATACATGTAACATTCCCATTTTAAGACTTTAGAAACAAGGGAAAAAAATTATATAAATAATGTTCTCTGTTCTAAATACATAATTTAGAACACACATTCTTTATCAACCATTCATATAATAGATAACCATATGTGGCTGTAATGACTTGGTGTGTTATCGATCTATTCATTTCATGACTCGGTGAACTACCGATCTATTCATGGTTAACATTAAGTATTGAATATTTTTCCGTATACTACGTATAATTGGTTCTCTTTCCCTGTTCAGGGTATTGAGTGATCTGTCTAAGGAACCTATCTGAATATTTGTTACCAATATTCATCTGCATCAAGAACCTTAGACTAGGTGACATAGGAAAACCCAACCAAAAAAAAGATAGAGTACAAGAGACAAAACTTACTCATCTCAAACCAAAAAGCAAGCCTTGTCAAACAAACATTCTCGCCAAACAAGCTTACATTTTCTGTTCAACAAACCAAATCATCTAATTTCTTCCTAACGCATTTCAACAAATAATTTAAACAAGGAAGAAAAACAACTCATATAGAAATCTCCATTTTATAAGAGAAACATAGCAAGAAAGTTCAACCAATGAAATTATCCCATCAATAGAAAGAAATGGATCTTAGTTAGAAAAGGATCCCAACAATAATTCATTTTATTGTACTAACAAATGAACTCCCGCTTTTAATTCAAACTTAGAAATTCATAAGCTAGTTCCCAGGAGAGAGAATGAAATCAACTCACAAAGAACACTATCATTTTCCTTACTATTCTTTACCTTCAAAAACAAAATTTTGAACTTAGAATGAAATAAAATGAATCACATTCCTTCACTTCCTTTCTATAAAGACATGAGGTGTATTCACTATATCCGATAAGGGATAGAAAAATAACCGATCAGTAAGCTAAACATGATCAGAAGTATCAACAAACTCAGACTGAAATCCCATTGTCAAGTTTCATTATTGCATTACAAAAAGAGTAATCAGTTCTTGATTCAATAAGTATTATAATGAAAAAACTATTTGAACAGAGACAAGTAATCCCTCCATAACAATTCAGAGTACTAAATTAATAAACTCTTCTCTTAAACGAAACCCAGAACTTATTTTAAAAGATCTGAAGATGTGGGTTACCAAAAAACAGAGGGGGTAAGAATACCCCGATAAAATGCCATTGCCATCTCAGAAAAGATGAAACAGATCTACAAGAGGAGTTCTAATTCCATTATCCTAAGAATACGTTTACAGTTAAATCCCCAAAGGTATTTAAACAGATCGATTAAACTACTCTCCCAAATTTCCTTGAGTAAGTAGTTCGATTAAAATATTTCTAAGCTTTAAAATTTTTAAGAAGTTAAAAACCCAACTCAAATACCAAAACCAAATCGAACATGTCGATAATACTACCAGTTTAGAACTTGAAAGTACAAAATCCGAGCACAATGTCAAACACAAGCTTCTCACAAAGGTTCAGGACTACTCAAGTAAATATTCACAGGTTCAGGGAAACAACAAGTTCCCATTCAAGTTTATATCAATAACAAGGAAAACTCAAAAATACCAAAACAGAACCGACACATCGTTCCTGACTACAAATTCCAAACACTAAGTACCAAATTACATGTACAGTGTCGAATTACAAAGTCTCAACATGAGCTCAGATATGCACAGTATCTTAATATGAGGTAGTATATAATACAAATATCCATTAACAATTCAAAACAACAGGGAGCTTCCATTAAAAGTCCAAAATATCACAAGAATAAAGCACGAGTACAGAGCCACATACGGCTTCAACAACAATCCCGAGTTGTCCAAGATTTCAACATGGATTTAGAGCCTCAAGAATATCAAGTATCAGTTCTTATCAAAATACGAACCCAATACAAGTTCCAAACCAAACATGAGCTCAAATTCAAGCTCAAGTTTAAACAAAACATGAGCTCGACAGCAAGCTTCAACTCAAACAAACATGAACCCATATATAGGCTCTAGTCCACACAAAACAAGCTCAACAGAAGATCAGATGGGATTCAAGTTTCCCCAAAACCTAGAACCATAAAAATAGCAACGAAGGTTATTTAAACATAAACACTTCCATTACCAGTTCCAGAATGAAAAGCCGAGTAACATAAATACGTTTTGCATGATTTTTTTAGAACTAACACAAGGTAAGTTTCCAATTATAGCATCATTTACCAAGGATTCATAACCAATATCACAAGATTTAATAAACCCAACAAGAAAATAACTAGATAAGATATGCAATCTAAGAATCTCAAAAGAACATACTTGTTTTAATGAAACATTTAAAAGAGAGCAAGAGATCTTAAATATTAGAGCCTATCATGCCTGATAGTGCTTCTGCTAAATCGAAGGGAACCTCCAGCCGAGCTCACAACTTCTCCTCTTCTCCACGAAAGATCAAACAACCATATTCTTTTTCCACAATGCCTCTTATATATCCCACAAACCGAAAATAGGTCTAAAACCTCAAAAATAGCCATTAAGTGCAGTTCAATCTGTTGGTTCGAAAAACTAGAGAGCATGCAGAGAAAAAATCGTGAAGCATGCAAAGTGAAACAACCCCATACAAACGTTTGCATGCCTTCCAAAATGGTTTGAGCACGAAAACCGAAACCAATAAATTCCATTAATTCCAATTTTCCCGCCTATCCTTCCTTTCCACCACCTTCCAAGTCTAGCGAATGCCAAATCAAAATTAACATGAAATTCCATTTTAGTGACACTTCCACATAAGCCTCTGCCAAGTCAACTAGCCCCTGCCAAAACTGGCAGTACTTCTATGCAATTAAAACCTTATCAACAACTTAAATGCCATTGGAACCGTCACCTTTGATACATGCGACCCATTAGGTTCCCCATTTAAAATAGTTTAGGATAGATCCCTTAGAACTTAGGTTAGATCTTAGGTTAGCTTATGATATGTAACCTTAGGATATAACCCCAACAATAAATTACCACCTTAGGTAGTTTCCACATAGGTTAGATTAATTCCCAACATAATAGTTTTAAGCATTAGGTTAGTTCATCACATAACCATATAGCATTAGGTTTTAGGTTAATTTAAATAGCCTAATAACCTCTCTAAAATCCTTTAGCACAAAACTTAGGTTAGGATAAAAATTCAATTAAGTAACATAGCTTAGGTAGCAAATATTCTTACCTAGCTTAGGATTCCGTAGAATAATCCTTTAGTTTTAGGAACTCAATATTTCCTATGTCATGAATAGACTATATTTTGTTTACGTCAGCATTGTCCTACCACGATCGATCTCCAAAGACCCAAGCACAACATATGACTGAATAGAAACACGTTCACACAAAAATCAAAGAACTTGTAATCAATCAAAGTTCAATCATACGTCTTTTAATTCATGGAATGTCGATTTACCATTCGTTCAACAGAGCAGATTTAAAACATTCCTTGGATCACTGAAATTGATCCAAGGATGAGTCAGATTAATAGATAAGTTTACAACTCTTAAACCAGATTGCAACTCACCTACAAGAAGTGAAAAATGGATTCAAGGAAGCCATTCCAATTCAGTCAAAGAATCTTAAGAACAGAAATGATTTATCCATATCAAGCATGATCTCCAAAAATCAAAAGAACATATCTTTATAAGGAAAACCACATGTCAACACTTGAAATACAAAGGAGGAAAATAACAACTGACAAGGGTGTTACATGCTCCCCTCCTAAAAAGAATCATCATCTCCCGATGATTACCCCTTTTTTAACAATATACCTCAAGACAATCACTTCATTCACTTCTCTTACCATAAGTCAAAATATATTAGAATCTTATAGTTCAAGAAATCAACATTAAATAGTTGTTTATTCAAATCAAATAAATATCTCCCAAAACTGGCATACTTAATGTCATATAAAGATAAAATCATAAATTTTTATCAATCAACAAAATCAATTCTGTTCAAATAGATATGGAAAAGTAGTTTTCATATCTTCTAGATTTTCCCAAGTTGCACTCTCTTCATTAAATTGGTCCCACTGGACCTTACATTGACTTATTTCTCGATTTCTTAAATGCAACTGAGTTTCCAGCACTCGAATGGGTTTAACCATGATTATTCCTGGGTCTTGGACCTACAAGGAATTCCAATTTAACACATGTGATAAATCTAAAACATATTTCTTAAGCAAAGAAATATGGAAAACATCATGCATTCGTGATAAAGCAGGAGGTAATGCTAAACGATAAGCTACAGGTTGATTACTTCAACTATCTCAAAAGGTCCCACATAACGAGGTGATAACTTGGCAGCCTTGCCAAAAGTTATAGAACTCTTTTTCGGTTTAACCCGAAGAAATACTTTCTCACCAAGTTCAAATTTCCTATCAACCCTCTTCAAGTCAATGTAACTCTTTTTCCTATCTGCTGCTTCTTTCAAGCGTTCACAAATCAACTTAACTTGTTGTTCCATTTTTGTAAGGATTTCAGGTCCAATTACCTCTCTATCCTCTATGTTATCCCAACTAATAGGGGTTCGCATTTTCTTCCATAAAGTGCCTCAAAGGTGCCATCTTAAGAGAAGCATGATATGTATTATTGTATGCAAATTCAACTAATGGAAGATATTCTTCCCACTTATACTGCTGATCCATATAATACATCCATAACATATCTTCTAAAACTTGATTTACTCTTTCAGTCTGTCCATCCATTTAGGTGATACGTAGAACTAAAATTTAGCTTAGTTCCTAGAGCTGCATTAAGCATTTGCCAAAATATTGACATCATTCTAGGATCTCTATCCGAAATGATTAACTCAGGTACTCCATGTAATCTAAAAATTTTGTGTACAAATCTTCTTGCCAAAATAGGAGAATCATCCTTCAGATTTCCAGCAATAAAATGAGCTACTTTTGTTAGTTTATCAACAACTACCAAAATAACATCATGTTTATTTCTTGACATAGGCAACCCTTGTACAAAATCCATGCTTATTACCTACCATTTATACTGCGGTATGCTATGAGGATACAATAAACCGACTGGGTGCATATGTTCCACCTTAACACGTTGGCACTCAAGACAATGTGTCACATAATCAATAAAAAAATTCATTCCTTTCCAAAAATATTGTTGTTTTATATCAACAAGCATCTTTGTAATGCTAGGGTGTCCAGAAAAGGTGAATTATGAAATTCAGCTAACAATTTCTTTCTCAAACCATTAAAAGGTACATAGACTCTGTTTTCAAATCATAAGATTCCTTCTTTATCAAAGTGAAAACCTTTATACCTCAAATCATTAGAATCTACAGCAAGTGCTGCTTTTACTTGTTGAAAGTAAGAATCGATTCCATAACACTTTTTACTTCATCCTTAAACTGAGTTCTTAGTGTTATAAGAGCATAAATGTGCTTCCTACGACTTAGAGCATTAGCCACTCTATTTTCTTTACCCTTTATATAACTTATGTCAAAATCATATTGAGACAAAAACTCTAACCATCTTCGTTGTCTTGCATTCAGATTTGGCTGAGTGAAAATGTACTTCAGCCCAAGATGATCAATTTTCAACTCAAATGGTTTACCAAGCAGATAATGCCTCCAAACTTGAAGTGCATGAACAATGGAAGCAAGCTCTAAATCATGTGGAGCATAATTCAACTCATGTAACTTAAGTTTTCTACTTTCGTATGTTATAACATGACCACTTTGTAACAAAATACCTCCTAGACCTTCACCGGATGCATCAATTACCACCATAAAATCTCCATCAGGATCTAGTACTACAAGAATAGGTGTTGAAGTTAATTGTTCCTTCAAGGTTTTAAATGCAATTTCACATTTCTCACTCCAAACAAACTTTTTATCTTTCTTCTATAAGGAAGTTATTGGTGCAGCTATCTTAGAAAAGTCTTTTACAAATTTCCTATAGTAGCCAACAAGTCCCATGAAGCTTCTAACTTCATGTACATTCTTTGGTGCAGGCCATTCTATTATAGCTACAATTTTAGAAGGATCTACAACAATTCCATCCTTACTTATTACATGACCCAAATAGTGCACTTTTGTGTCATAGAAGGAACATTTGGACAACTTACCAAACAACCGTCTCTTTCTCAGAATTTCCAAAACTATTTTCAAATGCTCATGATGCTCTTCTATGCTTTTAGAATATATGAGAATGTCATCCAAGAATACGAGCACAAATTTTTCCAAGTATTCTTGAAAGATATTATTCATTAAATTCATAAATGCCATAGGTGCATTAGTTAATCCAAAAGGTAAAACCATAAACTCATAATGTCCATACCTTGTTCTAAAAGTTGTTTTATGAATATCCTCATCCTTAATTCGTAATTGATGATACCCAAATCGAAGATCTATCTTGGAGTATACCATGATGCTCCACGCATCTGATCAAATAAATCATCAATCCTAGGGAGTGGATATCTATTCTTGATTGTTTCTTTGTTTAACATTCTGTAATCAATGCACAATCTAAGTGTTCCATCTTTCTTTTTCACAAAAATCACTGGTGCTCCCCAAGGTGAAACACTTGGTCTAATCAAACCCTTAGACAAAATTTCTTGCAATTGAGCCTTAAGCTCTACTAATTCTATAGTAGTCATTCGATACGGTGCCTTAGATATAGGTTCGAGTTCCAGGCTTGATCTCAATCATGAAATCAAATTCCCTTTTGGGTGGAAGACACGCAATTCTTCCGAAATACATCGCTGAAGTCTCGTAACAATGGATATCATTCCATGAAATCACTGTTTTCCTCTGCAGTTTCTGAAATTTTTACTACATATAAGGTACATCCTTTATTTTTGGCCTTTTTAAGTTACATAGCTGATAGTTTCCTAACAGAAATCTCACGTTTCACACCCTAAATCTCTGTTGTTTTCTATAGGTCATCTAAACAACTAATGCATTTTTCAAAATAGTCCACTTTAGCCTTATGTTCTGCTAACCAATTAACACCTATGATTACATCATAAGACCCTAAAGGTGCAACATAAAGATCAACCTCTGTGGAAAAGTTAGGTAATTCAAGGACTACTCCAAAAAGACACATACTAACTATATGAACAACATTATTACCATAATGTACAGTCCATGATTTATCCATTTTTCCAGCTTTTCTTTTAAGTTTCAAGAAATTTTACTAGAAATAAAACATTCAGTAGCTCTGTATCAAAAATAATAGTTACAGGTATGCCAAATAACTTACCAAGAACTTCTATAGGTGTAGCTTGCTTTTCAGCTTGCTTGTCAGCTACTAGCAGCATGTATCTTGTGTTGTTGATTACGATCATCCTTCTTCAAAGGACATTGATTTGCATAATGATCCTTGCCACAATTATAACAGCCTCCTACAGGTCCCTTTCTAGACTCAGAATTATTTCTAGTCTTAAAGTTATTATTCTGACCTCCATAGGACTTCTGTCCATTGTTATTATTCTTGGAAAAATTGTTCCGTGCATTTCCAGTAGTCTTATTCATTGTTATTTTCTTATTATTATCAGCTGAAAATTTACTTTTATTACCAAAATTCTTCCATGGTCCCTTCTTAGGTGCAAGAGAAGCTGAAGAGGGGTTTGGAACTTTCTTCCTTACTTCCTCCTTATGAGCAGAAATAGCCTTTAATTTCTGTTCCTACCTTATGGATTTTTCAACAACCCCTTCCATAGTGGTTGGGTTGTGAACATCAACTTCTCCCCCAATAATGGGATTCAATCCCATAATGAATTTTTGTATCCTAAACTTCTCATCAGTTTGATACTGAGGTACATACTTGAGGAGTTTCATAAACCATTCCCAATACTCAGTTATTGTTAGCTTTCCTTGAGCTAAGTTCTGAAATTCAATCATTTTCTGATCATAGTAGAGTTGTGGCAGCCATCGTTGCCTAAAATAACTTTTAAATTGATCCCAAGTGATGTTAGTTTCATCAATATTTAACTCATCCTTATGGTTGTCCCACATGAAGATGCTTCATGGGAAAGCTGATATGCTCCCCATATAGCCTTGGTTTCCTCTGAGAAGTTCCTTATTGCAAAGTACTTCTCCATTTCACTGAGCCAATTCTCAGCTCCATCTCCTAATGTGGTGCCATCAAACTTGGGTGGACTTATCCTTTTTATGTCATTAGTGAGTTCTGTTGCTAGTCTAGCCTTTTTGTTCTTAGGTTGAACAAGTATGTTAACGTTGTTATTATCAACACCCACATTGGCATTGTCCCCAGAGGTGGCTGATTATTGTTATCAGCTTCTTCTTCCTCCTCATTGCCCATTACTTGTTGTTCAAGCACAACCAAATGATCTCTTGTGTCCAACAGGGTAGTAAGGATCTCATCAAGTTTCTAGGCAATATTGCCACTCCTCCTCAAGTGGAGGGTTATTTGTAACATTTCCTCTTGTTCTCACCATTTTTGTTATAAAAAAATTTAAGTTTAATCAGATTGTGGACACAATAGGTCCAAGAGCTACAACCTTCAGCTTTGATACCAAGATGTAACATTCCCATTTTAAGACTTTAGAAACAAGGGAATTTTTTTATAAATAATGTTCTCTGTTCTAAATACATAATTTAGAACACACATTCTTTATCAACCATTCATATAATAGATAACCATATGTAGCTGTAATGACTCGGTGTGCTACCAATCTATTCATTTCATGACTCGGTGAACTACCGATCTATTCATGTTTAACATTAAGTATTGAATACTTTTCCATATACTACGTATACTTGGTTCTCTTTCCCTATTCAGGGTATTGAGTGATCTATCTAAGGAACCTATCTAAATATTTGTTACCAATATTCATCTGCATCACGAACCTTAGACTAGGTGACATAGGACAATGCAACCAACAGCTTGCGATACTTTGGCCAAAGATTTCTAACATACTGTTTGTATTACTATTCCTTGACGACATACTCATCAATCCGAATATGTCCTTCACCCCACTCTATTGTTATCTAGAATTTCCTTTACTTGACTTCCGTCAGTCCACTTGCCCAAGGTTTAACCCTAGTTCGAGTTAACAACATATGTTATGATAGGGGAGGCTCACTAAGACTTAGGGTAAGTTGGCATACTGGGTCAACCTAAGTCAACCCCGTGTGCCAAGGTATCCTAAGTTTTAGAGGGCTACCCCTTATCTTAAACATGTTACTAACCAGACCTAGAGAGAAACTAAGTTCAAGTCCAATGTGTGTAGATCTAGATGATCAATGTAGAAGGGTGTTGCCACATGTCGACTACATCGTTGTATCCTCGAGAAGATCCTAATATTCTTGAAGGTACAACCCTACGTAGTTGGCGTGTGCCAACATCCTATAGAATAACCTCATCAAGATGTACATACCCCAAGGAGCTTATTAAAAATTTAATTAATTTGGATTATTAAAAATAGATTTCAGCAACCTTGCCTAACCCTAATCCAACACTCCTTAAGTTCTTTTCTATAACAGATTCAATTGATTGTTAAAGAACTTTCTTAGCTTAAGATTTCCTTTAATGTTATTTAATGGACTTATAAAGCATCAACCAAAATAGGACATCAACATCATAAGTTCCATTTATTGTGACTTAACCATTCAAGGAAGTGTAACAACCACCTAGGTTGTAACTAAGTAGACTTTATTAAATGAAGTCTAATGATTAGGAATTCACGTCTTCCATTTTGTTTGCATTCTTAAGAGAGAGGAAGAGTCTTCCTTTACATAGTTAAGTGCTAGGGCTTAGCACCCCTATAAATCATTTACAAATTCAATAGTTTTTACAGAATGTTCATTCCACATCATATTACTATGTTGAATTGTTTAGTTATGACCATCAAATTCTGCAACTTAGTAAGTTGCATCCTATTTAGGGAGATTATTCTAAATCCCACTATCAAACTTATCTAAGAATACCCAATTAAGCATATAAATAATATGGAGGATATCAACAAGATAGGATTCCATCTATGTTATGAAAGTACAAGATAATTTACACATCCAATGCAAGTAAATTCTCAACATTTAATTCATCTTTAAAACTTATACATTTACAAGACTTATGCATTTAGGTATGCTACATAACAACCACCTTCATTATAAAAGAATACTACTTTTCCCTTTTTCAATACATTCTCAAGAACGAATCAGAGTTCTTCACAAGAGTCAGATTTAAATCAGCCAAAGCATCATATAAGTTTGCCTTCTTTTATCACTTACAAGTCCATCTGCAAAAATTGCTAGCATGGGTCAGTTCAATGAACTGAGCATGATAAGCACTAAGCCTTAAAACGAAGTGCATTCCAATAATTGTTCCATTAAAACAACCCTGCTTTAATGAGACAATTATTACATCAAAAATACTAGTATAAGCAATAGCAAATGGAAAAGAAGTACATTTAACCAATTGAATTCACTTCCAAAAGAAGAACAAATATAATCCACTATATCTGCCTTACAAAAATTTAAGTTTAATTGATCCTATCAATTATCCTTAAGCAAACAACAGATCATATCATCTCATTGTTCCCAATTCTATCATAATAGAATACAACATTTATCTTTTCTTTAACAAAAGAAGGGTTTAAAGCATGGTTCTCATTAGGATGATTCATCTAACTCCTATGCAAAAGAAGAAGAACCATTACAAACTATGCCCCAAACACAAGACATCCGAAAGATAGAAACAAATTCATAACACGAATTAACTGTTTCACTTAAAGGACAACCACCTTAAAATTTAACATTTAAGATATTCACCAGAACGAATCTCATTTCAATCCAAGAAGGAAGAGAGAATCAAACAGTCTACCTGCAAGTCTAAATCTACTTCCACATATTAGAAGTTAACATTTAAAGATCTAAATCAACGTTCACAAATCAAAGTAGACTCATACAGGAGTTAATCTCTACTCGAGTCCATCCAAGGAGAGTCCATAAAAAGATAGAGTACAAGAGACAAAACTTACTCATCTCAAACCAAACAAGCAAGCCTTGTCAAACAAACATTCTTCCAAACAAGCTTACATTTTCTGTTCAACAAACCGAATCATCTAATCTCTTCCTACAACATTTCAACAAATGATTTGAACAAGGAAGACCAACAACTCATATAGAAATCTCCATTTTATAAGAGAAACATAGCAGGAAAGTTCAACCAATGAACTTATCCCATCAATAGAAAGAAAGGGATCTTAGTTAGAAAAGGATCCCAACAATAATTCATTTTATTGTACTAACAAATGAACTCCCACTTTTAATTCAAACTTAGAAATTCATAAGCTAGTTCCCAGGAGAGAGAACGAAATACGCATAATAGACCTAAAAACAACATTCTATTCCAAAGGAATCACATTCCTTTCTTTTATAAAGACACAAGGTGTATTTACTATATCCAACAAGAGATAGAAAAATAACCGATCAGTAAGCTAAACATGATCAGAAGTATCAACAAACTCATACTGAAAATCCCATTGTCAGGTTTCATTATTGCATTACAAAAAGAGTAATCAGTTCTTGATTCAATAAGTATTATAATACAAAAACTATTTGAATAGAGACAAGTAATCCCTCCATAACAATTCAGAGTACTAAATTAATAAACTCTTCTCTTAAACAAAACCTAGAACTTATTTTAAAAGATCTGAAGATGCGGGTTACCACAAAACAAAGGGGGAAAGAATACCCCCGATAAAACACCATTTCCATCTCAGAAAAGATGAAACAGATCTACAAGAGGAGTTCTAATTCCATTATCCTAAGAATACATTTACAGTTAAATCCCCAAAGGTATTTAAACAACTTGATTAAACTACTCTCCCAAATTTCCTTGAGTAAGTAGTTCGATTAAAAGAGTTCTGAGCTTTAAACTTTTTAAGAAGTTAAAAACCCAACTCAAATACCAAAACCAAATCAAACATGTCGATAATACTACCAGTTCAGAACTCAAAAGTACAAAATCCGAGCACAATGTCGAACACAAGCTTCTCACAAAGGTTCAGGACTACTCAAGTAAATATTCACAGGTTCGGGAAACAACAAGTTCCCATTCAAGTTTATATCAATAACAAGGAAAACTCAAAAATACCAAAACAGAACCAACACATCATTCTGCTACAAATTCCAAACACTAAGTACCAAATTACATGTACAGTGTCGAATTACAAAGTCTCAACATGAGCTCAGATATGCACAAGTATCTTAATATGAGGCAATATATAATACAAATATCCATTAACAGTTCAGAACAACAGGAGCTTCCATTAATAGTCCAAAATATCACAAGAATAAAGCACAAGTACAAAGCCACATACGGCTTCAACAATAGTCCCGAGTTATCCAAGATTTCAACACGGATTTAGAGCCTCAAGAATATCAAGTATTAGTTCTTATCAAAATACGAACCCAATACAAGTTCCAAACCAAACACAAGCTCAATTCAAGCTCAAGTTTAAACAAAACACGAGCTCGACAACAAGCTTCAGCTCAAACAAACATGAACCCATATACAAGCTCTAGTCCACACAAAACAAGCTCAACAGAAGATCAAACGGGATTCAAGTTTCCCCAAAACCTAGAACCATAAAAATAGCAATGAAGGTTATTTAAACAGAACACTTCCATTACCAGTTCCATAATGAAAAGCCGAGTAATAAAATATATTTTTGCATGCATTTTTTTAGAACTAACACAAGGTAAGTTTCCAATTATAGCACCATTTACCAAGGATTCATAACCAATATCACAAGATTTAATAAACCCAACAAGCAAATAACTAGATAAGATATGCAATCTAAGAATCTCAAAAGAGCAGACTTGTTTTAATGAAACATTTAAAAGAGAGCAAGAGATCTTAAAGATTAGAGCCTATCATGCCTGATAGTGCTTCTACTAAATCGAAGGGAACCTCTAGCTGAGCTCACAACTTCTCCTCTTCTCCACGAAAGATCAAACAACCATATTATTTTTCCACAATGCCTCTTATATATCCCATGAACCGAAAATAGGTCTAAAACCTCAAAAATAGCCATTAAGTGTAGTTCAATCTGCTGGTTTGAAAAACCAAAGAGCATGCAGAGCAAAAATCACGAAGCATGCAAAGTGAAACAACCCCATACAAACCCATTTGCATGCCTTCCAAAATGGTTTGAGCACGAAAACCAAAACCAATAAATTCCATTAATTTTGATTTTCCTGCCTATCCTTCCTTGCCACCACCTTCCAAGTCTGAAAATGCCAAATCAAAATTAACATGAAATTTCATTTTAGTGACACTTCCACATAAGCCTCTGCCAAGTCAACTAGCCCCTGCCAAAACTGGTAGTACTTCTATGCAATTAAAACCTTATCAACAACTTAAATGCCATTGGAACCATTGCCTTTGATACATGTGACCCATTAGGTTCCCCCATTTAAAATAGTTTAGGATAGATCCCTTAGAACTTAGGTTAGATCTTAGGTTAGCTTATGATATGTAACCTTAGGATATAACCCCAACAATAAATTACCACCTTAGGTAGTTTCCACATAGGTTAGATTAATTCCCAACATAATAGTTTTAAGCATTAGGTTAGTTCATCACATAACCATATAGCATTAGGTTTTAGGTTAATTTAAATAGCCTAATAACCTCTCTAAAATCCTTTAGCACAAAACTTAGGTTAGGATAAAATTCAATTAAGTAACATAGCTTAGGTAGCAAATATTCTTACCTAGCTTAGGATTCCGTAGAATAATCCTTTAGTTTTAGGAACCCGAATATTTCCTATGCCGTGAATAGACTATATTTTATTTACGTCAGCATTGTCCTACCACGATCGATCTCCAAAGACCCAAGCACAACATACAACTGAATAGAAACACATTCACACAAAAATCAAAGAACTTGTAATCAATCAAAGTTCAGTCATACGTCTTTTAATTCATGGAATGTCGATTTACCATTCGTTCAACAGAGTAGATTTAAAACATTCATCAATGATCCAAGGATGAGTTCGATTAATAGATAAGTTTACAACTCTTAAACCAGATTGCAACTCACCTACAAGAAGTGAAAAATGCATTCAAGGAATCTATTCCAATTCAATCAAAGAATCTTAAGAACATAAATGATTTATCCATATCAAGAATGATCTCCAAAATAAAAAAGAACATATCTTTATAAGGAAAACCACATGCAACACTTGGAATACAAAGGAGGAAAATAACAACCTGACAAGGGTGTTATAGTACAAATGAACATGCACAATCAAGGCTTAGTAACTAAGTAAGAAATAATTTCATTAGTATCCTTAATCTCCCCTACTCCTTTAGATTTGTTTATGAGGATTCCCAACACTCTCAACCTACTACACATCCTAGTCATGATGAGTGGGATCCTCTTAAAGCACTAGCCCAACTTCCTAGCCAAGTCCCCTTATTAGAACTCATGTGCACGTCACCTCACCATCGTGTGCGTCTCATGATAGAATTGTTCTATATGAACATTCCTTTTCCTCCTTCTTTTTAGGGTAGAGCCCCACACGGCATGGCTCGAGGGAAAACATCTTCTCGAAATGTAAGGAACTCTTTATTTATAATGATCTTACTACAAATACTCATTCTTACATTCACTTTCCTATAGCCTCTATGATCCCGGATGATCTCTTGATTTGCATGATGATTTAACCCTCTTCATTTTAGTTTAGAATTGGTCACACTACAATCCAATCGGTGTGCCCTCATCGATGAAGTATCTAGCACGTGTGTGGCCTCATTAAACTTTATTAAGGCTATCTCTTGTTCTATCGATAACTTGAAATCTACATGAACCACTTGTCATGGATATGATCACCGATAGATGCCTCATATGTGGTGTATTTGGTTACCCATCACCATCCCGCTAGGACTATCTACATCAAAGTCATGGTATTTAATGTTCCTCTATCTTATAACATTATCCTAGGATGACCTTAGACTCTTCACATGTGTGTCATTTCTTCTTCTACATGTTAGTGTGTGAAGCTTACTCAATAAGGATCTATTTATAACGTTCAAGGGGACACTAGTCCTGGAACTACGATACTCTCCAAGAAAAAGGAACACACAACCTGCCAACACATGAAAAATTATCTCATATTCTCTTCCAAGAATACTAATGTTGTAAATATCATATATATTCTCTTCGCAACAATGACGGTTATTCCAAATTGGTCGGGCACACGCCTCCCAATCTCTTGGAGTCGGATGATGATGATCTTTATGAAATAAAAATTAGAATAAATAATATGATCTTCCTAAACTTGTCACATCCCCTACTTCCTTCCTTACGGCCTTACAATAAGGTGTCTTCGGTTCCCACAATCATCTTGCATACTCTGCAACCCCCACTAGAGCATGTCGTCTAATTAGGGACCATAGTCAATTCTTGTGTGGTGGAAACTTCCACATCATATTCGATGATGGTTATGCTTTAGACGATCCCCACCTGGCTAGCTTACACCCAAATTCGTGATAAGAAGGTATTGTGTTAATTGAGAAACCCTTCACACACAATATTCTTATGACGTAAAATTTATCCTTATACAAGATGGATCCTCGAGTATCATTGAGCCTTATTTTATCCAACCACTTTGTTTAGGCCTCATATTCATCATGACTCTACCACACATCCATTTAACCTATTCTCCCTTACAGGCGGATGAGCATGTCGCTAATTTTGACCGTGAGGTCGATGACCTTATGAGCGATGACCCTATTTATTTTTCTTCAATGAATGAGCCATGAAAAGATCCATTGGTGCCATCACCTCATATTGCATCAGCACCTTCCTTGTCGACTCTCATTAACAATTCACATCCTTTCCAGGATCCTTCACTACCACTTTACCTTATCGATTCTCGGTCTCCCCGCAAATGAGCCATATTGCACTTGGAATTAGGCTCCGGGGCATTATTATTATGATTATCAAGATTATCAATGTCACATGAAGAAGCTCGAAGATGAGGTCAAATGGAACCAAACCAGAAATTGATACACAACCTTCTTTTTGGCTCACTTATTTTCTCTCGTCACGTATATTACATGCACACTAATGATGACTTTCGCGTTCTTTGTAGAAAGTATATCTCTCTTGAAACTTCTTTCCTTAATCAGAAGTGTGGGATCGATTCATCTCAAAAATGATTAACTTCACCTTAACTCGAGATATAAACACGCAAGTGGCTCACGTGGATGTGCATAAGAGCCAAAGTGGCGTGCACCAAGAAAGTTTAATCCCGTGACTTGGCGATTTTGCATATACATGCTAAAAATAGGAAGAAACAAGTCATGGTGCGGATCATGCCAAAGAGTAAAAGCATGAAGACTTGTGGATTAAGGAACGTTTATTTTTGGAGATAAAACACATACACTTGAAGATCAAAGGTCATGCATAGATCAAGCTAATAATATGATTAAAGCAAATTTTATTTATAGATTAATCTATTATTAGGCTTAAGCATGCATGATTTATAGTTTTATTTGTATGTGTGCATGGCTATTTTGAGCATGTAGCCTATTTTTGGGAATTCATAGGCAATGAAGGGAAAGTACCCACCACTATATATATATATATATTGTACCCAGTTGTATTAGATACGAATGATGTGACAGATTATGTTGCTCGATATATTGGCGTGTGTGACTCGTGATGGTATTTTTATGTATTCAACTTCTATTATGAATGGATAATTATGGTTGGATCATGATTGTAGATATGTATAAATATAGAGACCGCATGGTGGAATTTATCTTAGTAATTGTTTGATCTCATTATGATTCCTTATTACATGTGTTCCCTTATGATGTCTCGTATGATCTACTCTTGAATGTATGATTGGTATTGGTAACCATGAACATGCATGTTGACATATTGACAAGCCGCTGCAAAGGAGTGACCTAAGTAGCTTTATACAATTTTCGGTGAGCATTTACTTTTGAATCGATGAAGTGTCGGCACACATATACTTAGGTGGTAAAAACTATATTTTGGTTTCATTATCGGCACTTTGTTTTCAAACTATTTTCTAGGATGTTGCTTGCAGATGGCATATCAATTGACTCTGGAGAGTATTGAAGGTTGGATAGACGATGGACAAGACAAGTTTACACAAAGATATAACACTGGACCTGATTTCAATGCATGTCGATGGGTGGAAAACAACCTTTATGATGTGCTCTATGAGATGTTCTTCAATTTCTTTCTAGTAGAATTGTATGAGTGGTTGATAGTATATGCAGTAGGAAAGTGTTGGAGTTATAGGTTGAGAATTTGGATGTAAAAGGATTAGCAAACTCTTATTAATAGTGATGTAGAGTAGACCGAGTTGTAGATCATTGGTGGGCTAGAGTATTGTGTAATTATACATTGGAGTATGTTATTTCTACTTATTTGTGTCCGTAAGCCGGTTTCAGGTTCTTGCATGATTCCGCAGGATCTTACTTACACATTATACCATTATCAATCAATATTTTGATAATATAACTAGATTTAGAGTGCCTACCCATGGCTAGCTAAACCTCCACCGCACGCAGGGGCAGGAATAGGTGTGGAGAAGGATGGAAGATTTGGTGGAAGTAATGGAGAGAGAGGAAAGATGGCTCATATATAATGAAGCACAAGAGAGGGAAATGGAGAAATAAAGGGAGATTGAGGAGTCCCTAGAGTTGAGGAGAGAGATGGATCGCAATGATTTGAAGTCATGTGGGAGACAAGGAGCCGCAACATTTGGTTTTCCTAACATTGGGTAAGAGAAATAGATAATCCCCATCGATTCGATGATGAGAGCACATCAAAGGAGAGCATGAGGACCATAATCATGAACCTATTCCCACATAGCCCTTTGCGTTTGGTGTTCTAAATCAATAATTACACATTGAGAATAATTCTAGTACATGTAAATAGGAAGAGATGAGTAGATATCGTTTTTGTTGAATTCAAATGATAAAGTTAGTAATACACATGGCATCATAGTTAGCACATTTATTTGGAAGTGTTATGTCGGGATTATTTCCAAGCACGTCATCGGGATAGATTGTTGGCACACAAACCGTTGGAAGTATTACAGGAGTAGCTAGAACTATGCAGATTGTTGGTATTCAATCTAGTAACACAACTAGGACACAAGGAAGTACGTCAATTGGTCTCGCAGCCCACTATAGGTGGGTCGGGAGGATTAGGTGGATTAGGAGGAGGAAATAATGGTGGATGTTCTGGATCTGGATCTGGTGGACAAGGCCCGCATCCCCATAAACCCCCATATCTACCTCAGTAATTTTACTATGAGATGTCTCTCCATTTTCCATAGTATAGAGGTATTGAAGATGTAACTAAGAATGTGCACAAGTGTGAATTAATATGACATGCTAAAGGAATTACAGCCTTAGACAAGAAATAAAATCAATTTTCTACTACTCTTTAAGGGCGCACGCATAGCTAGTATAGGAAGTATGACCCACATCAAACTTTGGTTGACTACGATGCCTTGTATTCTACATTTTTAGCAGAGTATCACATTCTGAAATTTGAGCAACAGAGCATCAACGTGCTAAAGGATATCAAGCAAGGGTTAGTAAAAATTTTGAGGGAGTATGATACATGTTTCAAGACTCTTTTGTCAAAGTTGTCTTACAACATTCATCCCGGTCCAAGATGCATGCAAGGGTTTTTAGAGGATTGTTGACTTTTTCCACAAAGCAATATCTCATAAAACATATTTGGATCCATGTGAGGCTTTAGAAGCCTCATTGTGTGTTGAGGCCGTTGGGAGATTTGAAACTAGGGTAAGCCCATTTTGGAAGCCCGGATTGTAGCTATGGAAAAATAGTTAGAGAAGCTTTCTTCTAACTCAATGCGCATGAGATGTGAAGTGGAATATGGTGTACAGATTGTGAAGTAGAAGGACATACTAAAGATAATTTCCCATGTAGGTTGGTGCATACATTACTATTAGATTGTGAAGTTTGTCACCAATCATGATGATCGAGATTTCCATCTTTACAAGGCACGCTCACAAAGAAGGTATCCATGTAATATAATATTTTCAAGTACCACACTCACAATACCACCGGCAGTATATTGACTAATCATATTCACAAATCCATTGAGACAAAATTATGCCGATTAATGTGGCAAGGGCCTCTAAGGATCAAGAAGGATAAAATAATGAAGGGAGCAACAATGGGGATAACTTGAGAATATAGGCTTCCGTGGAGGATACAGAGTGAGGCCGAGGTCGTAGTGGTTGAAGAGGAGGATTTACTAGAGTAACCTACTATACTTATGTATCTCCTGATGATTATCAACGTGAGTGCCCTTAGAATAATCTTTTCTCATGGTGTGGGAAGTAACAAAAGCTAGAGGAATGCCCAGATTTATATGAGCACATGAGTAAGAATAAGAATAAAGATAAGGGTGCGGGGATGATTAAGGTACAACTCATCATTTCTTATCAGTGGATGCCTAAGAAGACACATGATCCTAAGTTACGAGAGAATGCTTACTACACATTTTGAGGCTACGCATGCACATGAGCCTCTCGAAGGCTAAACCACTCATTACAAGGAGGAAGTGGTACATGTTAAGTATCCGGATGCTACGTACTGCAAATAATTTTACCAGATACCATGGATGTCCTCGGGAATTACATGGTGAAATACAATGCTTGAAAGAGAAATTGTGGGGAGATAGTGAGAAAATAAGGTTTAACTCCCACGTAAGGATGTGGATGAAGTGAAGGAATTATGTCAAATTTTGCATCGGAGGACATCATTCCTCTACTAGGGGAATGGCTACAAGAAAAGGTATCGCATGTCGAGATTGAGTGTGAAAGGTAGATACTTCATGAAAATATACCACCTCATAATCATGAATTTGATAAAGAGATTACACTTGATGCAATAATTGATGGGTGGTTATTACACAACATTATTATTGATACCGGTGTGGAAGTGAATGTGCTAACTCTGGATGCTTAGAATCAGATGGGTAGACCACAATTGCAGTCACCTTTGAATGTGTTTTATATGGCGAATAAAAATATGGCTATTCTTATTGGGGTACTGAAGGATGCATCTATTACTATTTAGGGGGCAAGTTTACTAGAGACTTTGAGGTGTCGAACTTGCTAAAGCTGATAATTTTCCATCATTACTTGGGAAGCCCTAGTGCTATGTGAATAATGCAGATTTGTGCTTTAATAAAAGGTTCATCAGTTTTGAGAATGCTTTGGGAGTGAATGGTTATACCTCTGATTGAAAATAATGTCGAGCCCTATATTTACCCATTGAGTGAGGAGGATCTCAACAAAATATATGTGCAGTCGGTGCTCAATCCAAAGAATTTAGAACCATCTAAGGAGGGTGTGCTTCATTTGGAAGATGTACGATCCTATGAGTGATACTACTATTATTTCTTGTGATAATTGGTCTCATGCAACATATGATATGGGTGCATGGTGAGGTGGTTAGGATATAACCAAGTACCAAGGTATACTTGTGAAGGGAACCTGCTATGTACCTGGGGATATAATATTATAATGTATATGGGTTGATGGAGATGCCGACATGTGGCACACATCCCCTTATCTTATTATATCATTCATTTATGATTTATTATGCTTAGGAGGTTGGCCTCAGTATTGGCCATAGGTTAGAATGGTATATATAGGGGTTAGAAGGTTGTAGTTAAGGATCATATTGAGTATTGGAGTGTTATTGTATGGTTTGGAGGTTACCCCCTCGAAGTGGTATTGGAGGTTGCCCCCTCGAAGTGGAAAAGCTATTATATGAGCATATTGTCATCATTTATCTATATTTTGGTGTTCTCTCATGTTATTCTGCTGTATATGTTCTGATTTATACAAGTAATATCCTTACAAGTGGTATCAGAGCAGTGATTTCGGCCAAAATTAGGGTAAAAACCCTAATTTTTTGTTTCGAATATATCTTGAAGAGGGTATCTAATTTTTCCCAATTTTTTCATCATAATTTGGAAACACTCTAATTCAGAATATCTGAAAATTTCAGCTCCATTGGATTTGTTTTGCGGATTTTATTGGTGTTTTAGGTTTTTTCATAAATTCACTTTTCAAGAAGCAAATTGTGGTATTTTTTAGAAAAATTATATTTTCGGAAAGCTCTTGAAATTTCAGTTAGGGTTTGTTCTTTGTGTTTTTATCCATCTACCGAAATATTTTCATAATTCCTAAACCCTAATCATGGTCACGGGGATAGAAAATTTTTATGGAAATGGTGAGATGGATGCTAAAGAATGGTGGATAAAATTTAAGAATATATATTTCTCATATTTCATGACAAGGAATAGGTTTTCACATTATCTTGGTGGTCCTGCATGGATTTGGTTTTCTGAGATTAAAAATGACAGGAAGGATTGGTCTTGGGAGGAAATGGAACAACTTTTTATGGATAGATGGGACCACAAAGAGGAACAAGAGTCAAAGCAAGATGATGGGGAAGAATATATTGAAGAATCAAGAGAGAAAGAAGATGAAGAGGAAGGTGAAGAAGATTCAAGGGAAGATGATGGTGCAGCATATATTGAAGAATCAAACGCAGAAGAAGTTGAAGAAGACTATGAAGAAGAGGAAGAAAAACAAGATATTGATGCAGAAGAAGATATTATAGCTCCCAAGAAGGAAGATACCATATTTCAGTTTCATGGATGCATTCAAAGGAATAAGATAATTGTTTCCATAAACCCTAACAGAAAGTATAACTTCATCAACAAGGATATGGCTCAACATCTACATATTCAAGAAAGTAATATCAAAGAAGCTCAAGTGAATGGTAAGAAAATTCAAGTTTTTGAAGATTTAAAACTTACTATGGACAAATATACTTTACATTCAGATTTTTTTGCCTTATATATGGATGGTTTGGATATTGTTCTTGGGTATCCTTGGTTAGAGACATTGGGGACAATTAATATTAATATGAAAAATAAGTTTATGAAGATTTGGTACAAAAAGAAGAAGGTCACTTTACAGGATATCAGGCTTAATGGAAATCAAAGAAAAGTCAATATAGACCATGAGGATGATTTAGAATATGGAGAAGAAGGGAATAAGGATGATTCAAAAGAGGAACATGAAGAAAAAGAAGGAAATGATGATTCATCTACTCAAGAGAAAAAGAAAATATCAAATGCAAAGGTGGAAGAAGAAAAGAAAGTTCAGAAACAGGTTCATAAGGTTGAGGATACTACAACTGCAGCATATGGAAATCCATGTCAACATGAGAGAAAAAAATCATGGAGATATCCCAGGGCACATCATATTTCCAACCAATATAGATATACAGGTAATTGGAGGAATAATCACTTTATTTATACAGGGGATCAATGGAGCAACAATTATGAAGCATGGAATCCTTATTATGGTTATGCATTAAATCCTTATGTTGGTTATGCATGGAATCCAAGGATGATAAACTATGGTCATGAATGGAATCAAAGTAGTGCAATGGAATATGGATATTAGTTCAGATATGTATCATCTACCAGGATCACATGTGGTTGGATGATCAAGCTTGGCAACAAGTGTGCAATAATTTAAAGCACATTCATTATATGGCTTCTTCTTATGTTTCGGGGACGAAACATGTCAAAGAGGGAGGCAATGCTATGTACCTTGGGATATAATATTATAATGTATATGGGTTGATGGAGATGCCGACATGTGGCACACATCCCCTTATCTTATTATATCATTCATTTATGATTTATTATGCTTAGGAGGTCGGCCTCAGTATTGGCCATAGGTTAGAATGGTATATATAGGGGTTAGAAGGTTGTAGTTGAGGATCATATTGAGTATTGGAGTGTTATTGTATGGTTTGGAGGTTACCCTCTCGAAGTGGTATTGGAGGTTGCCCCCTCGAAGTGGAAAAGCTATTATATGAGCATATTGTCATCATTTATCTATATTTTGGTGTTCTCTCATGTTATTCTTCTGTATATGTTATGATTTATACAAGTAATATCCTTACAGAACCCCGATGCATTTTACGCACCATGGAGATTCAAAGGCGTAGAATGAAGGGGATAAAATAAACATTCTATTCTATACTCTATAGTGGGACAACATCACGTTGGTGGGAAACACATAGAGATGGCCTTTTGGATTTGTGAGAAGTGAGAATCACTTTCTTCACCATGTTTACTCGGAGCAATATACCTACACAAACATGTAAATTCCATGGGTAGTCTCATGTCTCTCCTCACATCCATGAGTGTGAGAGATCTTGGGAGTAAGGAAAGAAGGATTTACCACCATCACTCGGGTGCATAATTTCTACTCCATAATGTGTGGTTGCACGTATGCATGGTATGTCCATGTAGAACTAAAAAGGGAGACTCTTAATTGGCAAGATATGACCTCAGGTATGATCCAAACTTTTGATTAATTTTTACTAAGCCTCCATTCCATGAAACATTTTAGATTATGAAGTGCTTTACTTTGGGGGATAACATGAAGGTTGGAACACTTATGCTTGAATTATTTGTGGAACCTAATCTTGAAGTGCACATTGATCTTGAGGAAACAGATGAAGAATAAATGGTTCATTTCATGGAAGTAAAAAGAAAAGGGCAAATAGGTATATATGAGATGATGATGAGGTTGATAACTTGGATGTTAACCACACTGAAAGTACGTGTGAGGTAATGGACATTGCAGATGAGAAGTAACATGCATATCATGCTACCGTAAAAAAAAATAAGGTTAACATTGGTACAGAGGAAGAACCTAAGGAGGCCATTATTAGTGATTACTAGTTAGAGAAAGAAGTGGATAAGATTATTAAACTCCTACGTGACTTCCAGGACTTTTTGCCGCGAGGTTACCATGAATTGAAAGGTGTGCATCCTTCTTTAGGCAAGATGAAAATCAAGTTGAAGGAAGGTGTGCACCCGGTTAGGAAGAGGCCTTATAGGATGAATCCTAATCTGCACGTGAAGGTAAAGGAAGAAATTGACAAGATGCTTAAGTCTGGTATAATTGAGCCTATTAAATAATATGAATGGGTTAGCCCCATGGTTATAAGCATTAAGAAGGATGGGAGGATAAGGATTTGTGTGACCTACCGAGAACTTAATTCATTTGTTATAGATCCTTTTCCCACCCCTTTCACTGAAAATTTCCTTGAGGTAGTTGTGAGGCACAAGATATATTCTTTTACAGATGCATTTTCATTTTATCACTAGGTGCGCATCACGAAGGAAGATCAGGAAAAGATAAATTTCACCATTGAATGGGGAAGTTTTCCAGATACATTTATGCCCTTTGGTTTGAATGATGCACTACTAGTGTTCTCGCGCATTATTGTGCATGATTTTTAAAACTTTATTCATAAATTCTTGTAGGTGTATCTAGATGATTGGAAAGTATATGGCCTGGTCAAGGATCATTGTGATAATATAAGGCTCATGTTTGAGAGGTGTAGGCAGTTTTATTAGGAGATATTTTTCAGTGTTAAAATTTCCCTAAAATTCCCTAAACCATTTCAATGTTGTAGATCCTTCAGAGATCTTTCCGACGACTATAAGAACGTGAAAAAGACACTCTGAGCTCAAGATATGTCCAGTCAAAGTTTGGTCAACCAAAAGGTCAACGTGGGTCAACAGTCCAAGGTGACGTGTACGTGTGCACAATTGGCCAAGTGGCTTAGTCAGCATCAGGCAAGTGGCAAAAGGAGAAAAATTCCAGCATCGAATTTCATATTACTTTGTAATTATTTTCCATGCATTATGCCTCAAACCACGCATATATATATCTCTCTGTGTGTGTTCAAACATTAGTATAACCACCTTACCCACATAATCTTCCAAACCCCCATATCTATTTGCCAAGTCCATGTGGTGGAAGGAGATGAAGCGGTGGTAGGGGGCATGCAAATGCTATGCGTGGAGATCCACGTGAGAAGGAAGGGGGCTAGTTAGCTCGAGTTGTCCTTTGACCACTTTAAAACATGCGTGAAATGAAATGAAATGAAATATTTTAATGACGTCCATGAGACTAAAGATTTTATGGCACCACAAAACCGAGATTTTTAATCGATTTCAGACTCCTTTCAATATCTACTCTCCACTTTGAATCTTGAGAATGAAACCCGTGGTCGCTTGAAGCTTTGTTCCTTCGAAGAGTTCCTCTAGTCCGTTCACCATCAGGTTGTTTTCATACTGGATACGAATATCATCGTATGTCGAACACTCCATGATGAAATGCCATTCTATCTCAATGACCCCTTTGTTGCAGAAAAGACAAATTCTTCTTTCCCGAGTCCTCCGTTGGAATATTCCATCTCGCGATTTTGCAATGAAGATGATGCGATCCGGTCCTTAATTATGCCACTAGAATCCTTGCTTTACCCTTGATAGTTGCCCCTAGATAAGATTTTTCATCATGTTCCCCAGTGGGATTGAATTCTCTGATATAATGTGCTTTCTTTCGACCAATCTGTCCCATCCACATGGCAATCCTGAACTTTTCTATCACATAATTTTTTATTTCCTTGTTGTTAGGACACTCTTGCAAGTTGATGTCCCATTTGTTCATCCATTTATTATTTTGTTTCATCCAGGTTTTCTTTCTGTGCTCCAGAGTATCATCCACAACCATTTTGGGCCAGCGAAGATTGTCCATGCTTTCAACTTTTTTCAAATAGCTTATCATCCGAGATATTGCCAAAGCTTCCAACGAGGAAGTACCCGCTTCAGCCAATAGGATCTCATAAGGAACAGATTGATTTGACTTTGAGAGTGCTTGTGATTAGATGTTTCTGGATTCTTTCTATTTGTCTCCACCCATGATTTGACATGCTACTTCCCCAAACCTCGTAGCCATAGAGAACAACCAGAGTGACCAACAATCCAAAAAGGGTTTTCTTAGTTTTCCAGTCCCAAAGTTCAGCTTTCCTACACCTATTTTGAAGTAGGTAAGATGCTTTCCAACCTCCTGTATCCTTTTTGCTTTACAAGTCTCCCAACTAAGCTTGTGGTGAAATTCAATCCCAAGATATTTGTATTCAATGACTATTTCCAAAGGGCTCCCCTCAAAAAGAAAGTTAATTTGTCTCTCTTTCCTTTTTAAGGAGAAAATCATGATTTTTGTTTTGCTAGTGTTCACTTGCATCCCAACTTCTTGGCAGAAGAGTTCTAGGGATTTTAGTTGTTCCCTCAATCCTTGGGCTGTTTTTGAAATTAGGATAAGATCGTCAGCATATAGGAGTAACTTCACCACGTAACTTGCTAACTGTATACCTCCTCCCTCGGATTTATTTAACCATTCTTCAAGCTTGTCAATGTATAGACCAAATAAGGTGGGAGAAAGAGGGCACCCTTGCTTGACACCAATGTCACTGCCGAAACATTCGAGACATACCTTCTCTGGTTCTAATTTTAGCTCTGACCTACTCATACATCTATGAACTGCTGCTCTAAACTCATCTGGAATCCCAAGTTCCTCCATCCTGTTCCAAAGTTTGTCTCTGGGTACTATGTCGAAAGCTTTCTTGAAATCAACAAAACAACAAAAAGCTTCTTCTCCTTGGGTGTCCCAAACCTTTTCAATCAAATGTCTAAGAGTGATGTAATGATCAATTGTTGAGTGTTTAGGTCGAAATCCTGCTTGCCCTTTTTCTCTTTTACCCTCTCTTTCAGCCCAACTGTGTGATTCTTTGTTCTATCATGCCTCCAAAAAGTTTACCAAGAAGAGGATTGATCATAATGGTGCGATAATTAGACGGGTTATTAATGTCACCACTTTTAAATAAAGGAATAACAATGCTAGTCATCCACTGTCAGAAAGCCATTCTGATTGACATTATTGAATATTTTTTTGATGTGTGGTGTGAGGACCTCAGCCCACCACTTTATAAATTCATCCTGTAGACCATCGATGTCTTGTGCTTTACCACTTGCTAGCTTCTTTATGCCCTGCTTGATATCTTCAAAAAAAACTCAATCAAAGTCTCGATTATGGGAGGAATATCTTGTTTTTGGGAACGCTCATATAGAGTCCTTGCATATTCTAACCAATGAGCACCTATGATATTATTTTCTATGTATATTTTTGTGTGAAAAGGGCTTAATAAAGCCTAAAAAAATATCCTCTCCCCAAATTTGGGATTAAAACCATACAAAGCACCTCATATGGGGGGATTCAAACCCAACACCTCTACCAAAAATACAAGCGGCCTTACCAACCCACCACCCTCTTGTAAGTGGTATAAATTAAGCTCACTTGTATTTGTAAAAACAAGTGCTAGGTCTGTGTCAAGGGAATAAGGAGGTAGTTTTGGAAAAGTGCAGTTTTGGGGCACTTCTGCTCACTTCCAGATCTCGAGTTATATATGAAAGTTGCTCAGAATTTCAAGATGATTGTGATGATGTGATAATTTATTCAATTTGGATCATTTTTACATATTTATTTTCTATTAAAGTCACACGAAGGCGTAGAACCAAAGGGAGACAACTTGCAAGTGGATCAGGAAGGTGAAGGACATAGGCTGAGCTCCATTAACATCCTTCAAAGGTCTGAAATACATTTTTTCAGGTTTTTGATTCATTATTGGTTAATTTAAAGGTTATTGTATTTACATTTTTAACATTATTAATGGATCGGTTCACCACGAACCCGGGGACGTAGGAATTTCGAACCCCGTAAACAATCTAATGTTGTGTTCTATTTTTTTATTTTTAGTTTTCTGATAATTGCAAGTAATTTAAATTCCAAAAATGAATGTGGATGTAACTATAATCATAATTGATAAAATTGGAAAAATCAATTAAATCTGAAACAATGATTTTTGGGGCTTCGATCAAACAATCAAATTTTGAGTAAAATTGCAAACTTAATTTTCAGTTTGAAATCAGTCCTAAATCAAAATTTGATCAATTTTTGGAGTATAAAAGACTTCAATTTGATTAAAAATTAACAATCCTTGAAAACATTTAAAAGTGGAAAAAATAAAACACTCGTTTTGGATCGCAATCGAACATCTCTCTCAACATTAAGAAGTGCATCTTTACAACACCTTTTGGCACTTTACTTAGGCATATAATTTGCAAGGAAGGATTATTGGTAGACCCAACCAAGATAGTTGTGATCTTGGGTTTGGAAGAACCTAACAATCGAGTGAGGTGCATGGATTTCGGGACATACTAGTTATTACAGGAAATTCATTAAGTATATGCAAATATTTCCACGCCCTTAGAAGAATTGTTGAAGGTGAAAGGAAAATTCTATTGGGGTGACGCAAAATAGTAGGCATTTGAAAAACTAAAGGAAAGGCTGACTACTACACCTATTTTGCATTTTCCTTCATGGGATAAACCCTTTCATGTTCATGTTGATGCCTTTGGCATGGAAATTGGTGCAGTGTTGGCATAACCAGGATAAGGAATTTTGGATCATCTCATTTTCCTTCCAAGCAACAAGTTGACACCCACGGATCATAATTATACAACCATTGATCACGAGGATTTTTATATGATCTACGTGTTGCACAAGATCGACAGGTTTGTTTTCTCAACATCATATGGTTCTCAAGTACTTGGTCAAAAATCCTATTTTGTAAGGGCGCATACGCAAATGGATACTGTTATTTCAAGAATTCGACTTCACATTTGTTGTCAAGCTAGGAAAGAGTAATTCAGGGCTTGATAATTTACCAAGGATCAATTTTGGTGAGGACACCAGAGTATAGAGAACATTATGCCAAATGCACATATTTTCAAGTTAAACCATGTACCCACTTAATTGGAAAATATTGCGGTATTTTTGCACATTGGGTAGGCACCTGAAGGAATAAATACCTTGGAGAGGAAGCAGCTTGCAATATGTGTGGCACCTTATCAGTTGATTGGTGGATATTTTACAAGCTGGTCTATGATGATGTTTTGTGTCGTTGTGTTCTGGATCATGAGCACGAGGATATTTTATAAGAAGCTCATGGTGGTATAGTAGTGTTGAGTTATGGAGCTTAATTGCTTCACATTAGCATGATTTTGTAAACTTGCAGGATTACACAGTAAATGGCATCATTTGACAAACTGGCATTGGTCACCTGGGAATGGTATCGGTTAGTGTAACTAGGAACCAATATTGGTTGGGGTAACCGGTATCGGTTACCTATGCGGGTTTGTTTTTGTTTTAACTCATGGATTTAAATATATCTTTTGATTTAAAGATGATTTAAAGATTATAAAAGCATAGCTGAGGTGCCCTAATTTTATATATGTATAAAGGCATGAGAATTAGGGTTTATAAGGTGGTGAATTGCAATTTTTGCATGTGAGTTTCCTTGGTGAGAAAGAAAGAGTAGCTGAGAGGAGAAAGCATTGTACATCCTGTGAGGTGTTGGAAGACTGAATATATTTATTGTATTTCCTCTGAAAATAACTAAATAATAATAATGGCCATTTATTGGTGGATGTAGCCTACAGTGGTTGAAACATGTTAAATCTAGTGTTATTTTTCTCTTGTTTATTTTATCTTCTGGTTATGTTCTGTGTTTATTGCTTGTATGATTTATCTAATTTTGGATATGTATAACACTATGTTATATGGTTTAACCCCAACAATTGGTATCAGAACTTTGTTTGAGGGTTTTTGTGTTGATAGGAATTACTCATAAAGGGTTTTCTAATTGAGTGGGAGCTACAACAATGGCGAGAAGATAATAATTACATAGTGGAGAAATTTAACGGCCGTAATTATCAACTGTGGAAGATGCAGGTGGAAGATTATCTGTATCAGAAGGATCTATATTTACCATTGGATGAGAATGCATAACCTAGTTTGATGACTGATGAAGAATGGAAGGTTCTTGACAGAAAGGCTATGGGATCTATAAGATTGAGCTTGGCAACATTGGTAGCTTCAATTTTATAGATGCAAAAACCACGATAGAGTTGATGAAATCTTTAGTAAAAATGTATGAAACTCCTAGTGCTTGTAATAAATTTTATTTGATGAAGAAATTGTTTAATTCTAAGATGCAAGAAGGTGGATCTATATCAAACCATTTGAATGATTTCCGGTCTATTGTAAATCAATTAAAATCAGTTGATATTTCATTTGATGATGAAGTGAAAGAACTTTTATTCTTATGCTCTTTTCCAGATAGTTGGGATAACTTGGTTATGGCTGTTAGTAATACAACGTCTACGCAACTAATTGTTTGAAGTTTGATGATGTGGTTAGTGTAATCCTCAATGAGGAAATACACAGGAAAATTACAGGAGAATCATCATCTAGAAATGATTTGAATATGGAAAGTAGGGGAAGATCAAAGGAGAGATCTTCTAAGAGCAAGAAGAATGGGAAATCAAAGTCAAGGAATGGCAGATCTCGATCCAAACTCAGAGACTTAATTTGCTGGAATTGTGGAAAGAGAGGACACGTAAAGGAGTTTTGGTCCAAGGAAAACAAAGAGAATATACCAGACAAAGGTAAAGAAGAAAACATTGCAAGTGAAAGGGTAATGCAAGATGCCCTTATTCTCTCCTTGGATAATAAAGTAGAATCATGGGTTTTAGATTCTGGAGCTTCTTTCCATGCTACCCTAATAAGGGTTATTTCAGAAATTATGTTCGGTGGTGATTTTGGACATGTCTATTTAGGAGATAATGAACCATGAAATATTACTGGTAGAGGTGATGTTCATCTAAAATTACATAATGGAAATACATGGGTATTGAAATATGTGAGGCATGTGTCAAGCCTCAAGATAAATCTAATTTCTACAGGGAAACTAGGTGAATCTAGATGCATGGTTACACTCATAGCCAATCCTTGGAAAGTTACCAAGAGAGTGATTTTTTTGGCAAGAGGAAATAAGGTAGGAACATTGTATTTGTCTACCTGTGTTATTGATTCCTTTTGTGTGATATCTACTACAGATTTAGATACAAGCATGTGGCATTATCGGTTAGGCCATATGAGTGAAAAAAGAATATAGATCTTACGGGAAAAGGGTAAGTTATCATATTTGAAACATTTAGATCTTGATTTCGTGAGAATTGTATATTTAGAAAGCATAAGAGAGTGAAATTTCTCAAGGTTGGAGCAACAAAGAAGGAGAAAAAATTGGAGCTTGTACACACATATGTGTGGGGACTAGCCAGTAGCTTCTCTTGGAGGATCCCAATATTATGTGACTTTTATTGATGATTCCATAAGAAAGGTATGGGTTTATTTTATTAAACGTAAATATTATATTTTTATACCTTTAAAAGATGGAAATCCCTTGTGGAAAATGAATCAAATTCAAATTTAAACTACCTTAGATCAAACAATGGTGATGAGTACCACAAATGAGGATTTTGATTATTATTGTTCAAGAAATGAAATACGCAGAGAAAGAAAGGTTCCTAGAACACCACGGAATGGTGTTGTAGAAAGAATGAATAGGAAAATCATGGAGTTTGCTTTAGAAGCATAAGGATACATGTTGGGTTGCCTTTATAGTTTTCGGCGAAAGCAGAGATGAGACATGACAGTGTATTTAATCAACCATGGGCCTTCAACAACACTAGATAGTGGAATACTAGAAAAAGCTTGGTCTGGAAAAGAGGTAGATATTTATTTTCTTAAGAGTATTTGACTCAAAAGCTTTTGTGCATGTGGATAATGAAAATAGGAAGAAGTTGGATGCTAAATCTATGAGATATACTTTCGATGGTTATGGCTCTAGTGAATTTGGATTCCATTTTTGGGATTTAGAAGATTCTAAGATTATTAGGAGTCATGACATTGATTGGAATGAAAAGAGAATGTACATGGATCAGGTTTTGGTTCCTAAACATGAAGCAGTTGATGAGTTTGTGAAAGAAACTCAACTCTCATATTTTAAGCAGAGACATTCACACTAATCGGCATTATCACTACCGATGTTGGTAGGAAGGTTCGATTCGAATAGACACCTACAAGAATCGATTTCAAGACACCTAATACCAAAGTGTCGGTGAGACAACTACGGTCGGAAGAAAGACACAGTAATTATGATCAATTATAGAACCATGATCGGTTGAGGGTAACCGGCTTGATCCACTATCTGAGATTGATATGAATGTGTAACAGAGCAGAAAGATCCCTGACACACCTAGATCTTAGTGAGAAGGTCACAAAGGGTATGTAGACCTATAAAAAATTTACTCCTTTGTTATCTTATTTATTATTGACTGATAATGATGAGCTCGAGTGTTTTGAATAAGCAATGTAGCAGGATACCCACGTGGTATGGGAGCATGGCATGGATGAGGAGGTGAAATCCTTGGAACATAATCAGACATGGGATTTGGTTAAATTACTAGCATGTAAAAGATCACTATAGAATAAATGGGTTTACAAGATCAAGGAGGAATATGGTGGCAAGAAAAGATACAAGGCAAGGCTTGTAGTAAAAGGATTTGCAAAGAAAGTAGGTATTGAATTTGGTGAGATTTTTTCTCCTATAGTTAAGATGAATTTTATACGTATTATTCTAAGTTTGGTTGCAGTGGAAGATTTACATTTATGACAACTTGATGTTAAGATGAATTTCCTTCATGGTGATTTAGAGGAAGAGATTTACATCTAGCGGCCACTTGGTTACGAAGTCAAGGGTAAGGAGAAACTTGTGTGTAGGTTGAAAAAGATCTTATATGGGGTCAAGGAAGCTCCAAGGAAATGGTATTTGAGGTTTGACAGTTTTATGCATGAGCATGGGTATATAAGATGTGAATCGGACCATTGTGTTTATTTCAAGAAGCTTGAAAATGGGAGTTATATTAGTTTGTTATTGTATGTGGATGATATGCTTATTTCAGGATCTAATATGAAGGACATTGGTGAGCTTAAAGAAAAGTTAGCTCACACATTTGTAATGAAGGATTTGGGAGCAGCAAATAAAATCCTTGAGATGCGAATTCATAGAGACAGGAAGAATAGGAAAGTGTATTTTTAAGAAGAGAATTATAGCAATAAGGTGTTGGAAAGGTTTAATATACATAATTAAAAACTTGTTAGTAAACCTATGGTTGGACACTTCAAATTGAGAAAATATCGGTGTCCTACTTCACATGAGGATGTCGAGTACATGGAGCGAGTTCCATATGCTTCATCAGTTGGAAGTATCATGTATGCTATGGTTTATACCAGACAAGACATTGTACATGTAGTGGGAATTGTGAGCGGTTTATGGCCAATCCGGGTAAAGAACATTAAAAAGTAGTCCAATGGATTCTCGGGTATTTGAGAGGGACATCCGATATGTAATTATTCAATGGAGGGTCGATACTTCTTTATATGGCTATGTTTATTTAGATATGGCTGGAGATTTGGATGGCAGGAGGAGTACCACTTGATATATTTTCACATAAGGTGGGATGGAAATTACCTAGATTTCTAGATTGGAGAAGGTTATAGCTTTGTCTACTATAAAGAAATAATATGTTATAGCTACGAATCTAGCAAGGAGATGATGTGGATGAGCATGTTTGTGTAGGAGTTGGGAAAGGACGAATAGGATTGCGGTTATACGGTGATAATCAAAGTGCGATTCATCTCGGAAAATAACTCGAGTGTTTCATTCAAGGACGAAACACATTCAATAGAGATATCACTTCATATGAAAGGTGTTGGAGGATGGGTAGCTGAAACTAGAGAAAATTCATATGAAGGAGAACCATGTAGATATGCTAATGAATCCATTGTGAAAGGATAAGTTGGAGCTTCACTCCACTTCGTTGTTCTTGAGTTTGAGACTTGAAGAGGAAGAAATGGGATAAGGAAAAGGATCCAATGATGGAGTTATATGGTACAATAAAACAATTTATCTCCAAGTGGGAGATTGTTGAGTTTTGGAGCTTAATTACTTCACATTAGCATGCTTTTGTAAACTTGCAAGATTACACAAAGAAACAAGGTCGGTTGATGAATTGGTGTTGTTCACCTAGAATTTGTATATCGGTTGGGTAACCGATTTCGATTACCTATGCGGGTTTGTTTTTGTTTTAACTCATATATTTAAATATATATTTTTATTTAAAGATTATTTAAATATTGTAAAATCATATTTGAGGTTCCCTACACTTATATATGTATAAAGGTATGAGAATTAGGGTTTAGAAGGTGGTAAATTTCAATTTTTTCATGTGATTTTCCTCGGTGAGCAAGAAAGAGTAGTTGAGAGGGAAAAACATTGTACATCATGTGAGGTGTTGGAAGACTGGAGATCTTCATTTTGTTTCCTTTGAAAATCAGTGAATAATAATATTGGTCATTTATTGGTGCATGTATCCCACACTGGGTGAACCATGTTAAATGCGGTGTTATCTTTTTCTTGTTTATTTTATCTTCTCGGTTATGTTCCGTGTTTATTGCTTGTATGCTTTATCTAATTTATCTGTACAAAATTGTTATATGGTTTAACTCCAAAAAGTAGGAGGGAGCTATGTTGGTGATAATACAACACACAAAATTCTAATGGTTTTACTTTGGTGGGAGACGTGTACAAGGAAACTAAGGAATATGTCAAGGCATATGATCATTTTCAGTGCCTTGGGAAGCCTAGGAGTAGAGATGAGATGTCATTGTGGCCTATTACAAGCGTTGATCCTGTTGAGAAGTTTGATATTGAATTTTTAGGTCCTATTTCACTACCCACATGTAGGAATGACATGCATTATATTATTACTTGTATAGACTATCTTACGAGGTGGGAAGAAGTAGCACCTACAAAGGATTGTATTGCAGCTACAACAACAAGATTTTTATGGGAAAACATTATTTGCAAGTATGGATTTCCATTAATCTTGAAAAGTGATAGAGGAACTGATTTCCTTAATGAGACAATCATAATTCTATTAGAATATTTTACGGTGGCACACCATAATATTACTCCTTATCACACATAGGATAATGGTATAGCAAAATATTTCAACAATATCTTGGGACAGACATTGAAAAAAATATGTGATGTTGGAAGAAAAGATTGGGATGATAAAGTATCATATGTACTTTGGGTATATAGGACCACTTATAAGAGGTTGAATAAGGCCACACCTTTTCAGTTGGTGTTTAGCGCAGAGGTTGTATTGCTTTTTGAATTCATGTTACCATCCCTAGGTATTACGTGCATAGGTGGACTTGTTGATGAACAAGATGTGGAAGAGCGCATTGAAAAAATGATAGAGTTAGATGAGATGTGTGCCATTGAGTGTTAGAGCTAGAAGGCTGAGAATGCAAGACATAAAGCATGGTGTAATGCTCAAAAAAATTACACACAAAATACCGAGATAATTTTTTTTTTCTTACATTGATGAATACATGACACCACATAGGAACAATTTGGGTAATTTAACATCACATAAGACATTTATACCAACATGGATCCACATGTATCACAAGGTGAGAAGTGATTGGATTCACAAGGGAATATGACACACATAACCAAGCCTACCTAAGAGGATTACATAGGGGAGAGGTCATCATTGCAACTACCCCTTATCCCTCTAAGAAGGGATCTTGGCTAGCCTTTGGTTCCTCCAAAGAAACACACACTTCTCCCTTATTCCTCCCTTCACTAGCTACACCTTATTCCTCCAATAAATAATAATGAAAGCCTCACCCCAATAATAAGACCACAAAACCACATGATACACATGATGCAAATCATAACTACACTTCCCATGACAAGGGAAAAACAAAAATCACATTTCTGAAAATGACGAAACACAACAACAATCCAACCACATTACAAACTTATAAATAGGGTTTTCCCATGAAATGATACTTTTATGATTACATGTATTACAATCATGTTTTAAACTTTAACTTAAGGTTGAGAAAGGCTCATAATATGTGAATCATACATTCCTTTTATTTTCTAGACTAAAACTCTTTTACATTGTTTAACATTTAACTTAAGGTGTTTTTCATTTAATCTAGATCATATACATTATTACAATTACTTGTTTAACTTGTTTGTTAATAGGGTATTTATTTACACACAAGGCTATTTACATACACACAAGGCTACTAGGTCTCATCTATAGGATTCATTCTTAAAGGAATGCATCTTGATCTTATATCATACCTTCGTAACACAATGAGACAAGTGTAAAACCAAAGGAGGTGAAGTTCGCAGTTTTTTTTTTTTTTTTAAGGATTTAGGGTCACGTTTCTTTCATTCATTTATAAATTATTAATTTATTTAGTACACATTATGTATTATATGACATGGGTTTCTTTATTCATGACAAGAAGGTTTACTCACATTATAAGGAAGGTCAAGTTTCACTTTTCCATGGGACCACATCTCATGATTACACTTCCAAGGCCAAGTGTTAATTACAATTTTATTACAGTTATGTTCTAATAATTAGTTTAAGAATATGAAGGCACTCATTAAGACAACATACATCACTTTTTTTTTTTCCAAAGTAACTTCATTAGTAGTGTTTTGTATTCAACTTAAAGGGTTTGCTTGGTGAGGTTCATATGCCTTTAGCAATTGATTGTGTAACCCATTTATTAATAGGGACATTTGTATCCTCATGAGACTACTAGTCCTTGTCTTGGGGATTTGTCTCTAAGAACATGATTACATAGTTTCACATCATACATTCATTACACAATAGGACAAGTGGGAGAGAAAGAGGGAGTAGTCCATCGTTTAAAGGGTTAAGATTCACATTAGATTTTACACAATGTGGATCTCGTTTCTCACCACAAGATGGTTTAAACATGTTATATGAACGATCTAAATTTCACCTTTCTCCAAGCACATCATCTTATGGTTACATTTTCACAACTAATCATAAATTAAAATGTTGTTAAGTTTCACAATTAACTCTTAGTATTGTACCATAGAACCCAAACAATAATAGAAATTGGGTATCGAGTTCATTTATAATCCCAACTCCTAAAGGTGACTTTCAAGAGTAGTTGGTGATCTTTTCCACCTAACACCCTTCACTCTACATGTGTGTCAGCTAAGGGGATTTTATATTATGTTAAAGGTTGGTTTCCCATGGATTACTACCTTAAGAGAACACATTCTCCTTACTACACACACAACTACCAAACCTAGGAGGGAACCACATACTCAAGACAAATTTTAACCAGATCATTCCTAACTGTCAGGGTTCAAAAAAATGTCACTAAGCATATAGGCTATGATGAAAATATCAAAATTGGACTCTTATTTCCTTAAGCTATAAGTTTTATTTGAGTCTAATGATTTAGGTTTACCCTAAGGTTTTAGTTTTCGAAGATATGCAGAATCACACAAGAAGGGTAGTTATGCAAGAGTTGTATACCAGAGTTGATTGTTCTATTTATATTTCCTTTTTATGTTATCAAGGAAAATAACACGACACACCAAAGATTTAATCATCAATTTAACACTGACAAAACACTATAAGATGTCAAACTCAATTACATTTAACATATATATCCAACTTTTATAATACATAATTTGAATCAAAGTGACACCATGGTCATATGTACATTTCCCCAAACACCCTTAACACTAGCAACTCATACATATTACAAAATTTCAATAATAAACCTTTCAATATATCATAAAAGGTTAATTTTGTCTCTACAATTTCATTGTTATAAATAACATGCAAAAATGATATTTTAGTGACACTTCACTTCCTCCATGTCTCGGTACCTACAACCACCACATGGTCAACAAAATGTTGGCATGACACCCACCTAAATCTAGCATAATTAACATTATTAGTTTTTCATTTTCATAATCAAAATAATTCACACACAACTAGAGAGGGTTAGATATATTTATAATCATTTCATTGTACTTCTTTTTTTTTTAACTACAGGTTGAGAGTGAAAGAGGTAGAAAAGAGAGAGAGTAGAGAGAAACACTATTTTTCAAAATTCAAATTTCACACAATAAGCCACAAGCTAGAGTTTTATACAATTATTTATAAGTGTCAGGAATTTTTCACAGATTGTTTTCTAACTTGATTAGGGTCCTATGGTCTCCTTTTAAAATTTTCCTACTAGTTACAAAATGTCCAATTTTGGCTCAAAGGTTAAGAAACTGCGTTTAAAAACTATCTTTCGATAAGAAAAAGCGTGATGGATAAATTCCTACGTGTCCTCCTATATACAAAAATTCACAGGAACTAACAAAATTGACAACCGGTGAACGGTTTATAAATGGCAACTATTTTTCTCGGGGCCATCGGTGAAATTGGCCTAGTTGTAAAAATAACCAATTTTAACTCGAGAGCTAGGAACTCACGACCAAAAACTAATTTTTATGGAAGAATGCTCAACATGAAATTTCCTACATGTTCTCCTATATATGGATAATTCACCGAAGTTGACAGAACGAGATCTGGAAAATGGATTACAAATAGCAACGGATTTTTGAATCCACCGATCATAATTAGTCAAGTTTTACCTAGTCAAACAAAGAATCGGAGGCCTACAAAACCCCTTTCCCAAACTAGCTAGAAATGTGTTTTCCCCAAAATAAAGGTTGTAAGAAATTTTCTAGTAGAAATACTAGAGGTTTGCGAAGGCGGAAAAGCGTTCCTTCACTCAGGGTCCAAACGGTGAGACGAAATGAAAACTAACTTTTCACTTTTAACAGCTCCCTAAAACTGCAAAATGGGGTAATATGGCTCCTAGAGGGGCAACAAAGTGAGAAAAATGGATAAACGGAGTTCGATCTAAGGCTTTATGCAAATCCCCACATAACAAAGAATACAAACAAAACTTGACTTTTCCTTTTTGGGGTTCGAAGGGTTGTTTCACGAGTCTCTCGAATATTGCATGGTTTTCTAACTTTGCAAGCTAGACAAAAATGGTTGTTTTAGTTGGCAACTGATCTAACTCTCACCGGTACCATTAGACATGAGTACCTAATTATGATACCCTAAGTTAATAACGTATAAGTTTGTGTTAGAAACCACGATTGATGATCAAAGTGTAAATCGGTTACGTAAATCACAAGGTGGAGTTTTATTATTTTGCACTAAAATTTTGGTTAAAATATTCAAATGTATAATTATCTAAGGGTTTAATATTTCTATTATATTACAAATGAAGAACCAAATATACAAAATTTATAAACCATGAAGGTAAAGGAGACCGTGTCAGAATATGACAAATTGTTCTTAGATGTTCTCATCCTTCCGATCGATTGCTCATGTAAAGCTTAAAGTTGCTTCCCCACATGACTTTCCTACCTTAATTCATTGCATAAAATTTATCACATCATTTACACAAGGTTCCCAAAGGAATTTCAGTAGCACCTCGACCATACACCAATTCCCATCCTTTTATTATGGATTTCTAATCCTTGTTCCCAAGCTCCCCATTTTAGCACAAGCTGGGAGAATACTCACAAATGATACTGAGTTTTGGATTTATGCCTATCAATCCCATTTCTAAAAATAACTTCATTTCTTAATTCACCATGACCATCCTGAGCACAACCAAAGCATATTTGCATTCCACGAGGTCTCATCTCGTTGAGGCATCTCTAAACAACCTCAAGTCTCTTCAAGCACATCATTTGCACATACCTTTATATAACTCGTATTTTTAAGCTGGAATGGGAACCTAACAAGAAGATCCAAACACAAATATCCCAATATATGATCTACTACAATTCCTTCCACACACTTCCATTTCTAGCCCAAAAGCTTCCCATTTTGACAACGGTTGAGCTGATGTTAGCAAGGGTGAAGCTGTTTGGGCTATATTCAAATGAAGGTGGCGATGTTTTGGGAGGATTACCATACTCTAATCCAAAGCTTATATTTTCTTGAGCATGAGGGAAATAATCAAGGGTAGTGTGACTTTGGATTTTCCCCAACCAACACATTTCAAAGAAGTTTCTAAAGCCTTTTTAACAATGCCATTTTAAATGCTTCCTGTAATCCTTGTTTCCCACGTTGACCACAAAAATATAAATCTTCTTGAGGCATAAGTGGGATAGCGAGAAAAAAGGTTCTTCTAATGTCTTAATCCATACAATCAATAACTCAAAATAAAATATAAATAGCAGGAAAATGAAGTGGTAGACATTGGAGAATGTTGTTGAAAAGGTTACATTACACGTAACACAAGTTCTCTAAGGTAGAAAATGAAAATCAATACAACTAGGTGCTACACCCAAATAAAGTGCCTCCTATTCCTCAATCTTTTCCTTCTTCTACATAAAACAATCCAATAGTGAATCAGACCTCTTTTCCTTGCGGGAGCCAAATGAGCCCACTTCGAACATAGATACAAATCTATCTTGGTCAATTCGTGTATAGAAAAACAAGGAAATATTGGGTTTAGATATATCTTCATGTGCAAGACTGATTTAACCCATAAGGTACTAATTTTGGGATGGCTACAACTAGAGCTCCACTAGCAAACTCCCACGTGTCATTTTATTTATTTAATTATGAAAGTGTAGAACTACGACATGATACAGATCATCCAATTCTTTGCTAAATTTACAATCTTAACTTGGGTTTCTATTTGGTAGACATCTATGGGTATGAAATAAAGTTATTGAATTATTGTGAAAGGAAAATGACAGTCTCTACAAGATTTTTGGATGCCCATTCCCAACTCACACTCATGTTAGGTGGACTCAAAACTCACCCATACACCTCCATTAATCTCCACTTTCCCGCCATAACTTCTCTCAAAGAAACTTACCACCGCCACTTTGAGTACACTGACCATGAGTTCAAACAAAATAATATATGTGTGTGTGTGTGTATTCTTTTTTGGTTTATTATTTATTTTTTTAATTTATTTATCTAACTTAAATATTTATAATAACAATTGTTGAAAATTCCCTCCGATAAAGGAGAGGGGGAGAAAAATTGAGGCATTACATATGACATGTTATTCACATTAAGAAAAGATGTTTGAGGTTGGAAAGATGGTCCTTATCTATGACTCCAAGTTTGCATGCCACCCGAGAAGATCAAAGGTGCATTGGTTGGGACCTTTTATAGTAACTTAGATACTTGAATCGAGTGCATGTCAATTGCGGGTGTTGGATGGCACTATGTTGCTCGGTTACTTTAATGGGAATAGCTAGAAGCCATACTAAAATTAAGTCTTCTTGGTGTTTATCATAAGGCAATATTGCCATTTAGATTGGATTTCCCTTTTATGTGTTTTCTTTCAATCGTTGTTATGGTTTTTCAATTAAGTTATTTTTTTGTGGTACTAAGTATGCTTATGCACAGGAAGTTGATTACTATCTATTGATTTCATGCACAAAATACGACACATAATTTTAGCGTGGGGTGAACCAGGTGTAAGTGTATGGAAAGGATACCTTGTTGATTCTTACAGAAATTTGAAGAGGATAAGAGATATGCATGCATTGATATGGTGTTCTAGTTATCGATTGCGAGTATGCAAAGAGGAAAAAGGTGCCATGAGAAATGAGGAGGATGGTGAGAATAAGGAATTTTCTCGGATAAAGACCACATGTGAGAAAAGGATCACATAGTATAATGTGAGGTAAGCAACAGCATAATGGACTACTTGGTATGAGGCGCAGAGGATTATGTAATTCAGTGCATGGAGGAGTGAGTAAGGAGGTTTCTGGATAAGATGTATTAGGTGCGCATAAGGTTACGAATGGGGCGTGGAAGAAAGTAATGCAAAGTATGGAATAAGTGTAGTTAAAGCAAGAGTACAATGGTAGGTAAGGAGCAATTAATAAGAAAATATTAGAAAAATCTATAAAAGGGGTACATGTAATTTCATTCTTACCTTGTATGTTTGAGTTTTTGAGCCTTGGAGAGAAAACAAGCATAAGTGCGAGTGCAGAAGTGAAGAACAATGAACTAGTGTAAAATTTGGTCATGGCCATAGTGGAGCTCCTTGATTAAAGTGTTTGAACAAGTGGAAGGTGTGTGAAGTGTTAGGTTCGAGGAGTTAGGGTTTGAGAAGAAGAAATTATAGCTAGGGCCGGGGAAAATTTTAAGACCCCAATAAAAAATCATACAAATTCATAGGTGAATTTGGGAAAATTGACTTTTGCAGGTAATGGTGAATCAAAGAAAATTGAATTTTGTGTAAATATGTTGTCATCCAAGGTAGCATTTTTATGTTATCGGTCATTTGTTGCAAATCAACAAAGACTTCCCACAGATGTTGATCGGACTTTTAGTTTGACATCTTGGACATCCAGTGTGATTGTACAACATTGAATCATTTCCCCAAGTGTGGGACTTGTAAAATGGGAAAGGAATCTCCATATTAGAGGTTGGTTCCTCAACTCCTCTGATCAAATATGTCACTTGCAAGTTGTAGAGGTTTGAATTCCTAGTTCTACTCTAAATTCCAAGGGGACAAAGATAGGGAATGCAAGAAAACAAAGCTAATGCTAATGAATTGATGCACCAAAGGAGTTGCGAAACACGATACTACAATACATACACAATCCATAAGAGAACACAGCACAAAGCATGCACAAATTGCTCAAAATGTAATGAAAGATCAGGAAAACAATGATAGATATATGAAAGGATTGAGGGATTTTAATCACAGAACATATATTAACATTTCAGATCCAATACAATGCATTACAGTGATCAAGAGGAAAAAAGGGGTGTTGTATTACATGGAAAGGTAAAAATTTCACAAATTCTACCAAAGAGGAAGAAAAAGGAAAGTTGCAGAGCTGAAAAAGTGTCTCCTGCAAAAATGAACCCACTCTGGCTTTTACAGTGCAAGCCACGACCCCAGGAGAGAGAAATGCGGGAAAATGTGGGGAAGATTCAACCATTGACCAAAACATAATAAAAACAGCATGGGCATCCTTACAGGCCCATCCCCTAACATTTTTAGCCATCTTTGCAGAGAGAATATGAGTCATTCTTCATTAAAAGCGGTGGTTGAAACGTCATTTACATCCATGACCACGTGCGAGGTATTTTTGATTTTATCTCTCCAAACTCCATCAAAATAAAAAATGACCCCATAATCTTGTAGATAATTTCACCAGCTTTCCATTGATATAAATAACGTGAAAAACCAAGCTCTTGATTGAAAGATATGGCCATTTGAAGTTTTAGGGCAAAACAGGGCCAAATCGGATTGGCGGGCGAAAATTTGAAAAAAAAAAAATTCACCTTTTGGTCATTTGGAAAATTTTCCAAAAATCCCCACGCTCCACCACTTCGGGAGCCACGTGGCATGTTTTGATTAGGCACGAGGCCTATCCTACTTCATTTTCCTTTGTTTTTCCCTTTGGAAAATTTTCCAAAATTTCCCACCCGGCCGATGAGTTGAGGACACGTGTCACGTGTTGATTGGGTGCGACCTTTCCTTCCTAACTTTTCCACGGGCTTGACTAATATTTTGAAGCCATTGGACACATGGTAAAACCCCATTGGATGCGGGCTTGCCCCTTCAAATTTTCCTTGTGGGATTTTCTTGAGATTTTCCACCACCTGACACATGGCACAATCCCATTGGCTCGCGCGGGGAGGTATTTTCCCTCTGAAATTTACTTCCTTTTTGCTTGGGAAAATTTTCCAAATTCTCCCCGCCTTCCGCTGGCCAGTACACATGGCGTGTGTTCTTGAACGGGGCACGGTGAACATTTTTCCTTTTCATTTTAGCTTTTGGGAAAAGATCCCAATCTCCTCCCACGCTCCGCCGCTTTGACCTTCGGGACACGTGGCATCACATTATTGGTTGGTGGGGGTAGCGGGCCAAAACTTCCTTTTGAAATTTGGTGAAAACACTTTGCCAAAATTCTAACTTCCCCTCCACCCCCCGCTTTTCCATGCTCCAGGTGACACGTGGCACAATATAATTGGGTGCGGGCCTTTTTCATTAAAATTTTCCCTATGCCAACACTTAGTCATTTTTCAATTTTTCCCCATGGACATGTGGTGCCATTTTATTCGCCGGCGGGCCTACGGGGAAAATCTTCCCTTTTGAAATTTCACCAAACACTTGGTAAAAACCAAGTTTTCCTCTGACCTCTGCCACTTCCTTGGACATGTGGCGGCATCTCATTGGCCGTGGGCCTTCCAGGGGAAAATTTCCCTCAAAAACTCCGCCAAGCCATAACTTCAAAAATACATGGAGTTAGGAGGAAAACTTTACCTTTACTCGGAAAGCCGAGAAAGAGCTCTACCCAATGGTGCCATTTCCAGAAAGTTTTGAGTGCCTAAAAATAAAAATTATGACTGAGGCACAAGAGAGGGAAGAATGAAAGGAGTTAGCCACAAAATGAGCGGGGGCACATTTTGGATAACAATTTTGGTGACTCAGAGGGGTCATCTGCCTGCTGGATGAAGTTACCAGTTTCCTGAAGCAATCCATTGGGCATGGAGTCATCAAATTCTTTGTTTGATACCCCAACTGACTAGAACACTACAAGGAGGAAGATGGAATATCATCTGATGGAGCAAGGCCTGCAAACACATTCCTAGGAACAGCAAGCTTGTGCCAAAGCACTTAGGGAAAACAAAACTAAACTACAACAAAACAATGTGCACAAGCACTTAGAGGAATGGAAACCTAAGCTAATATGTACAAGGTGGAGAGTTCCTTTCAATAGCAATGCTTTAGATGGATTCCATTGGTGGAATATGTAGTTCTTCGCCATCCATGAAGACAATTGGAAAGTATTTACTGTCCTTGCACCTTGTGACCATGTATGGGCCACTCCAAATGGCATCAAATTTTGAATGCCTTCCCGGTTTTTCTCTATCTGCATCCCATTTTAACACTAGATCTCCAACTTGGAAGGATCTATTCTTGGCCTTTCTATCAAAGGTCTTCTTTATCAAAGTTTGATCCTTCTCCATTGTTTGGGATGCTTGATTTCTTATTTCTTAGAGCTCCATCAATTTTGCATATCTGACTTCCATGGGCTCAAACTCCAACAACTCCAACTATTTCATGAGTTCCAATGTTGGCAACTCAAGTGACATGGGAAAAATTGCCTCTCTTCCATAAACAAGCTTAAATGGAGAGTTACCTGTAGATCTCTTGGGAGTTATCCTATCAACCCATAAGGCTGATTTCAACTTAGTATGCCAAGACCTCTGATTTTCATCAAGATTCCTCCTAATGATCCTCAACAAGTTCTTATTTGTAGATTCAGCCTGGCCATTACCCTGAGGGTAATAGTTTGATGAAGTACTTAGGTAGATCCCATTCTTGACAGCCCATTCAGTCACCTTGGACCCAATGAATGCCAATGCATTATCTGATATTATTGTAGTAGGTACACCAAATTTGGTTGCTATTCCCTCGTAGAAGTCTAGGATGCTAGATTCGTTTACTTCCTTGAGTCCTACTACTTGATCCATTTGGTGAAATAATGCGGTTGTTTAAAATCCATTTGTGCCTTTGGCTTGAATTGGGATTAATGACTCCAATGAAGTCTAAAGCCCATTGCATGAATGGCTGGTCAACTGAAATTGGATGCAATGGAAGGGCAGCTAGCCTCTCTTTACCTATGAAGAATGCATAATTCTTGCACCTCTTGATCCATACATAACAATCATTGAAAATCTTGGGCCAATAATAGCCAGCCCTCATGATCTTTAGAGCTGTCACTCTTGGTGCAAAATGACCACCAGATGGTCCACCATGGAACTCTTCCAACACCCTATGAATCTGATTTGTACCAATGCATCTCAACAGTACTCCATTCACATCCCTTTTGAACAAAACACCATCAACAAGGGCATATGGGACAGCCTGCAATCTAAAGTGTCGTCTTTTGGTCTTGTTCATCTCTGAGGGCGTAGACTGTGTGCTTAGGAAGTGCATTATGTCTTGGGTCCAGCAAGGAATGGGAACACCATTATTTTCCTCTTGAGTGCTTCCTTGCTCATGGTTGTCTTACAACGCCAAAACAACCTCCTTCTCATTGCATGCTTCCTTTTGTTTGCTTAAAATCAGCTGCTCACACAATCCTTTTCCTCTGACCAACTTGGTGAATTTGATCTCTATGTCATACTCCATGACACAAGTAATCCAACCTGCCCTTTTTTCATTCAAGTCTTTGTTGAGGAGGAAGTTCTTAACTCCCGCATGAGAAACCAGCAACTGAACCTTGTTGTTTGAGACCATATGCTTGAATTTCTTCAAGCTCCCGACGATTCTTTAAGAACATGCTTCTCAATGAAAGAATATCTCACCTCATAGTCCTCCAGGCTTTGGGAAGAAAGCAATTGGCTGCTCATCATTGTCTTTGTTCTCTTTGTACCAAAATTGCAGAAATAGTATCATCACCCCCAAATGCATAGAGGATGAAATCCTTGGAGAAATCCGGGTTGATGAGAGTTGGGGCTTGAGAGATGGCTTCTTTGATTGCTTCAAAACTTTCCTTGCCTTCTTTGTCCATTTGAAAGCCATGCTTTTCTTTAACATCTTGGTGATAGGCTTGACAAGGGCTGCAAAATTTGGGACAAACCTCCGAACAAAATTAATTCTCCCCAAGAAACTTTGGAGGGCCTTCTTGTGGCTTGGCAATGGTAGTGTTCTTATGGCTTCAACTCTTTCTAGATCAATTGCTAATCCTTCTTTGGAGACAATGTGGCCAAGGATTTTTCCTTCATGGGCTAGAAAAATACACTTTTTAGGATTCAAGGATACTCCAAATCTTTTGCACCTTTGGAACACTTGTCTCAAATGGAAGAGGTGATCTGCTGCGTTTTTTGAAAAAATAGTGATATCATCAAGATATATCAGCACTATGTTGTTAATCAAATCCTTGAATGCCATGTCCATTGCTCTTTGGAAAGTAGCTCCAGCGTTGGACAACCCAAATGACATTTTCCTGTATGCATAAGTTCCCCATTTGGTTGTAAAGGTTGTCTTGAACTGATCTTCTTCTTTCACCATAATCTGATTGTACCCAAATAGCCATCAAGTAATGAAAACCTCTCGAGCCAGCAACAACTTGTAAAATTTGCTCCATATAAGGAAGTGGATAATGATCCTTAAGAGATGCTCTATTCAAATCTCTGAAGTCAACACACAATCTGATTTCCCCACTCTTCTTTCTAACTGGTACTAAGTTGGCCACCCAACTAGAATGCTTGATAGGAAAAATGATTCTTGATTCTATCAACTTATTCAATTCTTTCCTCATGAGAGGCTCCATGTGTGGATTGACTGGCCTTTGTTTTTTCCTGATGGGTTTAGTACTTGGATCCAATTCAATGGTGTGTTGAGCTAACTCGAGATTGAAACCTTTCAAATCTTCATAGCTCCAAGCAAACACATCAGGGAATTCTTGACAAAGTTGTATGAACTCATACCTTTCTTGTTCAGTTGTCATCTTACCAATTTGGAGTGATTTGCCTTCTTCCACTAAGATGGACACTGAATCTTCTCCCTTGACTTGGATGTTTGCTTTCTCCTTCCTAAACTGATCATTAGGATTGAAAATGGACTCCAAAGTAATAAGTCCCTTGGGTAGTTTGTTGGTTCTCAGTTGTACCACTTGGTCACCATACTGCTGCTCTAACTTTTCTTGATTTTTAGCTAAGAACTCAGCCTCTTCTTGCAAGAAATGGATGATTTGCTGATCATTTTCAAACACTTGCCAACTTACATTGTTGTCCGGCACTAAAGGCCTCACAATCACGTGGATGTTTGGTTGTACCTTATCTTTTTGAATGCTTTCAACAACGTCAAAGGCTGCCCCAACTGCTGCAATCCTGTCAGCAGCTTGGTTCTCTTTTCTAGGAATGGATTTTATGCCAAAACCCTCAAAATCTTCAATGAGGTCCCACACCCTATTTTTGTAGCTCTTGAGTAGATCATTCTTGACATCATGCTGCCCCTTAACTTGGTTGACAATCAACTCACTATCACCAAAGACTTGCAAGTTCTTTATCCCTCTCTTGATTGACCAATGCAATCCTTGTATCAAGGCTTCATATTCAATAGTGTTATTAGAGCATGCAAACTGAAATCTAAAAGCTGAATAATACTTAACTCTTTGTGGGGAAACTAGCAAATCTCCTCCTCATGCACCTTGTATACTCCTTGATCCGTCAAAAAAAAAATATCATACCTCATTGTCATCCTTGTGGTCCGGCTTGGTGATCTTAGGAATAAGCTGATTTTCTTCATGCATGCAATAGACTCCTAACTCATATTCTTCTATTTCTTGATAAGGATCAAAAGCATGTACCTTGTTTGCCCATTCATCAAGAGTTAGATCTGGGATACTTCCAACCTTGGTGTCAGCTTCATCAGTGCTTGGATAATCTTCTTGATCAAATGTTGAACAATTAGTATTGATCTGACTTGGAGTGTAAGGCTCAATGTGAAAGTTTGCAATAGGCTCAGATCTGATTGTGGCTTTAGTTCCATATCTTGTCCTAAACAACATGTGTGACCAATCAGTAGATAAGTAACCTCCAATCTTGGCTGTGAAATCCCTTGACAGACATAGGGCAAAGAGTGGTGGAAGGTCTATTACTGAGACATCTTGCAAAATAACAACATTGGGGTAGGCATGTAAGGTAAGACTCAAGTTTTTTATCACTCCAACTGTTGTTACTGCTGTCCCATCCAATTGCACTACCCCTTTGGATATGACTTGATCTTCGAATTCCCAACCGATCACTATTTGCTTAGGCATTCTTGAACTACTTGCCCCGGAATCAATCATGCAATTGTGTACTATGATTTCCAATGATCAATGAAACATAGAATGGAGGGGCTTAAACACTTTACCTTGCTATCCTCCATGATTCCCCTCGGGTTGGGCAGTATTTTTGAGCACTTTCTCTTGCATTTGGACTTGCTGATTTGAATTTGACCAGTCCTTCATGGCAACTTGTAGCATATCTCTTTGGCACAGGATAGATAGTCATTCCCACATTGATATGTTTACATTTGTATTCTTCATCGATCAATGATGTTGAATGGAGATGAAGCATCTCTATGTTGTCCCCTGGCTTGCACATTCATTCCTTGCACATGGGTAGCAAGCAACTGGCATTTGAGTTGGCCTAGGAGCTGTCTTAGGCAGTCCTTGCGTGTTTGGGACTACACTTTTCTTGCCAACAGTTTGTGGAGTGATAGAAGATTGTGGATTTCTTGGGGCTAATGGCTGTTCTTCACCCAAATTTCTCCTTTTTGACCTTGTGTTGGCTGCAACACTTTGGGGAATTGTTTGATTCATGCCACAAAAATATTCTGCCTTGCCAGTTTACAAATGTGGCATCATTTGGAGCTGATTGTTGTTGGAATGTTTCTTGTTGTTGGTTATTTCCTTGGCTACCTTCACCTTCCACACCAGTAGTTGTCACCATTAATGCTTGATTCAAGGCACCGTTGAAGCACATAGACTAGTTGTGAGGTTCATTGCATGGGAAACACCAATCATACTCTTGAGTTATATTGTTTTGTCTGGCACTAATTCTTTAGAGGCGAGATGTAGCATTGGGATTATAGGGCTGAAATGGTCATTGGCAGGAGGTCTTGCTTGATTTAAATTTGCAGCTGGATTGGGTAGTCTTTGGGGTTGATATGGTTTCCTGTTAGGCTGAGCTTGGGGCTGGAAAGAAGGTCTAAAGCTTTGGGATTGCTTCCTTTTGAGTGTAACTAGCTCATTACCTAAATTTTGTAATTGCTTCATGACTTCTTGAAGCTCATTTGAGGTACTAGAAGATGAAGTAGAAGCTTCACTTGAATTCTGATTTCTAGGAGTGGGAATAGGAGCTAAATTAGGTGTTTGATTAGTGTTTGGGCTCTCTAAACTTGGAAATAATGGCATTGGAGGCCTAGGAGCTAGCTTGCCAGCTTGAATCAAACAATTTTCAGCTCTAATAGCAATGCTATAAGAAATGGGGATAGTTGTGCCTCCCATGGATTGAATTAACATAGAAATATCAGAATTTAAAGCTTTAAGGTAATAAAGGAAAGCACCTTCTTTTTTGGCCTTGACTGCCACTGGAATTCTCTCCTAAGTTCTTTGAAATCTGAAATTAAAATTAGTCACCGCTCATTGGGATCTCTCTTGATGGTTTTCAACTACTTCAAAAGGGACAAGTTATCTCCCTTTTCTACAAACTGCTCATGGAGGGCTATACATAACTAGTTCCAATTTTGGATAGAACTGAGGCAAGACTCTGAACCATTGTAAAGCTTTCCCTTTGAATGAAGATGCCGAGTGGTTTGACAAAGAACTTACATCTCATTGATTTCATGGATTGCACAAATATTAGCAATATCCTTAACATGATCACCGGGAGTATTCGATTCTCTCCAAGTAAAGTATGGAATGTTCTTGATATGCTACAACCGGGATTGGATTTTGTACATTGAGAGCAAGTGGGCTGATGCCAGTGAAATTGACATAGGGGTTGTTTTGTGCCATTCTGATTGGCCTTAAAACCCTTGTTGATTGAATGAAAGGCCTACCAGGTGGAGGAGTTAATAGAGTTCTATTTGGTGGAGATGGAGACCTTTGAATTCTCCTCCCTCTTTGCCTTCTCCTTGGAGATAACTGCAGATACTCAAACAACTCTTCTTCTTCTCCAACTCTTGACCTTGTGGTGATTTTCTCATGAGTTTTCGAGTGCTGTAGCTTTTTCTAAAACCAGCCGATTCTTCTTCCTTGGAGTTGTCAGATGTGCTATTTAGGGCTCTTTAAACAAAAAACTTGCAACAAATGCACATCAATTTTGTTGCAATGAAAGTGAAGACCTCTAAGGTCCCACCGGGCATGCCAAAACTGTTGTTGCAAATCAGCAGCACCCCTGGATGTTGATCAGACTTCTAGTTTGACATCTTGGACATCCAGTGTGATTGCACAACATTGAATCCTTTCCCCAAGTGTGGGACTTGTAAAATGGGAAAGGAATCTCCAGATTAGAGGCTGGTTCCTCAACTCCTCTGATCAGATATGTCACTTACAAGTTGTAGAGGTTTGAATTCCTAGTTCCTACTCTAAATTCCAAGGGGACAAAGATAGGGAATGCAAGAAAATGAAGCTAATGCTAATGAAGTGATGCACCAAAGGAGTTGCAGACACCTGATACTATAATACATACACAATCCACAAGAGAACATAGCACAAAGCATGCACAAATTGCTCAAAATGTAATGAAAGATCAGGAAAACAATGATAGATATATGAAAGGATTGAGGGATTTTAATCACAGAACATATATTAACATTTCAGATCCAATACAATGCATTACAGTGATCAAGAGGCAAAAAGGGGGTGTTGTATTACATGGAAAGGTAAAAATTTTCACAAATTCTACCAAAGAGGAAGAAAAGGGAAAGTTGCAGAGCTAAAAAAGTGTCCTCCTTGCAAAAATGAACCCACTCTGGCTTTTACAGTGCAAGCCACGACCCCAGGAGAGAGAAACGTGGGAAAACATGGGGAAGATTCAACCATTGACCAAAATACAATCAAAACAACATGGGCATCCTTACAGGCCCATCCCCTGACATTTTTAGCCATGCTGGGAGAGAATGCGAGCCATTCTTCATTAAAAACGGTGGTTGAAACATCATTTCTGTCCATGACCACGTGCCAGAGGCGTTTTTTGATTTTATCTCTCCAAAATCCATCAAAATACAAAAATGACCCTAGAATCTTGTAGATAATTTCACCATCTTTCCATTGATATAAAGAACGTGAAAAATCGAGCTCTGGATCGAAAGATATGGCCGTTTGAAGTTTTAGGGCAAAACAGGGCCAAATCGGATTGGCGGGCGAAAATTTGAATTTTTTCACCTTTTGGTCATTTGGAAAATTTTCCCAAAAATCCCGCACTCCACCACTTCGGGAGCCACGTGGCATGTTCTAATTGGGCACGGGCCTATCCTACTTCATTTTCCTTTGTTTTTCCCTTTGGAAAATTTTCCAAGATTTCCCCGTTGGGCCGATGAGTTGAGGACACATGTCACATGATGATTGGGCGCGGACCTTTCCTTCCTGACTTTTCCGCGGGCCTGACTGATATTTTGAAGCCACTGGACATGTGGTAAAACCCCATTGGATGCAGGCTTGCCCTTCAAATTTTCCTTGCGGGCTTTTCCTGAGATTTGCCACCACCTGACACGTGGCACAATCCCATTGGCTCGTGCTCGGGGGGAGGTTTTTTCCCCTCTAAAATTTACTTCCTTTTTGCTTGGGAAAATTTTCCAAATTCTCCCCACCTTCCGCCGGCCAGTACACATGGCAGCGTCTTACTGGACGCGGGGCCTGGGCGAACATTTTTTCCTTTTCATTTTAGCTTTTGGGAAAAGATCCCAATCTCCTCCTGCGCTCTGCCGCTCCGACCTTCAGGACACGTGGCATCACATTATTGGTTGGCGGGGGCAGCGGGCCAAAACTTCCTTTTGAAATTTGGTGAAAACACTTTGCCAAAATTCTAACTTCCCCTCCGCCCCCCCTTTTCCGGGCTCCGGTGACACGTGGCACAATATAATTGGGCGCGGGCCTTCTTCATTAAAATTTTCCCTGCGCCAACACTTAGTCATTTTTTCAATTTTTTCCCCATGGACACGTGGCGCCATTCTATTCGCGGCGGGCCTGCGGGGGAAAATCTTCCCTTTTGAAATTTCACCAAACACTTGGTAAAAAACCAAGTTTTCCTCCAACCCCCACCACTTCCTTGGACACGTGGCGGCATCTCATTGGCCGCAGGCCTTCCAGGGAAAATTTCCCTCAAAAACTCCGCCAAGCCATAACTTCAAAAATACATGGAGTTAGGAGGAAAAATTTACCTTTCTGGAAAGCTGAGAAAGAGCTCTATCCAATGGTGCCATTTCCAGAAAGTTTTGAGTGCCTGAAAAACAAAAATTATGACTAAGGTACAAGAGAGGGAAGAATGAAAGGAGTTAGCCACAAAATGAGCAGGGGGGCACATTTTGGATAACACGATCAACAACATATATTATGTTGTCGGCTGATAGTATATGATGTCGGCCAAAAATATATGTAATTTTTAAAAAAATCATTTTGACAATAGCAGTTAAAATGATGACTCGATGAGAAATATTTCCTCCCAAAATATGGTGCAAAAAAAATTTAAAAAGTTATTTTTTTGTGAAAAAATACAAATTTCGCTAATTTTGTATTGGAATTTTTCTTTTTGAAAGTTTTTATGTTAGCAGTTAAAATGATCATCTCAATGAGAAATTTTTCCTCCCAAAATATGGTGCAAGCAATAAAAATCACATACTTTTTTTTTTCTATCTATTCTTTGAGACGGTAGCTTTTTATATGCTACCGGCAGGTAGCTTTTTTATATTCTACCGGAAGGTAGAATATTTTATGTTGTCATCCGCTAACATATTTTATGTTGTTGGTTAGTAGCATATTTTATGCTACTGGCCAACATCATAAATATATGATGTTGGTCGGTAGAATAAAATATGCTACCAAATGACAACATAAAATATGATACCAATATTTGCCTTAATATTGTCAATCAGAGCATATTTATTCTACCAAATGACAACATATATTTATGTTATCATCCGATAGCATAAAAATGGTACCAAATGACAAAGATCAATATATGTTGTCGGTCGGTATCATAAAATATGCTACCACCGGACAATATTAAGAAAAATATTGGGAATTTCTCTTTCGTGGGGATGGTGAATAACTTCTAAATTTAACTTGTACCCGAATTTTTTTGGTGACTCGAGGCCTATTGTCTTCCCAAAGAAATCTTCAATTTTAAATTTTATAAACTGGAATATTCGTAAACTAACGAATATTCACCACTAAAATTTTCCTAGCTAGAGCACACAATTTTGAGGCAACAGAGGAAGTAGAAGGAAGAAAAATGTAAGAAAATTTTGTAAAAGGTTGATATGGCACCAAAGAGAGCACTGGAGCAACCACAGGGGCAAAGAGGAGGAACAAACTAGAGGAAGAAGTAGAAGGAGCACCCGAGGAAAGGTTTTCAAAAATTCAGTATCCCGAGGGTGTAATCATGGGCTTTTATTGGGAATGTCACGTTCGCAAAAACAAAGTAAGTGACTATAACCATTGCACCAGAAGATAAAGAAGGATGAAATTGAGAGGGAGCTAGTGAAAAGACTAGCTTACGTACTTAAGGATGATAAACCCATTTACAACGAAGAAGGACAAAAGTCTTTGGAGAACTTTGGATTCTTACATATATTTGAGTTTCCATACTTTGGAAAACCAAAAGGATATATCGGTGGTTGATGTCAATATTCCATGAGGACTTTTTATACTTTACACCGAGAGGAGTTCCATCATTGTGCCTCTAATTAAGAAACATATAGGATTAAGGAGTTCGGGAACTGAAATTGCTAGTGACTTAGACAATGAAGTAGGTGTGGAAGACACTACTATAGAGATGTATTATCATAAGGAATGGCGTTTGATACACGTATCCAAGGTAAAAAACCTTGTTGTTAAGATTGCAATGCACCTTTTAACAAAGTTCAATGGCCAAGAGAGATGGGGCTAGGTGAATAAGAAATGGCTCCATATTGCAAAGAAGATGGCGGAAGGCACTGTTTACAACCTTGTTGCATTTATATCAAAATTTATTATTGTGGAAGCGCACAAAGGAGATAAAGTTAGTTAGGGTGTGATCCTTCACATCGATTATATTTGTAGAGATTGGGGTACTAGATGGCCCTAAGAACAAGATGTGGCGGTACCTCCCAGAAAAGAAGTCTCTGACTGAAAATTTTGATAAATATACATGTGATGGAGCCATGAGCGGCACCTATAAGAATAGGCTAGAGATTTGGTACAAAATTTGCATGAGGCCTTCGAACATGAATGACGCGTATTGAAAGATTGTCCTCAATAGTGGATGAAAAGGTGGAATTTACAACCTAACAACATTACTGCATTGGTAGATTCTTCATGAGGGATGGTAAGTAGAGCCCTTGGTGCAAGCTCCCATATGCATTTACAACGCGCTATTTTCAGGATTTGGTGAATAGGTTCTTAGACATGTTGAAGCTTAGATTTAATGCAAATAAAGTTGATTGTTACTACCATACACCTTGGAAAACATGTATGTGTCGACTAAGTCTGCCTATATTGAGACCATGATATCAAATGATATCTTTATAAATTCGATGACTTTGGTAGTAGGAAAAATTGGTGCGGCTACGATATACTTCAACCTAAAGCCTGGATTGGTTAACAGGAAGTTTATTGAAGATGAATTGAAACTCTTGAAGCTGGTAAAGGAAGGAAAATGGTTGGTACTAGGCGAGAACACGATCCTACTCCTCCCAAAATATAATAAGATCTTAAGGATGAGGAGGAGGAGATGGAGGATATTTGTGTGCTCGATCATGACGGTAAAGATAGCCGCTTTAGGTGTTAAAAGGCCATATGAATATATACATCGAGGAAGGAATAAGAAGAGGTGAGAATTAACCCTAATGTCAAGGAGATGGAGAAGGAAGAGGGTGGCATGGTTGATCGGGAGTTCATGAGAAATATGAGGAGAAAACCTAATATAGAGATAACTAGTGCATGACCCTATGTTCCATTGAGAAGGTCTTTGAAGATATTGATAGTAAAAAATTACATCACCCTCTAATTTTTCGTGTACTGCTTTGTGCATGAGATGTCATTGTAATTTGCTAACATTGGACCATCTCTCGGGTTGTGGGACTTTTGGACTTGAGATGGACCTCCAAATAAGTTTTGTTCCTTTACCTAATCTAATGCTACAACTACTTCTAATGTAATAAAAACACCTATGTAATCCTATCCTATCAATTCCAAGGAGACAGGAGAATGAGAATTCATGAAAGAAGGGAAATCCTACACTACAAAGGTGATAGCACCAAGAAAAGGGGACTAGAATATCCTGCTTAAGGGAGAATGAGAGTGGAAAATGCAACAAGGGAAGGCCAGACAATTGTGACACAAAACCAAGCTTCATTCACCGCCAAATATCCATTAAACACAACACATTTACCTACAAATGAAAGGGAAAATGCACAAAATAGAAAAAATAACAATAGAGAGGCAAGGAAATGCAATAAAATGTGAAAGGTTTGAAGAAACACCACAATACACCATTTTATTGCTTCATAAGGTTACACAATCCATTACATTTTGAAAATAGAGACATGATTAAATTTTCAGCATCCATGTGAAATCTTAGAGCTCAAATTGGTGTGAGAAACAAATTTTCAATAGTTTCCCCTACCCAGAATATCCATCCTTCTCAAATGAGAAGTCTTTACAATATATAAAAAATTAGAGAGGAGAGAAAGAAGAGAAACTCAGTTTTTTCTCCCACACACCAAAAAAATTCATTGAATGCTTTGAAAAATGCATGGGCACCTCTGAAAACCCATCCCCCAATGTACTCTAGCTTTTGGAAGAAGAAAAGAGGACCATACTTCATTAATGTTAGTAGTTGGATGCCTAGAACTATACTTTTTCATGCTGGAGACGTTTTCCAATTTTTTGCATATCTAACCTCAATAAAATTAAGAAATATAATTTCCATGTTTTAGAGGATGTTGAGACCTTTCCAATGATATAAATATCATGAAAAATGGAGTAGTAGGTCAAATGTTATGGCCATTTTAAGTTTGCGAGAAAAAACTATCGTTTTCCAGTTATGTGAGGTTTTTACGCTTTTTACGTGGCATTTATAGTTTTGCACAAATTTTGTAGTTTTTTGCAGCTTTTGTAGTTATACGTGGATTTTCCTTTATTGCGCAGCTTTTTTAGTTTTACACGGATTTTGCGATTCTGGCTATTTGAGTTTTTGCACGACTTTTTAGGTTTTTTTATTTTTTCACCAAGTATGGATTTATTTTATCCTAAAGAAAACAGATATATGCATCTAAATAATTCCAAGTTTCCCAAAATCACTAAAATTGCTCCAAAATTATGAAAATTTACAAGAAAACTCTAGACTCAACCATGAAGCTCTGACAACTACCCAAGTTCGGTTTTCTCTGAGTTGTCTTTTTTTTTTGCCGGGGGTAAAAATGGATAACAATTTGGTGACTCATGGGGACATCTTCCTGCTAGATGAGTTGATCAGTGGCCTTGAAGTGTCCATTAGGCATGGAGTCATCTTGATACTTTGAATCTGATCTAAACTTTGAAATCCTATCCCTAAGCCACTTGAATCACAAATTGAACCTGGATTTGAAATCCCTTAGCTCGAATTTTCCAAATTTTATAGGAAAATCTTGAAAATTAGATCGAGGGAAAAATAAATTGAACTTGGAATCCTCTTTTCTATAAAATTTGATCAGATGGGATGAAAGATGAACCTCTGAACCTATCCCAAAATCTAATTTCTTGCCAAGTATGGACGATTGAACCGATTATTTCTTAACAAGCATGAAGAATTGTAGAATTTTATGAAACGTGTGTTGATCTAGAATGCACTTGGGACTATTATTAAAATCTTATTTCCCCAAACATTGCCACTTCTAATGAACTGTGCAAGAGAAACAACGAAGAAAAATTATGTACAAAGAGAAATATCATACATGTCTCAAGTGAAACATGCAGAGTGTGCACAAGAACTTATTCTATTGAAAATAAACCTACCTACTCTACTCTAACCCGAGAAATGGAAAACTCAAACAAATCCCACAACTGACAGGAGAAGTAGCTTCCCTTTCTCACAAATTTAGACCATGTGACTGATTTGGCAATGGACATGGTCTTGTACATGAGTGAAAAACTGACTACAAGCTGATTTTCCACCCAAATCATCAAGGTATCAACTAGAAACACAAGAAATACCTCTTTTAGTTTCTCTCCATTTGGATTGAAGAGGTATTGTAGATGATCCTCGAATTATGAAACTCATCCTCATGCTCGGAAGTAAGCATGATTGGTGGAAACTCTAATTTTGGCTCTAGTGAATCCATATATTTGATTGGGTATGGTTTGATCTCGATGAATGTTCCCATTGCTTTAAAGCTCACCCCCATGAACATGGGCATTCTACATACTTTCTTCCTGAAGGTGGCTACTTGCAAGCTGATTTGGAATTGATACTACTTCTTCTACAAAAAAATTATGTTTCCATCTTGATGGCTGCTGATTTTGCACTTGGTTCTCTGTGGGTCTCCTCATTCTCTGTTCCATCATGATCCTCCATCAAAAGTGAAGCAAGCTCTAGACATGCAAAGCAATGAGGATCATTGCATTCCATAAAACACCTTACACAAGTTTAGTAAATTCTTCCTCAAGGCCCTAGGTAGCAATAGTGTTGAAAAACACTTTCTCTTCCCCTTCATTTCCTTTTAGAATGTCCTTCACATCTACCTTCTATGTCTTGGAATTCAACACCTCTTTTTACATAATTTGGATCCTCTCATCCTCCCAATCTGAATCATACCAATCATTAATAGATATAGAATTATCTTATTTGATGGGATTATTTGGAGAAGAGGCATAGACAAGGGGTTGTTGACTTGTTTCATGTTTGGGTAGAGATGTTTGATGCTCAAAAGACCTGATTTGATCACTTGGAGAAGCCAAATGACCCTCCAAAACACTCCCTACTCTGTTGATCTACACTTTCCAAAACAACTACATGGTTTTGCCTAAAGTCTTGTTGTTTGGAGTGTTACATGGGCTATTCCTTCTCTCCAAAATCATAGAAAACATCCCTTTCCACCAACCTTATAGGATAACTCTATCTAGTGAGGGTTGGGTAGAAACTAGGGACAACATTTGAGATACCACAACTTTTGGAAACATTAGTGCAAGGTTTGGTGAAGTTGGGTAGTGCCCTGGGTGGAGATGGGAGGGATTTTTGCAAAGTTTTGGGAATGCTCTGGGCATGAAAAACTTTTGAACATCAAGTTAAGGATAAGGAAGCAAAGAAGCTTCCTGATTTTGGAAAGGAATGATGGATTTTTCATTATTTGCACAAGGGGAAGGAAGAATTTGAGGTGGTGAGGAGGAATTGCAACACTAGGGGTGAGTTCTATTTTTCCACATTGAATAAGTATCTTCTCATCTTGGGATGCAATGAAAAAAGTGTGAGGAATATTGTTTCCCCTAAGGATTGAATTAATACAACTAAATCAACATCAAAGATCTCAAATAATACAAGAATTTCATACCTTGTGAGGTCTTTATTCTTGAGGAATTATGTGCCAAGTCCTTGTAAATCTGATGTTGAAATTAGGAATAAACTCCATTAGAGCCCATTGTATTTTGTTGAGATGTTCCATGAGGCAAATGACATTTACATCCTCCTTAAACCAGTTGTGTAGTTGTTCTCCCAACTGATTCCATGTGGAAATGGATTGTGGAGCCAAACTATTGTACCAATCTCTTGCTTTACCTCTGAATGATGAAACCAAAATTTTGAGGCAAATATTCTCTTCTATGACATCATGAATGACACAATGGTTTGCTATATCTTGAATATGATCAATAGGGATTGATCTCCATTTCCATAGAAAGGGGGCATATTTTCAATGCTATTTTGGGGATAACATCCAACTACTGCAAATGGAGTAGACTGGAAGTAAAATTAGGAAATGGATAATCTTGTTGAAGATTCATGACTAAAATTGAAACATTAAAATGAATGGAGGAACAAAGGGAAAGGTATGCAACTAATATGATGGGTTTTTTTAATCATTGGATTTGCCATATATGCTTGAAATTACCTCCAAAGGATGAGATCTCATCAAGAGCATATCAAAACTGATGAAATGAAGATGTAAAACTCCTCAATTTTGTCCTACTAGGCGTGCCAAAACTATTGGTACAAAATTGCAACACCCTCTCGATTTTTCATGCCTGTGTACATGAGCTATCAGTTTGATTTGCTAACATTAGACCATATCTCAAGTTCTGGACTTGTGGACTTGAGATGGACCTCCGAGAAGGCTAGTTCTTCTACCTAATCTAATGTTACAAACTACTCCTAATGCAAGAAAACACCTGTCTTATCATATCTTATCAATTCCATGGAGACAAGGAGAAGGAGAATGCATGAAAGAAGAGAAATCATATACTACAAAGGTGATAACACAAAGAAAATGGGATGGAATATCCTGCTTGAGGGAGAATGAGAGTGGAAAATGCAACAAGGGAAGGCTAGACAACTATGACACAAAACCAAGCTTCATTCACCACCAAATATCCATTAAACACAACACATTTACCTAAAAATAAAAAGGAAAAGTACACAAAGAGACAAAAATAACAAAGAGAGAGGCAAGGAAATGTGAGAAAATGAGAAAGGGATGAGAAAACACCACAATACACCATTTTATTGCTCCACAAGGTTACAAAGTCCATTACATTTACAAAATAAAGGCATGATTACATTTGCAACATCCATGTGAAGGCTTAGAGCTCAAATGGATGTGAGAAACAAATTTGCAAGAGTTTCACCTAGCTATAATATCCATCCTTTATCAAATGAGAAGTGTTTACAATATATAGAAGAAAGTAGAGAGAAGAGAAAGAAGATAAACTCATATTTTTCTCCCACACACCAAAAAAAATCATTTAATGCTTTGTAAAAGGCATGGACACCTCTGAAAACCCATCCTCCAAAGTACTCTAGCTTCTGGAAGAAGAAAAGATGACCATACTTCATTAATATTGGTAGTTGGATGCTTGGAACTATAATTTTTGATTTTAGAGAAGTTTTCTAAAAACAATTCATATCTAAACTCAATAAAATTAATAAATCCAATTTCCATGTTGTAGAGGATGTCGATACCTTTCCAACGATATAAAGATCGTGAAAACGATGCAGTAGGTCAAAATTTATGGCCATTTTAAGTTCGCGTGAAAAACTATCATTTTCCAAGCTTATACACGGTTTTTGTAGTTTTGCATGGATTTTGTAGTTTTGTGCAGATTTTTCACTTATGCTCAAATTTTCCTTGGTTACGTGTTTTTGTAGTTATGCATGGATTTTACGCTTTTGCATGACTTTTCAAAAAAAAAAATCACCAAGTATGGATTTCTTTGAGCCTGAAGAAAATGGAGATATGCATCCAAATAATTCCAAGCTTCCCAAAATCACTGCAATTGCTCCAAAATTACGAAAATTTACCAAAAAACTCCAGGACTCAACCATGAAGCTCACTGTTCCCAAGTGCGGTTTCTCCCGAGTTGTCCATTTTTGCTAGGGGTTAAAAATACATAACATATATCTCTTGTTAAGCCAAGCCCGTAGAAGAAAATAAAGAGAAGGCACAAGTATGTGCCTAGGGGTGACCGTACGCACCCAAAATTGCATGTGCTACATTGTCATAAAATGGTTACAAAGGTCCCCAATGATGATTCAAAATCCTTTCAAGAAGGTGTTCGAGCTCCAAAACCCATTTGCAGTGTATATTTGTAGCCTAGACATCCTTACTTATCCTTTCCACACTTTCTTCCAGCTTCCCTCTCATTTATATGCATTTTTTTGGCTTTAGTGACAGGACCACCTCCCAAGCTTAGGCGGCGGTCCTAGGACCGCCTCACTTTGCCTGACAGGCGGTTGTCTGAATGCTTTTTCCATAACTCTTCATGTGTGTTTTTGACACATGATGCTTCACTTAACTCGACTTTTAGGGTGTGTTTGTGAACCAAATTGCCTAAAAATAGTCTTGTTTGCATGGTATTCCTTCCCTCTTCTATTTTTAAATAGATTTAATTGGTTGGAACTCCTCCTTCTTGCCTTGTGCATGAATTAACCTCCTATCCTCCATTCCTATATATTCCATGCTTGTATTCAAGTAAAAGGCCTGAGAATTTTTTGTATCTTGCATTGTATTGATGTTACGATCTTGCTAAGAATTGCATAGCCAAGCTCTAATCTCCTGTGATATCTCTCTTCTACCTACATTGCATCCGGACTACCATCAAGTTGTTATTTCTCAAGCGCCATCCTCTTGTTGTTGCTCTTGCATTCCCAATCCCTTGGACTCATATGAGCACTCGGAGAAAGAAAGGACAAACTGAGGGGACAAATTACTACACAACTGGATTTACCTTTGTTCTGTGAATTCCAGGTTGGATTTATTGTTTTATTTCCTTCATTCTTACAATTTATCATTGTTACATCATATCAAATAGATTATAAATCAATTTCCTTTCATTTGCAAGCAATTAGTTAATTTCCAAGAGGGTTTGAATCTTTCATAGTAACCCTAGTGATGGATCCCTTTCTTCCTATCCTTGTGGATCTAAAGGAGAGAATATATGTAGGAGGTTGTCTACATATCATAGATCATTTGGAAAAGCTATTTTTTGAGTTAGTTTAGTTTCAATACACTCAGCACAGGTGAATAACCACACCAGATTATCTCACTTGTTTAGTTTTAGTGTAGAAATATTTTAAACATTTAAAATAGAAGCAAATTTTTGTTTGTAATTGTAAGATTTCAGTTTTGTGATTTGTTTAGATTAGTTTCCTTTCAGCAATAGCATAGATTGTTAATTTCATTCAGTTTACATGGATACTTCAAACTATTTTAGCGCTTAGATCCAAGTTACTAGACAAGCCATAGGTAATTCATGCTACCCGTTCATAGCCAGTAAATCTCCTCTTTGTCAACTCGGCTACCAGGAGATCACACTACCAGATCTTACTCACCGATCCTCCTATAGTTAGTCACACACATTCAAAAATTGGATTCTCTGGCATGACCTTAGGGGGTTGAGTGTGGTTAAAGGTCATGTGTTCATTTTCATCTGTATAAATTGGTGAACCCGATGTGAAGGATTAACTCCTTCATGTTTCCTTTATTTCATTGCTTTATTACATCACCTCTACATTTCTTCCCCTATTTTGGTAGGTATTTTATACTTTATAAAATATGTCTAGAAGAGAGTTTGGTGGGACATTTGGCTCTGATAGATATTACACCAACATGTAACCACAACAGTCCCCTTCTCTTTCGAGATGGGGCGACAATTACACAAACAATGTCCAAACCTCCCCTAGTTATACTTAAAACCCCATTAGCTATGTAAGGATGGAGGAGGTCGATCAATTGTTAGACATGAAATACGGTCAACCCAATGCAAACCACATTGTTATCACAAATGGAACAGTTATTACCATAGATTCTTGTTAAGACCTCACATTGTCTAGCAATCAATAGAGGATGATCTATTTGCATGAATAGTTAATCCTCTTCGTTAGATAGATGAGTCTTTGGATAGAATGAAGGCCATAACCTCTGATATTTTGAATACCTATCCCAAGATTCTTACTTCTAAGGAAGACAAGAATTATAACACTAAACAATTCATGACAGGGTATCATGAGCCTACTCAATCAAACCCTATGCCACAGGCACCCCAACAAGGGACTCAATCCTCTCCCAACAATCTTATTTCTACTTTAGTGGGGAGAATTAGAGAACTAGAAAGTTCCCAGACTTCACAACCAACACATGTAGTAGGGAATAACACAGGGTATCCAGTTGATAAAAAGGATACATCCCTTCCAATGAGAAACCAACGCAATATCATGTACAACAAGGTTATCCAGCTCATTCAAATCTAGGTGATCTTCTCACAGGGTTAGACACACTAGGGATGGGTCCTCATCCTTCTCAAGCTTATCCTATACAAGGGCTTGTCGGAAGTGCGTTCTTGAATGCCACCACAACAGAGCAATGTGACATTCCCTAGTTTTACGCCCGCTAGTCCATATCCTAGAACTATCCCACCTTACATGTATATATATTCAAAAACTCCCGCATGGACCCATATATCATTCCTGGTCCCTACATGCCATATCAAAGGACCCCATACGTTCCCGTCAATGCCTATAGTGTAGCTTATCCAACTCCTCCTCCTCCACCTCCTTATCAAGGATATTCAATGGTGGAATCTTATGCAATGGGTACATATGCTAAGTACTTAAAGGAGCCTCTTGACTTCACCATACATGGTGTCATGCTTCCATGCCCATTGTCGTATCTTCCAAAATTTAAGGGAGAAGGAGACCCGAATGCTCATATCAAATCCTACACTACTACTATTAGGGAATTGCTTCCTTGGGATGTTGTAGTGGCTAAGATCTTTCCAAATACTCTCAAAGGAATCACATTGGATTGGTATTACCATATTCTATAAGCTTCTATACACTCCTTTAAACAACTTGTTTTTGAGTTCATCAAAGCATTTGACATGAATAAGTTGTTGCATATAGGGATTAGGGAGTTCTTGTATATTAGATAGGAGAAAAATGAATCATCACTCATTTCATCTAGAGATGGTGCCAAGTTCTCTATTCCTCTGCAAGTGCACCCAACATGGACCGGATGGAACTCTATGATCTTTCCTTCACTCACTCAATCGAGAGACTAAGGAAGAGGTCCAAAATTTTCCTTTCCTGTAGTTATGAGGAATTTTTGGAAGGTGCGCTTGATTGACCAAGCCTCTATAGATAGTGGGTGTAATACATATGGTCCGAATGGAAAATTGGTATCCCCAAATCAAAATAATGCAAATTTTCAAAACAATGGTGCTAACAACCAAGGACCTAAGGGTGTGAATCGCAATCATGGTGCTACCACGAATGGTGCTATTGATCAAGCCAAGAACATTGGTTTTCCAAACAACGGCAACAATAACAATAACAAAAACTTAGGAAATCAAAGAGGCCCTAACACTTTGTGTCATTTGTCAACACAGTGGATGTAAATTTTCTGCCACAAAAGCAACACCAAACCCAAGGCCCAAACTAGTATCAAAACTCTGGTCAAGGGGCAGAAAATCATGGTTATAACAATCAATTTCAAAATTACAACCGAGGTTATAATCAACAGCAGCAAGACGCTTATCAAAGACCAAGAGATTATGACCCTAACCTATATTGTGGTTTCCATAAGGTTCGGGGTCATGATGATAGGACTTGCCATGATTGCAATAAGTTTCTGCAAAGACTTCCCGAAAACCAAAGGCAACTCTTTGTAGACATGTTCCTAGCAAATCCTGAAACAAACTCACAATCTGACTATACAGACTTGTAGCTCCTTAGAACACTAATGTGAGCATATTTCGAGATCCACTCCCTACACATCCTAAAAATTTCAAGGTGAATTCACAAAACACAAACAAAGGCATTCCTATAGGAAACAATGACCACGAAGCCTCAACTTCCAATAACTCTCAAGTCGCTCCTAACCTTGGTTCAAACGATAACACAAAAATCTTGGGATTAGTTGAACTAGAGGTTGAGTGTGAAATTAATGCAACAACTCAGACAAAGGAGTATGCTTCACAACCCCTACCCGATCTTTCCTTCCCATAGGATGACATTCCTACAATCGCTAAACTAGTAGGAGCCTATGACTTGATATCGATTTGAACAAGACCTTCTCTCACATTTCATTTCTAGATTTACTAAAGAATTCACCTGCGCATCGTTCTGCATTGCTCAATGCACTAGGTCTTGGTCATTTAATCCATGTTATGCCTCCTCCTAGTGCTCAAATAAATTATATTGACTTTGACATACATCCTCCAAAACAGAACAATAGGGATACTAGGTTTTTTTATATAGACAAGATGCCATCTGACACTGAAATTTCCCAAAGAGGTGATCCTGCCTTATTTTTACAAGTCTAGGTTTACAACAATTGCATTAAGAGAGCCATGATTGACAACGGGGCTGCTGTAAATGTGGTTCCCTTCTCTTTCTTGCAGAAGTTAGGATATGGAGAGACAAATTTCTCCTCTACAAGAAACACGTTACGTGGGTATGACAGTCTTAAAGTGACCTCGATTGGAACCATAGTTATTCCAATCACACTTGGTCTAAAAACCATCTTGACATATTTTTACATTATCAAATGGGAAACAAGTTATAACATGATCCTCGAGAGACCTTGGATTCATCGAATGAAGGTTATCCCTTCTACTGTGTTCTAAGAGATTAGATTCTTCCATTTGGGGAAGGTATTCATTGCTCAAGGGGATCCTAAGCCCTTTGATATACACTTAGAAAACATCAAGAAGAAGAAAGGAGTCCATACGGAGTATGAGCTTCCTGCGAATCAATTGAATAAACCACCTCCAATGAAAGAGTTAGTCCCGGTCACCCCGAACATTCCAAAGGTTGAAGTCATTGACCCAAAACATTTGAGGTGGCAAAAAAGATAAGGGTGAATCAATATCCATGGAAATAGTGTCCACTAAGACCACAGTGGGAATTATGAAACTCTTAGAGAGTAACCATCTGATCTTCCTCCCATTTGAACCATAGGAAATGGGTAGTATTCTCGGTTTAGCATCTCTTCCTCTCGAAGATTTAGGTCTAAGTGTAAACATGATATAATTAAAAAACAAAGAAGGGAAATTTGAGATTGAAATGATGCCCATCAAAAAAATCTATGAGATTTTTCTATTCTAAACCCCAGTTTCAACCCATGTGCATTTGAAACTAAGCTTTCCATATCCATAGGGCAAGGCCTCATCATTCAGCAAGAGTCACAAGTAAACACAACGCTCTACATAGGAAATAAGGCTGAGCAGCATGGTCATGCTCACCCACACACCATCTCTCGAGAACATGATAACGAGGTGTACGAATGCCTCTTTCAGACAAATGATTTTAGTGATTGGACATATACACTTCTGGGAAAGGGTTATAAGTCTAAACTCAGAATGGTAGGCCCTTGTCAAGAGAACAGAAATTTTGAGGATCATGGTTCTCCACTATGTACTCTTAGGGGCGAAGAATTCGATATTCATCAACTTTCTTCATCTTAGCTATCATGAAATGAAGACTCATCTACATTTCCATATGTACATTACTTGCATTTGCATTGCATTTTCATCCACCAGTTCATTTTGTAAAGTTTATGATCAAGGGATTTATTCTTATGGCAACTCCTAAAAACTTCTAAAATATTGGCAAAACATTCAGATTATATCTCTTCAAATATTTATGGTATCATCAATTATTTTTAAATCATCTCATTAGTTTAAGCAAGATAAGACAAAGTTTTGATTGTGATCATACCAAGGCCTACATACTTGGTTCTACTTTTGGTCTCTTCTTAGGTTAGGGGTTTTTTTTTCATGGTCTATTCTATAAGCTTCATGGTGTCACATCTATCCCACATACATCTCCTTGGAAATAAGAACATTCTAAAAATTTCTCCCAAATAATTAAATCAAATGCAAATTCACGAAAAAAATTATTTGTACACATTTCTCTGCCTCTACCAACTGCGGTGTTGAGCTGCGCATATCTTACTAGTGATGTAAGGTTGGGAAAGGATGGAAATACCCTTACTCACCTATTCCTTGTCCTTGATGATGAGACCATGCTTCCTCCTGGTAGCATGGGGTAAGGAGTAGGGGTCTCATTGATAAACTTGAAAGTTACAAATAATTCGCTTAAAAATTTTGAGTTCATAAGTCAAAAACAAAGTGAGTTAGATGTCCAAAATTCCAAAAGAGTTTAAAACCTCAAAACCATATTTTGTCAACCAAGTGGCCATCTATGGATCTAAGTCTAGATAAACTGGAAAGCAATTCACATTCTAAACTATGAAGTAACTTGAGTAGAGTAAGGTTGTAGCGTCTCAATTTGGTTCTTCCAAACCTTTGTCTTTCTCTCATCACTACCATTCAATAATTTTTCATAACTTGTGCCCTTTCTGACCCTTGGTGTTGAGCCCTCGCATCCTACTAGTTGCGTGGGGTCAGGAGTGGGGCAAGTACATCTTCTTATCATATCATTTTATCACCACATTTTGCCAAGACAATATGAAGTATCAAAGATTGCTTAAAGAAACTAAAGTTCAGCATCACATTGTGCTTGCATCATCATATATCAACATTATGAAATACAAAAATAAATCATTCTATTATCATTCATATCCACCGTATACATTCTAAAAATCATAGAAAATCATAAATTCTAAACATCTAAGAGTACACACGTGAATCAAAGCATCAATGTAATCCAACTCTATACGAAGGAATAAACCGAGCCAAAAGATATATCTTTACATATCATGGTGTGTCATAGTTTTGTACAAATTCTATCACACAATAGGTGCCATCAAAATTCTCGCAATGAGCACAAAATACCAAAACATCATATATGCCTCACAAAATGGAGACTAAGTAATAAAGGCACTCTTCCTATCCGCCTCTTTGAGGCCCCTTATGACCGCTCTAGTTACAAATTTCTTAGGAGTTCTTCTCAAAAGTATTCAAACAACAAAGGGCCAAGCCTAATGCAAAATACCATTCTAATTCAACCATGCTCAAAAATGAAAAATGGTCACCGTGGTCTCGAGCTCAAAATCACCAAGTCAGTATACGCAAATGAATTTGAAAATGAGTTTTCTTAGATATATACATGTTGTTATAACTTCATTTTGAGTGTATGTGTTCATAGAAATGGAGCGTTGGCACAAGTATATTTCTATATCCCCGCACAGATGGTAAGTCCTCTTGTCGTTTTAATTTAGTGTTTTATTTTAAATATTTTATCTATCTGCACTTGAGTCTTATTTTTCTCTTGCAGGTAGCGGGAGTTTGGATGACGAGATTTTGACACACGGGCATGTCAGGTATAGCTTCTAAATCCCCATTTTGGGAACGCCATACTCAGACTCTACGTTTTACGCCTCTTCATGGCTAAGATGCTTCTCCAAGGGAGCAATATGTACGCACCCAAAATTACATGTACTACATTGTCAGAAAATGGTTACAAAGGTCCCCAATGATGATTCAAAATCCTTTCAAGAAGTTGTTTGAGCTCCAAAACCCATTTACAGTGTATATTTGTAGCCTAGACATCCTTACTTAGCCTTTCCATGCTTTCTTCTAGCTTCTCTCTCATTTCTGTGCATTTTTTTGGCTTTAGTGATAGGACCGCCTCCTGTGCATGGCGGCGGTCCTAAACACTTTTTCTAGAACTCTTCATGCATGTTTTTGACACACGACGCTTCACTTAACTCAACTTTTAGGGTGCATTTGTGAACCAAATTTCCTAAAAATAGTCTTATTTGCATGGTATTCCTTCCCTCTTCTATTTTTAAATAGATTTAATTGGTTATAACTCCTCCTTCTTGCCTTGTGCATGAAGTAACCTCCTAGCCTCCATTCCTATATATTCCATGCTTGTATTCAAGCAAAAGGCCTGAGAATTTTGTGTATCTTGCATTGTATTGCTGCTACGATCTTGCTAGGAATTACATAGCCAAGCTCTGATCTCTTGTGTTATCTCTCTTCTACCTACATTACATCCAGGACTGCCATCAAGCTACCATTTCTCAAGTGTCATCCTCATGTTGTTGTTCTTGCATTCCCAATCCATTGGACTCATACAAGCACTCGTGAGAAAGAAAGGACAAACTAAGGGGAAAAATTACTACACTCTTTGGATTTACCTGCATTAGCGTGAATTCTGGTTGGATTTATTGTTTTATTTCCTTCATTCTTATAATTTATCATTGTTACATCATATCAAATAGAGTATAAATCAATTTTCTTTCATTTGTAAGAAATTAGTTAATTTCAAGAGGGTTTGAATCTTTTATAAGTAACTTGAGTGATGGATCACCTTCTTCCTATCCTTGTGGATCTAAAGGAGAGAATATCTGTAGGAGGTTGTCTACATATCATAGATCATTTGGAAAAGTTATTTTTTGAGTTAGTTTAGTTTCAATACACTCAAAGACAGGTGAATAACCACACCGGGTTATCTTGCTTGTTTGGTTTTAGCTTAGAAATATTTTAATCATTTAGAATAGAAGCAAATTGTTTTTTGTAATTGTAATATTTCAGTTTTGTGATTTGTTTAGATTATTTTCCTTTCAGCAGTAGCATAGATTGTTAATTTCATTCATTTTACATGGACACTTCAAACTATTTCAGCACTTAGATCCAAGTTAGGCGGATAAGCCATAGGAAATTCACGCTACCCGTTCATAGCCTCTAAATCTCCTCTTTGTCAACTCGACTACCAAGGATCACACTACTGATCTTAGTCATTGATCCTCCTATAGATAGCCACACACATTCAAACATCGGTTGTTCCAAAGCATGACCTCGGGGGCTCAAGTGCGGTTGAAGGTCACATGTTCATTTTCATTCGTATCGGTGAGTGATGAAGATATAATAGAAGAACATGTACACAACTTAGGGATATGTCGGTTATGGATATGGGAGGAGTAGAGGATCCTAAAGAAGAGGAAGAGTTGCATGACCTAGAGGATCATAGTGAGTGTGAGGAGGAAGGCCCCACAAGATAAGGTGATGAATAACAAGAGAAGAGTTCTAGTGAGCCATCGGTGGGTAGGGGATGCGTTAGGTGAAATCCCAATTCCGAGCATAGAGACAAATATTCCCAAGGGTACCCTTGTTCATGAGAAATTATACGGTTGGGAGTTGATAGATCCCAAGGGTATGAATATGCGCATAAGAAAGCATCTTTACTTGAGTATACAAATACATATGGATGAACCTTAGTTCAACATAAAAGACGAATCTTGTGATGACAAATCCAACCGAGTTCATAGATGAGTGACAAGTAATGCCTCAAGATGAAGATGGTGGCGGAGGTGGCACGGAGGAACTTGGATTAGGCGGTTGTGCTTAGGACATTCTTTGGAAGATAATAATAAGTCAAAAAAATTGAGAAATTGATTGAGGCGCGCATGAGGGATGAGAAATGGAAGAATGAGATTCTGGATTTTGTTGCTTAGAGATAGGGGAGAAATTTTAGAGGTGCATCTGAAATTTGATGAATAGACATAGAAGACCTACCCATTAGCCTTGCATTTTACGTAAGATTACGTCCACCTACTACTCAAGGAGAGGCCATCCACGAAAGAGGATACATAGGTAGATGTTGCGTATGAGAAAGAAAATAATAAGAGGGTGATTATTATGTGTTGGGTTATAAAGTATGATGCTATGCTCTAAACATTGAAGGATGAATTGAGGAAGGAAAATTGGGCACTAAGAAACTACGAGAATCCCGAGAAGATCCTCAACGTGTATACACCGCTGCGGGGAGAGAATGATGTCCTAGCATCCAAGAAAGATGAATCCTTGGGTAGAGAAGAGAGATTGGCCACATTTATAAAGAAGTGTGATGCACTTAAGGCGATGCAGGATCCTCACAAGGTACGAATAAAGGAGATAAGAGCATTGGTGGCACGAAGGATGGATTTTATGGAAGAAATAGTATCGGCCTTCTTAGAGTGACAAGGAGCTGAAGCTTAAGGGTCGGGATATGACTCTAGAGGAAATGGAGAAGGTACTTGGTGACATCCCGATAAAGAAAATAAGGTTCTAAGAGAGTGGAATGAATTGGAGGTTGATATAAATAAGGAGTACCACGAACTCCTATAGCTAGTTGTAGAGTAAGACGCGCTGGTCATTCTATTCATTCTTGTATGGAAATTATTTAATATTTTTTTCTTTAGAGGGATAAGTTTTCAAACCCCATTATTGAGTGTGGAAATGTCATTAGCATGGGGTAATGATAGGTTGAAATTTTGACTTGACTAAGTATCAAGAACACGTGCAAAATATTGAGGCGCACAATTGGGGTGCATGGACACGCAAAACAGCCAATTAAAGTGGCACAAGCCCAAAAATTCTAATCCCGGGACTTAGCTAATTTTACATATATGGGATAAAAATACAAAGAAGTAATTTCGGGTGTGGATCACACCAAATAGTAAAAGCATGAAGACTTGTGGATTAAGTAACTTCTATTTTTAGAGATAAAACACATACACTTGAAGATCAAAGATCATACATGGATCAAGATGATAATAGGATCAAAGAATAAATTATGTATGGATTAATCTATTATTAGGCTTAATATGCATGCTTTATAGTTGTTTTTGTATGTGTGCATGGATATTTTGAGCATGCAACCTATTTTTGGGAATGCATAGGTGGTGAAGGACATGACCTCACCCCTATATATTTATTGTACCCCATTATATTATATAGGAATGATGTGATAGGGTTATGATACTATGATATATTAGCGTGCATGACTGCGTGATGGTATTGTTATGTATTCATCTTCTGATATGTAATACTTATGTTATGAATCGATCATTATGGTTGGATCATGATTTTTGATATGTCTGAATATGGATATTGTATGGTGAAATTGGTCTTAGTAATTGTTTGATCTATTATGATTCCTTATTACATGTGTTCCCTTATGATGTTGGTATGATCTACTCTTGAATGTATGTTTGGTATTGTAAATCATGAACATGCGTTCTAACATCTTGACAAGCCAGTACAAAGGAGGGACCTGGTAGCTTCACGTGCTTTGGGTGTGTGTTTAGTTTTGACTAGATGAAGTGTCGACGTGCATAGCATACTTAGGTGGTAAAAAGACTACAAGATCTTACCTTCACTTGGGCTCTCATTTCACTTGGGTTTTCACACACTATCGTTTGTGCTCTCAATCCCCCCTTGGTTTTTTTTAGAAACTTCCTTATATCTTGATACATCCTTTATTTGGTCATTTTCTCCACTTGGATCTATCATCATATTCACCATATTCACTCTTACCATTGGAGTGCCTTAGTTCCGATTCTAGCTATTTTTGTCTTCGATTCACCCGACATTTCCTATTGGATCTCCATGGTACTTTTCACATCCTTGCGCATAGGCATATGGCCTTTCTTCGATTTATTTACCTGATTACACCCTAAAATCCTCTTGTTGGATGTCTTAGCCTTGTTCCACCTCTTGGATTCTTCACATCACATGGGTTGGGCTATCCTATCGATCCCCTTCCCACTAGATTTACCTATCTAATGACATTATCATTATTCCTAAGTACCATGAGTATCATCACATACATACATGTAGAAAATAGGAAAATGATAAGCAAAGTAACATATCACACAACAAACATCATCCAATATCACCAAAATCACCATCTATATATATATATATATATATATATATATATATATATATATATATATATATATATATGTATGTATATGTATATGTATATGTATATGTATATATGTATATGTATATGTATATGTATACATGTATATACATATATACATATACATATGTATACATATACATATTTATACATATACATATGTATATATACATATATATATATATATACCGAACCATTTTTTTATATATAGAAAAAATTGTATAAAATCAATACATGGCTTTGGCCCATCTACAAATGGCTCAAGCACCCTCACCCCCTAATGGGGGTCTCTAGATGCTTTAGGTTGCTTTGGGTTCATGCTAGTATCTCGGGTTGTGTGAGCTAGGGACATTGTCATAAATTGATCTCCAAATGCCTCTCCTTACACTCTCGCTGGGTGTGCCTCTAATGTAGTTATCATCTCTACTACTCTCCACGCATTTGATAGGCATGTTGCCTAATCCGAATTAGGGTCGCCTACACTTGTAATAATCTCTGCAATAGCACATCTATGCTACCTATAGCCACCAATGTCTATACATATTGATATCTTTGCAGTGTCTTAGGTGCCTCTCCCGCCGATGAAACTAATTTTCTAAATCTCTAGTTGACAATGTTCCTAGATCCACCATCACCGTAGTGTCCTAGACATCCAGCACTAGATCTAGGATCTCAATGTGGGAACTCTCTATCGTGAGTGCCACTCTTTCATCGTCTACTCTGCAAAACTAAACAACAATGTAGGTTAGTAACTACATACATATATTACATAAAAATCATCTAAATAACATCACAACACACCTACCTAGCCACATGAGAATATCTACGACAAAAATTACTATCTCTTCACCTCCTAATACCTCTTTCTCTTCCTCGTCATCACAATGAGGTCTCACTCCTACATAATGTGCCCATATGTATTAGAGCACCAATATCATGTTCCCTCTATTTTGTGGCATGATCCTCTATCTAAAGTACACGGCCATATGGACCCATATTGGTGTCAAATAACCTCCTCTTGGTCATTCTATCTTGTGTTCTCTCTCAAAGAATGGTGTCGGCTTCCTTGTTACTCCCCCTCGGTGCTGGACCACTTCCAACTATGCCCTTGATATGTGAACCTTTATCGGTGGATTATCCATTGGATCTCTCCTCTAAACCACTCACGACTATGATCTCGTGGCATTCCTTAAGCATCCACCGCCTCACATACGCTACCTCGACAATGTGTACCCACTTCCCGTATCATATAGGGTCAAAATGTTGGTAACCTCATTGTTAATCCGGGAAGCCTCTACAACATGACAATGTTATTAGGGTGGAAATGGTCTACAATCCTCATAAAAAAATTGGATATCTATAATCCCTACATCCCGCATCTGCGTTAAGTTAGAAAAATAGCATACTCTTGTCGTATGTCTTACTCGAGTAGTCTATACATCTAAGGCTCTACGATATACAAAATATAGTCTCAAATTACAATAGATATAGGTTCTCCTAATGGGTAACCCCAAAATACCATGAAAAACCTCTAGGGTTAATGTTATCTCCATGGTCTCCTCTCCTGTCCGACCATCAAAAAATTTAGACCTACTCTCCCATATGGCTAAAAACATCCATAATAGATCCAAATCTAATGGTATCTTGGGAATCTACATGATGCCCCCATATCCCCAACCCCGTAGCCGGGCTACTTCTACTTGACCCAATCTAACAATCAATCCTCTAAGAAAATATACATCCACACTCCTCCATAGATGGATCTTATGCTATACTTGCATGACAAAATGACAACAAACAAACATTATAGGTCTGCAAAATCAAATCCGTAATGAAAAATCAAAATTTACAACTCGCACATATAAATTCTCCTACGCCATCGCCCCGGAAAAACATTCCTTACACTAACAACCCTCTAGCAAATGTCATCGGCCCCCGACAACATTTTTCCCATCTCGACACCATTGGCCCTCTTATTACAAAGGGGTTGATGGCGTCAGCCAAAATGTGGTCACAACTTTCCTCGGTTTGACTTTAAAAATCCACAACCAAATTTCAATCCCTCTTAAACCCACATGTATTTTTTCCTAACCTACTCGATGATGTAAATTTGGAAAAAATAATTCCCTAACGACTTCAAAAATGTCTCCTTGGGCTCGCCAATCAAACCCCGTCTTGAGTCCCTCAACAGCTCTCTTTCCGAACCCCGACCGATTCCTTTAATTTTTAAACTTTTTTGAATTAACATAGTTTAACTTGTCTTTTTAAAGCGGAGGTTTAATATCTTGAAATGGTTGTGTTTTTTTAAAAGATGGATCAATATTTTAAGGTGGGTTTTATTGATAAGGAGGTGACAATGATTTATTAATCAAAGGTTCCTATTTATGTATTAAGGGGTATAGTTTTAATACTAAGTCTTAGTTTTTAATTAGGATTTAGTTAATCTTTAAGTGATCTTCTTGATCATTATGGTTAATTAATCCTTAATTAGGTGGTAAAATTAATTAATTAGGGATCTAATTAATTTAGGAACCTTAGTTAATTTTTGGAGTTTTATTGAATTAGTAGTTTAAATTATTGTTTTCATTTAACGTTATAATCCCTTTTTCCCTTTAATTTCTAAAATTAAGTTAATTGGAAAAATTCAAAGTATGATTTTATAGCGTTACTTGATGTTTTTACTACTAATCATTTACTGGAGTGTGTACCATCCCTCCTAGCTATTTTTTTCCTTCCAAGAGCATTTCCAGCGTCTGAGGTCTCTTGGACTCGTCTTGAGCCCTTTTTACATTATAATCATTTTTCTATTGCTTGCATACTAGTGAGTGTGTCTGTATAGTCTTGCAACAAGGGAGTTTCTTCTATAACATGAGATGCTTTTTCTCACACCAAAATTTGTTTTGTCCCCTTGTTCCTTACTTACGCCCTTTTATGCTTATTTACATGTTACTCCTCCTGCTTCCGACTAATACTTCTTTTGGTGTCCACTCTTATGTGATTCATCACCTACTGCAAGGTAAGTGGTCAATTGTCTCACGTCACACACGAACATGCCTTATTGTAATAAATGCATTGTTTATAAAGTTTCACAAACATAGGGATTATCATTGTTTTTGGGTGTTGTATTGCATGCAAACGCATTCTCGGCTGAGTCTGACATCTTGCAACCTTGTTTATTCTTGCACCCTTCTTTTCTTACATTCTACACTTCTTTCTTTTTTGTGGATGCACCATGGAGATTGATTTTCCTAGACCTATGCTTTATAGGATCGTTTCTAATTTACAACCTCCACCTCTTCTTCTTACTAGGGGTAACTATGTACTATGGTGTTTGAGCATTGAATTTTTCTTATTCATGATGACCTTTATCTCTACTTGTATGGACAAGTACCTACCCCTAGTGATCCTGATCAACTTGAAGACTAGCTTGACACTTGTAGCATGGTCATTGGTCATTTGTTGACGTACATTTGCAAGCCTCTCCACTATCATGTGGTGCACATGGATTTTCCTTGCAATTTTTGAAGCATTCTTCAATCCTTATTTAGATACCCTTCTCGAGACCGTAGTTGTTGTTTCTCTTAATGATACCATTATCTCCTCTTCTTCCTCATGTGATGATAGTTCGATGACATAGACTTGCTTGTTCCTATCCCTGATGATAAGGATCGTTCTTCTAGTTTTGATGACAAGAGTACATATGAGGACTTCTCTTCTCCTCTTGACCACCTTTTAGATAATTTTGACACTCCTCATGTCTCATTAGATATAAAGTAGTCTTAATGTCATTCTTATGCTTTCATTGCATCTTCCTCCTTTCCACTTCTAGTGTGTGAGGCATTTTCCACTCCTCCTCCTTTTTGTGGTGATTATTCATACCTATCAGACATTCTGCTAGACCTTAGTTGTCTCTTCATAGTGCCTACTTTTGATGCAGTACATGGTATTTCTCATCCTTCTATAGGTGTTCCAGAGGATTCCTTCATCTCCTTTGTTAGGATTGCCCCTTCAAGGACTCTTATCACTTCATTTTTTTAGATACCATCACCGATCTACCTCCTCTTGTGGATCCTCATTTTACCATTATGGGGGTTATTGTGCCTTCACTTCATATGGACATTATTTCAATGAATGATCCATACCCATACTATGACAATTCTACTTCAATGGCATTACCTTTTTTTCTTGAGCACCTTCTTACAAGACCTATGTTACTCTCCGCTTTAGATCAGCTTCGAGTTCTTCATATTACTACCTTCGTTTTCCTTTGTGTAGTGGGTAGACTTTCGCACACGATTTCTGTTCTTCCTAAGGGCATAAAAATTGTTTGATTTAGATGGAACTTCTTAAGTCTATATGAGAAATACCACATCATCGACACTTTTATTAGAGACTTCACAAAGTTGCAGACTTCATATCAGGTTGGAGGATTCTTTACCGAACCCTTTCCGAAGTCAAGTATCCTTACTTATGCTCTTGTCCTAGAGTGAGGTCCACTACTACTTCCACAAATCTACTTTGGGCCTTTGTGTCTCCCTCTCCTCTTCAAGATTCTCTTCCACCTTTAGAACACTTCATTTTCATCCTCCCTCCACCACTGATTAAAGACCTTCAGATTCCAAAGGAGTTCATCGGAAATCATCTTCTAGAGGATTTCGCTAGTTCTATTCTTCTCCTCATCTTCTTCTTCTATAAAAAATATAGTTTTTACATGGGTACCTTATCGGGCCTTTAGTTTCTGGGACCCATATGATGCATCTTTCTTGGTTTGTTTAGGTGGGTCTTTTATCTCTTGTAATTGGATCTTTTTCCCTTGGGGTTTTCCTGCATTACTTTAGATCCTTATTATACGTGGGTATCTCATCAAACCTAGTTTTCGGGACCCATTTCCCTTCTTATCTTATTATTTTCTAGAAAGATTGTTGTTTTTACATGGGTACCTTATCATACATTTATTTTTCGAGCCCCATTAACACATATTTCTTGGTTTTCTATGGGAGTTATCTTTCTATTCTAAATTTTCATGACCTCTACCTCATCTTCGATGAAGGGGGTGTTGGTGTATATGACTTGTCTTGTCATCATTCGATGCCTTGTCCACCACATATGGTTAGTCATCTCACTTAGTGATATCATAGGTCATTAGGGTTAGTAAGAGTTTCATGTGTCCATGTGTCACACATGGGAGTTACATAGCACTCCTATATATACCTTCTTTTTTATCTATGAGAATGTTAGACCTTCTCTTACATATTTGATTTTCCTTTACAACTTGATTACTTGGAGCGTTCACGTCACCATTGGAAGTGCATATTTTTTGATGTGCACGAGGTTTTGTATTGATCCTTAGAGAACAATCTGATATTAGTTTAAGGATGCACCCAAATTAATCTTATATTTTATATCCCACTCAATTATTTTGGTTTCAAGGAATGCCAAGGCATTATCTCATATGATTTTGGAGGGGAATCTAAATCTGGTTATAATCACCTCATAAAAATCAAGGATAATAGCTTCATTCACCTCTTTCAAGGTAACTCCTTCTATCCACCTAGTGAAATAATATATCACTATTAATATCCATTTATTTCCTAGGATTGAATGTAGATTTATTACCCCTATAAAATATAAACCTGCTTTACATGAATGACTACTCAACTGAAATGGGGTGGAGAGGAAGAGTTACAAGTTTCTCTTTTCCCATAAATAAAGAACATTTCGACACTTTTTGACCCGGACATGGAAACCTTTGAAGATATTTGGCCAATAGTATCCTCCTTTCATGATTTTAAGTGTTATTACTCTTGTGGCATAATGTCCACCTTTTGATCCATCATGTAATTCTCGCAAAATCCTCACAATTTGATTTGTGTTAACACATCTCATGAGAATAACATTGATATCTTTTCTAAACAATATGTTATCCACAAGGACATAAGTGATGGATTTTAGCCTTGAAATATCTTGTTTTAGCTTTGTCCACACCTTCCTGACACTCACCTTTGCTTCAAGGAAATGGACCATGTCATGAGCCCGACTAAAAGGTATTGAAGTTTCAACTAATTTTCGGTCATCTTACACCACTAGCACAACATTCATATCATCATGTAGATTGGAAGTTAGCTACTCACATTGACCTCTTCCTCTAATCAATTTTGTGACCTTGATATCCATGTCGTATTCCATTACTTTCATGATCCAAACTACCCTCTTCTCATTTAACCACTTACTCAAGAGGAATTCTTTTATACTTGGATGTGATACCATTAACTGAGACTTTGCTATTAGAAATCAAGTGTATGAACTTCTTGAGATTCCTTATAACGTAAATAATGTGTTTCTCTATAGAGGATTATCTTACCTCATAACCTTGTAAGACTTGGCTAAAGAAGGATATTGGTTGTTCCATACCTTCATTATTTTATTGCACTAACATAGTTCGATAGTATCAATGCCTCCAAAGGTGTATAAGGTGATTTCCTTAGAAAATTCCATATTTATGAGGTTAGGATCTTGTAATATAACTTCCTTAATTGCTTCACAATGTTATTTCCCTCTTTGGTGCAACAAAAATCATATTATTCATCAATATAGAGGTTATTTACTTCACAAGTTTGGAAAAAATAGGAATAAATCTCCTAAAAAGTTAATTCTTCCCAGGAAACTTTGTAGTGTTATTTTGTGACTGGGTATGGAAAATGTTAGAGTAGCACTTACTCTTTCATGGTAAATAGAAATATGCCTTTTGGAGACAATATGGCCTAAAATATTTCCTTCATGGACCAAAAATATAGACTTCTTGGGGTTGAGCGAGACTCCATACTTTATACTCCTTTCAAACACTCTCCTAAGATGAGACAAATGGTCACCTACATGTTTGGAAAACATTATAATATCATTAAAATAGATAAATAGAATGTTATTGATTATCCGTTGAAATGCAAAATCCATGGCTCTCTAAAAGGTAGCTCCTACACTAGAAAAATCAAAAGGCATCTTTCTATATACATAGGTCCCTAATTTTGTAGTGAAGGTTGTTTTAAATCTGTCCTCTTCTTGTACCGATGTCAAGATCTCGTCAGAAATGGAATAACCATTGAAAGGAGTGAGAAGTGCTCAAAACTTGTCACCATTTTAAATATTTTTTCCATAGAAGGTAATGGGTAGTGGTAATTCGTTGAATCTATATTCATATCCCTAAATTCAACACATAATATTATTTCTCCACTTATTTTTCTCACGGGACCAGATTGAAACCCAAGATGAGTGTTTAATATGAAATATTATGTTGGCCTCTATCAACTTACTCACCATTGCTTCATGAGAGGCTCTATTTTTTTGGTTTATAGGCCTTTTATTTTGCCTAACAGTTTGGCATTTGGGTCCACTCTATAGTGTGTTGTGCTAATTCCAAATTAAAAACTTTAAGATCATCATATCCCCATGCAAAAACATAATAAAACTCTTTATAAAGCATAAAAAATGCATGTTTTTCTTATAAAGTGCATACCTTTCTAAGTTTGAGGAGCTTGTATTTCTAACAAATATTTTCTCATAGTCTTCATGCTTAATCATCATGTTTTATCTCTCTCCTCTCATTTGGTCATCAATATTGAAGATGGATTCAAGAGAGACAAAACCTTGAGGTAGTTTATTTGACCTTAATTTGATGATTTTCTCTTCATATTATTGATGTAATGTGTCTTGATTCTTAACTGATAACTCAACTTCTTCTTGTAGAAAATTTATTATTTTCTAGTCATTTTCATTCACCTTCCAATTGGTGTTATTATCAGTACACCTTCCCTTACAACCACTTAATATATTTATGCACTTTTCCTCTTGATGTCCTCAAGAATGTAAAATTGTGCCACAATGATGTAGCTAGTCTTTCAACATGTTTGTTCTCCTTCCTAGGAATGGATTACATGTTGAAAGATTAAAAATCCTTAATAAAATCCCATACTCTATTCTTATAGGACTTCAATAAGTATTTTTGTTACACTCTTCCATCTTACCTAGTTCACAACAAGTTTGTTATCATCAAAGACCTATAATTTTTTATTCCTCTCCTGTTAGCCCACTAAATACCATGTACAAGGGATTCATACTCAGTTGAATTGTTTGTACAACTAAACTGAAACATAAAGGAAGAATAGAAATTATATTTCATTGGAGACACCAACATGATACCTCCTCCTGCCCCATTTCTATTCTTAGACCCATTAAATTACATTTTCCAAACACCATCATCTTGCTCATTTATATTCACAATGTTTAGAATGAAAGAGCCTTCTTCATACAAGCAATAATTACCAAGACTAGCCTCTTCAATGGTTTTATAAGGTTCAAACTCATGACTTTCAGGTCCCCATTTCATCCCGAAGTAAATCAAGTATCTCTTCAAGAAGATTATTTGGCTCCTTCTCACTAGTTGATCCTCTTCATCAATGATTATGCAATCGACATTGATGGCATTTGGAATATAAATTTCTATATGGTTATTTTCAATAGGTTCATACCTTACAATGACTCGTATTACCATACATGGTTCTAAATAACATGTGAGACCAATCTAATGAACAATATCTCCCAATATTGGTCGTGAAATCCCTAGATAGGCATAAGGCAAAGTATGACAGAGGTCAATTATAAAAACGTCTTGGGAATTTAGAAATTAGAACATGCATTTAAATTGAGTCTTAATCCCATGATAACACCAATAGTCTCTATAAATGTTCCACCAATTTGCAAAACTCCTTTAGAAAGAGGTTCATACTCTAGACCAAACTTGTTAGCTACTTGTTTGGAAGTAACTGAACTAGCAGCTCTGAATCTATCATGCGGTTGTGGGATAATTGGTTTCTAATGGAAAATGCCACATAGAAAGGAGGGTATTTTATGCTTTTAATTGACCGGTATCTTATTGTATGAGGTTTATTGGTAAGAACAACTCTTGATTGTTCTTTGGATGGCTCATTTGAAAGGTCGAGGTTAGACAATATGGCTTGTAAAAGATCCTTCTATCTAGGAATAGAAAAATACCCTCACATCGAAATCTTCACATTGATTTTCTTCATATGCTCAATAATATTAAAAGGAGTAGGAATGAAATTTGTTACCATTTTAACAAAATAGTACCTTATCGTGTTTAAGATGAATTAAGGTCACTTCCATGTTGTTCTTGAGCTCTTGAGGCCTGATTTCTCTAAGTCTCCTACACATTTAGAGTTTAAGTAGGATAATTAAATATTTTGGGTGTAGGAGAAGACTAGGTACAAAATTTATCATCTAGTTTCTCTACCTCCATGGCCTTTTTCTTGGACGTAGTTTTAGTTGCCACGCCTGAAGAATAAGCATGATTGTATCTTTACATTTGATTCACTCCACAAAATTCTTTTGTTTTCTAATGAATAAGTATATTACCACTTTATGTTGGATCTTGTTAAGCCTCTTGTAGTGGTGGTACCTCATCTGATGTAATTTTAGGGAATGAGGACTTTTGTACCATAATGGCTTGATTTAGGATGCCATTTGGACAAGTAGTTTAATTATGGTCTTGGTTGCAATGAAAGCACCACTCATGTTCTTATACTACATTATTTTAAACTTGAACCATTTCGTTAGAAGTGTTAGCAATGTTAGGATTGTATAATTGGTGATGGCTTGCATGAGTATATTGGCCTTGAAAGTTTTCCTAATATAAAGGCTTAATAGGCTGATAGGTTTTGTAAAAAGGTTGATAAGGGGGCTCATAAGGCTAGTCATTTTTTGCTTAATACCTTTTAAGAGTTACTAATTCATTCCCAAAATTTTGAAGAAAACTCTTTACCTCTTGCAAGTCATTAGATGTACTTGGGGCAGTATTTATTTGGCTTATATGTTGACTAATTGGCACTATAATAGGTGTTATTTCAGGTATTTGAAGTCTTGTAGTTGGTGTTATTTATGAAAATAATGAATAAGATGCCTTGGTGTAATATTTCCAGCTTGCATGAGACTATTTATCTTCCCTAATGGTTACCTCATAAGCATGTGGAAGTGTTCTACCTCCCACATATTAAATCATTACTAAAATATCACTATTTAATGCTCTTAAATAACACAAAAAGGCATATTCAGGGGTAGGTATTACCAACCGTGGGATTCAATTGCAATTCTTTTGAAATGTGAAATTAAAATCCATCATGATTTCATGAGGGGCTCTTTTAATAGTGGTAAGTTTTTCTATGAGAGATAGGTGATCACTCTTGTCCTCAAAATTCTTGCAAATATTCTCCCCAATCTTTTCCCATGTATGAATAGAAGATGGATGCGAGACTTATATACCATTATAATGTTTTTCCTTTAAAAGACAAGGCTATGATCCTAACTGCTACATCATCTTTAGTGGCAAGGTTGACTAAATATACATTAGCAACATCCAAGATGTTCTCAATAAAGGTGGTTGAAGTTTCTCTTGTAATGAATGGGATTATTTTAAAGGAAACTATTGGGATATCATGTTTAGAATTCAAATCCAAGGGGATGCCACCATTAAAAGTAACAAAATGTTCATTTTGTTGAAGGGACAAGAGGGGAATAGGTCTCAAGTTCTTACGAAAATGAGAGAGATTCATACAAAAAGGGGGAGTACAATGAATCCTAGGTCCCGGGGATGGGATTATTTTTACATATCTTCCTCTTCTCCTTGGTGAATGTTTCAAGTAATCATAAGGCTACCCTATTGTTTTATTTTGTCTTATATGCACTATTCTCATGAAACTGAAACACTTGATTTGTTGAATCCATTATATTTGAAGTTATGAGTCTCCAAATGTGTTGCTTGTTTCCTCTGAAGACAAAATTCCATTGAAACACATACCAATATAAGTGTATTAAATCAAAAATGAGCTATTTATGGCTCAAAGTCACATTGGGCATGTCAAAAGTTATTGTCTCCTAAAGTTAAACCCCTTGTTAAATATATATATTCAACACCTCAATGAAACATTAGATGATCTCTCATTGTGGGGGATTTAATCGTATGATATCGACCTCTAGAGAAGGCCAACTTCTTTTACCTATATTACTATGCTAAAGTATTCCTAAGCAAGGTTATAATATTGAACTATGGGTGAAAGGGAAAAGGTGTGCATGACGGGGGAATCTAAGATAAAGAGTGTTGATATCACCGGAGAAAGGGAATCTCTCTTTCCTTGAGTTCATAGAGTAAGGAAGGCTCATGCAAGGCTAAGATGGAAAATATTAGCCATTGTAGACACCTAAATCCGACTACGTAGTTTTAATACTAAAATTTCACTAATTATCCTATTTCTCGTCATTTCGTTATAATTAGTGTTTTCCCAATAATTAGATAATATTCTCATTTGACTATGTCAATTAACGACACTTTGAACTAATTAACTAGCCTTCCCCATCATGGATGTCAATTAACGACACTTCATTAGTTATAATCCTCTTTTAATTAATTAATTAACCATTATTAATTAATTAAGCCTTTCAATTTCGTATTTAACTAATAACCTTCTTATTAGTTAATCCCCTTTCAAACCCTTCAAATTCTACTAATTTCCTTCTAAATCATCTCCAAATGGATTCTATAAGCTTAATTTGTCCTATTAATTAATCTTAGTTGATTAATTAAATCACCTCCAACTCCCATGAATTGTTAATCACTAATTAATCTCTTCTAATCATATTTATCCCTTTCTAATTCTACTTTACCTTTATCCCACATTCACTAGGTTGCAATATTCTCCCAAATTGGAAAGCTATATAAAGAACTTAGTACACCTTGTCCAAATTTACACCATGTCCTTGTAAGACATTTGCATATGATAAGAGCATTTCAATCTTGGAAGGCTTATTGATCAAGCAACCATTTCTATCTTCTACTTGGCAAAGAGTAGTAAGAGAATAATTTAACATGGCAATTAAGTCATATAAGTGAGATATCTTCCTCTTCCATGGATAATTTCCTTTGATCGCATGTAGCTACATTCGGCTCACTAAAGGAGTACTATAATTACAAAGCACATCCAAATATCAAAGGATTGGTTTTGCATTTAATGTTTTAATGTTTGATGCATATTAGTTAAGCTTTTCCTTTCTAGCTTTATCATGATGTTTATGTTGTTGATTAACTAAGTTACGATTCTACTTGGTGTTAGTTTCCTTTCATTAACTTAGATTAATTCAATCACATGCATACACTAACCTTCATCAACAAAAATTGTTATGTATTTTTATTGTTCATATGTTGTAATTTGGGTGTAAATTTTTTGGGGCATTACACAATACTCAATCCATCATATAGCATTGTATATGGATTTTATTTCTCATGTACCTTACGATATATAGGAAGTTCTTAGAAGTATTATTTTCTCCAATAGGAAACCTCTCAACCATTTGATTTTGTGGTGCACTAGTAAGTGATTAACATTGGGAAGTTATTCTCTACATACTTTGGAGATGGGATAGTGAGGCTATGAGTATGATATAAATTTTCAGTCCTAAAACAATTGTCTAATTCACTATTTATGAATGAAAAAATATATCGAGAGAGCTTATTAACCAAACACTCCCTAAACTATTAATTCTAAAGAAACGTTGGGTATACTTGGAAGTTCAACACATATTTCCATATCTCTATTGGGATCGAAAATTACTATTGTAATTTCAATTCGAAACCTTGTTTAGATATAGCTCACACTTTCTATTGCACTTTCGGTTTAGAAACCATGTTCGATTCACAATACAAATTTTGTGTTTCAATGTTAGATCGAAACCCTTTATAGTTATAGTACAAATCTGCAATTTTAAAACCCTATTTTTATATAGTTTCAAAACATAACAAAAAATAGAGCAAATAACATGTTTGGTTGAAATTAAAGAACAAAAAAACTTTTGACACGTGTGGAGTTTTGTAATTTTGATTGAAGTCCAAGAAGAATGTGAAATTTACATATGAATTAAAATAAAATGAGTATGGAAAGAAAATAATCACCTATAGGGAGAATGCACCATTGTGATTTTCTCATTGAAATGATCATTTTGATGTGTATTTCTAGAAGCACTTTTCAAAAGAAAAAAATTGCATACCAGAAAAAAATGGTCTCTTTTTTACTTGTACAAAAACAATTCTACATAACATTTGAAAAAGAGCAATTTGCGCATGTTTTAATTATTTCAGTTGAAAATGATACACTATCAATGTGCCCGTTAACAAGAATCTTTATTACATTGCTAAGAATGAAGAATCTAAACCTATTAACCTTACCAAATGGAAAAATGGAAAAATCATTATGATGAAGCTAGAGGTAGTATAGGTCATTCAATATCCCCATTGAATTTTCATTTTCAAGGTGACATTAAATCTTATTCTCTTCGGACTACCATTGAGATCATTTTGGAAAACATTGTAAGATACAAGCATCCCAACTAGAAAATGGGATTTCTACTATTATTTTAGATAATTATCCTTGAATTGAGGACTTCATCCACTCAAGTCAAGCATTTGAGAATTCTACTTGTTGAGACTATCAAAACAAAGTCTAATTACAAAATCATTTTGACTATCCTTTCTAAACTAGGTCTTTCCTACTTAGTTTGTCTCAAAATACTATACACAAAAATATTATTTGTGCACTACATATTTGGCACCTAATTTTGACTTTGATAAGAACAAGAAAAATTAGTTTTTATTATGACATCCAACCTAATGTTTCATTACTAATCAATTATTTTGATGTGGCATGATAACCTAACTCTATAAAATGCAAGGATTTTGCGAAGGAAAAAGGTAAAGAAAATCCTAAGCCTAAGGAAATAAATCAACTTTATAAAGTTCTTCCCCTTGTCATGACAAAGGAAATAGGAAAACAAATGCAAATTTTGAAAAAGAAGGTTGCAAATTTTGTGGTAAACTAGGCCATCTTGACCATCATTGTTTCAAGAAAATGGCATAATTGGAAGAAGAGATAAAAATGCATCTTCCTCCCTCTAAAAAAGGAGTTTCCTTTCTACAACAACAATTAGATCACTAGTAACAAAATGGATTTTAGATCCAAGATCCTTCAACCATATGGTGAATCAAAGTTCACTATTTCAAACTCTCACGGATAGTCGCACAACTTAAAATTTATGTGGGAAACAACTTGTTTAAGGAAAATGCTACATTGAGATGGAGAAATGCATTTTCCATTAAAATTCTCCACATTCATAATTTATGTATGAACTTATTATCTTTATCATATCAATCATTCTAGTGAAGGAAAAAAAATTGAGTTTACCTCCAACATTTTTTTAATCTTACATGCAAAAGACTAGTGTGTTATTATAGTCACTAGGAAGGTTGATCATCAAGCCAAAATATACAAATTTGACAATTGTGTTTGATCACCTTCACAAATCATGATTGTACATGTAAATGACTTAAGTAAACTATGACATGAGTGTTTTGGTCACTTGAACTATCACTCATTGCAAAATGTTAGTAATCGCAATATTGTTCTTGGTTGTCAAAGATTTCATTCATATATGGAGTTTTTCTAGGTTGTGCACTTTGGAAACAACACATCCATTTCCTAAAGAAAATTTCTAGATGGAAAATGAAAAATTGCATTTGGTTCATAATGACCTCATGTATTTTTCCTACTTTTATTTTCAAAAAATAAAATACGTTCTTACATTTATTGATGGTTTCACTCACAAAACTTGGGTGTAGTTTCTAATAAATAAAAGTGAAGATTGTGAGAACTTCAAATTTTCAAAGCCCTTGTTGAAAACCTATCTAAAGAAAACTTTGCATCCTAGTTTAGATAGTGGAGTAAATTGTGTCAACAACTAGATGATTAACTATTGTGAATAGGTAGGAATTCAACTTCAACATATTATGCCTTACACATTTCATCAACATGGTGTAACTAAGTGTAAAAACTAAACACCGAAGGAAATGGCCAATTGCATGGTACTTTCCAAATACATTCCTCCTCAATTTTGATTACGAAATTTAGTTTACAAATTGGTTTCAATATTTCACTCCACACTCAAAGTACAATATATTACTCCCAAAGAAAAATGGTCTAGTTTTAAACCCCATGTTTCAAATTTTAGGATTTTTTGATGTAATGCTTGGATGCATATCCTAAATGATGAGCAAAAATAAATGGAAAGGAGAGGTCACAAATTTATATTTTTAACCACTATGAATATGTAAATTCATAGTTTCTTCTTGTTCCAAAACCACTAAGATACTTTACCTATGATTATATTATTTGATGAACAATATGAAGCTTACGAACCATTATTTATACCTCCATTACATTTTTTCAACCCCAACATAACTTATGATGTTTCTTATGAAGAACTCACCGCTTTCAAAATCCTCCCCCTTTCGATAGTGTAATATATTACTCTAAAGGAATGATGGTCTAGTGAGGTCCGTTTTAGCAATTTGCTGGAAAATTTGAAACTCCCATTCTAATATTTACTATAACTTAGATGATGAACCACAAGGAGAACACTAACACATGCACTTGCACTATCAGTGTCAAAATACATTCAAATGCACCTGCACAACCAACACGCCCCTATCAAAATAGGTCCACATAGTTTGCATTGAGGTTTGTTCATTGACATGGGATCCAAGATATATAAGAAGGATGAGATCATAAATTTTGTATGGTGTTGTACATTTGGCACAATTAGCAATGACATGGGATCCAAAGACTTATCATCAAACTTTTAAGCATCTTGAATGGTAAGAAATTGTGGTAGAACTTATTTCTCTGAGAACTTACAAAACTTTTTTCCACTTTCAAAACTAAGAAAATATTGTTAGGTACAAGTGGGTGTAATGAAATAAATATGCAACATATGTGTTCATTGATAGGTAAAAATCTCAACTTGTCAAAAAAGGTTTTTCACGGGTTTTCAAAAAAGCCTTAGGTATAAATGCCATTGATTACCACAAAACCTTTGCTTTTGTGTCCAAGTTGAATTCCATCATACTAGTGTTCTCCTTAGATGTAACTTATGGATGGGAATTCCATCAAATGGATGTCAAAAATTCCTTCTTGCATGGATACTTGCAAGAATAAATTTTCTTTCCCCAACATCTAGGGTTTATCAATAGTGAAAACTCCGGGTAGGTGTATAGATTGAGAAATCCTTGTATGGATTAAAACAATATCCTCAAGATTAATATGAAATTATCAACATGTTTCTAATTAATTATGATTTTACGTGAAGTCCCTCTAACCCTACATAAGAGAAACCAATTTGAAATTAGCAAAGGTTGCAAGTTGTAGATAGGCACTTCAACAACAAACCAACTTGGGTGTACTTTCTGAAAAATAAAAGTGAAGGTTGTGAGCACTTCAAATTTTCAAGGCCTTTATTGAAAATTTATCTAAGATAAAACCTAAGCATCCCAAGGTTTAGATAGTGGAGGAAATTGTGTCAACAACTAGATTATGTTGTAAAAACTAGTTGTCAACAACTAGTTCATTCATTTTGTGTTATTTCCATTTACAACAAAAAAATACAAATCACTTCAATTTTAAGATAATTTCAAACATATTTGTTGGTTTACAATAGAAAGTAACACTTAAATTGGTCACATACAAGTTAAAGTATTGAAATACTTATTTTGTTACACCATTGAATTTGTGGGGAGAATCACACATCATTAGTTGCATAAAGGAGTGTGGACTTTGGTTTCTAGAAATTCATGTTATTTCCATTTACAAGACATGTATTTAAGGATGTACACTATAAATTGATAAAAATATGTAGATGAAAGTCCAGATTTGTAACAAACATCAGTTTTACACCTCATGTATGTTGGTTTCAATAGTAAATTACATTAGATAAGTGCATAAATAGCTAGAATATGTTGAAGGGTTGTACATTAGAATGTTTGAATTGATTATAGATCAACTATGACTATAAAATGCATCGAAAAGGGAAAATAAATAGTTGTGAGTAATTGAAATTTGCGAGATCTACCCCCATGGAATCATGATTATGCCAAACCTGACCAAAAATTGGTTCAAGTTCCTCATATGCTCCTTGCAAAACCACTACCATTCTAATTCGTAAATAAAACTTGGACAAAGTGTTGTGAATATCCCATTGTTGGTGTTGCTAGAATAGTTACTTGATGGCTATACAAAGGAGAAGTTACAATACTTGGGATGCCATTTAACAAATACTACTCAAAATTTCCCAAAAAAAAGTCTCTTCCATATATTGTATATAGTTGGCCAAGATATGAACGCGTGCCATATATAGCCCACTATCCATCACACATTGGCCATGACTCAATAAATGGGTCACCCTCCCAATCATATGGGATGAGATCATATATTTCTATTGGGGGTATTCCACAATTCCTTCATTCCCATTCTATAAAGGTAAATGCAAGGTGGAAAAGCCAATTATTGGATTGTTGGCCATAAAAGTATGTATGTGAAAAAGGATGGCTTATACATTACAGACATGTAGCGGATGGGAGCATCATTCAAAAAAATTCGAGGAGATTGACGACCAAGAGGCCTATCTAGAGTCCTACAGTCTATCCTCAATAAGCAATGGGATGAAGGATATATATAAATAGGGGCACTCAAAAACACACGCACAAGCGCACACACACATGTGCATGTATACATATACATACACATATAGATAACTTTGATTCAAAAAATGATGCATATAAAGATATTACTCCCCTACTCTTACTATTCTTGGATTGTCTTTACTCCTCCATTTCTTTGCACAACATCATGTTTTATTTTATATTTAATATTCTATATGCATGCATTAAATCCTAAATTCTCACCATTCCAATCATATTTCTTTTGTGTTTGTCTAGGGATTCAACAATATGACATGTCATTTCACACCCAAATCTACACATTGTAAATGATCCAAATGGAAGGCTAAATGATCACTAATTTGATACATACATTTTTGCTTCATGTAAAAATCGGTTGACATATTGAGACGATGGACAATTTCATGGTGTTTATCATTACTTTACCATGGCTAGTAATAAATAGTTGGTGTTGTTGCATTGTATTAATTTTTAGATATTACATTTAATTTCAAAATAAAGGATAAAGTATGTTGACAAATGAGAGAATTTATTTATGTGAGCATTACATCCTTGGTGTTTCAAAATTTAGTTATATGAGTTTGTAAATGTGGATGATTGGTTATGTATAGTATGGTGCCCAACAATTGACCCCCAAACTTGGACAAGCAATAGTCGGGTATTTTAAATGATGAACACTCTCAAAATAATAGTTAATTAAGTTGTTGATAAGGTTGCATATTCCGTTAGATATAGAGGTAATAACCACCTTTGGCCTTATTGGTTTAGTCACTCCACATGCTTGAAAATGCATAGGATTCCTTTTGGTATTCTATATTCTAAAGGTTGTTTATGTACAAGCACACATGTAACTACACACATGCACCACAAGCCTATAAGCAGTCCATTTATGGCTGAATAAATTAATAGAACTTAACAGATGCGTATAGTTCAACAACAAATAAGATAAATTAGCAAAGATCGCATAGTTTGTTTATATCTATGAAGTAATGAAGCCAAACAATCATTTTCTTACTATATTTTATTTTTTCCTTTTTCATTACATATTTAGAACTTTTACATCTAATCTTACTCATGGCTCTCCGCATACATCATATCCTTAATTTCAAGGTGATAGTGGTCTTTATATCGTTTGCCGTTATACTTATAGCTAAATTTAGTTTAATAATCGTTATATAAATCTATATAGTATATTTTAATCAGGATTCCATCCTTTATTCTTTATTTTGATTAGTAAGGATTCCATTCTTTTGACCATTCATTATTTTGACTATTAAAGATTCCATCCTTTTAAGCTTTCTTGTTTTATTTATTTATTTGATTGAACATTCTTTGTTTTAAGGATTTCATTCTTTCTTTATTTCTTTATTTGATTGAGCATTCTTTATTTTGACTATTAAGGAGTTCATTCTTTGTATTGATTGAAATTGTATATTAAGAACCTTTGTGTGATGTACTTCCAAAATAAATCGATATTGTTTAAATTTTTATTCTTTATGAACAATCCAAAGGTGGAGATTAGATCTCAACCTCATAATAAAATGTTGGTTCTACTATGAATGGAAGAATCTTATCTATGTTATCCAATAAACTAAAAGAGCGATGTGACTTGCCAAATGTTAGCAATGTGATATGCATGAAAAAACTTGAGGTGAACTCAAAATCCTTCAATTTTTCTAGATGCCATGTGATTCTCCATAGCATCTGTTTTTCTCATATCAACCTTTGATGTTTTTCCTTTTATACCACCATAATAATCATAGCTTTATGATTCACTGATAGCAATATTCATGGCTTTATGGATTAAATTATATCATAATTTTTAAATATATTGACTTCATCGTCTTACAACACAAGAAATTAACATTGTCTCCAGCTTTCTCCAACTACCCAAATATTATTCATCAATTTCTTTTGATAGGATATTTCTTAGGAAGGATTCGTTTTGGTAATATGAATAAGGGGGAAGATCAAGGGCTTCCTCGACAACATGCATGTCCTCATAAATTCTTTGTATCAAACTTTCTAATGATGGAAATTTAGTCTATAGTTATCATAATAAAAATAAAAAACAATACCTTCGAAAGCATGAAAAGCATAATAGTCGAATACCTAGCGAGGTGTCTTTTTAGAAAATACCTTAGGACGAATGTACCCAACAACAAGATGTAGCTCCTCGCCATAAAAATCTTCAATAAATTCATGAAGCAACCATGGTTCCTTCAATTGCATTCCATGCATAATAAATCTCCAAGATTAGATAGGACCTTCATCTAAAGAAACTAGATAGGATTTCTTAACATTTTACTTCATCAAAAAACCTGATAAGAAAAATTAAAATTATGTTGACTCTCCATCGCATCACATACACTCACAATTGTTTTTTTGGAATTGTTAAAGTATGGATTCCATCCTATGCTCAGAACCGTCTTATATATGCCACGTTTAGAAAGTCCAACCCAGCCCAAGTATATGCCACATGCTTGCTGAGAAAGAATTGGAAAAAATTCATATGCTGATAAATTGGCTAAAGATGGAACTCCATGTGTTAAATCAATTTCAGCAAATTACTAAAAATATAATGAAACGAATTTCAATCTTGAATGAGCCTTCTATAAGGCTTGTTTAACATGTAACTTGTTTGGCAGACCTTACATTGACATACCGGTAGAACTCTTAAGTATCTTTAAACAATGACCAAATCCCTTAATAACAGTCCTTCAATGTACCATGGTTCGATTGTTAAAGTGTTTGTTATCCCCGCATGCCAAAAATAATAGTAAGTCATTAATAATGCAGTGTTTGCCTCTAACATCTAAAACCATTTGAAGTAAATGTTGGCAAAATCAAAAGCCAATTGTAACTAACACAGGGGAAAGACAAAGCCAAAAAAACTAAAGCACACAAATATAGCTATTATATATTCAATTTAAAATCTTTTACAAACTCGAGCTACGCTTTTGTACATTCTTTTGTTTCTCTTCTTGTGTCCAATCATTTGCTTCTTTTTCTTACAAAAATTTGATCTCCTCGAGCTGCTCTTTACTTTACTACCGCACATGTTTTTCTTCTTCTAGATAATACCTTGAGCTACGAATCTTTCTCTGCTATATACTCTTTCTTTGCTTCTTCTCTATATGGTGTTGCAATATTTCTTCTCATATGCTCATTCTTTTGTCGAGCCAATTATATAGTTCCACGTGTCTTTCAAAAAGACATTGACCTTCACTGCACTCCAAAAGGTCAATTAAATCCTACTCTTTGCAACTTTGACATCCGCCCAAATACATTGCCAAAAAATTGACTTAAATGCCTCCATGTGTCTACCTTATATTGGTGGCGGTGTTGGGTTGTATATATCCTCTATCCTACAACGCAAGGATTGAACCAATGAGAAATCTCCACCATCGTCGCACTGTCGGTCTCCTTGTCGACTTGCGAAACCTAAATCAATGAGGAAGCTCCACGCTCCTCGCAAATCGTTAGTCTAACTAGCTTCGTGCATGTGTATGATTGGTTATGGCTTCGCATCACAACTCTTTGCTTTGCTTAACTTAAATTGTTGGCTCCATTAAAACGTAGCCACGTGTCTTTTCCTTAGGCGGTCGATTTTAGACCACCGACCTACTTGACTAAAAGCAGACCCAACGAAATATAAGTTGCATCTCATTCCAAAGGGTTGAGGTCTCCAAGTTTCATCGCTAAAAGGAAGTGGCGAGAGAAAAGCCGCCACGTGGTCGCTTGAGATTGATTGAAAAGAAAAGGGGTAGACCCGACAAAATATAAACAATGGCTCATTCTAGAGCCTAGACATCCACCCACCTAATCACTATAAAGAAATACGGAACGCTACCACGTGTCAACTCCTTGACCGTCGGATCTTCACATTGTTGCACGTGCTTCTTTTGCCTTGGTCTCACAACTTTTTTCTTAGCCTTTGTCTTGCGGCTTTTTCAGAAATTCAAAAATACTCCAAACGGTGAAAATATAAATGCTTGTCAAAGGGAGGTTGGAAGAGAGGGAAAGCATATTTGAATATATGTGTGTGGCTCAATATTATCATACCCATTAATTCGACACTCCCCTTAATCTAGAACCAAACAAAATCTTTTCAATGATTGATTTTAAAGTTTTGAACATCCACGACACCTAGACTTGCTCTTAAATGCTCAAACCTTTCTTTTGACACACTTTGGTAAAAATGTCACTAATCGCTACTCGACTTATAAAACTTAAGCTCAATTTCACCTTTCTCAACCAGTTCACAAATGAAGTGATATTTGATTGTTATATGTTTGCTTCTACCATGGAAGACTAGAGTCTTTAACAATGCAATTGAAAACATTATCACAAAAAATAACAAAACCTTCTTTTTGCTCTTCATGTAAATCTGAGAGGATTCCTTTTAACCAAATCATTTGACAAGTGGCTAAATTTGCTACAATATACTCTGCTTCAACAATAGACAATGAAAAAATTGATTGTTTTCTTGAAGCCCATGAAATGGCTCTTGATCAAATATTGAACACATATCCAGATGTACTCTTTTTGTCATCAAGTCTACTCCGCCCAATCACTATCTTTGAGCCAACTAATTTCAAATAATTATTACTAGCATATAGAATTCCAAAATTATGTGTCATTCACATACATTAAAATACACTTGCTGTTTACCAGTGTGTCTCTTTTGGAGTATCCATGAATCTAGAAATCAAATTGATTGCATACATTATATCTGGTCTTGTTGCAGTTAAATACATCAAGTTTCCTACCATGTTTTTGTGTCAGGTAGGATCCACATTATTGCCGCAATCTTCTTTTGTCAATTTCAGACTTAATTCTGCTAGTGTCGATGTTAGTTTACAATCCAACATTCTGAATATTTTCAAGATTTCTTTTGCATACTTTGCATGAGACACAATAAATGCCCTGCTCCATTTGCTTGACCTCAATGCTAAGAAAATACTTCAGCAATCATAAATCAGTCATCTCAAATTCTTTCTTCATGGCTGATTTAAATGCATCTATTGCCTTGTTTGTGTTTCTAGTAAAAATTAAATCATCTACATACAAAAAACAATTAAAATCTCACCATTGTTTACTTTGATGTAGAGTGTGGGCTCATTACTTCTTTTGCTAAATCCATTACTAATCAAATATGAATCTATCCTCTTTGTACCAAGATCTTGGTGTTTGTTTGATTCCATACAAATCTTTCTTAAGCTTATAAACTTTTCTTTCATGACCTAAAATTTCATAACCAGGTGGTTGTCCCACATACACCTCTTCTTCCAATATTCCATTCAAGAAAGCTAATTTAACATCCATTTGATGGACATTCCACTTGTGATGAGCATTATGGCAATAATTGTTCTCACAGTCTCTAGTCTTGCTACTAGAGAAAATGTTTCATTATAATCACGTCCAAGCCTTTGTTTATAGCCTTTGACAACTAGTCTTGCCTTATGTCTTTCAATTTTACCTTTGGGAGTAGTTTTGGTTTTATAAACCCACTTGACTCCAATGACTTCCTTTCCTTCAAGAAGATCTACTAGCTCCCATGTTTGATTCTTTTATATTGCATGCATTTCTTCATCCATTGCTTCACACCATTTATGGTTTTTAATTGCTTCCTCATATTAAATAGGTTCAACTTCTGAAAAAATAAAACAAAATTAATCATTTCATCTTCCTTTTTTCATACCTTGATTACTCATAGATCTCTTAAACACTCATCATTCTTCATTCTTGTCTGAATGAATCTGATGATGATGAAGATGCTTCATTTGTTGGTCCTTGCATGCTTTGTTAGTTGTTGCTATTTGAAGATTCACCCCTTTGTGAAATGAGTGTCCAACTAGGTGTGTTCTTATCTCTCATCTATTGGTTCAACAACAATAATAGGTGCATTTGTCTTTACTTGTGGCTGCTTCATTTCTTGTGCATCTCCCCAAGATGCTTCCTCAATGAATTGAACATCTTTGTTGATTATAACCTCCTTTGTCAACTTTGGATTGTATAATCTGTAAGCTTTTGATTGCTCATTATATCCAATAAAAATGCACTTCTCTCCTTTGTCATCTCATTTTGATCTTCTTTGCTTGGGAAAATGTGCATATGTTAAACATCCAAAAACTCTCAAGTGTTCAACACTTGGTTTTCTTCCACTCCATGATTCTTGAGGTATTATGTTCCTCACAAATTTTTGTAGGACATCTATTCAAAGATATATATTGTTGTCCCAATTGTTCGCCTGAGAATTCATTGGACAAACATCTAGCTTTCATCATGCTCCTTGTCATTTCTTAAATGGTTGTGTTCTTTCTTATTGCTACACCATTTTTCTGAGGTGTATACCTTGTTTTGAATTACTTCTTGATCTTTTGCTTCTTACAGAAGTTTAAGAACTCATTTGATATATACTCTCCCCCTCTATAAGTTCTCAATGGATTTATATGATGGTCACTATGATTTTCAACCATGGCCTTGAACTATTTAAATACTTCAAATGCCTCTGATTTATTTTTCAAGAAATAAACCCATGTCCTTCTCTGAAGTCATCTATAAAATTCATGAAATACTCTTTCTTGGATAAGGAGGGAGACTTCGTGGGACCACACAAATCTGAATGTATCAGCTCAAGAGGTGAGCTTATCTTCAAGATTTACCTGAGGGAAAAACATTTCTATGTTGCTTCCCCAATATGCATGCCTCACAAACCTTATCTAGTTGTTCAATAGGAGGTAGTCCTTTAACCATTTTCTTATTATAAAGAACATTCAATCCACCAAAACTCAAATGCCCATACCTGAGGTGTCAAAGAGTGGATTGATCAATAGCTATTGTTTTAAATGTTGTTGCACTGCTACACTTTGCATCCTCAAGGGAAACATTCTATTTTGTGTCATTTATACTACTGCAATCAGCTTGTTGCTTCCATATTTATCATATAACATGCATTCTCCATTTTCAAACCTCACCTTATATCCATTTTGGACAAGTTTCCAAATACTAAGAAGATTATACTTCAATCCTGGAACAAAGAAAACATTATGTATATGCTTTTTGTCTCCTTATTTGGTGAGAATGGATATAATTCCTTTACCCATAACAAGAACCTTATTGTTTGTTCCCATCTTCACTTTAGATCTGATTGCTTCATCTATATTATTGAACATTTCCTTATTTCCACACATGTGATTGTTGCATGCACTATCCAAATACCAAACTTGTTTATTTCCTTGCTCAACTGCATTACAAGTTAGAAGGAAAGTTCCACTCTTTTCTTTCTTCTCTGGTTCAACTTCTTTTGCATTTGAGAAGCTTGCATTATAATTATGATTTCTCAAATCATATTCTTTCTTTTTGCATTCACTTGCATAATGTCCAAACTTTTTGCAATGTAATAACATTGTACATTTGATTTGTCATACCTTTGTGAAGAACCACCTCTGGAAGTGATGTTACTCCTTCCCCTGCCTCTTCCTCTTGTCTATGGCTCTTGATGACTTTGTCTTCCACCTTGTTGGTTGTTAAATATTCATCTTCCTTTGTTATATGCTCCTCTCCCCCTACCTCTAACATTTGTATTTGTCTTGAAGGCTTTTTTCACGGGAGGAGCTTGTTGATCTACTCATCATTTGTGCATAGGTTTGCAAAGAACCCATCAACTCATCAACTGTCATTTGTTTCAAGTCCTTAGACTCTTCTATTACAACCAAAAATGGATCAAATCTGGTTGGAAGGCTCCTCAATACCTTTTCTATGATTCTATGTTCTTCAACCACATCTCCATTAGTCCTCATTTGATTGACTATGGTCATTGTTCTTGTGAAAAAATCATTTATTAATTCTGAATCTTTCATGAGAAGGGTCTCAAAATCTCTCTTAAACATCTGTAGTTTGACTACCTTCACATTATTACTTCCTTGATAAGCATTCTACAAGGTGTCCAATGTTTATTTGAAATTTATAGTTGTTGCTATCCTTGGGAAAAATGAATCAGTGACAACATTTTGGATGTAGCTTAAAGTCTTTGCATCCTTTCTTCTATTTTCCTTTAAAGCATTATTTTGTGCTTGTGTCAATGCATTAAATGCAGCTTGTCATGTTGTATTTGTATAGTCTCCTTCAGCTAGTTCCCATAACTCTTAAGAAGATAATAGTGTCTTCATCTTGATACACCATATGGCATATTTCTTCTCATCAAATGTTGGGGGTTGTTGCCACGAGTTACTCTTGCTTGTAGAAGTCATTACAACTCAACCCAAAAAATAAGAACTTAAAAGTTCCACAACCAATCGCTCGGATACCAATTTGTTGGAAATATTTGTGCCAACTATAACTAACACGGGAAAGACAAATAAAAAAACTTAAGCACACAAATATAGATATTATATATTCGACTTAAAAGCCTTTACAAACTCAAAGCTACGGCCCCGTACATACATTTGTTTCTCTTTTTGTGTCCAATCGTTTGTTTCTTTTTCATACAAAATTTTGATCTCCTCGAGTTGTTGCTCTGTGCTACCGCACATGTTTTGCTTCTTCTAGATAATACCTCGAGCTACGGCCCTTTTCTCGCTATATTCTCCTACTCGCTTACACTCTATATGTTCTGCATATATTTCTTCTCCTCTACTCATTCTTTTTGTCAAGCCAATTATAAAGCCCCTGTGTCTTTCAAAAAGACGTTGACCTTCAACTAGACCCAAAAGTTCAATTAAATCCTACTCTTCGCGGCTTTGAAATCCGCCCAAATACATTGCCAAAAATTTGACTTAAATGCCTCCACGTGTCTACCTTATTTTGGTAGCGATGTCGAGCTTTATATATCCTCTATCCTACGACACGAGGCTTGGACCAATGAGAAAGCTCCACCTCCGTCACACCTGTCAGTCTCCTTGTTAGACTTGTGAAACCCGAACCAATGAGGAGGCTCCACACTCCTCGCAGCTATCAGCCTTACTAGCTTCATGCATGTCTATGATTGGTTGCGACTTCGCATCGCAACTCTTTTCTTTTCTGAACTTAAATTGATGTCTCCATTAAGACAGCCATGTGTCTCTACTTTAGTTGGTCGATTTATGACTCGTTGACTGCTTGATTAAAATGGTCTGACGAAGGTTCATCGCCAAAGGAAGTGGCGGATAGTTGCCACGTGGTCGGTTGAGATCGATCCGAAAACAAAAGGGGCGAGACTCGACAAAATATAGACAAAGTGGCTCATTCCGGAGCCTGAGACGTCTACCCAACCCGATGGCTATAAAGAAAGTTGGAGCACTCCCGCGTGTCAACTCCTTGACCGTCCGATCTTCACATTGTTTCGTGGGTTTTCGTTTTCCTTTGTCTCTCGACTTTTGTCTTAGCTTTGTCTTGCGGCTTTGTCGTGGAATTCAAAAATACTCCAAATGGCCAAAATAGAAATGCTTATCGGAGGGGAGGTTGGAAGAGAAGGAAAGCAGATTTGAATATCTGCGTGCGGCTCAAGATTATCAAACCCATTAATTTTGACAATAAACCCATAATAGAGATTCTAACCTTAAACTAGCGATTGCACGTGAGTTGCAAATTATGCCGGAAGGGATGTCAATGTTGAATTTGTGGAATTTTTTTAATGTGTCATGTTTTTTTATGTGTTACATCATTTTGTTGAAAAATTTGGGTGCATGTGTACTTTCACATTTCACGTACATATCACCATCGTATTCCATGATACCATTGATACAAGTTTCCAAACAATTCACATGCCTTGTGTATGCTTTCACATTTTACATACATGTCTTTCATGTCATGCACAACAACGATATTTAACTAACAACCGATTTCGGGTTACGTTTTGAGCAATGTCCATACCCTATTCTTAAACTCCCAATTTTGACACAAGTTGACAAGATGGTGGAAAAAATAAACTGATCGGAGTTGGACAAATGTTTTTTTATTTTATGCTTTAAAGACTCCAATATTTTTTTAGGAGGCCTATTTTGTGCATATTCAACCATCATTGTATACCATGAGACTGCACTTTGTCAAACCATTCATGTGACTTTTGTGTTATTTTATATTGTGTATACATGGTTGTAAGCGATTTGCAAAGATAACATCCAACAACAATCCACTTTGCCAATTGCATATACGTGAAAGTTACCAAGGCCTTCTCAACAAACTATTTTTGCATACCCTATAATCATCACAATTCATGAGACTACATTTGTTTGAGGCATTGCTTTAAAAAGTCTTAAAGTCTCATCAAGAACATCGTTTTGTACATATCTTATAATCATACCAGTACGTGAAACCACATTGTTTTGAAGCATTTTTTTCAAACAATTGGTGTACCTTATATATGCTTGCACACTTAATATACATATCTTTAAACTTTGTTGCATGTTTATACCCTACTCTAAAGCTTCCATTTTGGCACAGGGCCAGAGTATGCTAGAAAAAGTTCTAAGAGTGTAGCTTTAAAACTTCCAAATTAATTTGCTTCAAAGTTTCCATGGGCTTCTCAATAGACCCATTTTGTGCATTACCTACCATCTTAGCAGGCATGAGGCCACATTTCTTTGATGCATTTTGTCAAATATTTCCCCTACTTTGCATTTATCCTCCCACATTTTGCATTCATATCTACCAAAGCATTTCCAGCTGTATAAAATGTCAAGTACCCCTTGCCATAATTCTTTGAGCGATGTTCATACCTAATTTTAAATCTCCCATTTTGGCAAAGGCGGGAGGATTTTGGAAAAGGTTGCGATGTCCTACTTTACACCTGCCAAATGCGTGTGTTTAAAAGTTTCTAAGGCCTTTTCAACAAGCCAACCCAAAGTCAATTGTCTATACATTGTTCCAAAGCTCTTATTTTGCCACACTGGGAGAATGCCAAAAAGGTGTTTCTTTATCCCCATTTGTACCATCGGCTTTCGAGAGTAGATAAGGGCAACTACAACATAAGCAACAACCCAACCCAAATTTGTCTCCAGTATAAATGGGTGTGGGTATCATGTACGACACATTGCGGGGCATATGTACAACAGGATAAAAAATGCCATTCCATGGTTGAAACCAACAGATTCAATCTCGAATTTGGTGGATCTAAAAAGAACAACAGCTCCAATGGAGCGCAAGTTTTAGAATCTGGAACTTTCCACAGCCCTCAATGGTGAACAGGAACCTGCAGGGTTTTAATAATGCTCCTAACCACCATTAGTATGAATCAATTGATCACAATGTAAGTTAAGTGTGAGATTGCCACCAAAAAAAAACCTTAGCTAAATACGGTTAAAGGAGAAAGATGAAGCACACATGAATGGCGGTCAAATAATATGTGAACAATGGGAGGAATATGCGTGAACTGGCCTACTACAAGTGTCGACTAATCCTCCTCTCACGGGCCTTCATCTCCAACACAACTATGCCCGATTTGTCCCCACCACACCTCTTCTTGTTGCATACTTGGCAATTTCGGTTTAGGGTTGTGAATTAGTTTCTGTTAGAATTTTATGAATATAGAACTTTCATTCGTACTAGGTACTTTATGCAACGCCAATTCATGAGCCACAATCGCCATTGATTCTAGTGTAAAATGAAATTGCAAACCCTCTAAAGAATATTGGCAAATGTGTATAGGTTTCAAAAAGACATGTAAGAAGAATATTACAGAGAAGAAGCCCGCCATAATTTGACACTTTCAAGCGGGCGACTCCATAGTGGATGCCTACCGACGATTAAATATTATTTTTACAGGTAGATATTTTCCATGAACATTAAATGGAATTTCCCATTTCGACTTATAGGGCCCAATAAAAAAATGGCTTCTTATATTCCATGCAATTACCTTGTTTTACTCGGTGCCATGTTGTCAAAGCATAGCATAAACATTCATCTAATCAGCTTGAAAATTTACATTGTATAACTTGTTCTATAAATAGGTCATATTCGGATGCTTAATGCATAAAAGTGTGTGATGCATAATGTTTTGATATCTAATTATTTGTTTTGATATCGTGCATTTCAATAATCCATTCAAAGGTTGAATGACCCGTGATTTTTTTCAACAAATGCAAATTTATCACCATGCATAAAACTAAGAACCTCGGATCATCAACCAATGAGAGTGTTCCTAGTGAATGAATCTCACTTATCTTCGAGATATCCAACTCCAAAAAATCAACCTGACTTCATCCTACACTTGATCAACGGCATAATGTTCTAGATAGCATTAGAACCTAAAGGGTATAGTTGACTTCTAACATTTCAAAGTGAAACCATCTACAACCAATATAATTATGATCTAAACAATTCCCACTGGAGTAATCCTCGTTGACTCTGAAATCCAAGTAGAGCATGACAGACGGTCACAATGATGTTATTACTTCTTGTGATGAAAGTACGTGGTCCTCCTTGATAACCTTACTCTGCATGGTTGTAACTCAATTTTTTTCATTTCCTCCAATAGTTGAAAAATCCATAACCCTTCTTTCTGAAATTGAAATCATTTGTTCAAATATACTAACCAATTTATAACTTTGAATTTAACTTCAGCAAACACAACAATTTCCTTAACTTTGAGATTGGGTAGTGAGCAACAGTATACAAATATCTATCCCTGTTTGGCGCCCATCATTAGATATGAATCATAGGATATCTCAATGAATGTCATTGTTAAAGAAAAATTGTAGTCGCCATGAGCATATCAACATTCCAGAACTTTTTGGACCTTTTTATCTGGGCCACCAAAACATAATATGATGTTGATAAAATCATTATTGTAATTTAAATTCCTTTTCAACAGAATTGGAGTGTATTGTCATGCAAAACTGACGCACTATGATTATTCTGGCTTTTTTATTTGGGTCATCTAAAGATCTTATGATATTATACTAATATAATGTAAGAGAAATTTTTAAAATTAGGTTTCTTTTAATTGAAAAGACATTGAACAGGAGTGGCCTCCAAGATAACTAAAATTCTGTTGCACAATTTGAGATGACTAAAATTCTGTTGAAAAGGGTTTTTGCTCACTGCAAAATACAGTGCACAAGTCGTATTTTGTTTCACGAGGAATGAGTAAGCATACAAGCTTAACATAGGAGTATAGATTGATTTTGTGAAAAATGGAAGTGTCAAAGCAAAATTATATTGCCATACAGGGGCACCATTTCAGAATCAAGACTGTATACATGGATGTGTGGTACATCTGATATACATACAGATACAAGTTGCAAAAATATATAAATTGAAAAGAATTTTCATAGACATTGAATCATAAACGAAAAAGTGTTTGTCTGTCTCAGCTGTTGTCTACCATGCAACAATCTTGCTGATTTATGTTGTTTAAACCTGCAATTTTTTTAATCTTCTTCATGTTTTTCCAAAATCTTGCTGATGTGTTTTACTTTTGCAAGCAATCCAAATTTTCGGCTAATTTCTTTGTTTGAATGATTGAAATTTGAGAGATTGCTTGGGTGGATATTTTGAACTTTTAGGATTTATGGTGTTTCATATACTTTATTTTGTTTTTTTGGGGGTTTTTTGCAGCTGAGGATGCTCCCTCCCTGTTAAAGATGTCTTGCAGTAGGGAGATCCCTCTCATAGGTCTCTGTCTCCTTGATTCATACCCATCTCCAAAAATGTGTGCCCTACCCAAGGGTGCGTGTTTCCAGATATCACTAAACATTGGAGGTGCCGATTGATAGAAGTTGACGACACCATGAAAAAAGTTGCCATAACTGTCCACCAATCCTACCACCCTGAATAATCACCAAAAATTGAGATTGTACCCTAAAAAGGAGAAATTTTCAAAACTACAGTTGAAGTGTGTTCGTCTCTATGAAATGAATGCCAAAAAAACAATTGTTTCAAGTGCAGAGATGATATAGATTCTTATTTTTATCCACAAAATAGGTGACATTTAAGAGAATAATATGCTTAAAAGCAGAGAAACCATGTAAGAAAGATGAAAGATATTTGATTAAAAACCAGGAAAATAACTGGGTAATCATATAACCCAGAAAAAACCAGAAGAAAAAATCTACCTATATACTTCTGTTATAAGTACACCTGATCAAGTTATATTCCAAATATCTAATGTCCATTCAGAGCTACAGTAAATTACCCTTGAAATGGTTATAAGATCAAATCTCAATAATTCTGCTAATGAACATGAAACTATACCTCTGCTATGATTGATGAATTGAAAGATACTCCTGAGAATCAAGCTGAGAGTACCACCCCCATTTTATAATATTAATGCCGTGCGTGAAGGAAATAAAAAGCATTCCAAATTTCAAGCAGTGGAAACATAATTAGCAGGAAGCTTGGGCCAGCTCCAGCTACCGCTCTTGTAAAAATATTTGTCAAGAAATGGGGTGCAGTTACAGGTATTTGATTTGAACATGGACAAGAAAGAACCTGACATAGAAAGAAAAAAAGATTCATTCAAAAAATCTTTAACAAATTGCCTGCCCCACATACTCTATTAAACTGGATAACCAAAGGTTAAAATCCCAAGATCAAAGAGAACGGTGAAATTTTGACTTTAGGAAGGGAACACTTCCTTTCTTTCTGTTCTTCCGCAGTGGATAGGATGGCTATATCTGATTCAGGTTCATATGGAATGACAAGCTCTACCTCTTCCAGTTTATTGGGTTTTGACCCTATGGCCAAGATGACCTCTGATATCTCTATATAGGTTAAGCTCACCTTTATCCTTCAGTATCTCTGATGAGAAGCTGTGCTCAGGAAATACGGTAAACTTTTTGGCAAGTTCCCTTTCACTTCCAAGCACATCTTAAACCGTGAGGTAACCAGCTATCCATGCATTTCTTTCAGCTTAAAACATGAAGTAAACACATGCATGCATTTTCTTTCAGCGTACCCTCAAACCTGGTGTGCCTGAATCTTTTCTCCTAAAGGCATCAAACTGAGAATGCAATCAACCTTTTGATTACTAACAGAATCTTTTCAAGTGCTCTAGTTCCATGAAGATTAATGATGATAGTGCCCTTACAAGTTTACATTTACAATTTCTTCTTCAAAACATATTGCTGAAAAACAAGGAGCGAATGCCCTGCCCCTAGTTTGACTCGTGGTTCCCAAGTTAATAGTACCACCAGGATTTTGGGGGCCTTCAATCGATAAGCAGTTGGCCTTATTTTTGTCCAAATTAGAACCCACCCAGAAGTTGGAACATCGACTTCTGTCTACAGTGAACTTTTGAGGATCGCATCCCGCATATATTATGCATTATGGCATGCAACTGATGCAGCTTCCCATTCTGGGTGATCAAGAGAAGCTCAATTAGTTTTTGATGGATGAGGGATGGAGGACATAACCAATACAGGGGAAAAGGAATAGCAAACCATATCTGCCTTTGAACAGTGACAATCTCACTTGAATTACGAGCACCAACACATACTAGTATGATAATAATGATCAGACCAATAGACAATTCATGAGTGACCATTTGAGCTGCAGATCGTGATGCCCCCGGACAAGCATATTTTGAATATATGGAGACTTCCAACTCCCAATAATCAAAGAAAGGTGCCTTCTATGGATCATATGGGTACGCCTCCATCACCCCACTACGCTTATGGTTCTCTACCAAAACCAATGCAGCCCTTCATCCAAGCTAAATGGACAAACCCTCCATCGACCAACTGCACAACTGCAGTTAGGGCCTTGAGGATGTTTATGCCCCTCCCCTCAGCCTACTCGCATGACCTCAATATACAAAAATTGAGGTCGGCTATATAATATAATATATAGTCAGTGACCTCGATCGAGTACCTAAAGGCCCTTTCGCCAATTAGTTCCTCACAAGAACTCATCTAATGTTAGGGTATTTAACATTTACACTCCCTCCCGATGAAGGGCCTTTAGGAACTCCTCTGAAATCCTACTCTATTTAGCTGTAGGGGTGAGAAATAGGGCTTATAGAGTTGGCACTCAATTGATGGGTTGAGGGAAACCATCTACAATCTCGTTAAGGTGAATGATAGCAAACCGATAAGTCAAGGGCAGGTATATATAGTCGGGTACTCAAATGACATTGGAAAAATAAGTCGAGGGACTCATGTCGCTGTTAGGCCATCTATTTATGAATCAAGGACCACCCCCAACATAGGAGGGCTCGATCAATAGGAGAACACTCGACCACCCGTCTCTAGGGTTTGGACGGGAGGGAGGGACAAGGGGTAGTCAAGGCCCTAAGGCACTCACCCTCCTCCCTCAAGCTAGAGACAGATGTGGAGGGGTAGGGGTAGGGTAGGGTAGGGGCAGGCAAGAAGGGGCAGACCCTCCCCCTTCCTTCCCTCTAGATAGATATATAGGGTAGGGAAAGGTATAAGAGGGATACCCTCCCATCCTCATCCTAGCAGCATGAGGGCCTCTCTATAGTAGCTCTCGACCTCCTTGAATTCATTTCTCAACCCACCTGTTGATTTGGGGCTTCAAGACTTTTGAGCATATAAATGACCTTAAGTTAACCTCCTCAATCCCAACCCCCTACTTAACGTTAGAGTAGAGATGGTGGAAGCGGAAGAGCGCATAAATAAAATGACCTTACCCTTATCTTTTGTTGGCACCAGAGCATAAATAGTACCCAGTCTATACATGATAAGGTAGACAAACTGCTAATGATGATATTGGATTTCACCAACCAAATAAGGTCATTAAGGAGGCTAACTTTCCGATTAATGGGAATCTAGGGACCTCAAACAGCAAAGCATTCAACTCCTTGCTATGCAAGGACAATGACTTGAACCAGTCTATTGGCAAACCTGTACAAAAGAACTACTCTGTCATTCCTAAAAAACAGGCAGTAAACCTTGGTCAGAGGAAAAGCTATAGCTTGTCACATTAGCCTTCCAAATCAAGGAAGATTGTTTGGCATGCCTTGAATCAATAATCAACTCACATATCAAGAAGTGCATCCATAAGACGCTATAGCAGCCCCGTAAGCATAGCCACTAGGAGAGAAATGTAGGAATTGATATCGCAGAATGCCTATAAGTTCAACTGGAAACTTCAAATACCTTTACTATGAACTTCATCTCTTAGTATATAAGAGGTTTGGGAAGCTCCAGCTAAATTAAATATCTTCAAAGTGAAATAGTTTTATCACTTCACACAAAACTAAATTTTCCTCAATAACTTTAATCTAACTCATTCATAGACTCAACTGTAACGCTTCAACTCAACTTCAAAGCTACCAATGCAGATGGGTTCCTCCAGTGGCTTTGTCATCATTTGGAATTCGAGTATTCTTGAACAATGTGATGCCTACCTTAACTAGGTTTGGCTTAGGACAACCTTTTGAGCATGCTGCAAACTTGTAATTCAGAAATTATTTATTTAAATATGAAAAGTACTGAAATTTCTACTAAAAATAAAAGTAAATTTACAACAATGTAGAATAAATATAAGTTCTGCTACACCTGGACTACCTGGACTACCACAGTTTAATATACCATGAACCTCACAACCTAAGAACTAGACTGCCCTGAAACGTCCCTGCCCCTCCCCTACCAGGCCTGATATGTACCTAGTACAGGTACGTATACAGTACCGTACACTGTTATGTACCCACAAGTCCCGGTACATCCCGAATATGGATTTCCATACCCAGGACCTGTGGATACTTACCCGCGTAACCCTTTATAATAAAAACATTTTTTTAACTTAAAACTTCAAAAATATAAATAATAAAAGTTCCTAACTTAAAACTAAAGTAACATAAACCTAATTTAACCCTAAAAGACCCCCCAAAAACCTATTTATACACCTAACCCCTCTTGTTAATTCACACACTCAAATATTGGTATTTTGCTAATTTTGAGCTTGAAGAAGAGAGAGAGCTTGAAAGAGCGAGAGAAGGAGAAGGATCAACTACAAGCCAACAAACACAGAGGATTAGTTTTAGGTTTTTTCATGCATCCATTTTTTTAAATCTTTTCATCAATGTTTTTATGTAATAATCAAACTAGTATGTGATCAATGATCAATGGCCATGAATGATGTTTTTCAAACACATCATTCGTGATCATTGATCATGATCTATTGTTTTATTTATTTTTACGTTTTCTAAAATATTAATTAATTTTTTACTATTTAAAGTTTAGTATTTACGTTTTATTTTATTAAACGTCTACCCTCTATGTATGCTCTCACCTTGCACCATTTATGGCAAACTTGGTGATCGAATCGAGATTGACATGTAGGGTTTAACTGTTTAATTTTTTTAATTAGTTATGTGTTCGTTTTTTATTTTAAAGTTTTAAATTGAATTCATTAAAAACTTAAACGTCTACCCTCTGTGTATGCTCTCACCTCGCACCATTTATGGCAAACTTGGTGATCAGAATCAGAGATTGACATGTAGGCCCTATGGTTTAACCGGTTTTTTTTAATTAGTAGTGTTTGTTTTTTATTTTAAAATTTTAAATTGAATTCATTAAAACTTAAACGTCTGCCCTTTATGTATGTTCTCACCTCGCACCATTTACAAATGAACTTGGTGATCAAAATCAACTATTGACGTGTAGGCCCTAGGGTTTAATTGATTTTTTTGTAATTAGTAATGTGTTTGTATTTTATTTTAAAGTTTTAAATTGAATTCATTAAAAACTTAAACGTCTACCTTTTGTGTACGCTCATCTAGGACCATTTATGTCGAGCTTGTTGATCAAAATCAAAGATTGACATGTAGGGGTTACAAAATTAATTGTATGATTTGTATTTGTTGTTTTTAATTGTTTATTACATTATTTAGCAATATTTTAAAAAATATCTCTCATTGTAGGTTAAAACAAATTAAACAATTGTAGTCATGGCATCCAGTTCAACTTTGGGGTTACGAGTGGCCTAATAGTGAATGTGGAAGTGCTAGAGCTCATTGTTGGTGGCGGTGTCCGTGTTTGAAGCACCATATTTAAGTCCTTGTATACCCGTTTGAAAGCTCATTTAACTGTGGTATCGGGAAGGGCATTAGAGCATGTAAGAAGGTGGAGAAGAATAAAATAGCTATGTACTTAAGAGAGCAAGAGGAGGCAAACTTTGAAATTGCAAGAGCTCACTCTAAAACCATTTCTTTGCAATAGAGGACTATGGGAAAACCACCAACACCACCACCATCATTCCATCCTTTCATTGATAGTAATGTTGAAACTATTCCAGTTGAAACTCCTTTCGATGAAGATACCCCATCAAGAAAGAGAACAAAAGGGCCTCTAGAAAAAGCATTCAACATAGAGAAGAGAGAAATTGCAGATGAATCGGTGTGTTTATGCATGTGGGCTACCATTCAATGTGTTGAGGTCACCATATTGGAGGCGAAGGTGAGAGACATTTAATAAGGCACCACAGGGGCTCTGAAGCCCCAACTATAAAAAGGTTTGCACATCTCTTTTGACAAAAGAAGAGCAACAAATAAAGACACATTTATAGCCGATTAGAGATTCCTAGAAGGATTCAAGAGTGTATATTATCAAATAGATGGAAAGACACCAAAAATGCAGACCTTTTATCAACATTATTGCAGTAAGCCCTAAAGGGGTAATGTTTCAAGGTTGTTGATTGTGAGGGGGAAATAAAAGATGCCCAATTAATCACATTCTAATTGAGGCTATTTAGTTAGTGGGCCCTCAGAACATTGTCCAAGTCATCACGGACAATACAAAAATTACAAGGCAGCAGAGTTGATAGTAGAGGGTAGGTATGAGCACATATTTTGGACACCATGTGCAATACACTCCCTCAATTTGATGTTGCAAAAGATTGGGAAAATCACATGGATTGAGAAAATATACATGGAGGCAAAGATTCAGATGTTTGTCACCAACCATCACATGTCTCAAGCCATTTTCAAAAGATTCTTGAAGTTGGAGTTGTTGAAGGTAAGGGAACAACTCACGAGTCATAAGTTTTACTTTTAAGTTTTTAGTTTTTCATTTTAATATTTAATTTTAAATCAATTTGTATTGTTATTGAATTTTTTCCATTCCTTTTTAATAGGTTGTTGAGACTAGGTTTGCCTCACACATTAATCTTGAGATGACTTGTGAAGGTGAAATATGCTTTGAGTAGCATGGTGATTGACAATAATTAGACCATTTGAAGACAAACAAATACGAGAGAGAGCCCAAAATATAAAGGCATGGATCCTTGATGATAATTGGTGGGAAAAATTGAGTATTTGTTGAGTTTCACGAAACTGTTCCAAGTATGATTAGATTTGCAGACAAAAATAGCGCTTGCATGGGAGAAATTTATGATGGCATTGACTCCATGCTTGAGAAAATAAAAGATATCATACATGCCAAAGAGCAGGACCTTGAAGAAAAATTTTATAATGAAGTTAAAAAGGTGGTCATGAAAAGGTGGAACAAAATGACCACCTCATTGCATCTCCTTGCTTATGCATTAAATCTCAAATATTACACCAATGAAATATTTGCGTTACTTAGTAAGAAGACACCATATGATAACCAAGAGGTTGCAAATGGGACGAGGGCAACATTCATGAGGTTGTTTCCTGATCCACCTATATCTAGTGCAGTTCGCAATGAGGTGGGGATATTTGTATCTGGAGAAGGTAGCGTGGGAGAGGTAGAGGCTCTTGGTGACAAGCCCACCTTGACTCCAATCAAGTGGTGGATTATACATGGCCATGATGCCAAGTACATACGACCTATCATGCGATCAAATTGCTCTCAAAAGTATGAAGTTTGTAACTTGTTATTTGATTTTCTAACTACCAATTAAGAATTAAAATTTAAGATGACAAACTCATTTTTGTATATTAATAATACTTTGTTTTTGTGACAACTTGCTAGTAATTCTTCAGCAGAGTGAAATTGGAGTACTTATGGCTTCATCCACTCACCAAACGCACCATGTTAGCATCCAAAAAGGCTGAGGATCTAAAATATGTACATTCCAACTTGCGCCTCTTAACACATAAGACGACAGAGTATACTAGAGGTCCTAACGAGCTTTGGGACATTCAACCTAAAACCACGGACTTTGAAGCTTCAGTTTCTTGTTTGTCTAATATTTCACTACTTGGCATTGATGACAAACTTCCAGGGAGCCCTTTATAAGGGTTCGATAGTGGAGCTAATGGGGGTGGAGCTGCAAGTGCCATCCATGAAGATGATTTTGAAGATCATCTAGATGATATGTTCTAGGCTTTTAGCCCTAGGAAACTGAAAGTGAAGCAAGTTCAGAACTTGAATGTATTAAGCTATTAACTATTATGTTTTGAACATTATGAATCAATACAAACTCAAGACTCAATTCTCAAAGCATTTGAAATTTGTTTTCATGTTCTATGAATGATTGTATGAGTATTAAATTTCAATAAGTATGCAAATGCTTCTTTAAATTTATAATTTTATATACATATTTATATATATATATATATATATATATATATATATCATACCAACAGCCAATCTTGTACCCAAAGTTATTTTTTTAAAATTATATCAACATACCGTACACATACCCATATTTGTACCCATACCAAAAACAGTCTAACCTAAAACCCATGAGATTGATGACTAAATCTACAAACCCTATTTTTAATATATAACTTTGTGGTTATAGAGTAGGGCATTCTGAATTGTCTAAGGAACTACCAAAAAAGATTGACAAGCTACATTCATTATGAAGGAATATTGTTTTTGGGTTAACTGTGTGGAATTTTCAGTTCGACGCATTTCGAATCACTATATGTGATGTCGAACATGTTTTTTTTCTTGATGATGAATCACATATAGTGATTTGAAATGCGTTTAACTGAAAATTCTACACAGTTTAACCCAAACACAATATTCCTCCAATCTCATGGACTGTGAAAACATCAAGAATCTTGCATTCATTTCGTCTACATAATGCTTTCTCTAAGAACATAGACTCGGACTAACATTTTGATTTTGTAGGCGACTACCATCCACTGTTTAGCCAAGATAAAACAACTCCTTTGACTTTCATAAAACTTGAAGAAGAACGACTAAAATTTCAAGCTATGTTGTAGCTTCCATATATTGAAAACTAACTTTGAATTCAACTTGTTATAAGGAATCACAAAATGGATTTTTGATCCCATGCGCAATTTGTGAAAGTAAACCATTGGAGACATTGTGGAGAGAAGTCTTCATTTGTCATTGCGGTGGTTGATTCACATCCTTGCTCCATAAAGCACAAACACATCTTCATTTGTGAATGGTGTTGGCGATATATTTTGTCATAGGCAAAATATATTGTTTTGACAACAATGTAATAGGTCGAAATCCCTCCTCTATTATAATGGGAGGCACCCTTTATTGAAAACCAAATTGCATGAAAACAAGTATATACAATATCTACGCTAATCTATCCCTAGGGGTTTGGGATTTGCATCCCAAAGGATTGTAACGCCTTGAAAAAGGAAACTAGAAGTGAGAGGGAAAAAATGGATGAAGAGGAAGAAGAATGTATAGAAAAGAAAAGAGGGACGACTTGTATTTTCTAGTAAGCAAAAGCAGATTCTATCTTAATCACACAAGTATAGTTAACAAAAATGACAATTCACCAATAAATAACTTTTGAAAATTGAGATTAATCGTGTATTTGACATAAGAACAAATAAAATGATAAAGTAAATAATCGAAGTCTGAAAATCTCTCTTTATTCTCTGCTTAAAAATGTTGAATACAAAGTTTTTGCAATCTCTTTTTCTCTAGAACTTTTGTATTATCAAAAGGTCCATTACAATGATTTGATGACCAATATTTAGAAGAAAACAATTTCTAGTTTACAACTACATGCATGCAAGAAAAAGTCAAGCTTTCTAATAATAGAAGTGTGTACTTTAACAAAGTCCATTTGCGCATGCATGAGAGACAAAAGTTAAACTTTCTAAGGACTCTCTAAATTGACAACGTAAATTTGCAACTTAAAAAGGAATGTGCAATTTTACAATCATAAAAATTCAAGATATTAGAATTGCACATTCGACGTGACCTAACTTGTTGCAAATCATGAGTCTTCCTTTTCAACTATTTTCCAAAATCTTTTCTACATCAATAGCTTTCTCTTTCACTATTTGGATCCTTTCTTAATACGCATTAAAATTTGAGAAAACCTCCTTGATCCAATCTTCATCTAGGTTGCTTGTGTACGGGTAACTTGCTTAACATTCCATTTCAATGTCGATCATGCATGTAGGCACATTCTAGAGTTTCCTTATTTCTTTAGTCAAATTATCAAAAGTATTATGATATTTGACAAGTCATTTGATCGAGTTGAAATTGAATGTAGCTCTTGGAGTTGACACCTTTTTAACCAATTGCTTAAATTGCTCAATGATTTCTTGTGTTGTATGTGAAAGTCCTTGGTCATCATAAAATGTACAAGGAATCCCTTCTATAGCATCCACGAGACTGTGGGGGGCATCAACTCCTTCATTCTTGGATTTTCTTAATTTCTCAATGCATTCCCCCAGGATCCGCATTCGGAACCTTGTTGCACCCAGAATCTCCTTTTGATCTTTTCATTGTTCCTCACTCGGGATGCCTTCTACCACAAGAGTATATGTGTTGTCTCATTGGAAAACTTCCGACTTTGGCAAGTGTTGACTTAACAAATTGATTTCAAATTTAAATCAGTCCATAGTTTTGTTAAAATAGGTAAATACATGTTTCCTGAATTTATTTTTCCTACCCTCTTTTATTTCCACTCGTTACTATTTGCATTGGTTTGTGATGGATTATTGAATTGTTTTCCTTTTTCGCAGGTCTAAAGACTTACATTATTCAGCTTAACGAAACATTTAAGCCCCTTAACAAGAACCGAAAAGTAATTCAACTACCAACACATATGTAATCATTTGTTTTAATAGCAATATCTAGAAAATTGTATTGTTCAGCACCCCTCAAAGATTTGGTAGTCCAAATCAAATTGGATATTGACAACTCAGCACAAAGAACTTAGAGAAGTGTTGTTTTAGACGAGTTCTGTATATCCACACCTCAATGCAGTAAAAAATACAAAACATAAGATAATGCCAACCCAGAAATGAACGAGGGATTGCCTCAAACAACATGCAGCAGGAATGGTATCTCACAAGTCAGTTTGAGGACCTTACACAAATCCATGTCATTTACAAAACTGATCTTTTTTTTGGCATAACCGGAAATTTATCAAAATTCAATAACAAAGACATTTATCCAAATTTGAATATGACTTTGAATACATTTTACGACAGAAAATTTATCTCAAATATTGTGCAGTGCAAATCTTAGATATTTAATCATCTTTCAAAAACTGCTTCTAAAACGTTAGCCAATTGGGAATACAGAACATAGCCATTAGAAAATGCCTAGAAGTACATGACTTGTAATTTGGATTTTAGAAACAAGAAATTACCTGCATGATTAAATATCTCAGCCAAGTCGTGCAACTCAACGCAAATCAAAGTTAACTGCCAAGAGAAGCACAAATTTAAAATAGATACAAACTCCCCAAATTGACGAGGCAGGATACAAGTAAAGTTTAACTATTATCCTGCCTAGTGTAACTCGGTCAGAAAGTAAGCGACCTGAGATGGAATTAATTGTGTGAGCTCAGTTGGTTTTGGGGAGTTGATTTGTATCCTATAACTAAGTATCCTTTTACATTCACTGTGGTAATTAAGTATCCTATGAGGCTTTGAATGTAACTAAGTTAGGTTCCCAAAAAGGGGGAAATTTAACGGATAAATAAGGTGTTAATGAGAACAATGGAGAATTTTCAAGTAATACTTGTAAATTCTAGAATTTTGTAAATAATTAGCCAGCCGAGGGGGAAAATATCTAAAAACTGTGGAGTTACATGACTAGAAATTGGATTATCATTAAAGAAGTAAGTAAGTACATGGATCACTGAATTTCTCGGAGAACCCGTGCAAATCTCCACAAATTGAACCTGGATACAAACTCAAGCAAACATATAATTGTAATGATACATCAATGCCACCAGGATATCGGTGTGCTACCTAGGTCGAGACCTGGCTGTCTCGTAGTTTTTGCCATCATCACACTAAAATAACAATAACAAGTCTAATATATTATAGTATGATTATCAAGGCAACTAAGTATCTTTTCCATTCTTTCGTGCAATTTTCAATCCAAAACCCTCCTGCAACCATTTACTGACTGAGGGAGCTAACATCTCTTGAAACCCTCTTGCAACAATTAAAAACTTCTAGAATCCATCTAGCAAAAAATTGTGAATCCATCTTGCAAGTGCCCTTCCAAAGATGTATGTAATTGTAAAAGCATAGTAAAGGCACATGAACTGTTTGACAAAATTTAAATAAAAGAAGGGCAATGTTTTAACTGAACCAAAAACCCTCAAAATAAGGTCTTTTTTTATTATTATTATTGGCAAATAGTTTTTTGAAAGGGACTATACCCTTGTACACCAAGGCTTAGAAGCCAGAATTGAAAGTTAAAGCACAAGAGATGGATCAAAATCCAAATAGAACAATAGAGCCCGACTGCAGAAAACTGTCTGCAAAGTAAAAACCAACAACCGACAAAGCAACAGCAAAAAAACAACTGATGTACAGCAATCAAACAGCAATGGCATAACAACACCATTGGAAGCAACCTGCTATCCGACCAAGAAAAATGAGACCAATGTAACCCAACCAGCCAATAGCAGAGATAAGAAAAATAGGTCTTTTCAACAACCCCAATTTGTTTTTTTTTCCGTATCTGCAATTGTTGCGATGTGAGACCAAATACCTTTTAAGGCATTTTTTCAAACAGTTCACATTCTTGCCCATTTTTCATACATATCTTCCAGTGAACATGCAATTAAAACGAGCCCTTCTTTATCACCGCACGGCTGACCAGATTGTGTTGGGGACATTTTGTCCAACAAATGACATGCCTTTGCTTGCTTCCACATTTGAACATCCCTTTCCATAATGCTTTGGTGGATATGACTACCCCATTTCAAAGACCTGTTTTTGCAGAGCACGGGAGTGTTGACTAGGCTAAAGTACGGGAAAGACGACAAAATGACATGACTATTGACGGATTGCCACGGTGCTCAAGTGGAGTTTGGACCAATAGGTCACCGAATCGCCACAATATTTTTATGGAGGCAAACCTAATAATCATTTATCTTAGAAATCAAAAATATCAAACTGAAACACAAATACCAGTTCCTACAATTTCATCTCAGTAGTGGTCATTGCGACATAAAAATGGATAAATAAAGAAATTACTCATTTGAAAAATTCATTATCCACATACACTTCAGTCTCATGGACGTCATTAAAATCTTTCATTTCATTTCATATATTAATATTCACACATTCAACCCTCCCTACACTGAAAAAAAGAATTGAAAAAAATGACAACAAAAAGATAAACCATCTATTTGAAATTTTTCCATAACCACATTTTAATATTCACATCGCTGCTCTTTCCAACCATTGGGCATTGCAAAAGAAAATTGAAAACGAAGAAAACCATCTGTGTAAAAACATGGCTCCACAAGTGTCTCAACCAGTCCCACAAGAGCGGGACGCCGGATCGCTTCGAGGCGAAAATCAACCCTTTCGAGAGTGCATTCTCTGCAGATTGGCCCGGGACTTTCCTCGGCCTCCATTAATTGGGTGGCGAAGCACCTCGCCACCCTACCCTCGATATACATAGTCCGGCTTCCCATAAACATTATATAGGCTTATAACGAGGTTAACATGTTGAATGTGGTCTAATAAAGAACGAGACATCCCCAGAACATATAAACTAATGTCATTAAAATTACGTTAAAACCTTGTTTTTTTAACCCATATCCGGATTGGTCATGCTTGAGTTTTATCTCTTACTCATTTTGACAAAATGTATCACCTCTAATCATAATAGTTTAGGTGAAAGCGATTCTAATACTAGCAATTGCACAAGAGTTGTAAATTACACGGAGAGAATACAAATATTTATATATGTATTTTGATAGGAGAAAATAATGTTCTCGAAAAGACTACTCGGAAAACATTGTCAAATTTTGACACTTTCCAACAAAAGCAACTTCAAAGGTGGACGCCTACCAACAAAATAAATGTATACTTACCCAATATATTATAATCAATTACTCAATGCCAGGGAAAAATTGAATCTCTTTACAATAAACACCGAACTTCTCACTTTATTCAATCGCAACATATTTATCTTAAAGTTGAAATTAAAAAAACTAACAATCACATGCGAAGTGTGCAATGGGGACATCTAAGGGGATATGTTGAAGAAGTTTAATTTAAGGAGCAAAACAATACATGTGGAATAACGAAATGAAGGAGTTCAGGGAGAAGTGCAAGGGTGGGGAAAATGTTTGGTGGGGACCTAAGCAAAACTCTTCTTTCTCACAGCCAGGCACATATAGACCACTTACCATTTTTCTCAATCATTTAAAGCACAAAGGGGTGTATTGCAGTTGATACTTGCAATGTCATCCCTTGTGATTTGTGGGTACTTAGATCACACGTCAATTTAAGGGTAATTCATGTAATGCATATCCATGACACTTTAGAGATAGGGATGTGTATAGTGGACTCGATGTCCCATGTCGAGTCAATGTAGTAGTTGTTTGATAACCACAACATGGGCAATCGTGGGGTTTTGCGTCATCGTTCAAACCAATATTTTAGGTCATTCTCCATGTTTGCCTAGGGAACAACAAATATCAATTATAAGAATTTTCATTATGGATTTGTAGTTGACATCGATCGATGCGAGAGTAAACCCTACTCACACTCATCCACATGGACAATTGTGATACGACCGTGTGTCAACGACCTAATTAGACCGTCTCAAAACAAGCAATATAGAGAGAGCCCAAAAGATGAAGACATAGATCCTTGATGATGATTGGTGGGCAAAAGTTGAGTATTTGTTGAGTTTCATGAAGCCATTCAAGTATGATTAGATTTGTAGACAAAAATAGTGCTTGCATTGGAGAAATTTATGATGACATTAACTCCATGCTTGAGAAAATAAAAGATATCATACACATCAAAGAGCACGACCTTGAAGAAAAAATTTATAATGAAGTTAAAAATGTGGTCATGAAAAGGTGGAACAAAATGACCACCCCATTGCATCTCCTTGCTTATGCCTTAAATCCCAAATATTACAACAATGAAATAGTTGGGTTACCTAGTAGGCAGCCACCATATGATGACCAAGAGGTCAGAAATGGGATGAGGGCAACATTCATGAGCTTGTTTCTGATCCACCGTATCTAGTGTAGTCCGATGAGATGGGGATATTTGTATCTGGAGAAGGTAGCATGGGAGAGGTAGAGGCTCTTTGTGACAAAGCCACCTTGACTCCAATCAAGTGGTGGATTGTACATGGCCATGATGCCAAGTACATACGACTATTATGATCAAATTGCTCTCACAAGTATGAAGTTTGTAACTTGTTATTTGATATTCTAATTACTAATTAAGAATTAAAATTTAAGATGATAACACTCATTTTTGTATATTAATAATACTTTGTTTTGTGACGACTTCTTTAGTAATTCTTACTATGCAAAGCAAAATTGGAGTAGTTATGGCTTCATCCACTCATCCAAACGCACCATGTTAGCATCCATGAAGGTGAGGATCTAGTATACGTACATTCTAACTAGCGTCTCTTAACACATAAGACGGAACAGTATACTAGAGGTCCTAACGAGCTTTGGGATATTCAACCTAAAACCACAGACTTTGAAGCTCCAAATTTAACTTGTTTGTCTAATATTTCACTACTTGGCATTGATGACAATCTTCCAGGGAGCCCTTTATAAGGGTTCAATAGTGGAGCTAGTGGGGGTGGAGCTGTAAGTGCCATCCATGAAGATGATTTTGAGGATCATCTAGATGATATGTTCTAGGCTTTTAGCCCTAGGAAGCTGAAAGTGAAGCAAGTTCGAACTTGAATGTACTAAGCTATTAACTATTATGTTTTGAACATTATGAATCAATACAAACTCAAGACTCAATTATCAAAGCATTTGAAATTTGTTTTCATGTTCTATGAATGATTGTATGAGTATTAAATTTCAATAAGTATGCAAATGCTTCTTTAAATTTAAAATTTTATATACATATTTATATATTTATAAAATATATATATTTAAAAATGTACCCATGAGTGTATTGTACCAAGTTTTTTTTTAAAAATTATATCCTCCAATCTCATGGACTATGAAAACATCAAGAATCTTACATTCATTTCATCTACATAACGCTTTCTCTAAGAACATAGACTGGGACTAACATTTTGATTTTGTAGGCAACTACCATCAACTTTACCCAGTATAAAACAACTCCTTTGACTTTCATAAAACTTGAAGAACAACGACTAAAAATTCAAGCTATGTTGTAGCTTCCATATATTGAAAACTAACTTTGGATTCGACTTGTTATAAGGAATCAAAAAATGGATTTTTGATCTCATGCGCAATTTGTGAAAGTAAACCGTTGGAGACATTGTGGAGGGAAGTCATCATTTGTAACTGCAGCAGTTGATTCACATCCTTGCTCCATAGCATAAACACATCTTGTGTTGTGAATGGTGTTGGCGATATATTTTGTCATATACAAAATATATTGTTTTGACAACAATGTAACAGGTCATGTAATGTCCCCTCTTTCCGAATGAGCTAGGACGAAGACCTTTGGCCCTTTTTGTCTACCCGACGGCCAAGGGAGGTTTCTAGGGTGACTAAGCTTTTATTATTTTATTATATTGTGCTATTGTTTTAAAAAAAAATATTATAAGTGCACATATAATAAATAATAAAGTGAAAAGTCATTGTCAAAATACAATTAAAAATTAATTGTATTAAAAGGGGAAAAGGGTGACTAGCTTTTGGGACCCTAAATAGGGAAATGTGTCATTAGGCCCATGAGGGAAAAGTGCGACCAGCCTAGGGGAAAGAAAGAACGTGATTGGCTGGGTGTGGAGGTGTTTATGGGCTGTTTTCCCTTTATAAGAGCAAGTCGACTTGCTTAGGAGGCATTCCAGATTTATATTATCAGCTTTTTCATTGTTAAGAGCTCTTGCTTTTATCAGAGATTCCAAGGATGAAAACCCTTGTGGATTTCATCTCTTGTGGACGAAAACCCCAAGGGATTGAGAGGGGATTTCACTCAGAAATTTCCAGCGTTGTTAATCAGATTTCCAGGTTCATTTCAACAGTGTTTGTGAAGAGTTTTTGAAGGTATTTTCAGTGGTTTTGAGCAGCAGTTGGATCGATCTATTGTGGGCAGTTTGGCAGCAATTTTAGAGGTATTTCCCTCAAAAATATTTGTCAACTATTCTCCATAATATTGTAAACCAAATCGCTGTATTTTCATCATTTTCTGAAGTATATTTTGAGGGTTTTCATGCAGAATATTAAGCAGACTTCAGATCTGATTTCTGGGTTGTTTGGCTGCAATAAATTCAGTTTTTTTGCATGATTCGGTTTCTAAATATTTCGGTAATCATTTGAAATCGAAAATATAACTTTTGGGTGTCATTTGCATTAAGATCTATCTTAAACCCTAGTCGCATTTTCTCAAATAAATCCACATCTACATTAGGGTAATTGCCATAATTATCATAGATCAGTATTTGGTGTTTTTTATTGACCTAGAGTTGTTGGAAAACAAGAGAGACCCATTTAGGGATCTTTCATGGTATCAAAGCAATGATCCTCCCACTTGGAGGGTTGTTTGATGCAGCCTAGAGAAGTTGGGCCACACGGTATCATACAAGAGGCGGTTCGCATTCTAGCCGATTTGGATACGAGAGAATAATCTTTGAAATCATGGCCAAGAGAGGATCACACACTCCACGGCAAGAGCAAGTTGACCCGGATCTTCTTTTGAGGTTTGATCGACTCCCATCGGGAATGATACAGACTATGAGAGAGATAATGGACAGATGACTATGGATAGGACAAGAAATAGGCATGACAAAAGGGAAAGATCTGCATTCGTAGCCAGTAGCCACGGAAGGCACAACAGGGCACCTACAGAGGTGGGTAGCGTAAGAGGTTCCCCTCCACGTGATAGGAGACATACAAAGGAGATGAGATCCACGAGGACTGTGAATAGACCTATGCAGCCTAGATTCCTACAGAGGGAGAAGCCACCATTAGTTGACGACGCACTTCAGGACACAGTCTTTCATGATAATGTGATGGTAGCTCATGATGAGTGGAGAGCATTACCGGAGGAGGTACGGAATGCCTTTCCCCTTCACCAGTATTGTATTCAAAAGAGAGAAAGCTTGAGAGCTAGACAAGTGCAGAGTCCTAGGGGCCAACAGAACAAAGAATTGAAGCAGATTACCAGCAAGGTGACCCTTTCCACTTTTGATGGCAGTGGAAAGATTAGTGTTAGGGCATGGATTCACAAGCATGATACATACCTCACTCTCAAACCTATGCAGGAACAGGAGGCTATTCAGTTTGCTACTCTACACCTGGAGAGAGTGGCATACGATTAGTGGCACCATGGGCTTATCACACGAGACATGACCTCTTGCATGGTCATATAGGGAGTTTAGTGAGAAATTGATTGCCAAGTTTGATCGCAAAGATGTGGAACTTTATTACGGGGACTTGCACAACTACGACAGAGTGGGCACGTTGATTCTTACATCAACAAATTTCAGCGGATTGCAGTGATGGTGCCAGAGATGCCCGAGAGACGTGTGGTGATGCTTTTCATTGAGGGTCTGCATGACAGGTTAAGAGGATTGGTCAAGGCCCTCAGGACTAGGACATTACACGATGTTATTCAGAAAGCATTAGATTTGGAGACATCTCCCACTTCTTACCAACCTAGTAAGAAGCCTTTCACGAGCTCCAAACCGTTTCAATGTTCCACTAATCAGCGAAAGAGTGTTCCCCCTCCTAGGATGGATCAAGAGACTCGGAATGAGTTGAGGAGGAAGAAACTTTGTTTTCATTGCAAGGACCACTGGGAGCCTAGACACAACTGCCTTGGGAAAGGCAAGGTGCATCTTATTGAGGTAATTTCAGATGTGGAGCGAGTCTTCAAAGATGCGATACAGAGGACAGTGATGATGATCACGGTGCACATGAGGAGCAGCCCTAGGTAGAGCTTGGAGAGGGAGATACATTAGGCTCAAGTACTATTGCTTCACTTTCTGGCGTCCCTAGGTACCACCCCTTTCGTTTGAAAGGAGTACTTAAGGGCCAACAAGTTGTTTGCTTGATTGATAGTGGTGCTACACACAATTTCCTTGATGAGGGTTTGTGATGAAGCGGGGGCTGCAGTTGAAGAATTTGAGGGGTTCGGTGTACTGAAGTGGCGAGATGGCTTTGCTCCGAACTGCACTAGATGGGTTTCACAACTTAGCATCCAGATAGGAGACTACACATTGGCCGATGACTTCTACATAGTTGGACTTGGGGAGATTGATGCGCTTTTAGGTATTCAATGGCTATAGTCTCTTGGGAAATATGTGCGAGATTTCGACGGATGGAGTTGGAATTTATGGCGAGATGGAAAGAAGATTGTGCTTCTGAGCCCTTTCGATGGTGGTCCTAGAGTTGTTCCAAAGAGATCGGATGGAGTCTATCATCGACATGGAGAGGTTGGATGGGCAGCCCAATGTTTCATTTCATCCAAATCTTCTTCAAATGATGGGCAGCAAAGTGGCATACGAGATATTCTGTATTGGACCATAGTGGATAAACATGGGCAGTTTTTGGTGACATTCCTCTAGGAAGACCGCCAGACAGAGGGTTTGAGCATGTTATAGAGTTGGAGGAGGGTGTCAAGCCAATGATCACTACACCCTATCGTCATCCTAAGAAATTTAAGGATGAGATAGAGAGGACCATCGGAGCTTCTTGATATGGGACATATCCGTCCTAGTTCTAGCCCATTTGCTTCTTGGTGGTGTTGGTGAAGAAGGACGGGATGATGAGGATGTGTATTGACTACCGGGCCCTCAACAAGAAGACAATCAAGAACAGGTATCCCATCCCTCGTATTGATGAGCTTTTGGATGAATTGCATGGGGCCATTTACTTTTCAAAGATTGATCTTGATCGGGTACCATCAGATCCATGTTCGAGAGGAGGACATCCTCAAGACAACATTCAAATGTCACTACGGGCATTATGAGTTCTTGGTGATGCCATTTGGTCTCACTAATGCACCTGCCACTTTTCAGTCATGCATGAACCATCTCTTCAACAAGCAGTTAAGGAAGTTTGTGCTAGTTTTCTTTGATGATATCTTGATCTATAGCAGGACATGGGAGGATCACTTGAGGCATTTAGATGAGGTACTTGGCATTATGGAGGTTCAGTCTCTATTTGCTAAGATGTCAAAATGTGAGTTTGAACTTACTGAGATATTGTATCTTGGGCATGTCATTGGGCCAATGGGGTCAAGCTCCATCGGAAAAGATACAAGCTATGCAGGATTGACCTTGACCTAGGAACATATAAGAGTTGCAGGATTCCTAAGGGCTATGCGGATATTACCTGAGATTTGTGAGAGGTTATTCGGATATTACTTTGGCCATTGATGAGATCTCACACGGAAGGGGGCATTCAGGATGGACATATGATATTTGATAAGCTCGAGGTGGTGATGACCACATGTCCATCGTTGCTCTTCGAATTTCTCTAAGTGTTCATTTTAGAGTGTGATGCTTCAAGCTCACGTATTGGTGCGGAGTTTGATGCGGGACCGTCATCCCATTGCCTACGAGAGTAGGAAGTTGGGGAGAACGAGAGGTTGTATTCCACCTATGATGAAGAGATGCTCGCCATCATGCATGCATTTTTGAAGTTCGTCAATATTTGGTGGAAGGGAAGTTCGTAGTAAGAACCGACCAAACAACTTGAGGTACTTCTTGGAACGAAGGAACTCAATGAGAGATTTTTCGAGAAGTGGGTCTGCGGGATCCGGACCTATGATTTTGACATCGAGTATGTCAAAAGGAAGAAGAATGTTGTGGCTGATGCACTTTCGGGAGGCCCCATATTGCTTTCCTATATTCCATGAGTGAGATTTCTGCAGATTGGACGTCTCAATTGGAGGTCGAGTATTCGAAGAACATGAAAGATCCCCAAATGGATCTCGCTTGTTCTTCAATGCAATTTAGATCAATTAAGACACCAAAAGCTGATTTATGACTTTTTATAGCATTCACACTAATACAGATCTGAATTTATGAAAGAAGTGCGACTAGGGTTTTGCATAGAAACTTAGCCTAAACTGAACCAGAACTGTTTTGAAGACTGTGCAGCCATAAATATAGCAGTTTCAGCTGTATTCTAGCAAAGGCGACTAGTTTTGGTGATGGAAAGTCCACATAGAATCACTATCAGCCCTATCAATCCTTGCCCTAACAATGCTCAAAACTATAACACTTTATTATAAAGCAAAATCTGATGTTTATGAATATAAAACAGGCTATACTTTAACACAGAAATCTGCAGATTTAAAGAGGCTGAAACAGTGATATAAATCCTTCCAAAATATCGAAAATACCTTCCCCGGATCTGTAAAAATGACTACAACAGGTAGCAGCACAGATCAGACCTGAGAATGACGTCAAAACATCACATGACAGCCACATATGAGTCGATCCATTATAAAAAAATTCAGTACAGCACAGCTGCAACACTGGTATTCAACTTTTATTTGGAAAAATCCACAACTACTGCTGGAACATACTGAAATTCTATGTAAGCTCATGAAAAATCCTATGTAGAAATTCCTCTTAATCTCCAGAGGGTTTTAGTCCTCTAGAGGCAATATACTAAGGGTTTTCATCGTTAGAATATTTTAATACAAAAGCACACGGCTTAAGATCGATTCAGAAATGATAAATGATTACAATGGGTGCTCTACCCAAGCCGCCCCTCTCCTTTTTATAGGAAAAATATTACAAAATGACCTTTTCATCATCCAATGAGAAAAGAGTGCCAAAATACCCTAAAAGTATACCCAAACCTAGGTGCACTTCCTCCTTGGATAAATAAACATTAAGTAATGTTTTTATTATTTCCCGAGGTCTATTTGGCCTCCCATGCCAAGTCGCACTTTTCTTGAGAAGAAGAGTGATAACTTTTATCCTTTCTAAACTTACTTTCCTTCCTTTGTCCAAGTCGCATTTTCTTGCCTAGGGATGACAAACACACACTTGACTGGGCCTCTTTTCTATTTTCCCTAGAAAGGATACAACATAATATTAGACCCAATGCACCTATTTAGAGATTACAAATTTATTATTAAGTCAAAAAAAACAATACAAGTGCTTTATTAATATTTTTTGCACTTTGTAATAACTCATTGTGACTTAAGTCACCCTTATATTTTTCTTTGGCCGTCGGGTTAACGAAATGGGCCACGAGTCTTCGATTGGGAAAATGGGACATTCTGAGAACACCTTGGCATGTGAGATCATGGATGGCAAAATTCAGGATGAGCGCTACCAGGTAATTTCTGATTTGATTTATTATAAGGGTAGAATTTATTTGGTACCTGAATCTAAGCTTAAGGGAAAGATTCTACATGCACTCCATGATGCACCATTAGCAGGACATCCAGGTTATTTCAAGACATACAGGCAGGTTAGAGAGAGATTCTCTTGAAGGGTTCAAGGAGGATGTTCTACAGTATATTCGAGAGTGTGTGACTTGTCAGTATATAAACAAGTCCGAGCATACTTTCCCTGCAGATTTATTACAACCCTTACCTATTCCAGAGCGAGAGGTGGGAGAGTATATCTATGGATTTCATTACGGGACTACCATAAGTGCAGGGGCTATGATCGCATTTATGCGATAGTTAACAAGTTAACTAAGTATGGGCATTTCTTTGCCATTCCACGCGAAGTTTTAAGGCACCGCAGTGGCTGATTTATTTTAGGAGACATTCGCCAGTTGCGTGGGCTCCCGAAGAATATTGTCGTGAGCGGGACAGTGACAAGAGGTTTATGAGCACATTTTGGCAGAACTCCTTAGATTGGCGAGTGCACGAGTTGACTTCGAGCACTAGCTATCATCCGTGATCCGATGGGCGGACGGAGATTGTGAATAAGTGGATTGAGGGTACCTACGCAACTATGTTTCAGGATAGAAGAGGGCATGGGTTAAGTAGCTTTATTTGTATGCTTATGGCCCTACTACGTACCAAATGTCCAATTCGGTATGACCCCTTCTCGAGATTGTATGGCGATCCTTTGGAGATATGGCGTTGGGAGATAAAGGTAGAGCTCCTAAGGCTCGAGAGTGCTTACAGGGAAAGCCGGGGTATCCTTAAAACCCTTAAGGATAATATCAAAGAAGCCCAAAATTAGCCAGAAGGTGTATGTAGACAGAGGCACGAGTTGCGATCATTTGAGACACAGGGGATATGGTCTTTTTACGACTCCAAATTTACACAAACAAAGTACTCTTAAGAAGAGTGGAGCCGAGAAGCTTAAGCCTCGTTTCTATGGTCCATACAGGGTGGTGAGAAGAGTTGGACAGGTAGCATATGAGTTGGAGTTACCTTCTGAAAGTAAGATACACAATGTTTTTCATGTGTCTTGCCTAAAGAAGGCATTGGGGTAACATAGGACTTCTTCATGAGAGAGTTACCACCCTTGGATGATGAGGGAAGATTGGATTTGGTTCCTGAGGAGCTTTTGGATTGGAGGGAGAGAAGATTGCGGAACAAGGTGATACGGGAGTACCTGGTTCGTTGGAAAGACTTACCTTTGGAGGATGCCACTTGGGAGGGTGAGTCTATTCTTCAACACCCCGCGTTACTGCAGTTGCTTGTGGGCAAGCAACTCCGGGAAGGGAGGACTATAATGTCCCCTCTTTCCGAATGAGCTAGGACGATGACCTTTGACCCATTTTGTCTACCCGACGACAAAGGGAGGTTTCTAGGGTGACTAAGCTTTTATTATTTTATTATATTGTGCTATTGTTTTAAACAAAAATTATTATAAGTGCACATATAATAAATAATAAAGTGAAAAGTCAATGTAAAAATACAATTAAAAATTAATTGTATTAAAAGGAAAAAGTGCGACTTGCTTTTGGGGGCCTAAATAGGGAAATGTGTCATTAGGCCCATGGGGAAAAGTGCGACCAGCCTAATGGAAAGAAAGAACGTGATTGGCTGGGTTTGGAGGTGCTTGTGGGTTGTTTTCCCTTTATGTGAGCAAGTCGACTAGCTTAGGAGGCATTACAAATTTTTATTATCAGATTTTGCATTGTTAAGAGCTCTTGCTTTTATCAGAGATTCCAAGCGACGAAAACCCTTGTGGATTTCATCTCTTGTGGACGAAAATCCAAAGGGATTGAGAGGGGATTTCACTCAGAAATTTCCAGCGTTGTTAATCAGATTTCTAGGTTCATTTCAGCAGTGTTTGTGAAGAGTTTTTGAAGGTATTTTCAGTGGTTTTTGGGCAGCAGTTGGATCGATCTATTGTGGGCAGTTTGGCAGCATTTTCCAGAGGTATTTCCTTTAAAAATACTTGTCAAATATTCTCCATAATATTGTAAACCAAATTGCTGTATTTTCATCATTTTCTGAAGTATATTTTGAGGGTTTTCAGGCAGAATATTAAGCAGACTTCAGATCTAATTTCTGGGTTGTTTTGGCTGCAATAAATTCAGTTTTTTGCATGATTCAATTTCTAAATATTTCGGTAATCATTTGAAATCGAAAATATAACTTTTGGGTGTCATTTGCATTAAGATCTATCTTAAACCCTAGTCGCATTTTCTCAAATAAATCCAGATCTGCATTACGGTAATTGCCATAATTATCATAGATTAGTATTTGGTGTTTTTTATTGACCTAGAGTTGTTGGAAAACAAGAGGAGCCCATTTAGGGATCTTTTAGGTCAAAATCCCTCCTCTATTATAATGGGGAGACACCCTTTATTGAAACCAAATTGCATGAAAACAAGTATATACAATATCTACGCTAATCTATCTCTAGGGGTTTGGGATTGCATCCCAAAGGATTGTAACGTCTTCAAAAAGGAAACTAGAAGAGAGAGGGAAAAGCAGATGAAAAGGAAGAAGAATGTATAGAAAAGAAAAGAGGGAGGACTTGTATTTTCCAATAAGCAAAAGCAGATCCTATCTTAATCACACGAGTATAGTTAACAAAATTGACAATTCACCAATAAATAACTTTTGAAAATTAACATTAATCGTGAATTTGACATAAGAATAAATAAAATGATAAGGTAAATAAACAAAGTCTGAAAATCTCTCTTTATTCTCCGCTTTAAAATGTTGAATACAAAGTTTTTGCATTCTCATTTTCTCTAGAATATATGTATTATCAAAAGGTCCATTACAATGATTTGATAACCAATATTTAGAAGAATTTTTTTTCTAGTTTACAACTACATGCATGCAAGAAAAAGTCAAGCTTTCTAATAATAGAAGCTTGTATTTTGACAAAGTCCATTTGTGCATGCATGAGAGACAAAAGTCAAACTTTCTAAGGACTCTCTAAATTGACAAAGTAAATTTGCAACTTACAAAAAGTAATGTGCAATTTTACAATCATAAAAATTCAAGATATTAGAATTGCACATTCGACGTGACCTAACTTGTTGCAAATCATGAGTCTTCCTTTTGCAACTATTTTCCAAAATCTTTTTCTACATCAATAGCTTTCTCTTTCACTATTTGGATCCTTTCTTAATACGCATTAAAATTTGAGAAAACCTCCTTGATCCAATCTTCATCTAGGTTGCTTGTGTACAGGTAACTTGCTTAACATTCCATTTCAATGTCGATCATGCATGTAGGCACATTCTAGAGTTTCCTTATTTCTTTAGTCAAATTATCAAAAGTATTATGATATTTGACAAGTCATTTGATCGAGTTGAAATTGAATGTAGCTCTTGGAGTTGACACCTTTTTAACCAATTGCTTAAATTGTTCAATGATTTCTAGTGTTGTATGTGAAAGTCCTTGGTCATCATAAAATGTACAAGGAATCCCTTCTATAGCATCCACGAGACTGTGGCGGCATCAACTCCTTCATTCTTGGATTTTCTTAATTTCTCAATGCATTCCCCGTGATCCGCATTCGGAACCTTGTTGCACCTAGAATCTCCTTTTGATCTTTTCATTGTTCCTCACTCAGGATGCCTTCTGCCACAAGAGTATATGTGTTGGCTCATTGGAAAACTTCCGACTTTGGCAAGTGTTGACTTAACAAATTGATTTCAAATTTAAATCAGTCCATAGTTTTTGTTAAAATAGGTAAATAAATGTTTCCTGAACTTATTTTCCTACCCTCTTTTACTTCCACTCGTTACTATTTGCATTGGTTTTTGATGGATTATTGAATGGTTTCCCTTTTTCGCAGGTCTAAAGACTTACATTATTCAGCTTAACGAAACATTTAAGCCCCTTAACAAGAACCGAAAATTGTATTGTTCAGCACCCTCAAAGATTTGGTAGTCCAAACCAGATTGGATATTGACAACTCAGCACAAAGAACTTAGAGAAGTGTTGTTTTAGACGAGTGCTGCATATCCACACCTCAATGCAGATAAAAATACAAAACATAAGAGAATACAAAACTGGTCTTTTTTTTTGGCATAACCAAAATTTATCGAAATTCAGTAACAAAGACATTTATCCAAATTTGAATATGACTTTGAATACATTTTACGACAGAAAATTTATCTCGAATATTGTGCAGTGCAAATCTTAGATATTTAATCATCTTTCAAAACTGCTTCTAAAACGTTAGCCAATTGGGAATACAGAACAAAGCCATTAGAAAATGCCTAGAATTACATGACTTGTAATTTGGATTTTCGAAACAAGAAATTACCTGCATGATTAAATATCTCAGCCAAGTCGTGCAACTCAACGCAAATCAAAGTTAACTGCCAAGAGAAGCACAAATTTAAAAGAGATACAAACTCCCAAAATTGACGAGGCAGGATACAAGTAAAGCTTAACTATTATCCTGCCTAGTGTAACTCGGTCAGAAAGTAAGCGACCTGAGATGGAATTAATCGTGTGAGCTCAGTTGGTTTTGGGGAGTTGATTTGTATCCTATAACTAAGTATCCTTTTACATTCACTGTGGTAATTAAGTATCCTATGAGGCTTTGAATGTAATAGGAGATACCCCTCAGTCATGGTAACTAAGTTAGGTTCCCAAAAAGGGGGAAAATTAACGGATAAATAAGGTGTTAATGAGAACAATGGAGAATTTTCAAGTAATACTTGTAAATTCTAGAATTTTGTAAATAATTAGCCAGCCGAGGGGGAAAATATCTAAAAACTGTGGAGTTACATGACTAGAAATTGGATTATCATTAAAGAAGTAAGTACATGGATCACTGAATTTCTCAGAGAACCCGTGCAAATCTCCACAAATTGAACCTGGATACAAACTCAAGCAAACATATAATTGTAATGATACATCAATGCCACCAGATATCGGTGTGTTACCTAGGTCGAGACCTGGCTGTCTCGTAGTTTTTGCCATCATCACACTAAAATAACAATAACAAGTCTAAGATTATAGTATGATTATCAAGGCAACTAAGTATCTTTTCCATTCTTTCGTGCAATTTTCAATCCAAAACCCCTCCTGCAACCATTTACTGACCGAGGGAGCTAACATCTCTTGGAAACCCTCTTGCAACAATTAAAAACTTCTAGAATCCATCTAGCAAAAATTGTGAATCCATCTTGCAAGTGCCCTTCCAAAGATGTATGTAATTGTAAAAGCATAGTAAAGGCACATGAACTGTTTGACAAAATTCAAATAAAAGAAGGGCAATGTTTTAACTGAACCAAAAACCTCAAAATAAGGTCTTTTTTTTTTTTTATTATTATTGGCAAATAGTTTTTTGAAAGGGACTATACCCTTGTACACCAAGGCTCAAAAGCCAGAATTGAAAGTTAAAGCACAAGAGATGGATCAAAATCCAAATAGAACAATAGAGCCCGATGCAGAAAACTGTCAGCAAAGTAAAAACCAACAACCGACAAAGCAACAGCAAAAAAACAACTGAAGTACAGCAATCAAACAGCAATGGCATAACAACACCATTGGAAGCAACCTGCTATCCGGCCAAGAAAAATGAGACCAATGTAACCCAGCCAGCCAATAGCAGAGATAAGAAAAATAAGGTCTTTTCAACAACCCCAATTTGTTTTTTTTTTTCCGTATCCTCGCAATTGTTGCGATCAGTGAGACCAAATACCTTTTAAGGCATTTTTTCAAACAGTTCACATTCTTGCCCATTTTTCATACATATCTTCCAGGGAACATGCAATTAAAACGAGCCCTTCTTTATCACTGCACGGCTGACCAGATTGTGTTGGAGACATTTTGTCCAACAGCTTGACATGCCTTTGCTTGCTTCCACATTTGAACATCCCTTTCCATAATGCTTTGGTGGATATGACTACCCCATTTCAAAGACCTGTTTTTGCAGAGCCCGGAGTGTTGACTAGGCTAAAGTACGGGAAGACGACAAAATGACATGACTATTGACGGATTGCCACGGTGCTCAAGTGGAGTTCGGACCAAGAGGGTCACCTGAATCGCCACAATATTTTTATGGAGGCAAACCTAATAATCATTTATCTTAGAAATCAAAAATATCAAACTGAAACACAAATACCAGTTCCTACAATTTCATCTCAGTAGTGGTCATTGACATAAAAATGGATAAATAAAGAAATTACTCATTTGAAAAATTCATTATCCACATACACTTCAGTCTCATGGACGCTCATTAAAATCTTTCATTTCATTTCATATATTAATATTCACACATTCAACCCTCCCTACACTGAAAAAAAGAATTGAAAAAAATGACAACAAAAAGATAAACCATCTATTTGAAATTTTTCCATAACCACATTTTAATATTCACAATCGCTGCTCTTTCCAACCATTGGGCATTGCAAAAGAAAATTGAAAACGAAGAAAACCATCTGTGTAAAAACATGGCTCCACACATGTCTCAGCCAGTCCCACAAGAGCGGTACGCCAGATTGCTTCGAGGAGAAAATCAACCCTTTCGAGAGTGCATTCTCTGCAGATTGGCCCGGGACTTTCCTCGGCCTCCATTAATTGGGTGGCCGAAGCACCTCGCCACCCTACCCCTCGATATACATAGTCTGGCTTCCCATAAACATTATATAGGCTTATAACGAGGTTAACATGTTGAATGTGGTCTAATAGCAACGAGACATCCCCGAACATATAAACTAATGTCATTAAAATTACGTTAAAACCTTGTTTTTTTAACCCATATCACCTCTAATCATAATTGTTTAGGTGAAAGTGATTCTAATACTAGCAATTCCACAAGAGTTGCAAATTACATCGGAGAGAATACAAATATTTATATATTTATTTTGATAGGAGAAAATAATGTTCTCAAAAAAAGACTACTCGGAAAACATTGTCAAATTTTGACACTTTCCAACAAAAGCAACTTCAAAGGTGGACGCCTACCGACGAAATAAATGTATACTTACCCAATATATTATAATCAATTACTCAATGCCAGGGAAAAATTGAATCTCTTTACAATAAACACCCGAACTTCTCACTTTATTCAATCGCAACATATTTATCTTAAAGTTGAAATTAAAAACTAACAATCACATGCGAAGTGTGCAATGGGGACGTCTAAGCGGATATGTTGAAGAAGTTTAATTTATGGGATCAAAACAATATATGAGGAATAACGGAAATGAAGGAGTTCAAGGGAGGAGAAGTGCAAGGGTGGGGAAAATGTTTGGTGGGGACCTAAGCAAAACTCTTCTTTCTCACAGCTAGGCACATATAGACCATTTACCATTTTTGTTAATCATTTAAAGGACAAGGGGGTGTATTGCAAGTTGATACTTGCAATGTCATCCTTGTGATTTGTGGGTACTTAGAACACACATCAATTTAAGGGGGAGGTAATTCATGTGTGCATATCCATGACACTTTAGAGATAGGGATATGTACATTAGACTCAGTGTCACATGTCGAGTCAATGTAGTAGTTGTTTGATAACCACAACATGGGCAATCGGGGGTTTTGCGTCATTGTTACAAACCAATATTTTAGGTCATTCTCCATGTTTGCCTAGGGAACAACAAATATCACTTGTAAGAATTTTCATTATGGATTTGTAGTTGACATCGATACGCAGAGTAAACCCTACTCACACTCATCCACATGGACAATTGTGATACGACTGTGTGTGTCAACGACCTAATTAGACCGTCTCAAAACAAGCAATATAGAGAGAGCCCAAAAGATGAAGACATAGATCCTCGATGATGATCATTGTGGGCAAAAGTTGAGTATTTGTTGAGTTTCATGAAGCCGATCTTAAGTATGATTAGATTTGTAGACAAAAATAGTGCTTGCATTGGAGAAATTTATGATGACATTAACTCCATGCTTGAGAAAATAAAAGATATCATACACATCAAAGAGCACGACCTTGAAAAAAATTTATAATGAAGTTAAAAATGTGGTCATGAAAAGGTGGAACAAAATGACCACCCCATTGCATCTCCTTGCTTATGCCTTAAATCCCAAATATTACAGCAATGAAATAGTTGGGTTACCTAGTAGGAAGCCACCATATGATGACCAAGAGGTTGCAAATGGGATGAGGGCAACATTCAGGAGGTTGTTTCCTGATCCACCTATATCTAGTGTAGTCCGCAATGAGATGGGGATGTTTGTATCTGGAGAAGGTAGCATGGGAGAGGTAGAGGCTCTTTGTGACAAGGCCACCTTGACTCCAATCAAGTGGTGGATTGTACATGGCCATGATGCCAAGTACATACGACCTATTGCGATCAAATTGCTCTCACAAGTATGAAGTTTGTAACTTGTTATTTGATATTCTAATTACCAATTAAGAATTAAAATTTAAGATGATAGCACTCATTTTTGTATATTAATAATACTTTGTTTTTATGACAGCTTGCTAGTAATTCTTCTGCAAAGCAAAATTGGAGTAGTTATGGCTTCATCCACTCAGCCAAACGCACCATGTTAGCATCCATGAAGGCTGAGGATCTAGTATACGTACATTCCAACTAGCGTCTCTTAACACATACGACTTTTAACAAAGATACTAGACGTCCTAACGAGCTTTGGGATATTCAGCCTAAAACCATAGACTTTGAAGCTCCAGCTGCTTGTTTGTCTAATATTTCACTACTTGGCATTGATGACAATCTTCCAGGGAGCCCTTTATAAGGGTTCGATAGTGGAGCTAGTCAGGGGTGGAGTCAGAAGTGCCATCCATGAAGATGATTTTGAGGATCATCTAGATGATATGTTCTAGGCTTTTAGCCCTAGAAATCGAAAGTGAAGCAAGTTCGTAACTTGAATGTACTAAGCTATTAACTATTATGTTTTGAACATTATGAATCAATACAAACTCAAGACTCAATTCTCAAAGCATTTGAAATTTGTTTTCATGTTCTATGAATGATTGTATGAGTATTAAATTTCAATAAGTATACATATTTATATATTTATAAAATATATATATTTAAAAGATGTACCCATGAGTGTATTGTACCTAAAGTTTTTTTTAAAAAATTATATCAACATAGCATACACATACCCATATTTGTACCCGTATCAAAAGCAGTCTAGCCTAAAAACCATGAGATTGACAAATAACTCTATAAACCCTATTTTTAATATATAACTTTGTGATTATAGAGTAGGGCATTCTCAATTGCCTAAGGAACTACGAAAAAGACTAACAAGCTACATTCATTTCAAGGAATATTGTTTTTGGTTAATTGTGTGGAATTTTCAGTTCGACGCGTTTCGAATCACTATATGTGATGTCGAACATGTTTTTTTCCGATGATGAATCACGAGATAGTGATTTGAAATGTCTCATACTTGAAAATTCTACACAATTTAACCCAAACACAATATTCCTCCAATCTCATGGACTATGAAAACATCAAGAATCTTACATTCATTTCATCTACATAACGCTTTCTCTAAGAACATAGACTGAGACTAACATTTTGATTTTGTAGGCAACTACCATCAACTCATTTACCCAAAGATAAAACAACTCCTTTGACTTTCATAAAACTTGAAGAACAACGACTAAAAATTCAAGCTATGTTGTAGCTTCCATATATTGAAAACTAACTTTGGATTCGACTTGTTATAAGGAATCAAAAATGGATTTTTGATCTCATGCGCAATTTGTGAAAGTAAACCGTTGGAGACATTGTGGAGGGAAGTCATCATTTGTAATCGCAGCAGCTGATTCACATCCTTGCTCCATAAAGCATAAACACATCTTGTGTTGTGAATGGTGTTGGCGATATATTTTGTCATATACAAAATATATTGTTTTGACAACAATGTAACAGTCATGTAATGTCCCCTCTTTCCGAATGAGCTAGACGATGACCTTTGGCCCTTTTGTCTACCCGACGGCCAAGGGAGGTTTCTAGGGTGACTAAACTTTTATTATTTTATTATATTGTGCTATTGTTTTAAAAAAATAATATTATAAGTGCACATATAATAAATAATAAAGCATATTAATAAAGTGAAAAGTCATTGTCAAAATACAATTAAAAGTTAATTGTATTAAAAGGGGAAAAGTGTGACTTGCTTTTGGGGTCCTAAATAGGGAAATGTGTCATTAGGCCCATGGGGAAAAGTGCGACCAGCCTAGGGGAAAGAAAGAACGTGATTGGTTGGGTTTGGAGGTGCTTGTGGGTTGTTTTCCCTTTATATGAGCAAGTCGACTTGCTTAGGAGGCATTCCAGATTTTTATTATCAGATTTTGCATTGTTAAGAGCTCTTGCTTTTATCAGAGATTCCAAGGACGAAAACCCTTGTGGATTTCATCTCTTGTGGACGAAAACCCCAAGGGATTGAGAGGGGATTTCACTCAGAAATTTCCAGCGTTGTTAATCAGATTTCGTGTTCATTTCAACAAGTGTTTGTGAAGAGTTTTGAAGGTATTTTTAGTGGTTTTGAGCATCACTTGGATCGATCTATTGTGGCAGTTTGGCAGCAATTTTCCAGAGGTATTTCCTCTAAAAATACTTGTCAAATATTCTCCATAATATTGTAAACCAAATCGCTGTATTTTCATCATTTTCTGAAGTATATTTTGAGGGTTTTCAGGCAGAATATTAAGCAGATTTCAGATCTGATTTCTGGGTTGTTTTGGCTGCAATAAATTCAGTTTTTTGCATGATTCAGTTTCTAAATATTTGGGTAATCATTTGAAATCGAAAATATAACTTTTGGGTGTCATTTGCATTAAGATCTATCTTAAACCCTAGTCGCATTTTCTCAAATAAATCCAGATCTGCATTAGGGTAATTGCCATAATTATCATAGATCAGTATTTGGTGTTTTTTATTGACCTAGAGTTGTTGGAAAACAAGAGAGACCCATTTAGGGATCTTTCAGTGGTATCAAAGCAATGATCCTCCCACTTGGAGGGTTGTTTGATGCAGCCTAGAGAAGTTGGGCCACACAGGTATCATACAAGGAGGCAGGCTCGCATTCTAGCCGATTTGGATACAGAGAATAGTACTCGAAATCATGGCCAAGAGAGAGGGATCACACACTCCACTACAAGAGCAAGTTGACCCGGATCTTCTTTTCGCAGGTTTGATCGACTCCCATCAGAAATGATACAGACTATGAGACAGAGATAATGGACAAAGTATGACTATGGATAGGACAAGAAATAGGCATGACAAAAGGGAAAGATCTCGCATCGTGCCGGTGAGCCACGGAAGGCACAACAGTAGGCACCTACAGAGGTGGGTAGCGTAAGAGGTTCCCCTCACGTGATAGGAGACATACAAAGGAGATGAGATCCACGAGGACCGTGTGAATAGACCTACGCAGCCTAGATTCCTACAGAGGGAGAAGCCACCATTAGTTGACGACGCACTTCAGACACGCCTTTCATGATAATGTGATGGTAGCTCATGATGAGTGGAGAGCATTACGGAGGAGGTACGAATGCCTTTCCCTTCACCAAGATTGTATTCAAAAGAGAGAAAGCTTGAGAGCTAGACAAGTGCGAGAGTCCTAGGGGCCAACGTAACAAAGAATCGGGCAGACACAAAGACAGGTGACCCTTTCCACTTTTGATGGCAAAGGTGGAAAGATTAGTGTCGTGGCATGGATTCACAAGCATGATACATACCTCACTCTCAAACCTATGCAGAACAGAGGCTATTCAGTTTGCTACTCTACACCTGGAGAGAGTGGCATACGATTAGTGGCACCATGGGCTTATCACACGAGACATGACCTCATTGCGGTCATATAGGGAGTTTAGTGAGAAATTGATTGCCAAGTTTGATCGCAAAGATGTGGAACTTTATTACAGGGATTTGGCACAACTACGACAGAGTGGGCCCGTTGATTCTTACATCAACAAATTTCAGCGGATTGCAGTGATGGTGCCAAAGATGCCCGAGAGACGTGTGGTGATGCTTTTCATTGAGGGTCTGCATGACAGGTTAAGAGGATTGGTCAAGGCCCTCAGGACTAGGACATTACACGATGTTATTCAAAGCATTAGATTTGGAGACATCTCCCACTTCTTACCAACCTAGTAAGAAGCCCTTCACGAGCTCCAAACCGTTTCAATGTTCCACTAATCAGCAGAAGAGTGTTCCCCCTCCTAGGATGGATCAAGAGACTCGGAATGAGTTGAGGAGGAAGAAACTTTGTTTTCATTGCAAGGACCACTGGGAGCCTAGGCACAACTGCCTTGGGAAAGGCAAGGTGCATCTTATTGAGGTTATTTCAGATGTGGAGGCAGAGTCTTCAAAAGATGCAGATACAGAGGACAGTGATGATGATCACAGCGCACATGAGGAGCAGCCCCAGGTAGAGCTTGGAGAGGGAGATACATTAGGATCAGGTACTATTGCTTCACTTTCTGGCGTCCCTAGGTACCACCCCTTTCGTTTGAAAGGAGTACTTAAGGGCCAACAAGTTGTTTGCTTGATTGATAGTGGTGCTACACACAATTTCCTTGATGAGGGGTTTGTGATGAAGCAGGGACTGCAGGTTGAAGAATTTGAGGGGTTCAGTGTACAAGTGGCAGATGGCTTTGCTCTCGCCGCACTAGATGGGTTTCACACTTAGCATCCAGATAGGAGACTACACATTGGCCGATGACTTCTACATAGTTGGACTTGGGGAGATTGATGCAGTTTTAGGTATTCAATGGCTATAGTCTCTTGGGAAATATGTGCAGGATTTCAGACGGATGGAGTTGGAATTTATGGCAGATGGAAAGAAGATTGTGCTACGAGCCCTTTCAGATGGTGGTCCTAGAGTTGTTCCAGCAGATCGGATGGAGTCTATCATCAGACATGGAGAGGTTGGATGGGCAGCCCAATGTTTCATTTCATCCAAATCTTCTTCAAATGATGGGCAGCAGTGGCATACAGATATTCAGACCATAGTGGATAAACATGGGCAGGTTTTTGGTGACATTCCTCCAGGAAGACCGCCAGACAGAGGGTTTGAGCATGTTATAGAGTTGGAGGAGGGTGTCAAGCCAATGATCACTACACCCTATCGTCATCCTAAGAAATTTAAGGATGAGATAGAGAGGACCATCAGGGAGCTTCTTGATATGGGACATATCCGTCCTAGTTCTAGCCCATTTGCTTCTTCGGTGGTGTTGGTGAAGAAGGACGGGATGATGAGGATGTGTATTGACTATCGGGCCCTTAACAAGAAGACAATCAAGAATAGGTATCCCATCCCTCGTATTGATGAGCTTTTGGATGAATTGCATGGGGCCATTTACTTTTCGAAGATTGATCTTCGATCAGGGTACCATCAGATCCGTGTTCGAGAGGAGGACATCCTCAAGACAACATTCAGATGTCACTACGGGCATTACGAGTTCTTGGTGATGCCATTTGGTCTCACTAATGCACCTGCCACTTTTCAATCATGCATGAACCATCTCTTCAACAAGCGAGCTTAAGGAAGTTCGTTAATTTTCTTTGATGATATCTTGATCTATAGCAGACATGGGAGGATCACTTGAGGCATCTAGATGAGGTACTTGGCATTATGGAGGTTCAATCTCTATTTGCTAAGATGTCCAAATGCGAGTTTGAACTTACTGAGATATTATATCTTGGGCATGTCATTGGGGCCAATGGGGTCAAGGTCCATCGGGGAAAGATACAAAGCATGCAGATTGGCCTTCACCTAGGAACATATCAGAGTTGTGGGGATTCCTAGGGCTATGCGGATATTACTGGAGATTTGTGAGAGGTTATTCAGATATTACTGCGCCATTGACAGATCTCACACGGAATGGGGCATTCGGATGGACAGATGAGGCACAAATGATATTTGATAAGCTCAAGGTGGTGATGAGCACATGTCCAGGTCCTTACTCTTTCGAATTTCTCTAAGTCGCTTCATTTTAGAGTGTGATGCTTCGGGCTCGTGTATTGGTGCGCTTTTGATGCAGACCGTCATCCCATTGCTACGAGAGAGTAGGAAGTCGGGGGAGAATGAGAGGTTGTATTCCACCTATGACAAAGAGATGCTCACCATCATGCATGCATTGCGAAGTTCAAGTAGTATTTCTTTGGAAGGGAAGTTCAGATTGAGTACTTCTTGGAATGTATGGAACTCAATGAGAGGCAAAGAAAAGTGGGTCACAGGATCCAGCCTATGATTTTGACATCGAGTATGTCAAAAGGAAGAAGAATGTTGTGGCTGATGCACTTCTGGGAGGCCCCATATTGCTTTCCTATATTCCGTGAGGGAGATTTCTGCAAATTGGAAGTCTCGATTGGTGGTCGAGTATTCGTAGAGAACATGAAAGATCCTGAAATGGATCTCGCTTGTTCTTTAATGCAATTTAGATCAATTAAGACACCAAAAGCTGATTTATGACTTTTTATAGCATTCACACTAATACAGATCTGAATTTATGAAAGAAGTGCGACTAGGGTTTTGCATAGAAACTTAGCCTAAAACTGAACCAGAACTGTTTTGAAGACTGTGCAGCCATAAATATAGCAGTTTCAGCTGTATTCTAGCAAAGGCGACTAGTTTTGATGATGGAAAGTCCACATAGAATCACTATCAGCCCTATCAATCCTTGCCCTAACAAAGCTCAGAACTGTAACAGTTTATTATAAAGCAAAATCTGATGTTTATGAATATAAAACAGGCTAGACTTTAACACAGAAATCTGCAGATTTAAAGAGGCTAAAACAGTGATATAACTCCTTCCAAAATATCAAAAATACCTTCCCTAGATCTGTAAAAATGACTACAACAGGTAGCAGCACAGATCAGACCTGGGAATGACGTCAAAACATCACATGACAGCCACATATGAGTCGATCCATTATAAAAAAGCCAGTACAGCACTGCTGCAACACTGGTATTCAACTTTTATTTGCAAAAATCCACAACTACCGCTGGAACATACTGAAATTCTATGTAAGCTCTGTGGAAAATCCTATGTAGAAATTCCTCTTAATCTCCAAGAGGGTTTTCGTCCTCTAGAGGCAATATACTAAGGGTTTTCATCCTTAGAATATTTTAATACAAAAGCACCTGGCTTAAGATCAGATTCAGAAATGATAAATGATTACAATGGGTGCTCTACCCAAGCCGCCCCTCTCCTTTTTATAGGAAAAATATTACAAAATGACCTTTTCATCATCCAATGAGAAAAGAGTGCCAAAATACCCTAAAAGTATACCCAAACCTAGGTGCACTTCCTCCTTGGATAAATAAACATTAAGTAATGTTTTTATTATTTCCCGAGGTCTATTTGGCCTCCCATGCCAAGTCGCACTTTTCTTGAGAAGAGTGATAACTTTTATCCTTTCTAAACTTACTTTCCTTCCTTTGTCCAAGTCGCATTTTCTTGCCTAGGGATGACAAACACAGCATGGGCCTCTTTTCTATTTTCCCTAGAAAGGATACAACATAATATTAGACCCAATGCACCTATTTAGAGATTACAAATTTATTATTAAGTCAAATAAATTAATACAAGTGCTTTATTAATATTTTTTGCACTTTGTAATAACTCATTGCGACTTAAGTCACCCTTATATTTTTCTTTGGCCGTCGGGTTAACGAAATGGGCCACAGTCTTCGATTGGGAAAATGGGACATTACTAGAACACCTTGGCATGTGAGATCATGGATGGCAAAATTCAGGATGAGCGCTACTAGGTAATTTCTGATTTGATTTATTATAAGGGTAGAATTTATTTGGTACCTGAATCTAAGCTTAAGGGAAAGATTCTACATGCACTCCATGATGCACCATTAGCAGGACATCCAGGTTATTTCAAGACATACAGGCAGGTTAGAGAGAGATTCTCTTGGAAGGGTCTCAAGGAGGATGTTCTATAGTATATTCGAGAGTGTGTGACTTGTCAGCAAAACAAGTCCGAGCATACTTTCCCTGCAGGTTTATTACAGCCCTTACCTATTCCAGAGCAGAGGTGGGAGAGTATATCTATGGATTTCATTACAGGACTACCAGTTGTGCAGGGCTATGATCGCATTTATGCGATAGTTGACAAGTTGACTAAGTATGGGCATTTCTTTGCCATTCCCATGAGTTTTAAGGCACCGCAGGTGGCTGATTTATTTTTTAGGGAGATATTCAAGTTGCATGGGCTCCCGAAGAATATTGTCAATGATCGGGACAGCAGGTTTATGAGCACATTTTGGCAGGAACTCTTTAGATTGGCAGGCACTGAGTTGACTCCGAGCACTAGCTATCATCCGTAGACTGATGGGTAGACGGAGATTGTGAATAAGTGGATTGAGGGGTACCTACGCAACTATGTTTCAGGACAGCAGAGGGCATGGGTTAAGCAGCTTTATTTGTGCGAGTATTGTTACAATACTACGTACCATATGTCCATCGGTATGACCCCTTTCCGAGCTTTGTATGGTTATGACGCGAGATCCTTTGTGGATATGGCGTTTGGAGATAGTAGAGCTCCTAAGGCTCGAGAGTGCTTACAGGACAGCCAGGATATCCTTAAAACCCTTAAGGATAATATGCAACAAGCCCAAAATCAGCAGAAGGTGTATGCAGACAGGCACAAGATTGAGCGATCATTTGAGGTGGGAGATATGGTCTTTTTACGACTCCAGCCTTACAGAAAAGTACTCTTAAGAAGAGTGGAGCCGAGAAGCTTAAGCCTCGTTTCTATGGTCCATACAGGTGGTGAGAAGAGTTGGACAGGTAGCATATGAGTTGGAGTTACCTTCTGAAAGTAAGATACACAATGTTTTTCATGTGTCTTGCCTAAAGAAGGCATTGGGGTAGCATACGACTTCTTCAGTAGAGTTACCACCCTTGGATGATGAGGGAAGATTGGATTTGGTTCCTAAGGAGCTTCTGGATTGGAGGGAGAGAAGATTACGGAACAAGGTGATACGGGAGTACCTGGTTTGTTGAAAAGACTTACCCTTGGAGGATGCCACTAGGGAGGGTGAGTCTATTCTTCAAAGACTCCAGCGTTCACTGCCCGATTCTTAGCCAGATTGCTTGTGGGCAAGCAACTCCGGGAAGGGAGGACTGTAATGTCCCCTCTTTCCGAATGAGCTAGGACGAAGACCTTTGGCCCTTTTTGTCTACCCGACGGCCAAGGGAGGTTTCTAGGGTGACTAAGCTTTTATTATTTTATTATATTGTGCTATTGTTTTTTAAAAAATTATTATAAGTGCACATATAATAAATAATAAAGTGAAAAGTCAATGTCAAAATACAATTAAAAATTAATTGTATTAAAAGGGGAAAAGTGTGACTTGCTTTTGGGGGTCCTAAATAGGGAAATGTGTCATTAGGCCCATGGGGAAAAGTGCGACCAGCCTAAGGGAAAGAAAGAATGTGATTGGCTGGGTTTGGAGGTGCTTGTGGGTTGTTTTCCCTTTATATGAGCAAGTCAACTTGCTTAGGAGGCATTCCAAATTTTTATTATCAGATTTTGCATTGTTAAGAGCTATTGCTTTTATCAGAGATTCCAAGGACAAAAACCCTTGTGAATTTCATCTCGTGGACGAAAATCCCAAGGGATTGAGAGGGGATTTCACTCAGAAATTTTCAGCGTTGTTAATCAGATTTCCCAGGTTCATTTCAGCAGTGTTTGTGAAGAGTTTTTGAAGGTATTTTCAGTGGTTTTTGAGCAGCAGTTGGATTGATCTATTGTGGGCAGTTTGGCAGCAATTTCGAGGTATTTCCCTCAAAAATATTTGTCAAATATTCTCCATAATATTGTAAACCAAATCGCTGTATTTTCATCATTTTCTGAAGTATATTTTGAGGGTTTTCAGGCAGAATATTAAGCAGACTTCAGATCTGATTTCTGGGTTGTTTGGCTGCAATAAATTCAGTTTTTTTGCATGATTCAGTTTCTAAATATTTCGGTAATCATTTGAAATCGAAAATATATCTTTTGGGTGTCATTTGCATTAAGATCTATCTTAAATGTAATGCCCTGTTCGGCATCGACTTTCGCTGTTACGTCCTTGTCCTATTTCGTGTCTTTGAATGCTGAATTGAGCTCCCTTTTCTATCGTTAGGTGACTTTTACCTGTTGCGGGTTATTTTTTTAGCACCCTTTCTTCTTCTTTCGCATTCGTGCCTTCGATCCGTAGAATGCTTAATGTCGTTTGTTAAAAAGAGTTCTATTGGAATATTAAAATATTTACAAGTTACTTTTAGATGTAATTATTAAAAGATACCTAGCTGTGGAACCTTTTTGTGTTAGAAAATAGAATAAAATAAATAAATAATAGAAATAAAGGGAGGTTCGTCTTCCTCCTAAACTAACTTCTTCAAATCGAAGCTTTGATGTTTGCGTGAGATTGGAGGGGGAGGATTTTGTTGGGGGTTTTTAAATGGCGTTTGGACTCCTCCCAACCACCTACCCTGCAGACCGTAATGGCCATCATGTTTCTACCTTGCATGAGGGAGATGGGAGTCGGTGGAGGCCTGTTTTTCTTCACCGATCTCTTTTTGATTCTTTTGTTCAATGCGTATGGGTGGATGTGTGTTGGGCACGTTTTGTGGGAATGAAGGCCACCTACTCCTTTAATTATTTCTTTTCTGCTTGGTTTATCCCACGTGCTGTGGGTAAGAAATATCTCTTCCCTTTTTGGTAGTGGGCCTCATACTTCAATTTTAGTTGTTTTAGCAAATCTTTCCCAGATTTTCTTGTTGTTAGCTGCGTGGATGGTGGGTGATTGCGCAGGAATTTTTGTACTCCTTCTTACCTGCTCGCCGCATACCTGGTTGGGTTGGATTTATTCTTTCTACTCTGTTTTCTTCTCCTTGCTGCGTGTGTGTGTTGTTTTCTCCTAGCCGCAATGAAACCTCCTCACGCCTTATGTTGGTGCGCGAGATCCTGACGCCTTCCTTCTTCCTGCCCTGGCCGCGTGGGGAGAATGGATGGAGTTTTTAATTGTTTGTGTAGTCGCGTGGACTGGTTTGTATCACGGATCTTGCAGACTGTCCCTGTTGAAGAGGGGGCGTGGAAACCACTGGAGATACGTGGTTTTTCCTGTCTCTTGCCTTGCTGCGTATTTCCCCCTTTCCTATACAACGTGAATCCAATCTTTCCTTCTCGCGTGCCTTTTTTCTTCTGCTCTGCCCGTGGATGAGGGCCTGTTAACACAAAAGTATGGACGTGGTTTTTATTTGTTGTTTCCTGAGGCGTTTTGGGTGAAAAAGGAGCGTTGTTTCCTTTTTCTGGCCGCGCACAGCTACCAGCTAGCGTAGTAGGCGTGTTACCTCCACTTTCTTGGGTGCTGCGAGGTGTGTTCTGTCGAGTCCACAAAGAATGCTACTGCAGCGAAGGATTAGCCAGTGGTAGGCATGTTGCAGTATGGCTAGAAGCCTTTTTGAGCGCTTCCAGCAAGCAGGTTGTCCAACTATGTTGTTATCTGTTCAGTATCAAATGCATCCTCAAATTCGGGTTTCTCCTTCAAGATATTTTTATCAAAATCGACTATGTGACAGTGAGAGTGTTACCAGGAGACCTGATGAAGTTTATTGCAAAGATTCTCTATTGAGACCTTACTTGTTTTACGATGTAACTCATGGAAGAGAATCTCATAGGCGTGGATCTGTTTCATATCAGAATATTCATGAAAGCACAATTTACTTTGCAATTATTGAACCTGCTGGAAAACGTGACAGTTGTTTAGATCCGGCTCTTGTTGGTTTTTTTTTCTTGTTGGAAATCCTCCTCTTCTTACCTCGCGCGGATGGATGTCCGCACCTATTCCAGTCTGTCTTTTGACTTGGTTGCATGGGCAGAGAGGCCAGCAAAATCTTTCTGTCATGGCGTTTTTCTTCCTGGTTCCTCCCTGCGCGCGTGGTTTTAGATGGAGCTTCAAGCTAGTGAAGCAGGCGTGTACCTCCACTTTCATTGAGTGCTGCGAGGTGTGTTCTTGTCAAGGATCCACAAAGCGACCCTTGCAACATTTAGCTTGAGGCGGCAGGAAAGATAGCGATGCATTGCATTGACTTACGATGCAGTCTGTTCCTTTCTGCGGGTTTATTGGGTTAAAGAGAGGATTCGACCCGAGGATTATTGTTGTCTTTGGTCCAAGCGGTGTCCATGAAACCTTCTGAATCTAGAGAAAAAAGGCAAGATATTTCTACACTTTTCCACCGTTATTTTATTTAAAATTATTGTGAAATCGAACCACTTTTTCCTTGCATTGATTTGTCACTTGGATGTCATGATGGGAGATTTCCCTTCTCGCTTGTTCCTTCTTGTTTTAGCTTTTATCCTTGTCAAGGTATGTTGGTCGAAAGGATGCGTGTGCCCTCTCCTCTGGGTGTTATGTTTCTCTTGCTCGAGTGATAGACCTTCGTCTGTTGTTTATGTAATATTTCTTCTCTACGATTGAGTTGCAAGTTATTATGTTGATCAAACTAGTATTTTCGTTATCATGGAAGTAAGTTTACGATAACTATGAAGCCCCTCCCTAGCACCCAAGTTTGTCTTTGACGTTTTTTGTTAGCTCCTTCGCAAGTCCCTTGGATAACCTTTTGGCATCGAGAAAAGAAGGTTGTAGGATTAGTGTGATCAATGCTTGGGCTAGTCACTTAGAGTTTTGGTATTAAAACTTTTAGAATAAAAAGGTTTGTGTGCGATGTCTTTTCCGTCTCGTGTGTTTAGACTCTTATATTATCTTTCATCTTGTTTCTAGGCTTTTAAGGCCATCCTCAAGAAGTACCTTGACCATCCCTATCAACTTGAACCATAACTAGCTTTTCGGATCAACTAAGGTCGAGGTTTCATTGTGCGAATCCAAAGACTACCTCGTTGACACTAGAATAGTTTTGGTCTAATCCCCCTCTTGGAATTATTGTTGATGGCGCTCTTCTATTTTTTCCTAACTTGCTTTATTTCTCCTTTGTAGTGTTAACGCTATTAATTAATATTGGTCGGTTTTTATGCACGTAATTACCTTATTATTTTGTGATGGAAATTTCCTTAAATGTGATCAATCTTCGGGAAAAACTCATCTTTCATTTGATAGTCTTATGGATTCATAGCGGAAGGTTTTGTTTTGATAATGTCACTTAGAAATTATGTTCATATCTATGTGTGACGGTTGACTGTGTTGCCAAGGGTTGCCTTAAAATATTGTTGTTTTGGGAAATAGGCAATTTATTTTAAATTAACCAAACATTAGAATTGTTGTGGAGGTTTGCAAATCTTTAGTGTTATAAAATTTGTTGATGACGTTATCAGTATACTCTTGTTTGACGGAACTCCCTTCTTCTCTCGCGTGTTTGCTACTAGCCTGTAAGACATTGGCCCTTCTTGGATGATTGGAAAATCTCTTGGAGTTAATGGTCAAAACTAGTATACTTTGCCTTCGCTTCAAAACTTTGTTGTGTGTATACTCTATTTTGATTTCCGGTTTGAAACTCAATTATACATGGCTTTTTGTGTTAATTTTTGAAACCCGTGGTTCCCCTTTCTTGGGCCGATCAACTCTTGTTCTTTTAGAAATATATTATTTTAGCCTATGCATTTGGTACCTTGATAAATTTCTAGATGGTTGGTATATATATCAAATCTCAATCTTGTAATTATTGTTTAATTACTTGATGGGAATTCTGTTTTTGCTAGATTGTTTATTTTTCTCCTTATAGGGCCAAGGGCCATTCTCATACGATTGTTATACTTTCGTTGCTTTTACTCCTAACTGAAGTACAAGGTCTTCTCCTTCTTTGATTGGCATGATGGAGACTTTATTATAACTTGATGTGTTGATAGTGTTTAGAGGTTTGACCCAATTCTTGTAATAAAGTGCTTCTTTTTGTGGTATTGTTAGATCATAGTTATGGTGGTTTTGTGTAGCCTTATCTTGCTCGGTTCGCGACCGACTCTTGTGGAAAAATTTGTTGCAGATGGATTTTGCGAGTAGATGAGGGATAGACTTGTAGATTTTTACATCAACCTCAGTTGAGAAGTTCTTTTGCATGAATCCTTTTTATATTGTTCAACTATTGATAACATCTAGTGGAAAATTTAGAAAAGGATCAATGTCTTAGTATTTTGTATCGTGGATTATGTCGTCTTAACTTTGGAACCTTGAATTGTCTGTCTATCTTGGAAAATATAAGAAAATTTGTTTACCGCTTGTTGAGTGACCTTAATGGATTATCGGTATTCTAAGAGTTGATGTAACCTTATTTCGTTTTCGTAAATGAATAATGCTAAACTTTACCCCTACGATTAAATGTTGAGTTAAATCTTTCTAAGACTTAGTAATAGTGTGTTATAAGTAAAATAAAATGGGTTGTTTAATACTTATAGAAGTTAAACTAAAATTTATATTGCAAATAAATTAGTGTAGAGGTGACCAACTTGAGAGCATGTAATTCCATAAGTGATCAAAGATGAAACTATCCTTTGTTAAGTAACATTATATAACTTGATATCCCTAGCTACACTAGTGAACACTATCCCTTTCATGGTGAAATTCTTAAACGAACTTAAAGGAAATCTATGGTTAGTTCTGGAAGATAATAAGATTTAATAAGCAGGAGAAAACAATTTAGAAACCACGCAATCTATCTCTTAGCCATTGGATGGTAAATTTTTTTATTTTTATAAAACTCATTTAGTAAACCCTAAGTGAAATCTTTAATAATTTTGGTTAAGTTTTCAAGTTCCAATTAAATCTTGGTAATTACTAACGATGTCTCAAGGATGAACTCAATTGACCTTCTTCCTCTAACTTTATCCAAGGTGCCTTGTAATTCTCTCTTAAGTTTGTTGAACGCGAACCAATGTTGTCATAAGGGCAAGAACGAGTTCTAGTAACGTAAGTGTGAATAGATGGCCTTGTGGAATTATATTACCATCTTTATCAAATAAATAAATAAAACAAATAATTTTCATAAAAGAGAAGACTTTAAGTGAACTACTCTTCAAAGATTGTATAAGAAAATAACTCGGTTGGTAAGATGGTTTTGTATTTAATCATACTTGAATCTATCTCAAAACATAAGACATGAGTTTAAGGGTGTTTTATCAAAATAAATAACCTTGAATCATTTCTTCTTGTGGCTTGCCCTCATTGTGTGTGTGTTACGTGGTTGGACTTCTATGTTGTCATGTCGGAAAGAAAAAGTGTATTATCCTTTTGAGTGTGAACGTTTCCGTGGTCGACCTTGTGGTCATCCCCGTAATAAGTGGTTCCCGAGTTGGTTGTAACTTTGTGACGACATGTTGTGTCGTGTTATGTGTGGAAGCAAGTCAAAAAAATATCCCGTCTTTTCTTGTGTTGTTCGTGTGTGAAGAATTTTTTTGGGTCGTTACAAAACCCTAGTCGCATTTTCTCAAATAAATCCAGATCTGCATTACGGTAATTGCCATAATTATCATAGATCAGTATTTGGTGTTTTTATTGACCTAGAGTTGTTGGAAAACAAGAGGGACCCATTTAGGGATCTTTCGGGTCAAAATCCCTCCTCTATTATAATGGGAGGCACCCTTTATTGAAAACCAAATTGTATGAAAACAAGTATATACAATATCTACGCTAATCTATCTCTAGGGGTTTGGGATTGCATCCCAAAGGATTATAACGTCTTGAAAAAGGAAACTAGAAGTGAGAGGAAAAAACAAATGAAAAGGAAGAAGAATGTATAGAAAAGAAAGAGGGAGGACTTGTATTTTCCAAGTAAGCAAAAGCAGATCCTATCTTAATCACACAAGTATAGTTAACACAAAAGACAATTCACCAATAAATAAATTTTGAAAATTAAGATTAATCGTGAATTTGACATAAGAATAAATAAAATGATAAGGTAAATAAACAAAGTCTGAAAATCTCTCTTTATTCTCCGCTTTAAAATGTTGAATACAAAGTTTTTGCATTCTCATTTTCTCTAGAATTTATGTATTATCAAAAGGTCCATTACAATGATTTGATAACCAATATTTAGAAGAATTTTTTTCTAGTTTACAACTACATTCATGCAAGAAAAAGTCAAGCTTTCTAATAATAGAAGCTTGTACTTTAACAAAGTCCATTTGCGCATGCATGAGAGACAAAAGTCAAACTTTCTAAGGACTCTCTAAATTGACAAAGTAAATTTGCAACTTACAAAAAGGAATGTGCAATTTTACAATCATAAAAATCAAGATATTAGAATTGCACATTCGACGTGACCTAACTTGTTGCAAATCATGAGTCTTCCTTTCGCAGCTATTTTCCAGAGTCTTTTTCTACATCAATAGCTTTCTCTTTCACTATTTGGATCCTTTCTTAATACGCATTAAAATTTGAGAAAACCTCCTCGATCCAATCTTCATCTAGGTTGCTTGTGTACATGTAACTTGCTTAACATTCCATTTCGATGTCGATCATGCATGTAGGCACATTCTAGAGTTTCCTTATTTCTTTAGTCAAATTATCAAAAGTATTATGATATTTGACAAGTCATTTGATCGAGTTGAAATAGAATGTAGCTCTTGGAGTTGACACCTTTTTAACCAATTGCTTAAATTGTTCAGTGATTTCTTGTGTTGCATGTGAAAGTTCTTGGTTATCATAAAATGTACAAGGAATCCCTTCTATAGCATCCACGAGATTGTGGGGGGATCAACTCCTTCATTCTTGGATTTTCTTAATTTCTCAATGCATTCCTCCGGATCCGAATTCGGAACCTTGTTGCGCCCAGAATCACCGTTTGATATCTTCATTGTTCCTCACTCAAGACGCCTTCTGCCACAAGAGTATTTGTGTTGACTCAATGGAAAACTTCTGACTTTGGCAAGTGTTGACTTAACAAATTGATTTCAAATTTAAATCAGTCCATAGTTTTGTTAAAATAGGTATATACATGTTTCCTGAATTTATTTTTCCTGCCCTCTTTTATTTCCACTCGTTACTATTTGCATTGGTTTGTAATGGCTTATTTAATTGTTTCCCTTTTTTCGCAGGTCTAACATTATTCAGCTTAACGAAACATTTAAGCCCCTTACCATGAACCGAAAAGCAATTCAACTCCCAACACATATGTAATCATTTTTTTTAATAGCAATATCTAGAAAATTGTATTGTTCAGCACCCCTCAAAGATTTGGTAGTCCAAACCAAATTGGATATTGACAACTCAGCACAAAGAACTTAGAGAAGTGTTGTTTTAGACGAGTGCTGCATATCCACACCTCAATGCGGTAAAAATACAAAACATAAGATAATGCCAACCCAGAAATGAACGAGGGATTGCCTCAAACAACATGTAGCAGGAATGGTATCTTACAAGTCAGTTTGAGGACCTTACACAGATCCATGTCATTTACAAAACTGGTCTTTTTTTTGGCATAACCGGGAAATTTATCAAAATTCAATAACAAAGACATTTATCCAAATTTGAATATGACTTTGAATACATTTTACGACAGAAAATTTATCTCGAATATTGTGCAGTGCAAATCTTAGATATTTAATCATCTTTCAAAACTGCTTCAAAAACATTAGCCAATTGGGAATACAGAACATAGCCATTAGAAAATGCCTAGAAGTACATGACTTGTAATTTGGATTTTAGAAACAAGAAATTACCTGCATGATTAAATATCTCAGCCAAGTCGTGCAACTCAACGCAAATCAAAGTTAACTGCCAAGAGAAGCACAAATTTAAAATAGATACAAACTCCCCAAATTGACGAGGCAGGATACAAGTAAAGTTTAACTATTATCCTGCCTAGTGTAACTCGGTCAGAAAGTAAGCGACCTGAGATGGAATTAATCGTGTGAGCTCAGTTGGTTTTGGGGAGTTGATTTGTATCCTATAACTAAGTATCCTTTTACATTCACTGTGGTAATTAAGTATCCTATGAGGCTTTGAATGTAACTAAGTTAGGTTCCCAAAAAGGGGGAAATTTAACGGATAAATAAGGTGTTAATGAGAACAATGGAGAATTTTCAAGTAATACTTGTAAATTCTAAAATTTTGTAAATAATTAGCCAGCCGAGGGGGAAAATATCTAAAAAACTGTGGTGTTACATGACTAGAAATTGGATTATCATTAAAGAAGTAAGTAAGTACATGGATCACTAAATTTCTCAGGGAAACCATGCAAATCTCCACAAATTGAACCTGGATACAAACTCAAGCAAACATATCGTTGTAATGATACATCAATGCCACCAGGATATCAGTGTGCTAGCTAGGTCGAGACCTGGCTGTCTCATAATTTTTTGCCATTATCACACTAAAATAACAATAACAAGCCTAAAATTATAGTATGATTATCAAGGCAACTGAAGTATCTTATTCATTCTTTCGTGCAATTTTCAATCCAGAATCCCTCCTGCAACCATTACTGACTGAGGGAGCTAAAATCTCTTGGAAACCCTCTTGCAACAATTAAAAACTTCTAGAATCCATCTAGTAAAAATTGTGAATCCATCTTGCAAGTGCCCTGCCAAAGATGTATGTAATTGTAAAACCATAGTAAAGGCACATGAACTGTTTGACAAAATTTAAATAAAAGAAGGGCAATGTTTTAACTGAACCAAAAAAACTCAAAATAAGGTCTTTTCAACAAACCCAATTTATTTTTTTGCATATCCTGCAATCGTTGCAGTCTGTGAGACCAAATACCTTTTAAGGCATTTTTTTAAACAGTTCACATTCTTGCCCATTTTTCACACATATCTGCCAGGGAACATGCAACTAAAATGAGCCCTTCTTTATCACTGCACGGCTGACAAGATTGTGTTGGGGACATTTTGTCCAACAGTTGACATGCCTTTGCTTGCTTCCACATTTGAACATCCCTTTCCATAATGCTTTGGTGTATATGACTACCCCATTTCAAAGCCCTGTTTTTGCAGAGCCTGGGAGTGTTGACTAGGCTAAAGTACGGGAAGACAACAAAATGACATGAGTATTGACGGATCGCCATGGTGCTCAGTGGAGCTTGGACCAGTAGGTCAGCTGAATTGCCACAATATTTTTATGGAGGAAAACCTAATAATCATTTATCTTAGAAATCAAAAATATCAAACTGAAACACAAATACCAGTATGAGTACCTACAATTTCATCTCAAGTAGTGGTCATTGCGACATAAAAATAAATAAATTATTCATTTAAAAAATTTGTTATTCACACACTCTTCAGTCTCGTGAACGTCATTAAAATCTTTCATTTCATTTCATATATTAATATTCACACATTCAACCCTTCCTACTACTGAGCACTGAAAAAAAGAATTGAAAAAATGACAACAAAAAGATAAACCATCTATTTGAAATTTTTCCATAACCACATTTTAATATTCACAGTTGCTGCTCTTTCCAACCATTCGGCATTGCAAAAGAAAATTGAAAACGAAGAAAACCATCTGTCTAAATTTTTCCATATCCATATATTAATAAACACGATTTCAACTTTTCCCAAATACTGGGCTTCAGAAAGAAAAAATATTTCCATACCCGTTCATCTCTACTCAGCTACTCAATAGAAAGAAACAGGGCATGTTAGTATTAAAAATGGATAACGGCGGACGTAGACCCATCTGTTGGAGGAGATCATCAATGGATCTCCACCAGGTGCATCACTGTAACTGATGGCCAGCTGCTTCGCCGAGGCCTGGACATGGCTCCACACGTGTCTCAGCCAGTCCCACAAGAGCGGGACACCAGATCGCTTCGAGGCGAAGAACAACCCTTTCGAGCGTGCATTCTCTGCAGATTGGCCCGGGGACCTTCCTCGGTCTCCATTAATTGGGACGGCCGAAGCACCTCGCCACCGTACCCCTCAATATACGTAGTCGGGCTTCCCATAAACATTATATAGGCTTATAATGAGGTTAACATGTTGAATGTGGTATAATAGCAAGGAGGCATCCCCGAACATATAAACTAATGTCATTAAAATTGCGTTAAAACCTTGTTTTTTTAACCCATGTGTGGATTGGCCATGCTTGAGTTTTATCTCTTACTCATTTTGACAAAATGTATCACCTCTAATCATAATAGTTTAGGTGAAATAGATTCTAATACTAGCAATTGCACTTGGAGTTGCAAATTACACCGAGAGAGATACAAATATTTATATACTAGCAATTGCATATGAGTTGCAATCTACGACGAAGTTGGACATTTTATTCCTTCAATTGAATTTGCAAAGCGGCTTTGTGCATACCACGGCTTCTATGTAACCGTAATAACCACAAAATGGATGCAACTTTGTGAAGCAAGTGAGTTACGCCCGAGTTGTTGGCCTCTTCCACCCTTGACATCTGCTTCACAAAACTTCCCAACATTGCCTACCACGAGGAGGGGGACCATATGAACATTGAAACTTGCATTTCAATCTTCATGGAGAAAGTGGCACCGCATGTTGGAAATATTCTCCTGATCCTCATCTTCCCCAGTCTCTACCGTAGTTACAGATTTTTTCTGCATCGCCACTTTCGATGTTACCACGAAGTTGAACATACCCACATACATTTTTTTACGTCCTCTGCTTCCATACTTTGTGTCACGCTAGCTCTTCCCAAACTTGTTTATGAGTGTGATATACCATCAAAAGACGGCGCCGATATTTTCGTGAACGTTACAAGGGTTCCACTATTTTGTGCGAGGGATCTACCTAAACCCATTCAAGATGTTGTTGGGAAAGAGCCAACTGAAAACTAAATTGTGCACTTTGTGAAAATTAACATTTACTCTATTACAACTTTATTGGCTATCACTCCTTACATAAACTTGTGATGTATGTGTATGGCCTAACAATGAAAGAAAAAAGAAAAAAGAAATAGAATAAACCGGTGAACATATCCCAAGTAAGACATATAAATAGTACATAACTCCCAAATGAATCCTTTTAGTTTACATTAAATGTAAGAGTAATACCGACATATAATTTTGATTTGACACACAATGTTTTTGGTTAATAATATGTTTTTGACATAATATTTATTTTATTTTATCCCCCTTCCCTTCCCAATTAACCTTACATCTCCTTGTTAGAATCACTAACGAATAAACAATCAATAACGTTCCTCACTTTTTGTTTCAACATTGATAAATGTACTTATTAACTCCACGCCAAAAAAGAATTATGAACTTTTGCTCGAGGCTATGTTGGGCCATCTGTCCCGTACATAATTCAGAGTTAGTGGTGGCACAACACATATTAATTTGGCAGATTCTTTGATCGGTAATTTTGCATGTTCATCGAAATATGTTTTGTGTAGATGTTTGATTTCCTCAAGCTGACCTGCAACTTGCTTCATGTTTGGCCTAACATCCCCGTCATTTGCAAGGCATCCAAGGGCCAACTCTGCAATTGCACCAACCATGATCTTCACCTTAAGGTTTGTCTAACTCTCCAAGTGTGGATCTACCAGTTCATCCAAAGCTCCACTTTTTATCCCTACTGTCACACCATAATAGCGAGGTTGGCTTGATTCTTTTTCTAATTATATTCACTTTGCTAATTTAGCAGAGAGAAGCTCCACCAAAACAACCCCAAAGTTGTAAACATCAAAAATTTCGTGTCCGATAGCATTGATGGTACTTTGGATCAACATACAGAGCGTGCCTTGCGAAAGCGATGGTAACGTGTGAGACATTCACGAGCTCTAGTCGAAAGTCCAAAATCTACAACTTTTGCCGTGAAATTTTTGTCAAGGAGAATATTAGTGGATTTCACATCCCTGTGAAATATAGGCGGATCGATGTTGTGGAGGTATGACCAAGGCTCGAGCAGTTTTGCTATCGCTCACCGCACCTGGTTACTCTAGGCCATAAAAGTGCATAAATCAAATCCAAGTTGATTTCTGTTGACTATTTTCTTCCAACCAAATTGTGTAACTTTGAATCAAAGCGGATCAAATTTTATTTACTTTATTTACTTATCCAACAAGAAAGCAAGACTTTGATTACAATTTGACAATGGAAGCTATAAATGACTATGGATAAGAATAGCTTTAAATCTAGAAATATTTGTTTCTTACCCGATCCTTTATTTTGATTTGATATCACTTGTCGTCACGAAAGACCACTGTCGAATTTAATGTTTTTCAAAGGCTCTCTTGAAAGGAGACACCTCGATGTAATTTATTTTGACAGTGAAAATAATGTTGTCGGAAAAAGACTACTCGGAAAACATTGTTGGATTTTGACACTTTCTAACAAAAGCAACTTCAAATGTGACGTCTAAGCGAATTAAATGTATACTTACCCAATATATTATAATCAACTACTCAATGCCGGGGAAAATTGAATCTCTTTACAATAAACACCTAAACGCCCACTTTAGTCAATCGTAACATATTCATCTTAAAGTTGAAATTAAAAAACTAGCAATCACATGTGAAGTGTGCAATGGGGACGTCGAAGAGGATATGTTGAAGAAGTTTAATTTAAGGGAGCGAAACAATACATAAGGAATAAGGGAAATGAAGGAGTTTGAGGGAGGAGAAGTGTAGGGGTGGGGAAAATGTTTGGGGGAACCTATGCAAAACTCTTCTTTCTCACGGCCAGGGACATATAGACCACTTACCATTTTTGTCAATCATTTGAAGGATAAAGAGGG